>CM062819.1:837075549-837675549 GCA_031772625.1 Pinus tabuliformis | reverse complement strand
TTGATAAAATCGCCTTCCATTTTTCCTATATACCATGGAGATTCGCCCATTTATTATATTTATAAATTTAGGGGGGGTTCTTAAAATTTTCCCTGTCTGGGACCAGTGGTACATACTCTGAGACTGACTTCGGGTCAGTGGAGGACTGGTCTTGGTCTGGGACCAGTGAGAGTGGTACATACTATGATGCTGACTTCGGGTCGGTTGAGATTGGTCTGGGACCAGTGGTACGCTCTCTGAGATTGATGATACTGGTCTGGGACCAGTAGTAGGAGTGGTACCCACTATGACGCTGACTTTGCGTCGATTGAGATTGGTTTGGGACCAGTGGTACGCACTCTGAGACTGACTTCGGGTCAGTGGAGAATGGTATGAGACATTCTCAATCAATTCTTCTTCTTCATGGTTCAGCAAAGCAGAGCTAAGAAGAGCAGAGCAGAGCCAACAAAGCTAAGTTGAGCCAGTAGAGCTAAGAAAAACTAAGTAGAGAAGTGCAAGGGACTGATGGTAGAGACAATACAGTCGAACATATGGATCAACAGATGGAGTTCTCCCTAGTTGAGAGGGAGTGTTAAAATTGGCAACTAGGGCCAAACTCCATGTGGGTCAGCTTATTTATGGTAGCTGATATTTTTATTAGATCCCTCTCGTCGAGAGGTGTAGGTTTGATCTAAAGATCATCCGATTCCGATAAGTATTTATGGAGATATGAATTTATTTTGATTATGAAATTATTATCAAGCTGACCAGCAACTTGAGTAGGCTCAGAAGCCCAATAGTCATGCCTATTCATCATCTACGTTTTAGTATAAATATAGAGGACTTGAAATCATTTGGAATACACATCCTCTTCATGTGTTCTCCTCCTCTCCACGTCTTGGGTTTTTGGAGAAGGAGGGACACCAAGAATATACGTTGGATGATGCCCTAAACGCAGTGATGAAGGCCTTATACGCAGCCCTAATTTATATGTTGTAATGGAGACACCAAGCCGCAGTAAGGGAAGGAATAAACGCAGTCTCTCACTCACTGTCTTGGAGACTTTCATACACAGGGCATAGAGTTACTTACATGCAGGCAATGGTGACATATATGCAGGTCATAAAGATATCTATCTGTAGGCAAATGAAGACACCCTATCACACAGTCATGGAGACAGTGATACGCAGATCATGGTGACATATATACGTTGCTCATGGAGACTGATGTACACAGGTCATAGAGACATATCTACGCTGATCATAGAGATAGTCCTACACTGTTCATGAAGTCTAACAACCGCAGTCATATGAGGTTCTAAACGCAGTGAAGGGTAGCTGTAGTAGAAAGAGCCACAGTCATAATCCCACAGTAGATGGTAGCCACATAGATGGTGGCCACCGTAATAAAGAGAAGGCATGATATGCAGTCCAATTACAGTCACGTAAATGCCCTAAACGCTGGGATGGAGAAGGCATGAAATGCAGTCACAAGAGACCTCACCTATCTGCTGTTGAGGAGCCCTAATCCGCCACACTCAAGAAGATTTATACGCAGACCTATATGCTGCCTGAAGAAGCCTCAAACACTGTCATGAAAAGGTATTAGAGCTACTGTTAATATGCAGCCCTAAGAGACCTGTTACCACATTGTTGTAGGTGACAGCGTAGCCTATTCAAGGATTGTTTGGGCATAATAGGACTGTGTGCAAGGAAGCTGATGACAACATGTTTGTGTAGAATACTGGAACGATAGCCTAGCTGCTTTTCTAGGCTGCAAGCCATAGCAAGCAGCTAAGGCTGATATGTATATGAACTAAATAATGAAGCAACAGGAGGATAGCAAGGGAAACATGATGTATGGCATTATGAGCAGCATGATGTATGAGATCATGAGCAGCATAATGAGATCATGAGCAGCATAATGAGATCATGAGCAACATGATGTCTAGGCAACATTATGAGCAACATGATGTATGATATCATGAGCAGCATAATGAGATCATGAGCAGCATGATGTCTGGGCAGCATTATGAGATGCATGATGATATAAGCATGGGCAGCTTGATGATGAATAAGACCATGGAAGATGCAGCATGATGAGAAGCATGAAGATGACAGCAGCTCAGTCGTTAAGGTTTAACACATGTGACAGTACAACATGGTGTCACATGGTTATGTGCTGCAAATGGACGAAAGGTAGCACTTTGATAGGTGAAGGAGTCACCTTAGAGAATCGGTTGAAGCAATATGTCTTCAACTGATCTCATGCAAATATCAAAAGTCAAAGTGTTGACTTCTATTGTAAATGTACTATCTCTCTCTCTCTCTTTCTCTACAGAACTTTGAAGAACATAAAAGAAGAATTGATCAAGGGTTTCCCCACATTGTGGGGTTTATCCCTAGCTGGCACCACATCTTTTGTCCTCTTGTCTTGGCTTGTCTTCTGCAATTTATATTTATGTTCTATCTGTAGTTTACTTTATGCTGATGTGATTGCTAACTATGAAAATTTAAATAAATTTCTCTAGCATAGAACATACCTAAAATTAACATTTTTTCCATTGAAAACCTTATGGGTAAATGCAATAAATATTTCCCCATATTTGTGGATTCCATCTCTAGTAAACCTGTCATCATAGGCTAGTGTATTGAACCCAAGGACATTCAAACCGGGAACCAACTAGCATGGAACTAACCAAATTCCCAACAACATTGGTAACAATTATTTAAGCTAACCCCTTGTGCTCAAATCACCACTTAATGTTGTAGACTTGGTCTAGGTACATTGGTCTAAGCTTATTTGGAACCTAGCTCCTTTGCCAACTCTTTGAATCAACTAATTGATAATAAGTGTAAATGATGAGACAAAGGCTTTCAAATCCATCTATAGATACTAACATTATCTCAGAGATTTATATTATTTCCTTTGTAGTTAATTCCAAATCCAATACAACTTCTTCTATGGTAGTCTCTACCTCTGACAAAAATCTAATCTTCATCATGCATTAGATAATATAGAATGTTAGGAATCACCACCTAGTTACGCTAAGTATTGATACAAACTCAAGTAGTGGAGATACTTATCACATACATTTATCAAAGTCCATTATGTTAACATGCCCTTCACTAGACAAGATGACAAGGTCCATATTAGTCTCTTGGATAGAGATATCAATGATTGGGCTAAGATACAAGGATACCTATTGTTGGGATGGGGTCCCTGGGGTAAATTTTGGTAAATTTTGTAATATCTTTTTGTAAACATGTAAAGTCTCCGCGAAATGTGGAAGTGGAGCGCAAAGATAGTCAAAGTCAAAGGGGCTTTAGTCCCTAAGGTGGGTAGGTGATAGGAAGGTTTTGAGACCCACCCATGGTCCGTGGACCATGTTATTATAAAAGAAAAGATATAAATAGAAGAGTCATAGCAATTTTAAGGGACATTGAATTGATAATAATCTTTGTAAAGGAAAGTAAGCTAAGGCAGGAAAGGTTTGTTTCCTATACTTAGGCACAGGGGAAGGCTCCTGCACCTAAGTGCGTGGAGACATTGGTAAGTCCACAGGATGAGTGTGTGGGGCCCTGTAGATAAGTGCACAAGGAAAATAAGTTTGTACTCGAATTATTATACTTTATAAAGACAGTTCTGAGCCACTTTTGATGCATCTGTGTATTATTTCTTACTTCAGAAATTTTCTGTATTTTCGCTCTGTGTTGCAATTTATATGAACTAATGCTTATCTAGTGTGCGAAAGTAGTAGATTAGTAATATTTATGCATGTTATGAATAATTGAGAACCTTCACGAAGATCTAGATACCATTTAAGTGAATTTACTGTAATAATCTATTCCGGAAGGGTTAGGGTTCGTGAAGATAGATCTAAGCCCTAGGATCCACAGGAACCCATCACACAGGCCTCTGGATGTAGAAATCTGGTTCTGTCATCCCCCAATACTACTTCAGGTGAGACTGCAGCCTTCACTAAGCAGGTTGTTGCTGAAAGGGCCAACAATTTAGGGTTTTTTTGGTTGGCGCAGATAACTTTGAACTTAGGTTAGGCCCCATCAAGCCAACAAATGGTTCCATTGTCGGGACTGGGATCTATCTGAGGAATGTGTGATGTCGAATAAGTGGTTCCATACTAAGAAAGAAATCGAAAAGTGGACCCATCGAAAGCTGCACACATTTTCATATCAGGAGAAAAAAAATCCGCTTTTATCAAAGGAAGAGTGGTTGAATAGATACCTATTCATAGACAAACTTGAAATATTCTTCTACTCTTTCCCTTGTGAATTACACGAGTGGTTGTCCAAATTGGCAGATAGTCAGGGTACGTGGAAGCTTGACGGCCCTATTGTGTGGACCCCAGAACTGGTAAAGCGCTTGGAGGCTTCATAAAATAACATTGCGTGGGCTGTCAACCACTGGATCAATCATATTCTAGGAGGATTCATCACTGAGTTCACAATCCATTTGTCTTCCAACTACAGTGAAATAGAGCGCAGGTTATTCAAGGGACCAAGAGGTAAGTACCTGAAATCTCTAAAGACCTGAATTAAGATGCTATTGTGTGAAAATAGGGTTATGCCTTTAAATTGATGTTTGGGACTACACTAAGTGGGAGAGCATTCAGAAGAAATGCAGAATCAGGTTTTGAATACAGTATGTTGTTAGGATCTTCTGATAGCGACAACAAAGGTAATATTCTGAGAACACCACGAAGTGCGCTATAGTTGGTGAGTCAAGGTATCATGGGGATACCTCATCCATCCACTCTACCTTTGCATCACACACCTACACCTATGCCTCCATCTCCACCTCCACCTCTGCCTCACACACCTACACCTATGCCTCCACCTCCACCTCTGCCTCACACACCTACACCTATGCCTCCACCTCCACCTCTGCCTCACACACCTACACCTATGCCTCCACCTCCACCTATGCCTCCACCTCCACCTCTATCAGTTACTATGGAGAATACAATGAAGATGCCGATATTTAAGGGTATTGAGACTGAAGACCTCAGATAATTTTGGTTTGTTGCAGATGCTATATGGACAATACAACATATTATCAATGATAATATGAAGAAAGCACAGCTAGTCACAATGCTGCAGGATATAGCGTTGAGTTGGTACATTAAGTTCTACACAGATAGACCCAACACAACTATGCTAAAGCCTCAACAAGTGCTCAATAGTGAGTTCAAGAAGCCCAAAGCTCAAGCTCATTCTATAATAGAGCTCAAGGAAATTTAGCAAAGGGTAAATGAGTCTGCATGGGACTTTGATCAAAGATTAAAGTGTCTAATTCAGAAAGATAATATGACTATTACAGATGCTCAACATAGAGATTGGTATATTGCTTCGCTCCTACCACATCTGAGAGTGCCATAGTCACAACATAAATAGGAACACAAGCATAAGTAGTGGAGATCACTATGAGATTAGAATCTTCGCCAGTGCAGGATACGAATATCGGGGTAGAACAAATTCAATCGCAACTGACAAGCCTGCACATGGAGTTGCAGAGCCTAAAGAAGGGAAAGAAAGCGTAACCTGAGATGCATGTAGAAGTTTGGTGCCTGAAGTGTAAAGGACAAGGTCATGACAAGGAACACTATCCCATTTGTTAGAACTACCTCATTGGGGGAGGTCCTGTTCCTTTGAAACCAGAAAACATTGTTGGACCGAGCACAGGAATACCCTTATGGTCTGCTATCTGTCAAATAGTGGGGAAGCATGCGACTGATAATTGTCATCTTCTATAGAAGTTTGTGCAGACACCCCAACAACTATTTTGTACTTTCTTTAAATAAGTTGGGCATGATGAGCACAATTTCCGAAGCTATGAACTAATGATGGAGTGGACCCCTACATATCAAATGCAGACAGAAAATTGGCCTTAGGATCAGGGCGCAGGCATGGTACGTAGAGGATTCTAGGGCTGAGGAAGAGGATGAGGATGAGGAGGAGGGGATGGCAGAGGTTGCAAACAAATCATTGCTATAATTGTGGAGAGGATGGCCATTTTGCGTGCAACTCTCTGAACCCAACACATCAATCCTACTAGTATTTCCGATATTTTGATCATGTAATTGAAGACTGCTCGATGCTAATAGCCAAAATGCAGGAGAAGAAGATGCATACACCTATGCAAAACATTTAGATGATGAGGGCGGACCCTCGCGAAGAAGAGCCTAGTATTAATATCATAACGTGAAGTGGTGTTTCCACAGGAGAAGATAAGGGAAAGCAGCCAAAAATTGAAGGATGGGTATGCAAGGCTGTTGAGAAGGAAGTTGGATTAGATCTGAACTAGGCTAAAGAAACCTTTATGGAAGCTAAAAATAGCTTCTCTAAGGTCTCTACATCAGGGAGTCAGGAGAAGACTGACGGAAACAACGAAGCATAGGACATAGATCCTTCACTATTGGCAACCTTTCTAAAGACTTGTATGAAGATATTATGGGATTTAAAGGCAGTAGAAGGGCTTCAAGAGTTAATTGATAATTGTACAGGCAAGGTCAAGCCTCCTCCAAAACAATGCATTGTATGAAAAGTGGGTAAAATAAAGAAACGAACAGGCCGCGAGATGAGGCTAACAACGCAGATCAAAGAGTACGAAATGGAGCAGGTAATTCTCGATCTAGGATCTGATGCAAACGTGCTACCAAAACAAACATGCGAAAGAATGTTGATACCTATGTTGGGTGGTCTCCTATCCAGCTTTGCATGGCCAATCAATAGAAGATCATTCCTATGGGGCACCTATATGGGGTAACGGTGGATATTGATGGAGTGAAAGCCATGGCCGATTTTGAAGTGATTGAGATAGTAGATGATCATAATCCTTACCCTGCGCTAGTGGGAATTGTTTGGTGTTGGATGTGGAGCATGATTATCATCCTAATTTAGAGGTCTTTGTTTCAGCCGGATGTATACCCCAGGAAGGTTGTACACCCCTCCATGGGGGGGGTGAGGGGGGTATAGTAATTTCTAGTCAATTTGGGTCGTTCATTAGGCGGATGATCTAATGATAGAATTTAGGTTTAGTTTAGGGTTTTTTTCCCTAGAAGGCAACCCCTCTCTTTGCATGAGGGTATTGTATTGACGTTGTGGAATATATGTGTATTCTTAGAGCGAAAAACAGAGAGGTGAGACTGTGAGAAAAAATAGAGGATATTACAGCGGATCTGCTATAGGTTGTGTCTCTTCATTTTGCTAGATAATAGAAAGGAAGGATTGGCTATTCGAGGTGGATGTAGCCAAAACTAGGTGAACCACGTATATCTGTGTCTCTCTTGTTTTATGTGTTTGTGTTTTTCCACATATTATATGTCTTGCATTTCTCTGTCATATATAATATTTTTCCAACAACTGGTATCAGAGCCAGGTTTATTTGGCTGATAAACTCGCACAAAAGAAGGGTTTCTCGTTCGAGTGAGAGAAATGGCAGAATATGGTAAGTTTAGGGTCGAGAAATTTAATGGCCAAAACTTCCCACTGTGGAAGATGCAGATGGAAGATTATCTGTATCAGAAAGATCTGTACCTATCATTGAGCGGAAAAACAAAGAAGCTGACGGCTATGACAGATGAAGAATGGAACATTCTCGATAGAATGGCACTCGGAACAATACGATTGTGCCTCGCAACATCGGTCGCCTTCAAAATTTCGAAGGAAACAACAATAGAGGGTTTGATTCAGGCATTGGCGAAACTATATGAAAAACCCTCGGCCTCAAACAAGGTATTTATTATGAAACGGTTATTTAATATGAAGATGTCAGAAGGTGGATCTGTTACAGACCGTTTAAATGATTTTAATACAGTTACAAGTTAGTTAAATTCTGTAGGGGTAAAATTTGATGATGAAGTTAGAGCTCTATTATTCTTGTGCTCATTGCCAAAAAGTTGGAAGGGTTTAGTAATGGCCATTAGTAACTCTGTTTCTGGATCTAGTACTTTAAAGTATGATGCTATCCTTAGCGAGGAAATGTGATGGAAAATCCCCAATGAGACATCGTGTAATGCTTTGAGTGCAGAGTCTAGGGGAAGAAGAATGGAAAGAGGAAAGAGCTCAAGATATCGCAGTAAATCAAGGAAAGGCAAATCCAAGTCTAGATCGGGGATAGTGTGCTGGAAATGCGGAAAGAAAGGACACCTAAAGAAACATTGTAGATCTCAGAAGGGAAAAGAAGGAGATGCACATTGTTATGAAACCAGCTCACAAAAAGATAGAAAAGAGAGATCCACGCCTTAGAATTCAGCCTCTTCGAGGGGGCAACCTCCTTTACATTACATAAATGAACAATTCTTGGATGATATAAATGACAAAACCTCCTTTCTATATATAGGAGTCTAAGGAGTCACAATATAATCCAGCCGACCTAACAATAATAATATAAAGCCACAAAAATAACAATAGAGGGATTCTATGGGGCACATAAATAACAACATGGGGGTAATAGGGGCACAACAATATAAATAAAGGGTATAACTACAATAGTAATGGGGTAATCACTAGTATTATAGGGACCCAACATGCCCCTCTCCTTCAAAAAAGTGTTGTCCTCAACGCTTGAGTAGTTCTGGATACTTCTGCATAAAATTCTCATCCTCCCATGTGGAATCTTCAGCGGATAAGTTCTTCCACTTGATAAGATACTCTGAAATTGATCGATTTCGTAGCTGTCGAGTTCTTGTTTCTGTGACTGCTTCCGGTTCCAATATAATTTTTCCTTCCTCGTCAAGTTCTGGCAATATTGTTTGAACTGGGAGCTTGTCACCTATAACCTTCTTTAAACATGAAACATGGAAAACTGGGTGCAATCGAGAAGCTGCAGGAAGCTCCAATTTGTATGCCATAGTACCAATCTTTTGCAACACCTTGTACGGACCATAATACTTTGGTGATAATTTATTATCCTTCTTAGCTTGCTTTAGGGACATTTGCTTATATGGTTGTAGCCGTAGGAATACCCAATCACCTACATCAAAACTTCTTTCACTGCGATGTTGATCTGCCTGTTGTTTCATTCTATTTTGTGCCAACACGAGGTTATCCTTTAAGAGTTGGAGGACTTGTTGTTGATGTTCGATGTGATGTTCCACTGCCTGAACCTTAGAATTTTCTCTTAAATATGATGTGATGGATGGTGGTTGATACCCATAAAGTGCCATAAATGGGGTCATTTTTGTTGCTGTATGGAAGGAAGTGTTATACCACCATTCAGCCAGAGGCAACCATTTGACCCATTGTGTCTGTTTATCAGATACAAAGCAACGAAGATATCCTTCCAAACATTTTTTTACTATCTCAGTTTGCCCATCAGATTGAGGATGATAAGATGAGCTATGAGCTAACTGAGTACCAAGACAAGAAAATAATTCTGTCCAAAAATTTCCAGTGAAAATGGGATCTCTGTCACTTACAATAATCTTTGGGTTTCCATGTAGCTTTTGAATTGTTTCCATAAATGCAGTAGAAACTGTACTGGCTTTAAATGGATGTGATAATGCACAAAAGTGTGCATACTTGGTAAGTCTGTCAACTACCACCATGATGACACTCTTTCCCTCAGACTTGGGTAAACCTGTGATAAAATCCATTGAAACCTCCTCCCAACGTTGGCTTGGAATGGATAAAGGTTGTAATAGACCCGGTGTCTTAATTGTTTCAACTTTATTTTGTTGGCAAACCAAACATTCCGCCACAAACTTTTGAATATCTGATTTAAGGCCATCCCAAAAAAATTCCTTCTTAACCCTGTGGTAAGTTTTTAAAAATCCTGAGTGCCCTCCTAAGGGAGAAGTGTGCAATTCCATAAGAATCTTTTGTTTTAGCTGGGAATTCTTACAGAGGTATAAGCGATCTTTGTACCATAATGAATCATTTTGCCAGCTAAATGTATCAGACATACTGGAATCTTGTTGTAGCTTTCGAATAAGTGCCCACACTTCTTCGTCATTCTTCCATTCCTCCCTTGCTTCGTTTATCCAATCTGGTTGGATAATAGAAATGGCGCACAACAATGCTTCCACATCCTCATCCTTTCTTGAGAGTGCATCTGCCACCACATTTTGCTTCCCTTTTTTGTAGATGATTTCAAAGTCATAACCCAACATCTTTGTGACCCACTTTTGTTGCTCTTCAGAGGATAATCTTTGTTCTAAAAAGTATTTAAGGCTATCATGATCCGTTTTTACCTTGAAGTGTCTTCCCATTAGGTAGGGTCGCCATTTCTTAAGTGCATGGAGTATTGCCAACATTTCCTTCTCATAAATAGCTTTGCTTAAAAACTTTCCCTTGATTGGACGACTTTCAAAAGCAATGGGTCTTTCATCTTGCATTAGAACAGCACCAATTCCATTTCCTGAAGCATCACATTCCACAATAAAGGTTTTTGTGAAGTCCGGTGTAGCTAAGACCGGTGCTTGGCACATTGCCTCTTTAAGATGTTCAAAGGCCTTTGTTGCTTCCGGAGTCCATGAAAATGCATCTTTCTTCAATAATGTTGTTAGAGGTGCTGCTATTCTCCCATAATTCTTAACAAACTTGCGATAATACCCTGTCAACCCAAGAAATCCTCGCAGATGCTTTATGGATGTGGGGATTTTCCATTCCTTAATGGCTTTAATTTTGCTAGGGTCTACCTTAACTCCTTCATGAGATACAATATGACCCAAATATTCCACCTCCTGGACTCCAAAGAAACATTTGGATCTTTTTGCATATAATTGTTTCTCCTCCAATAGTTGTAGCACCTTGTCAACATGTTCAACATGATCCTTCCAAGACTTGCTGTAGATTAGTATATCATCAAAAAATACTAACACAAATTTTCTAAGGAATGGTTTGAAAATTGAATTCATCAAACCTTGAAATGTTGAAGGTGCATTGGTAAGGCCAAAAGGCATGACCAAAAATTCATAATGACCCTCATGAGTTCTAAATGCCGTTTTCGGAATGTCTTCAATCTTCATTCTGATTTGATGATATCCCGAACGAAGATCCAACTTGGTGAAGTAAATTGATCCATGCAATTCATCCAGTAATTCATCAATGACAGGAATGGGGAACTTATCTTTAATAGTGAGCTTGTTGAGCTCCCTATAATTCGGACACATGCGCCATGATCCATCCTTCTTGTGCACCAATACTACTGGAGCAGAGAAAGAACTTTGACTTGGTTGAATTATACCAGCCTCTAGCATTTCTGCAACCATACGTTCAATTTCACTTTTTTGGACATAGGGATATCTGTACGGCCTGATGTTTGGAGGAACACTTCCTGGAATCAGATGAATAGCATGATCATGATCACGCATAGGTGGGAGACCTTTGGGAGTCTCAAATACCTTGGAATGATTGTCCAAGACTTTTTGGAGATCTGGAGAAATAGATGATTCCAATGTGGAAACATCTAGCGAACATAATTGTGCAATTACACCTCTTTGCTCCTTTTTTAGAAGCTTTGTCATACCATTAGAGCTGATTATCTTTCCTGGTTTCCCTGCAATACCCCTTAATTCAACTTCCTTTCCTTCCGTAGAAAATTTGATGAAAAGTTCTTGAAAATTAAAAGCTATTGTACCCAAGGATTGTAGCCATTGGACTCCTAGTACAACATCAGCACCTCCCATTGGAATGGAAAGCATTGGGCTAGTCAATACATATTCTCCCATGGATAGCTTGATATTATGGCACTTTCCAGAGCAATTTATTGTTCCTCCATTTGCAATCATCACTTGACACTCTGGTGCTGGATATAGGAAGCAATTCAATTCTTTTGCTACCCTACAATGAATAAAATTGTGGGTGCTTCCTGAATCAATCAACACTATTACCTTTTTCTTCTTGATTTGTCCTTCTATCTTGATGGTTTGAGGAGTGGTAATTCCCACCAATGCATTACAAGATATGGTCGGATTTATTTGTTCTTCATCTAGGCTTTGTTCCTGGAGTATATCTTCTTCTTTTGACCTTTCTTGCTCCTTTTCTTCTTCCTCTTCACAATCTATGTAGAATAATTTCTTCTCAGCACACTTATGACCTTTAGTGTATTTGCTATCACAACTGTAACAAAGCCCTTTTGCTCTTTTTTCTTCCAATTGTTGTGGTGTCAACCTTATAGGTTGTGGAAGACTAGGGCAACAACACTTCCATCTTTATAGTTGTGAGTGGTATGCTTCCTGGTTGCCATAATTTTGCTTTCCATTTTTCTTGCTAACCTGAATGCCTTCTCTAATGAATCAGGTTCCCAAAGGCGAACATCATGTTGGATATTATCCTTTAAAGACCCTATGAACACATCAATCCTATGCTCCTCTGGAATATCTTTTACCCTTATGTTCAATTTTTGGAACTCCTCAATGTGCTCCATTATTGAACCCTTTTGTTTGAGACTTATCAATTGGCTAAAAAAAGTGTTGCTTTTTGTATCTTCATAATGTGCTATCAATTCTTCCGTAAAAATTGCCCAAGTGATAAATTTTTTACGAGAGAAAAGCCATTGATACCATACAAACTGATTTGGTTCCAAATATACAGTTGCCATACGTACCTTTTGTGTGTTTTGCACATTATTGAGATCGAAGAACTGCTCCATCTGTAATATCCATGTGGCGGGATCCTTGCCATCAAACTTCCTCATATCGATTTTGGAATATGGTGGGTCTTCGATCCAACATTAGAATCTATGGAATCATGATTAACATTACTTTTGTTCACATCATGAGTTTCCTTTACAACCTTTTCACCATTAGTAAGTATTTCTTGTAGAAAATTTGTCAAATCTGTCTTCAAATCTACCATGTCTGTCTTCAAATTTGCCATGTCTTTCTTCAAATCTGTCTTCAAATCTATCTTCAAATCATCCATCTTAGCTTCCACGCCATTTATCTTAGATTCCACGCCATTTATCTTAGATTCCACGCCACTTATCTTAGCTTCTGTTAGCTTTTGTGAGCGTGACATTTGTTGCACTTGTTCTTGTAATTTTGATATATCATGTAGCATTTCTTCCTCTTCTTCATGAGTCATGCTAGAGCTTTCAGGTTCCTTACTAGGTGTTTGCATTTTCTTTCCTCGGGGCATCAGTTACCGATAATAATGCTTTACTATGCCCTTTGAATTCCGTTAAACCAAGCTTACACAAAAATTAAAAAGAAACTACACACCTTTTTTCACTTTATAGAAGCCTGATATTGAATCTGATGTATCTCTGTAATTTCGGATCATCTAGTTCTAAAATTGCGACCTGTAGTAGCCTTCTATGTCCTCTTTCCAATGCCACAAGTCTGACCCAAATTGGATTCTCCAAGGAAGAGTTATGTGAAATCTCCCACAGTGACTTGCTTTTAGACTAGTTCAGTAGAGCGAACTTGTACGACATGCCACGAGTCACTGTTTCAACCTTTGAATCTGAAACATGCATACAAGAAACTACAGTCTGTCCTCTTTCTGTACCTTCTTACGAAATTTCAATCCGATCCTCAGAGAGAAAGTTATGACGATTTTCCCCAGGTCACCTGTTTTGAATGTAATTCAGGAGTCTGCAAAAAGACCAACTTCCTCAGATCATATCTCCGCAAATATCGCGCTAAAAACTCTGAAATTCGGACCCAAGGTTCAACGTGATTTCTTCTCAAATTGGTTTTTTTTGCGACTTCTGAAACGTCACAGAAAAAAGTTATAGCGAAAATGCCACAATGACCTGTTTGGAGCAGCGAAACCCTAGAATCCAAAGCTCTGATACCAAATGTTATGAAACCAGCTCACAAAAAGATAGAAAAGAGAGATCCACGCCTTAGAATTCAGCCTCTTCGAGGGGGCAACCTCCTTTACATTACATAAATGAAAAATTCTTCGATGATACAAATGACAAAACCTCCTTTCTATATATAGGATTCTAAGGAGTCACAATATAATCCAACCGACCTAACAATAATAATATAAAGCCACAAAAATAACAATAGAGGGATTCTATGGGGCACAGAAATAACAACAAGGGGGTAATAGGGGTACAAAAATATAAATAAGGGTTATAACTACAATATTAATGGGGTAATCACTAGTATTATAGGGACCCAACACACATCAAGAAAACAATCATGAAGAAAATGTGACAAGTGAGGTGTTACAAGATGCTTTGATTCTTTCTTTCGAAAATATCACTGATTCCTGGGTGGTAGATTCAGGGGCCTCATTCCATGCCACACCTAATAAGAAATATTTTCATGACTATGTTCAAGGATATTTTGGACAAGTCCATTTGGGTGATGATAAACCCTGTAAAATTGTTGGAATGGGTAAGGTTCTTGTAAAACAGCAGAATGGAAACCAATGGCTACTAAAGGAGGTAAGGCATGTTCCAGATCTGAAGAAAAATCTAATTTCAACAGGGTAGTTAGGCGGTGAAGGTTGTGTGACAACTTTCACAGATAAAGCTTGGAAGGTCACCAAAGGAGCCCTGGTAATAGCAAAAGGCGAAAAGGTTGGTACATTGTATTTATGAAATGGTATTTCTAACTCTGTTAATGCTTTAACTTCCAAAGGAGCAGATGCATCATTATGGCATCATAGGCTCAGACATATGAGTGATAAGGGGATGAATATTCTTCACTTAAGGAATTTGTTGTCGAGTTTGAAGAATGTTTATTTGGACTTCTGTGAGAATTGCATTTATGGAAAACAGAAGAGAGTCAAATTTCTCAGAGTTGGGAAAGAAAAGAGAGCGAAAAATTAAAGCTTGTGCATACAGATGTATGGGGACCTGCTCAGGTATCATCTCTCTGTTTCTCTTGTTATTATGTTACTTTTATTGATGATGCAACTAGAAAAACTTGGATTTATTGTATTCAGAATAAATCTGATGTATTTAATACTTTCAAGAAATGGAAAGCTTTGGTTGAGATTGAGACAGGAAAGAAATTGATGTGTCTTAGATCAGACAATGGTGGTGAATATTGTAGCAAAGAGTTTGATATTTACTATTCATAGCATGGAATTCACAGAGAGAAGATAGTTCCAAGAACACCACAAGAAAATGGTGTCAGAAAGGATGAACAGAAGAATCATGGAGCGTGCAAGGTGCATTAGATTGCATGCAGGATTGCCTTTACAATTTTGGGCAGATGCTGTAGATACTGTTGTTTATCTAATAAACAGAGGGCCTTCAAGTTCCTTGGATGGTGGTATTCCAAAGGAAGCATGGACAGGTAAAAAGGTAAACTACTCCTTTTTAAAGCCTTTTGGTTGTGAGGCCTTTAACCATATTAATAAAGAAAATAGAACAAAGCTTGAGGCAAAATCAAAGAAATGTACCTTTATTGGATATGGCATTAATGATTTTGGTTATTGCTTATATGATTATGAAAATCACAAAATCATTAGGAGCAGAGATGTAATATTCAATGAAAAGGTCTTGTATAAGAACCAGTTGCAGGAAAAGAAACAGGAAAAAAAAAACAAGGAATACACAGTTCTTGATGGGATCACTGAAAAAGTAAAGGTGCCTAAAAATAATAATAATCAACAACCACAATAACAGCAACCACCACAACAGCAACAGGCACCCAAAACACCTAAAAGTGGTGTTAGAAGATCTACGAGGATAAGTATACCCCCTAAATGATACTCTCCTTCATTATATTATTTATTGTTGACTGATTCTGGTGAACCTGAATGTTATGAAGAAGCAATTCAGGTTGAAAGCAACAAGAAGTGGTAGTTGGCCATGAAAGAAGAGATGGACTCCTTAATGCATAACCAGACTTGGGACTTAGTCAGGTTTCCTGCAAGTAAAACTACATTGCAGAATAAATGGGTTTACAGGTTGAAGGAAGAAGATGGAGGAAAACAGAGGTACAAAGCTATACTTGTGGTGAAGGGGTTTGCACAGAAGAAAGGTATTGATTTTGATGAAATATTTTCTCCTGTTGTTAAAATGAATTCAATCAAAACTATTTTAAGTCTAGTAGTAGTTGAAGATTTGCATCTTGAGTAGTTAGATGTAAAGACAACCTTTCTCCATGGGGATTTGGAGGAAGAGATATATATGTAGCAGCCACAAGGATATGAGGTAAAAGGGAAGGAGAAACTAGTGTGCAGGTTGAAGAAGAGCTTGTATGGCTTAAAACAGGCTCCAACGCAGTGGTATTCAAAAATTTGACAAGTTTATGTCTGAACAAGCTTATACTAGATGTCACTCTGATCATTGTGTTTATCTGAAAAACCAAAATGATGGCAGCTATATTATATTGTTATTGTATGTAGATGACATGCTTGTTGCAGGGTCTAACATTCAGGAAATAAATGTGCTCAAAAAAAATTGGCAAATTCATTTGCAATGAAGGATTTGGGAGCTGCAAAACAAATCCTTGGTATAAGAATAACTAGAGACAGGAAAAATCACAAATTAACATTGTCTCAGAATGAGTACTTATAAAAGGTGTTGAAAAGATTTAATATGCACAATGCAAAACCAGTTAGTACACCTTTTGCTAGCCATTTCAAACTTGGTAAGGAGATGTGCCCAAAGACCCAAGAAGACATGGATTATATGTCTAAAGTTCCATATGCATCAGCAGTTGGAAGCTTAATGTATGCAATGGTATGCACAAGCCCTGATATTGCACATGCAGTGAGAGTTGTAAGCAGGTACATGAACAATCTAGGAAAAGAACATTGGATGGCAGTGAAATGGATTCTCAGATATTTGAGAGGTACCACAAATCAAGCATTATGCTTTGGTGGTTCAAACATTTCTCTATAGGGATATGTTGATGCAGATATGGCAGGTGGCAGAGATAACAGGAGGAGCACTATAGGATATGTATTTACTGTAGGTGGAACAACTGTCAGTTGGGTTTCAAAAATCCAAAGTGTTGTTGCACTTTCAACAACAAAAGCAAAGTATGTTGCTACTACAGAGGCTAGTAAAGAAATGATTTGGTTACAAAGGTTTATGGATGAATTGGGTAAGAAGCATGATATGGGAACATTATATAGTGATAGCCAAAGTGCCATTCATCTTGCAAAGAACTTAGCATTTCATTCTAGGACTAAACACATACATCTCAAGTACCATTTCATACGATCAGTGTTGGAAGATGGAGAGTTGAAGCTGGAAAAGATACACACTAGCCAGAATCCTGCAGATATGCTAACAAAAGTTGTAACCAGGGAGAAACTAAGAATATGCTCAGTTTCAATTGGTCTTCAAGGATGACAATGAAGATGAGAAACAACCAGGTCCAAAGAGGAGTCATTGTCCAACAAATCAAGCAGCGGTGGAGTTGCTAAAATCATTCTCCAAGTGGGAGATTGTTGGGTGTGGAACATGATTATCATCCTAATTTAGAGGTCTTTGTTTCAGCCGAATGTATACCCCAGGAAGATTGTACACCCCTCCATGTGGGGGGGTGCGGGGGGTATAGTAATTTCTAGTCAATCTAGGCCGTTCATTAGGCGGATGATTTGATGGTAGAATTTATGTTTAGTTTAGAGTTTTTTGCCCTAGAAGGCAACCCCTCTCTTTGTATGAGGGTATTGTATTGAGGCTGTGGAATATATGTGTATTCTAAGAGCGAGAGACAAAGAGGTGAGATTGTGAGAGAAAACAGAGGATATTACAACGGACCTGCTATAGGTTGTGTCTCTTCATTTTGTTGGATAATAGAAAGGAAGGACTAGCTGTTTGGGGTGGACGTAGCCCAAATTGGGTGAACCACATATATCTGTGTCTCTCTGGTTTTATGTGTTTGTGTTTTTCCGCATATTATATGTCTTGCATTTCTCTGTCATATATAATATTTTTCTAACAATTGGACCTTCGACATGGATGAGGTTAGTAATCTTAAGAAGCGTAGAATGATATTTGAGAGGAAGGATCTTCAGGTAATTGATCCATCAGACCCATTTGAAGGTGGGCGATACACAGAACCAGTCCACGATTATGAAGAGGAGGATGATCTGGATCAGATATATAAGATCACTGCACATGATGAGGACTAGATCAATCCTCAGTAGATGGACGAATCACATGGGATAGAGATAGTTCCTGCACATTAGATTCCGAAAAAGAGCTTGAGAATTGGTAGAATAGATTACATGAATTCCCTTCGTTGCGTTGCAACATGTTGACCAAATTGCTTCGGTGTGTATCCACGGAGGTAAGAAATATTCCTCATTATGATGGCTTAGATTATGTTAATTTGTTTCTGGATAATTTTGAAAGGGAAGTGCCAGAAGAACATCGATTCCATGAATTAGATTTGGCACTACATGCTACACCTGCGCATTAGTGGGGTACGCATAAGGATAGCTTTGCAGATTGGAAAGAATACAAGCGAATGATGAAGCTGAGGTTTGGGTACGAAAATACCCATATAATCGAGAATTACACTAGAAACGATGATTTACGCAAGAATATGGCGCGGTGGACTAAAGCATTCGGGGAGAATCCCCAGCCGAAATGGGTACATATTTTTTGTCACACTTTGGATACCATTCCGATGAATTGGTACTTGGAAACGAAGCTATGTCATGGAACAACTGAATGGGATATCCTTAAGGAATGTTTTTTATTGACCTTCAGCTTTGAGGATGGATTTGAATGCATTGATGAAGTGCTCTAAGAAATTAAGGTTGTGATCTTTAGAATGCTTGAGGATCTAGTAGAATGGGTTCAACCAGATTGGAATACGGAGCTGCGCCACGTCCTGGAATGCTATAATGTGACCACAAAAGAAGAAAAAGATGATCCTTGAAATATCAAAATTCTGAAGTCTGAAGGACAATGCAAAGTTTAAGGACCCAAAGCAGAGATCCATGACATCACAAAACCTTTGAAGACTAGACAAGTAAACATTGGATCGGATGAGCAGCCAAAGTTTGCGAAAATAGGCAACTACTGGGACGAAGATACAGTTGATAAGGTCATGAAGTTACGGCACGAATACTAGGACTTGTTTCCCACCAAGTTCTCAGCTCTAATGGGGATCGTATGGGATTTGGGAATAATGAAGATTATTTTGAAGCCCGATGTGAAACTTGTAAAACGACGACCCTACCATTTGAATCCAAAATATAAGGAAAAGGTGCGCAAAGAGTTGGACAAGATGCTCGAAGTGGGGATCATTGAGAAAGTGGAGGAATCAGATTGGGTAAGCCCTATGGTAGTTCAAGAGAAAATGAAATAGGATGAAATCGATCGAGTTTGATTTGAACTCCAGCTGCAGATTTTAGAGTCACAGTTGAAATTGCAGCTGACAACTCCGCCAGAAGTTCGAGAGCAGCGCGGAGGAACGATTAAGGAAGGGATGGCCACATTAGATGCAACATTCAAGGACTGCACAAACTTATTTGAGTAGGCCATGGAACTTTGAACATCTCTACATGGAGGACCCCACTCTTTAGAAGATCAACATTGACATTCGAGAGAAGCAATAGCAGTTTGATGAAATAAGGTAGACTGCGTGTACTTTGGTGCCAGTCCAACGGTTCGCGTGACTACAGGAAGGAAAGAAGCTGCAAACTGAAATTGAAGAGCTACGCCAGAAAGAGGCCATCTTGAGGGCCAGAACATAGCCTTGGATGGAGGAAGCCAACCAACTCACTCTGTCAATTCAGAACAAGTTAAAGGGCATCCAACAGACACAAAGAATAATGGGCCTTACGGTGGAAGGCCCTACTATAGAGAACCTCGTCGAACAAGTACAACAGGAAGATATGCAGGGCACAACTAATTTATAGGTTCTGAAGATGGAGTTCCGTGAACTCCAGGACAAGATTGAAGCACCAACCGAGTGACTCGAGGATGAGTCACCCAAATTGTGTTGGGGGCCTACTAGGATGGGGTCCCTAGGGTAAATTTTGGTAAATTTTGTAATATCTTTTTGTAAACATGTAAAGTCTCCGTGAAATGTGGAAGTGGAGCGCGAAGATAGTCAAAGTCAAAGGGACTTTAGTCCCTTAGGTGGGTAGGTGATAGGAAGGTTTTGAGACCCACCAATGGTTTGTGGACCATGGTATTGTAAAATAAAAGATATAAATAGAAGAGTCATAGCGAGTCTAAGGGATATCAAATTGATAAGAATCTTTGTAAGGGCAAGTAAGTTAAGGCAGGAAAGATTTATTTCCTGTACTTAGGCGAAGGGGAAGGCTCTTGCAAATGAGTGCATAGCGACCTTGGTAAGTTCGCAGGCATAGTGCACGAGCTCCTGCAGCTGAGTGGGCAGGGAAAAGAATTATGTACTTGAATGATTATACTTAATAAAGATAGTTTTGAGCCACTTATGATGCATCTATGTATTGTTTCTTACTTCGGCAAGTTTTTATATTTCCACTCTGTGTTCCAATTTATATGAACTAATGCTTATTTGGTGCGCGGAAGTAGTATATTAGTAATATATATGCATGTTACGAATAATTGAGAACCTTCACAAAGATCCATATACCGTTTAAGTGAATTTACTGTAAATATCTGTTTCGAAAGGGTTAGGTTTCGCGAAGATAGATCTAAGCCCTAAGATCCACATGAAACTATCACACATGCCTCTGGATGCAGAAACCTGGTTATGTCATCCCCCAATACTGCTTCGGGTGAGACTATACCCTGCACTATGCGGGTTGTTTCCGAAAGGACCAATAGTCTAGGGTTTTGTTGGTTGACGCAGATAACTTTGAACCTAGGTTAGGCCCCATCAAGCCAACACACACTCATTTGGGTGTTTTTAAGTTTGGATTTATACCACCAGTATGTCTTCCTTACAATGTGTCATCAATACCATCTACATAGAGAGTTATCTAATGCTATCATTGGTGGATTTCAAGCACATCCACATGACTATCTTGCCTTTGCATCATTTTCCCCAAACATCTAGTAGCCCTTAAAGACCCATACATTTATGATTTATTGAAATCCTATATCCTACTAGGTGGGTTTGATATAAATTCTCATAGTATCTAGATCAGAAGCATGGTCACTGTCTACTTTGAAAATGACATATTTCCTTTAATCTGGTATAAATCCTTGACTGCCTCACCCCTCCATAAAGTGGTAGAGTATGGAATATCCAAATATTCTTAGTCGTATGATTAGCCTTATTCAAAGAGAAAATAAAGAAGCATCCTTAGTAATCCATGATCCATTCCTAAGCATTACAATGCTTAGGAAGTGCTAACAAAATAAGAACAAGTACCATTTCCTTATTCAAATCACGAAACTGGTCGGCTCAAATTCTTGACAGTTCAACCTCAACCCTATTTATCAACACTATTCTCTCTCTCCTTTGTAAATCAAGTCCTGATGATGAGTCTTGGTCTAGACTTGAAACGTCGACAAAGAAAAATGAAAACTGTGGATTATCCGAGTTTAGATTCTAAAAAACTGAACCACAGAAATCTGCAATCCATTACCTTCAAGTTATTTAACCTTCTCACAATTTTTGGCGTTCTTGTGGAAATTCTTCTCAATGTGCCTTGGTTTTCCAAAATAGTAACAACATTTTATCCTTTTGGCTTTCATTCATTGATTTTCACTACCATGATTTCTAAGATCCTCATGATCTTTGTGATGGTTTCCTCTATAATTATTCTCCTTGCCTTTGCCTTTAATGAAGTGATCGCATTGCTTATTTTCAATCATTCCCTCTACAGAAAGCTCCTCCTCCTTCATAAATAATTGTTAAACACACATGGACAGCCAAGACAGTATGAAAGATAAAACATGCAATTCATTTTTTATTAACAGAAGATATACATTTATAGTACATTATGTGACTCTTGGGTTTCAGATCCCAAGGTCTCTTGGACTGCTTTTGTCCATTCAACTTCCACACTAACCATTTAGGATTAGGTGTCCAACATTCCCCCCCTTAATCCGAAGGGTTATGTATGAATCCAAGAAAAGTGCTGAAATACAAAATGTGAAAAAAATGCATGGCAGCACTAGGCTGAATGTGCTCTATGAAATGTTGGTATAAAGGGCAATGGTTTAAGGATGACCACCAACACTGGAACGCTTAGTGCAGTTCCCGGAACTCTTCCAAAACTGGCAAGAAACTGAAGTTTTCTGCTAGAGGAAGTGATCCTATTGTTTTAAAGAGGGAAACCTTCAACCATAAAAGGGAGGTCTCACCCCGCATAAAAGGTAAAACTTCAACCTGAAAAGGGAAGTCTCAACCTGTGATGGTTTAAGGATAACCAACAACTCTAGAATGCTTAATGCAATTCCTGGAACTCTTCCAAAACTGGCAAGAAGCTGGTGTCTTCTGCTAGAGGAAGTGTTCTTAATCTGTGATGGTTTAAGGATGACCAACAACTCTGGAATGCTTAATGCAATTCCTGGAACTCTTCCAAAACTGGCAAGAAGCTGGTGTCTTCTGCTAGAGGAAGTGTTCTCAATCTGTTCACGGGCATCTTTGTCTCTGGCTACAACTCTGAAACTGGTGTGGTAGGTTGTGGCTCAGGCTCGCTTGATGTGACTTTGAAGCTTGTATATGACCATCATTTCCCCCCCTGTCAGATACAAGGTGAGAAGATGGAGAAAACTCAACTGCAAGACTGTTCAATACTCTGGAACAAGTTCTGATATGTGTTTGGAATATCTTCTTAGCTGTTGATGCCCATTGCCAAGAAGCGATCCATCCAAGATGAATCTTTGTTCTTGCAGGACGTTTATTTCTGAAGCATCTGTGTGAAGAATGACTGGTTTTATGACAGTGCTTACATGGATGAAGATCAAAACAGTGATCTTTCAAATGGCCAACTCGATCACAGTGTTGGCATTTTATAATTTGTTGTTGTTGTTGTTGTTGTGGAAGAGGGGCAGAATCTGGAACAGCTGGAGGTGAACTGTCATGAATGAATCCAACACTCTGAAACTGAATGGGCTTGGCATAGTCTGGAATATGAAAGGACAAGTCCTTGTCATATCCAAGACCAGTTCTGTGCTTGTTGTGGACAAGTTGTTCCCAAGGTCTGATGATGGGCTTGGGAAGTGCAGACTGAATTTCTGGATCTGCATGTACAATTGCTGCTTTATTGGGCACTGAATCTGAATGAACTTCAGCAATATTGTTTTGCTGTTTATGGGAGTCTGTTTCATTGTTCTGAACAGAAACAGGTTCAGAATGATGACTCCACTGCTGTAATTCTTCTTGCTGTAGCTTTGTCTCCAACTGCAAAAACTCAATATTTTCCTGTGCATTTTGTAGACATGTCTGAATTTCTGAGAGAAAATCCTTACTGATTCTGACTGTCCCATCAACAGTGGAAAAGATTAGACTATTTAGTAACTGTAATGCATCATCAATTTGCTCCATTTAATGACAATGTTGCATAAATATCTCATACAATGCCAAATAACCGCAACTTTAAAGAATATAAATAGCCCCCAATGCTTATGAACTTTGAACTCTGTCGTTCCAATTAATCCTCCAATTGATGAGGATGCCCTTTTAACAGCTCATACCACATTAATAGAAATGTCTCAATTCTTTGATGGAATGGATGAGGATGGAAATCTTCGAAATACCAATGACACAGATGGAGATGCTGGTTATTTTGAAAAATAATGCAAAGTGGCACCTTCTAGTAATGGCAAACAGCAATGCTATAAGGGAAGGTGCAATCAGTGGTAAACAAGGAACCCCAGATTAGATTGTGCATCTTTTGAGCATTATATACGTTATAGAATTCATCGAACCCTGAGTGGATGTATACGGCACTGATCTCAAAAATCCTGGCACAGTGAAGTCAGGTTATATATATATATATATATATATATATGTATATACGCGGTTCTCTCAATGTTTATGGGACTATACTATTTTTGAAGTTCATCAACCATATGACCAATCTCGATCACTGAATTATGCTAACAACCTGCTATAGGAACTTTCCATTTGATGCAATTAGAAATGCATATCATGGCAAACTTTTCATATAGAATAGCTAGAAATTAATCAAATAATGCAAGAAATATTCTTGGTGTTGTCCTGTTCGGATTTGTGAGAAGTCCGTGGCATTTTCGGGTAAATATGCGACACATAAGGCTTTCTGCTGCCAAATTATTTACAGTTATTGGTTGAGATCTGACTTGACATACATAGTATATTGATGATCCATGGCCGCGCTTTTGATTTGTTCATTTGTTCATGTTTATATATACATAAACAATTACGTATTCCGCGTCATCCAACAGCTTTGATTCCCTGCTTTTCGTCCATATTAGGATTTTCGTTTTGACTTTGATATCAATAATGAAAGGTTCATGAATGTATTAATTAGGTTTTTAAACTCCCAGGAGATCGAGAATCGCACGGGAGAAAACGCTTCAGACAGATGCTACGTAAATTCTTTATTCCAGGAACTCGCCAGACAGACAATTCTACAAGCTTGCATTGCGGATTGCCTGTACTTGATCCAGGGTTAACATAAAAATTGAATAGTTTCCTTGTATTAGAAGATGATTACAGGATTGTGATTGGAGATGCGGTGTCTACTTCTTCTAAACAAGATTTCATTTATTCGAAATTGTTTGTAACCAGAGGCGTGGCCTGCTTAGAATCTTTGATCCTCTTAAATGAATTTTCAGCGTACCATTATTCAATGTACACATGTAAAATGCTCTTCAAAATAGTTCAAGAACCAAAGCAAACATCATCGTTCAATATAGTGCAACATACATACCATAGAATACCAAACGGTCTTCACAGAGCATACACCTCCCAGTACCACAATTCGGCGGAATTGTTTATGTGTTTGATAGCGTGCCACCTGAGAAGGTACAATCAGTTCTTTTACTTTTGGGTGGTCGTGAAATACCTCCAGGCCTCTCAGGCATGCCTATTCGTGGCCATCATCATCAAAAGGTTTTGGCAGACATAACACAACGTTTGAATCAACCACAAAGAATTGCTTCACTTACGAGATTCCGAGAAAAGCGTAAATAGCGTTGTTTTGACAAGAAGATCCGCTACAGTGTGCGGAAAGAATTTGCTCTTAGGATGCAACGTAACAAAGGTCAATTTACATCTACACAGTCCAATTCTGAGGATTTGGGTTCATCTGCAGCAAAGTGGGATCCCTCTCAAGGTTGGCACCCTGACAGTAATGGTAACCAACAAGAAGTTGTAACTCCAAAATGAGCGGAATTGTTTATGTGCATTCAATGGCAGACAACATCCTATTCACCATAATATCGCATATATGCCACATTTTCACTGCAAATTCAACAAATATATACCGCATCTTTCAAAACTGGCAAGATTCATCAAACACGCTTCATCAAACAACGAACACGAGAAGCAGATTCATCAAATACGCTTCAGTATTGCAGATAGCACCTTCCTTCCTTTAAAATGTAGCTGCTCAGCTTCAGTGCCTTCCCTGAAAACCTCCTAGAGCTAATTCGAAATATCCATTGCAAATGTGTATCTGCTAATAAAATTGGTGACCATTAACACCAATCAGAGGACATCATAAGCTCTGGAGCAGTGGCATTGCGGAGGAAAACAGGGTATCCAAAAGGGCATTGCATTTGAAACCCAGATTGTGTATATTGTAAAACTGTAATCTTCAGTGATAATTTTTAAAGAAGATTGATTTAACAATAAGCTGTAGTTGCAGATTGAAGAATAACAGAGACCAGAAAGGGATAACAGACTTAAAGAAGAGAGGATAACAGAGTTGAGGCTTTCCTTGCCACATTCAAGATTGTTGAAAAACTCAAGATTCAATTTTTCGCAGTGACATTCTTGAAGGTTTCATGGTCACAGAGACTACTTGCGTTCTTCAGCTATTTTAAACCATGGAAAAAACGAATAGAATACACCAACCTGCAGTGATATGAATATGTGGATGACGATGAAAAACCTGTCTTCAGCTCGGATGCCTTTCAGTCTCCATCTGAATACGCGCTTGAATCCTATACAAAAAGAGTTCTGGTACCAAAATTATCCAACGCTTGGGACCTCTTCCGCCCTTGAACCAATATATAGCCTTTAATCACACAGCATTGAAGGGTATACAGCGTTCATAGCCAGCGTACACAGTAATGTCAGAACAGCATACAGTAATGTCACCAGCGTTTAATAATGAGGTGTAGTAAAAATGGAATGCGCAGAGGTGGACAGGCGTTTCTGAGGCAGAGACTGAATTTAATTATTCAAACTGACAGACAGGCGAGGGTGTAACGCATATTAGGTTTATGTTGCAACAGGACAGCGTTAATTATCATGAAACGCTTGGCAGTCAGGACAGCCAATAATGGTAAATCGCAGATGTAGCAGCGCTTTTAAATGGGGCGTTTATGGACAGGGAGCGCAGGTAGTGGCAGAGAATGAGAGCGCAGGTACAGAGAGCGCTGGTATGGCAGACAGAGGTCAGAGATGTCAGTCAGCAGCGGATTTCAGGCAGAAAATAAACTGCATAGAGAGGCCATAAAACAAATGGCTCAAATTAATTTGCAGGGCAGGAATAGGCCTGCTCTGATACCATGTTAAACACACATGGACAGCCAAGACAGTATGAAAGATAAAACATGCAATTCATTTTTTATTAACAGAAGATATACATTTATAGTACATTATGTGACTCTTGGGTTTCAGATCCCAAGGTCTCTTGGACTGCTTTTGTCCATTCAACTTCCACACTAACCATTTAGGATTAGGTGTCCAACAATAATTAACAGGAAGAATAAAATATGAATTCCTTACCATATTATTTCCATACAATGCTTATTCCTAAAAAATGTGGAATCAAAGACTTCAAATGGTGCTCTCAAATTCACAAGAACAATCTCTATCCACTATCCTCCCTTCTAAAAGTCTTTGCCACACTCGTCTATTATTAGCTGCAACTTTTTAACATGTGATATGTCATCTTCAATCTTCAAATGAATGTGGGTCAAGAGTGGTAAGTTATTTCTCAAGTAAGACAACTCAATTCTCACTAACCTTATCAAATAGAGCCTTCATATACCAATAATATATGATGGGTATTGAAAAATACCCTAAATAATACACCATATCATCAAACCATGATACATTGCCTCTAGATGAATCTCAAGAACTCTAAATGTAAGAATACTCAACATGCCTCTAGAGGAGAGAAATCTCATTCTATACATCACAATGACCATATGACACCTCCCTTTATATTATTTGGTCTTCCAACTGTTACATCAAAAGATGAAGTAGGGCCCCTCAACATTATATTTTTTAATATGTTTTTATGTAAATTGATGTTTTAGATTTTTCCAGGTTTCTTATCTTACATAATTTACTTTTATTTCATTTCAAGTATCTCTGCAGCAAGGAGGTATGGTTATTTCATGAAATCTTCAGGTGCCTAGAGTGGATGATTTGGTAGAGTAGGTGGTTGAGGTGTTGCATCACTTTGTTTAAATGATTTTATATCATATTTTCTTTACTTGTATAATATATATAAACTATTTTTTTATTTTTTATTTTCAGACTTATTTTACCCACAAAGTAGACCATGAGCTTGCTTTATAACATCTAGCTCTATTGTTGTCAGATTTGATTATATTTCCTTATGTTCCATCAAAACGTGTTTCAATGAGTCTCCCTCTTCCATAAGGCATTTAAGGATAACTAGATCAAGCTATTCCTTGAGATACTAATGCTAGGAGCTCTGACGACTTATTAGGGTAATTTCTTGCATTGCTTCATGTGTGAAGTGAATTGAAGCCACATGGAATGACTATAAAGATGAAAGATGAACCTTGGGAATGGGGGTATCTTTAATTAGCTCAATGCCTAAGGTCAAACATCAAAATTTTTGGGTAAGGGTGTCCCAAAGGGATAACATTTATCTCCTTATGTGGGATGGCTTCTCCATATGAGGGACCATGAACAAGACTCTAGGGTGAAGCAAAATAGTTCCTTATCTATTGGTCTTAGAGTAAAAGTTAGGTTATGGAGTCAAAAGGATGATAATAGTGGGATTTTCCTTTTGCATTATAGAGAAAAAAATGAAAACTACAAGGAAATGTATATGATCAACAAGAATTGGTAGACAAACTCATCTTTTTGCAGTCCATTTAGGCTCGTAATAAAATTAAGAGAGAAGGCCACTAGATGATCTATTGTTATAGAAACATTATCACTTCTTTGGAGGAGAATAGAGGTGGAATGAGAAGACTAGATTTGGACACATTATACTTCAAGGAAATATTAGAACACATGTTCCTAGTGGATCTAGAAACAACCAATCTATTGAACACATGTAATAGTAGACATGGGGGATTAAATTGGATTGCATATAGGCTAGATCAATCATTCAGAATCCATTCAATTTCTAGCCTTCATTTGGAGGTCACCATCCTATCTTTTTTTTGTTTGGTTTACTAGTTGATCTTCATCAAACTAGATCTGAAGGAAATCCTAAAAATATAGCTTTTCAATTTGAATAATTTTGGCTCAATCACCCCTCCTTTCAATAAAAAATTGCATCATGGTTTTAAAAAACCATCTAGGGCACCCTCTTGTACTTATTTTAATAGTTCCTTAATCATAGTAAATATTGAATCAATAAACGAAGCAAGGAGTTTGGAGACATTTTCAAAGTTGAAAGTGATTTGGATAAAAAATGTAGTTGCTACGATTTTATTAGGCTAGAATGAATCACTTTTTGTAGAAAAGTCATCTCTTCAAATCCAATTATAAGATTAAAACAAAAACATTAGGAAATTTTTTGGAAGAAAAAATCAAGAGTTAAATCACTTAAAGGGGAAATCACTAATTTATTTCATAGATTGATGATTAAAAACCATCACCACAACTACATCTCTTTCCTAAAGGACAACCTTGGAAACAAACTTTTAGACCATAGGTACATTGAACATGTGTTGGTCTCCTACTTCAAAACCATCTTGTCTAAATCCTAACCAGATTGATGCAACACCATTCAAAAAATCATAAAAACTATCTCTCGTGTTGTCATATAAGAGAAAAATGTTTCCCTCCTATAAGATGTCACCTTAGAAGAAGTAGAGCAAGTGATAATGGATATTGCAAAGGAAAAGTCTGTTAAGCTCGATGGAATCACTACTAATTTCTTACATGCCTACTAGAATATAATCAAATTTTATGTCTTGGATGTAGTTTAGGACTCTCATAAATTTTCTCATGTGGTCCCTACCGTTGACACTAACTTCCTCACTCTCATCACTAAGGAAGAGAAGGTGAATGACCCTAGTAAACTTTGACCCTTTTCCCTCTACATTGTAGCCTACATAATCATTACAAAGTTTTTTGCAAATCTTTTGAAGCCTATTTTTCCTAATTCAATCCCCCCCAAACAATAGAGCTATATTGAAAGCAAGAAAATCCTAAATGGCACAATTCTCACCTAGGAGATGATTCATTCTTTGAAAACATCTAGAAGAGAAATGATGCTTATAAAACTACATACGTCAAAATACCTTGACAAGTCGGGATGGAAATACATTTTGAATATCCTTTTGTCCATGGGCTTCTCCAAATAAGAGGTAGATTCAGATGGCTGGTACTGACCTAACTGTTTTCCTTTCCTTCAAGTCAAGATTGAGCAGTCATAAACGGTGTAAGAAGGTAAGGACTCCAATTATACCCACTCTTTTTTGTAGGCGTAAGGCAAGGCAAGGAGAAATTGTATAGACTAGTTGCATTTTATATCTTACCTCATTGACCTTCTTCCCCCTCATTAATCGATCCCCATCTACCACCTTCTCTCCCTCTTGTCATATTTTATAGTGTGACCCTCTCTCTCCATTTCATTTCATCCTAATGGATTAACGACGCAATTTCTCCCCCAATGTAGTAGTAATCAATTATAAAAGTAAATGCATTAATTTTTTTTGTGATAATATTGGACCTTTGCATCAATAGTTTGACAATGACACGATGCTTATTGGAATTCCCATAGTTCAAGAAGAAGAAAATTTCAAGAAGATACTCATAGATTTTATGGAAGTTTCATCTAGAAAAATCCTCTTTGCGGACAAAGACAATCTCTCTAGCCTAATGAGTGGGACTAGCAACCAACGTGACAATATACGAGACACTTTCCTAATTTACAATCGAAATGAGAGAAGAGGAAGGATACCTACCTCATTTTGATGCTATAACACACTCCTTTATTGAAGATCTTGATCGCTTGCTCCTCAGGTTTAGTCCTTATTGTTCACAACGTTTGAATACCTACACAAGAGACCAAATACACAATAAATCATACAAGTGCAACAAGCATAATCGAATGTAATCCACTTAAAAGATCAAGGAGCATTAAGATAAATGATGCATTGACACAAGCATTTATGGAAAGTGAACCAACAGTTGTATATATTATTGAATGAAAGCGGAAGCATACAACCTAGGCCTTGATGTTAGTAGGCCCTTCTTGAGTGAATGTCCAAGTTTAAGCTCAAGCTCTCCAAGCACTCCTTCTCCAAGCCAAAATGAATATCATGTAGGCACTATATCAATATAAGGGTGAAAATAATCAGAGACCAAACATTTGGGAATGGGAGAGGATGAATATATAGGCATGGAGAGGGGGTTAGGATCTCACCAAAGATAGGCGAAGGCCCTCATCTCTAGGAGGAAGCTCATAGGGATAAGATAAAAACGAAATATTGGGAGAATTCGACCACATCCTAAATGAACAACCTCCAGCTTGTTGTTATGGAAGCCTCTAGATCATGAAGCTTCTTGTCCTCTTTGGGAAAACTTGCCTTTTAGGGATCAACGTGAGTATCTAGGTAAAAATCGCGCTACCAGCGCGAGGCTAGTATGGTGCAACCTGACATCAACACGAGTAGGCAGTGACACAGTTGTGTTGACCTTAAAATTAGGGTTTTGAGATTACTTCTTCAGGGAAGGCTCAAGGCATGTTTCCATTAGCTTTTCAAGGAGGATCTAGATTACATATTAGGAAGGGTACACTGCATAATTTCCAAGTTTCAATCACTCCGGGGTACGACATAGGGAAGTGCAAGAGGCATGACAAAATACTGTGTAATAAATGCCCCCTAAAGCATGAAGGCAGAACAGGGAGTGATAGCTGAGATGCTTTACGAGATTTTGCAAGGACGAGAACAAACACTGTCAGGAGACCTGCAAATCAAGGATGCATTTACATACACATATATGATATCTTTGTAACAAAACATGAATCCATGGTATGGACGCAGCCATCCATATAGAAAGGACCATGTGAAAATATCCACGGTATGGGCACAACCATCCGAATGAAAAGGATCGTCTAGAAGTCTAAGATCCAAGGTTTGGATGCAACCACCCGATGTAAAAGAATCATCATCATCATAGATATAAGGTCCCACGGTATGGTCGCAACCATTCGTATAGAGGAAACATGTATACAATCATGAACAATACATAACTCCAGGAAGCCTGAGTTATATCAGACAAAACTCAGGGTCTTGCACTCCATCCCAACCCGATCAAAGTATGAATTCCAAGATGCGAATGAAGGTGTTGAAGTTGAACTTGCTAGAAAACCAATTGATTACTAACCAATGATGTAGACCGTTAATAGGCATGATAGAAACCACTAATAATGACAATGGTCCTCAAGGTACGATAGTACAATATGTGAATGTGAAAATGAAGTTGAAGTTGAACACTCATGGAATCATCTGTTCAAAGGCCAATGATGAAAACTTGTCATCGAATGCAAAGAATTTGCCATTAAGGCATGTAAGCTCTATGGCACTGAAAGGGGGTTCCTAAGTCATCTTCCTGGATAATGAGCTCAAGTCGATAGGAAGTGACTCATCGAAGGAGGGTCATAATGATTCCCTCATCATTGACATGAAACAAGGAATAAAGTGGAATAAATGAGTATGATCCAAGACTGTGGCAAAAGGTCAGAAAATGTATAGGTAGTAAACTGCAGATAGGACTTATCTTGAACATATCAACGACATGACTCTGGAGTGTGGAAAAATTTGACTCAACATTGGACCAAGGGTCATGATGACGAAGTGGACTAGTCAAATGAGAGGAAAAATGGATCACCCAAACCTGGAAAGACAAGTGACTGAGTGAGGATATCCCAAACTCGGCACAAGGAAAGCATGAGTGTCATTTTCAAGAGTGACATGCTGCCTATACAAGAGATGTTTCACTTTCATTTTTCCCCACTATTTCTAGCGAGTACCCCAATTATTTTCAATCACAAGCTTGAAGGGGATAGCATACGCTTGTCGTATAAGTTCATTATTCGAATGAATCCATCCTAGTAAGTTTTAAGAGTCCTAGGAAGGAGAAACTCGGTCTTGTCATGGTGACAAGTCTTTCGTCGTTTAATTTTTACGAGTCCGACGGAAGAGTAACTCAGATACTTTTCATATTTAGAGAGTTTGAAAAAGAGACAAAAATAAAACTCTATCATGTTCCTTTTCGTAATTTGTATCTCAAACTCGAAAAGGTAGAAAACAATATTCGAGAGAACCTCTTGACCATGTCGACCAAAGTGTACACTTTTTGTAAATAGTCAATCTTAGACCAAAAAAGAGGTAAATGTATACTGAGACGACACCGACTCATTTAATTTAACAAGTTTGAAAAGACAAGTACTCGACGATCTTTTCATATTTCAAGAGTTAGAAAAGAGCTTAAAGATGACTCTAGGGGAGGTTCGTTTTTCGTTTATTTTTAACGAGTGCGAAAAAGAGATAAAACAAAAACTCATTGAATCAGTCAAAAATCACCGTTACCACCAAAAATATCATGTAACTGCATAAAGACAACCACACATCACTGATATCAAGAAAAATAATAAAATATTGGCAAAAATGAATTTAAAAACTTATAGATAGACAAAAAGTAAAAACAATTTTACCATTTCACTTGGAGTAAATTGGAGAGTGCTTTTTACCCCATTTTTCTTGATTCTTCAAGCAAGCGGTGTGGGAGATCCAGGTCACCATTTCACGATCCGTTATATGTAAGATCTCTTCCCTTTCTCTTTCTCCTCATACTTATTTCATGCTATTATCACTGTAAAAAGTTCTAAAATTTTGGACAGCTGGTATGGTTCTAAAGTTTCATGTTAGTCTTGGTCAAGTCATTTTTATTGTTTTTTTTTTAGAGTCTAAATCCTAGAGTTGGAGTCTTGTTTCCATTATTAAATAAAGGTCAACAACCTTATTTCTCCTATCATAGATCCCACATTATTTCAAAAGTGTCATGTGTTAGGTTGTTTCAAAATTGACATGCGCTACGAAATTGCCTAGGAGTTTTCATAGCGCAAAACTCAGAAAATGCACTATATGCGCTACGAAATCGGGGATTCGTAGTTAGGAGTTTTCGTAGCGCAAAACCCAGAATTTGCACTGGATGCACTACGAAATCAAGGATTCGTGTCAAATCGAGTCTAATTATCAAATCCACCCGAATTCGTCAATGTTTCATCATTAGGTGTCAGTCCATGAACCTTACCCATCACATGCAGCCATTCACTCTCATCATTAGATTCGTTAGGGGTCTTTGTACGCACTCTTTTCAAATTTCAAAAAGAAAAGGTAAGGGTGAATTGGTCCTGGTCATTTTCATGTTCCTTTCATGCATAAGAAGCACTTGGCAAGCTCAGGGTCAGCATACATCAGAGTTCCTTGAAGAGCCTATGGTTCCACCAGTGCAATCATCACTAATGCACAAAGATGACAGAAACAAGGCAGTTATCACTCAAGAAGAAGAATGTAGCTTTGAGGAGGTCAAAAAGAAATTGATGTCTTCCAATCTTGAGATTGCTCAACTTAAGAAAAGGGAAAGGAAACATGCAGTTGAAAAAGCCACTTTCAAAAGAGTAAAAGCCATTTGGGAAGATGGAAAAGTTCCAAGATATGAAGTAGTTGACAGTCATGCTCAATATTTCACTTGGACTATCCCTGCAATAAAGGAGGCAAGATATATCAGAAGGATCAATGGTAAATTAAGAACTAAAATTAGGATGATGAAAAGACAAATTGAAGACCTGGAGATTCAGCTGAACAAGTCTGGAGGTCAGCCTCAGCTTAAATGAGCCATACAGTAAGTGAGGAGTCTTAATACAATTTTGATGTGGAACTTACCTTTTTGAAGATTGTTTTTGGATGGATAATGTCAGATTTATGTGGCCCATTAGCATATGGTGAAACTATAAAGAAATCTCAAGAATGACAATTTTGAGAAAAAATTGTGTGTTTTTTACTCACACAGCAGTTTCGTAGCGCGCTACGAAACTGCTGTAGGTGACATGCAATGCACAGCAGTTTCGTAGCACGCTACGAAACTGCTGTAGTTGCTAGTTTTGTTTTTGGTGGATCTATATTGAAAGGAAAAGGAGATTATTTTTAAAAGGGTGCTACTATAGAGGTACGCTACGAAACTGCTATAGGTGACATGCAGTCCACAGCAGTTTCGTAGCGTGCTACAAAATTGCTGTAGTTGCCAGTTTTGTTTTTGGTGGATCTATCTTGAAAGGAAAAGGAGATTATTTTGAAAAGGGTGCTGCTGCAGAGGTATAAGAAGACCACTTAAGAAGGTTTGAACCCTAAGCAAAGGTAGATTCAAGAAATGAAAGACATATACAAACACCAAATCCTGCGCTACGAAAATAGCAGTTATTTCGTAGCTCAATCAGTTTGTCATGCTTCAGGAAACATTCAAGAGTTTTTGTCTTGGCACAAGTGTAGGAGCAGGGTCTATGGTTAATTTAATGCATGTCATGTGATTAAAAGAGACAACATGGTTAGCAGAGACTTCGAAGAATCTTCTTGAAAACCAAAGCAACAATATAGGGAGCAGTTTCCTAGTTTCCAGGACAGTCAAAGGACAGGTAATTGAAAGCTAGCATGGAGTTTAAAGTCATCACCAATGCCAAAGTTGAGGAGGAACAACTGTCAAAGACCAAATTTATTCCATAGTCTAGGTTGTTGCTAGCATAATAAGGAGTTACACTCCTAGTTGTATTAGGATTCTAGGACTGTCAGTTAACAACTAGTTGTAATTAATAGTTTGTTTTAAGTATGAATAGGTGTCAATGTCAAGTAAATTCGAATTCCCCTCAGGTTTGAAGAAGGAATCCAAGATTGTAATTAACTCTATAAAGGACAAGAGGTTTAATGCACCAAGGGTTGGAAATTTTTGAAAAGAACACTCATAATGTGTTATTGTGAAAGACTATGTTTTTTATGTAATACAGTGATTTGGCTTTATTACTCAAGATTCAGAAGAGAGTTTAATGTTTGATTGTCTTATGGTTGTCCACATTTCCTCACTTGCAGTGGTATGAATTCATGTTACTTAGAACTCATTAACAATGCTCTAACATCCTTCATGTATTTGTAGACTGTGTTCCCTACATATTGTTATGTGTTACTGATATATTGAACTCTTGATGCCCTGACTTCCATGTAAAGCTAATTTTGTTGTGATACTAAAACATTTTCTGACTCCATAAGCCCAATGGATGTTTATTGATTGTGTTCAACCAATTATATTTATTCACTTATTTTTCATAGAGTTAGCCATCTAATATTTAATTAAAATCTTTAACCTAGTGAGAGAGCCCTCTCAGGTTGAGGAGGCTAAGCCTCAGCCAAAAGTTGGTTTGAAATAGTTACTCAAGGTCTTCCTGGTGAGCAGCCTATCAGGAGAAGGTTTTGTGATAACATTTTGGTGCATCTGTCGGGATTATGAAGATATACATATCCCGAAAAAATTATGAAGCTGAACTCTTGAAGGTAGCAGGAGCTTCAGAATCTGTTCGAGGCTGCAAAACTACCTTGGTGACTCCACACATCAAATAAAAAATTCGAAGGTGACTCCACTGCTAAGAAGATCAGTTCCCTAGATGAAGTTTCAGGATGAGTTCCATTGCAAGAAAAAATTCCAGGTATGCTCCTATGAATTGGTCTCATATCCCTGGTTTTCCAAATCCTATGCCAAAGGTTGATTGGTTAGATGATCTTCCAGTATTCAGAAATGAAAAGAAAGACAATGCTGCTCTTCATTTGGTTAGGTTCCATATGCATGTACACAGTCTGAAGGTTCAGTTCCCTGAAGATTGTCTCATGAAGATGTTTATGACTACTTTAGAAGGAAAAGCATGGTATTGGTATAAAGGTTTGGATAATGGTTCAATATATTCGCTTGCTAATTTTCATGATGAATTCTACGAGATGTATAAAGAATGTCTCCTTCCTTACTGTTGGTCAAAGATTGCTGTAAACATTCTTTGAGTCTTATTCAGTATTTGGAGGATTGTTATGATGATGATGAATTTATGGATGAAGAAATTTTAGAGGCTCTTCATAACAATACATTTCAACAACTAGAAGAAAGGATAACATCCCATGACTTGCAACATAGAAATAAGCAAGAGTATACCGATGAAAATCATATTACATCCTCTGAGATTGATGTAGAGATGCAACAGACTTGTCAGTCTTCAAATCATAATGAAGATGAAAATAATTGCAAACACCAAGAAGAAATAATGGAAGAATTTTTTTTTAACCCTCATGCAGAGGAAAAGGTTGATCATTTATGTAATTCCTTGCAGCAGATTACTTCAAAGAATGATCATAATAGTGAGGAAAATTACATTGTTTATGGGAATCATGTAGAAAGGCAGTTGGATAACTTATCAAATAAATGTTGTGTGACTAAAGATCAGTTGTTAGAAGTAACAAGATGTTATGAGAATCATCAAGCTGATCACGTATTCTGGGATCTTATAGTTAAATACATGGAAGAGTTTTACTCTCCAATGTTTCAGTTTTTCTATGAAGATCAGAGGCAATTTCAGTGGCAGTGGTCATCACAATATCATAGCTGCTTTGAACTCTGATGTAGTCAAAAAACTCAAATATCAGATAAAATAAATGATTGGCTACATTGGAAATTTCACATTGATTGAGCTGAAAGAAGTTTTCAGTTGATAGGGTAGGTAGGTAGGAAGATGCAAATAAGCTCAAGGTTGACTGAGCAATTTTTACTAGGTACAGTTTGAAGTAGATTGGGCAGAATTTCAGAGTTTTCATTTTTAAAGGAATGGATTGCAGCACTGGAGCTACTAGTTCTTAGCATACCACAGGGGGCATACTATCCCTAGTGGAGCCACTGTTATCACCCTAATTTTTTTTTAAAACTTTGGAAAGTTTGCCTTGTTTCTAGTCATGGTATTATAATAAGTTTTGAGTCATCGCATGATTAAAGGGATAAGTGATAGGATTAGAGTCTCAATTGTGTCATTCTCATTTCCAAACCTTTCTTCTAGTCATGGTGTTAAAGGGTCTCTAGGTCATTTCATGCTTAAAGGGTTAGGTCATAGGGTTAGAAGTCTTTAAGGTCATATTTCATTTCCAAACAAAGTTTGACAACCTTATTCCATGTCTTAGAAGTCTCACCTTGTGTTTAGAAGTCATATATCAAGCCATTTTAAAGAAATTTTGAAATTAGCTATGAATCCGTGTTTTCATAGCACAGACAGTGTAAAAAGCCTGTTTTGCGCTATGAAATCACTGAAGCAACCTTTTTCAGCAGAAAAATTGTTTTAAGTAGTCAACTTCCAAGGGGTTTCTTGAGAAACTGAAAGCATATTTTGGAAAAATGAAAGAGGTTCTTCTTCATAATATACCTATCTACAAAAACCTCTTTCATTTTCTTCAAATTCATTATGAGCTGGGAGAAGTTGATGACTCAAATTACACTACGAAACTATTATAGGAGAAGTTTTTCAGAAATCAGAATTTTCCAGTTTACACCTGATATTCAAAGACAGTTTCTGGACAGTAGGAAATGTATTGCAAAAAACCAAGAGAGGTTTGTGTTTAGCACAGAGTGGTCTACAAAAGCCTCCTTCATTTTTTCAAAATACATTTTTGATGAGGATACAAAAGCTCTGTCCCAACATATATTTTTCAGCCAGAACAGAGCAGGGGACATTTTCCTAGTTTTTAGGGCAGATGAAGGAGAAGCTATTGAAGGCTAGCTGGGGGGTTATGGACATCACCAAGGTCGAATTTAAGTAGGAGCAGATGTCAAAAATCGAATTTATTTCCTAGTTTAAGTTGTTACTATCATAATAAGGAGTTGTACTCCTAATTATATTAGGACTCTAGGACTGTTAGATAGCTGCTACTTGTAATTAATAATTTGTTTTAGGTTTGAATAGGTGTCAGGTCAAGAAAATTCGAATTCCCCTCATGTTGGAGGAAGGAATCCAAGATTATAATGATGACTCTATATAAGACAAGAGGTGGAATGCCTCAAGGGGTTGGCAATTTTCAAAGAAACAGGCATATTATGTTATTGTAGAAGACTGTATGTTTGATGTTAATACAGAAGTTTGGCTTTACTACTCAGGATTCAGAGAGGGTTTTATGTGTTTGATTTTCTCATGGCTTTCCTCATTTTCTCACTTGCAGTGGTATGAACACATGTTACTTAGAATTCATTGATAATGCTCTAACTTCCTTCATGTGTTTATAAACTGTGTTTCCTATATTATGTCTTTGTTTTGCTGATAGATTAAAACTCTCTATGCCCTGACTTCCATGTAAGCTAATCTGTTGTTGTACTAAAAATATACTCTGACTCCATAGCCCAATGGATGTTTATTCATTGTATTCAACCATTTATACTTTTTTCACTTGTTCCTTTTCATAGAGTTAGCCATCTAATCTTAAACTAAAATCTTTAACCTAGTGAGAGAGCCCTCTCAGGTTGAGGAGGCTAAGCCTCAGCCAAAAGTTTGGTTTGAAATAGTTACTCAAAGTCTTCCTGATTAGCAGCCTATCAAGGTCTAGTTTTGTGATAACACATGCCATTTCATAGGATTTTTTAGCTGGTTAAGGGGAGGATTTTTATTTTTAAAATTGGGGGCGACCAACGCGAGTCTGATCATCGGATTCACATTGATCGCCCCTAAGCCCAAAAGGCTCTCGTACTTCGAATGCGAAAATAATTTAGACATTCACGTTGGACACAGAGTGGAAAATAGAACGAAAAATCCTCTCCCTTGATTGGTTTTTTCATGATTTCGATCCATGGAAAGATATCTAAACATTGTTTATGGGTTGTTTGCAGTAGATTTTGACAGAAATGGCCATCGAATGGAAATAAAGAGGTAATGAGGCAGAATATCGCCAAGTTGTCCAAAGCGTCGAATGTGTCAATGCTTTGAGGGACTGTGGATTACTCAAGTTCTTCTGAACCCCGGGACTCAAAGCTCAAAATGAGTTCTTGGAATATATCATTGGACTATGAAATGTTGATCGTAAGATATTCATCATTGGAGACCAAGAACTGGAGTTAGAAGTAGCTAACATATACTTCATCAGTAGATTGTCCAAAAGAGGGGAAAGGGTCCAACTCTTTAGAGCTCGTACTGGAGGTGAAAGCACTAACACCTTGATTAGAAGGAATTTCTTAGGTGCAGAGGTAACTAGGAGTGGGAAGGTGAAGATAGAAACCATCGAAAACCTTCCCTTGAGGATGATTCTCCACACCATGGCCCGTATTGATGTGGCGCAGGCGTTGCATAAGGCAATAAAATCACAATTCGAATATGTAGTGGATTGCCTTTCTCCAACAATGTTCAACTGGTGCGAAGGATTGCTCGTCAACATGAAGAGACAAATTACCAAAGGCAAGTTGGGAAACTTGAAGTAGTTCGGGTTTGATCGATTTTGGTCACATTATTTTTGGACCGTGTGCCCTTATTTCGATACCAATGGGTAGAGGTGGACGATCCAGGTCCACAAGATCGGAGGTTGCTTATATGGAGTGAGATCATGCCTCGAGGGGGAAGAGGACAACGTATGCATTTCCCCCCACCATTCTCCAACAACTAATCCAGATCTTCCTCTACCACCAAGTGCATAGTGGATCAATGCAGGTAAAACCTGTTCTTTGGAAATTTTCAATTTTTATGATTTTTTGTTTGAAGTGTATCTGAGAGTTTACTTGTGATAATTTTGCAGACGTGGGACCAAAAAGGCCTCCTAGCATGTCGCCAATAGCACGGAAAGTAGCACGTCAGATAAAATATGCTCGATATGAAGAAGGAGCAGATCCTATAGTAGAGATGGAGCGTAACCTGGAAGTGATTACCTGAGGGATTCTAGAGTATGCAACTATAGATGACACGTCATTGCAGTACCAGATGCATACAGTAGGAGTGTCTAGAAGACTGCATCGGTTTTAGGCCGAGTGATCAGAGCAGTCTCGTGCTATAATGAGCATCATGTGGGGGAATAACCTTTTCCTAGTCATGTTTATTTGCACTGTTGTACGCTTTGAATGCCATGTGTCTTAGAACACTATTTTTTGAGATTTTGATGTAAAAAACTCTGACAGAATCGATATTATATATATATATCTATATATATATCTATATATATATATATATATAGTTTTTTACATCAAAATCTCAAAAAATAGTGTTCTAAGACACTATTTTTTGAGATTTTGATGTAAAAAACTCTGACATAATCGATATTACATATATATATATATACATATACATATGCATGTTTCTATTGTCTACTGATGTGTTTATATATCGTGATGATGAGTTCGGTTTTTTTTTATTTTTTATAAGTGACACAAATGTCTATCTAAAACATAATTTGATAATGCATCTATTAATGTATTCAAATTTTGAGGAATGTGTTGATATGTGGTATAATCAAAATTTATTTCCAGTAATTGAATACATAGATACATGTGCAAAATTTGTGGATTTCTTACTGAATAATGACCATTCAATTGTAACACAATGAGTTTTGAATCTAACTTAACAACTAAATTTCTGATTCTGAGAGCAACTGCTTCTGATAACAGTTCAATAACTGCACTGTACTCAGCAATATTATTAGTCGTTCGTCCCAGGAAAATACCTTGCAAATTGATCAACTCTCCATTAGGGGCGAAGAGTGCCCAAGATGCGGAGGATAAATTCTTTGTGCTATGACAAGAACCATCAGTATAACCAACATAATGGTTCAATGACATCTGCGAACCGAGTGGAACACAAGGTAAGCAGAGGAAACATGTCTGTAAAGCAAACAATCACACCAAAAAATTAAAAAATGCACACTAATGAATTCACACACGAATGTACAAAAGTGTATTTACACAAATGATCATGCGTAAAAAGTTCATATGAAGCCCATTTTTGGACTTGGGTAATCAATCAATAGAGTATGAAACTGAAGTTTCATCGTTGGCATGGCATGTAAGCATCAACTCGGCCTATAGTGGAATAACACAAATAAATGGATATGCCCCCATGCCCCCCCGGTGAGTGAGGCTTACGAGTCATAGGATGAATACCCCATTGTGATAGGAGGCGAGAAAATATTAATCTCATAATGAGGAAAAGATGCCCCCAGTTGAAAGATTTTGACAATTTTCGGTTAGACCGAAATGTCAATGGGTGAAGTAGTATTAATATTTCCCATATTAACATTGGATAGAACTTCATGCACCAAGATAGGTGTTTGAAGTGGATGCATCGGGTTATGAGAAACAAAAGTATCAAGACACGAAGGAATCTCACGAAGATTTGGAAGAAACAAGAAACGATAATGGGCATCATTCCAAGGAGTTTTGTTAAGAGACATAACCTCAAAAATACTCACATTGATGGGGAATATGTCGTTCAAGGGATCCAGAGAATCCCAAGAACCAAGCCAAGGAGATTGTGAATATGTGTCCAGGTGCATACTAAGAATAGTATGACTTTCCTAAGCAGGTGTTGAAGCCAAGACAATTTCTTGATAAGCTTGTTTGAAAGGACTTAGCAGCATAGCATCACCAAAAGAATAAACCTAATCCAGAGTAGGGATGATCCATGGATCATTGGAGGTAGAGATCATGTTGATTGAGGCAACATGTGGAGGTGGGAGAGAAAAAGTTCCCATTAAAGTAGAATATTTGAAAATACCTGCCCCCACACTCTCATATGGAATATCAGTATTTCCCACATATGGGACGTTTCCATTTGAAGCACCGGAAGAGAAAAAGGATAATTGATCGATGGTGACAATTTTCCCTTCATGAGGAAAACGGAGCACCCGGAACAAAGAGGAAACCACACAAAACATGGCATGGGTCCAACTTCACCCAAGTAGAAGGTTCTAATTCAGATTCGCATCTATGATCTCTAATTCTAATTCGACAGTTTTCCTTCCAAGGTGATGGGAAAAATTGTGAGAATACCATAAGGACAGGAGCCTATGCCATCTAAGGATTCTAAGGTGTTCCGGGACTGGTTGAGGGGTGGAGAGAAAATGGATTTCCAGCATCAAACAGGCATGATGTAGGTGGAAGCACCCTCATCAATGACAGTTCAATGGATCATCTTTCCTTTTATAATTTCTTGAATAAAAAATGCAATTTGATGGGGAAGACGGGGTACAAGAGTTTCCAAATCGAAAGTGGTCAATTTTGAATCAGCAGGATCCATTCCTCCTATAGGAGGAAATAATTATTTTCGCTGCATTGAACAAGTTTGGAGAACTTCCAAAGTAGACATCATTGAAGGCGCTTGAGCCAGATCTTCGACGATACTGTAATGTTGAGAAACTCTAGCATTTGGATTATAAGATGACTTCTGAAGCACACCTTTAGGAGGCGGTCGGATGAAAGATTCACTATTAGGTCTCTGATATGGAGAGGACCATAATTGGGTGGAAAGGAAGTAGAAGGTGCATTAGTGGCTTCATTTTCCACCGTCTTCTCTTGAGGAGTTTGATAATATTTCAACTGGGTGGCAACAGAAATAGGCACTATACCGCTCATGAAAACCTGAGAACCTGAGGAAGAGGATTGTGGTTGGTCTACCAACTGAGTTTGTTGAGATGGAAATGAATCTTTTAGTATAGCTAGGGTCCCTTTCAATAAGTGACTAACTTCCACACGACGGGGACAATCCTTAGTGTAATGATCTTAGTCACAAAGGAGGCAAGGATATTTAGGCTTATGTTTGGAGGCATCATTAGTAGATGGATTAGGAGGATCCTGTATTGGGGTATCAGATGTTGTTTTACCTTTATCGTTTTTCTTAACTTTGGAGGCTTTGTCTACTGTGGTAGAATAGATGACATTAACCTGAGAGGTTTTACAAGGATGGGATGGGTTTTTCGAAAGAGGATTGGAACCAGCATTCGAAACAGATTTTTTCTTCGAAGAAAATTTAGTGGAATTTTGAGATACCGATCAAATTATACCATCAACAGACAGTACATCCAAAGACTTTGAAGATGTTGGATCTGAAGATGGCCTTGGAGCATCGGGAAAGATTTCATATAGCGTTCTAGATTGGGAATAAACTAAATCCAAATATTGGCCATGGGCGATGGCTTAATCCTCAGTAACACAACCTCCCATTTCTATGTCTGAAACAATTTTGTTTACAAATGATTTGGTAAACCATTCAGTCAAAAACTCAGAAGGGATTTAAAACTTGATGATTTGACGTCTACGTCTCAATTCAAAGATATGGGTTGCAATATCCTGTTTCAGAGATGTGAGCAATTTGGTACCAGTTTCATAACAAACTAGTAACTGGAAGTGAGTGAGAAAGGCCATGGCCAAAGAAGTGAAGCAACTCGATGTAACACTTTATGGCATCACCTGTCAAGGTTCGTTGAAAGAGGTGCAAACGAACATAATCTTCAACACATGAATTGGAAGAACGCCATAAGTGATATGTCATCACATGGGCCTAAGGCTCTTCTTTAGATTTTCCTTCGAATTTAGGGCAATCGCTAGGAATATTACTAGGAATTGCAGGCCAATAAGGCAAATGAATAATTGGATCATTTGGAAGCCTCGTGACATCTAACAGTTCCAACGTCGCTAGAAACGGAAATTGTGGATCAAAGGGCATGTAAGGCCTTTGATAAGGCCCAGTTTGCGGATTCCAACCTTGTTGGTAAGGGTTTTTCTCCTAAAGCGAAGAATTTTGGCCATAAGGGGCTTGATTTTGTCCCCACTAAGGGATTCCCTAACCCTAAGGTGGATTCTATCCAAGGTAGGGTTGATATTGACCTGCCATAGGTCATTGATAACCATAAGGTGGATAAAAATTGTGCGCGGCATATGGATTGTAAGGTTGTTGTTGCCACTGCTGACCCTGGTAATAAAGCTACTAGCCCTTCTACTGCAGGGGTTAGCCTTGTGACTACAAGGTTTGACCTTGTTGATATACATGTTGAGTTTGTTGTTGCAAGGGCCGACCTTACTGCTACAATGGTTGAACTTGCTGATACAAGGGATGATTGGGTTGTTGTACAAACTATGTTTGTTGTTGCAAAGTTTGTTGAAACTGCTGCAAAGGTTGCCCCTACTACTGTAAAGGTTGTCCCTATTGCTGTAAAGGTTTTTTTGAATAGTTCCTTGAGGAATTCCTTGTTGGTACTGATAAGTTCCAATTGGGATTTGACCATATGCACAAGAAATAAGATTTTGACCAGGTTGCACATGAGGAACTACTTGTGGAATATAAGGTGGAATTTGCAGTACTTGTGAACCATATGGAACATAAGACTGATGGAGGGGTATCTAAGCAAATTGATGTTGTTGATATAGGATATTACCTTCCCCAGCTGGAATAGATGAATTAGTGAGATTAGGAGTACCACTACAGGTTGAATTACTCCAACCATGTGAGATTGTGATCCACTCACATGGGTTCCACTTGAAACAAGAGGGATATTTGGATTCCCCCCCCCCCCCCCCCCCCATGATGTGAATGAGGTGGTGGCACATTTTGTCCACTTGATGGGGGAATCGAGGAACTTACAGATGTATAAAATGAAACTGTCAGTTGCACTGGAATGGAATGTTGAAAATAAGGCAACAATTGTGTCAGAATGGTTGGTTGAATCGAAACTGTAGTAATGACAGTTTGCACAGGGATATGAGAGGTCACGTTAGGAATAACAGGACCAAAATTAGGCATAGCATTCAATGATCAAATTGAATTTTGGTATAACGAAGAAGCACTGGGAGTTCCTGAAACTAGTTGAGCCAAGGTGGTATAACCATGTGGAAGCATAGGCCCATTGTTCATAGGAGGTGGTTGAGGAATCCAAGATGGACGAGGAGATAACTCCAAAGGAACACCAGGTCGATCGTATGGACTATAGGGATGTTGAGGAGATATCACAAATAGATCAAAAAGCAGATTCAAAGGGTATAAAACAAACCTTTGTGGACTCTTAAGGGTTTCTGGATCAGACTCCTAAGAAGATGATGAGTCTCAAGGTGGGGGATGAGAAGCAAGGGGTTGGATGCTTGGGACAATTCCAAGTTCAAAGCCTTGAGATTTAAGTGACTGTGAAAGTTTAGGATGAACTCTTTGTGAAGACTTTTCAGTATCAGTCGATGAAGGGAAATTATGAGGTGAACGTAATGGTTCAGCCATGATGGCTTTCTTCAAGAGCAGAAGGAGGAGGTTATTCATTGAGGGTTTTTTTAAATTAAAATTTACAAGGAATTACTCAATGTGAGGCCAAGAAGCAGCTGCATGGATTCAACATATTACCGTTGGCAGTTAATTTTATGACTTAAAATAATAAATAAATAAAAAATGGTAATGCTAGGCAAGAGGGTTTACCAAGTATTCGTGAACCATTATATACACGTCAGCCGAAACCAAGGACTTAACATACGATGATTGATCTCCCCGAATGTTGTGTTCGGTGTATCACGTTTACAAGGCGGCTGACTCAGTTACCTGTGGCTAAAGGATAGCAACCTAGTGGGGTCTCCCAATATATACTTGACGATACGGGGAGCGCAAGTCCATGTTAGCATTGTCTAATGCATAACCATTCAGCAAGAGCGTTCCCATATACTTGTCATATTGAAGTGCCTCCTATATACCCAAAAGTACTGGAGAAACTTCGATATACTTCCGTACTGGAATGGGATTTCACCCCCGGGACACAATGTAGGTAGTTAATGACAGTTGCTTTGTTTAAATACACTGAAACACATATCTAGCCTAGACCTCTAGATATTTGCGTTAGGTTACAAATTCTCCTTAGGTTAATTGAGGTAAATTTTAAGTTTATCTTGAATTAGGTTTCAATTTTATGGCTCAACAATGTCACCTAAATTCCTATAATGCAACTAAATGAGAAAAATGAAATATTTTCATTTGATGAAGGCTAAACTAATGAGGGAAGAGAGACAACCAAACAAATGCATCAATCAAGAAAAATGCATCAAAACATAACTCCCTAACTTTTCCAATGCAAGATGTAAAAATGAAAACTACTCTTTCACTTTCACTAACAAATGCAATGCCAAAATGAAATCCTATGAGAAACAAAAATCACTTTTCTTTCACTAAGATGCACTAATATTTTTGTTTTTTTCCTTTCACTTTGATTCAAAATGCAAACTAATGCATAAGCAAAGGGAAAATGGATGTCAAAACAACTAAAATAAAAATTTCATTCACTTTTGGTTTCGAATACAAATCGTTTCAAAAATACTTAAATGAATAAATCCTTTCACTTTTCTTTTCGAAACAATGAAAACAAAACAAGCATTCACTTTCAGTTTCACCAAAGAAAACAATTGTAATCTATGTTTGACAATGGAGTAAAAGCAATTTTCAAAGTACCAAAATGATCCAACACTAATGAAAATAACTTTACAAACATGAACTGAAAGCAACTTGCAAATGGTGTCCTCGCCACAGTGAAACTCCTAAACGGAGGCAATCAATCTCACAGGGACAAACCAAGTGATGAGTGAAGGGTGACCTAGACCTAGAAACCCTAGAAGGCAATCAAGCTTCAATCACACATCAACATAAGACAAGAGACAATTGCAATCTCAAAAGGACAACAATCAAGACAAACACATTGTAATTACACTGGAAAATCACTTACAGAGGTTGAAATTCACTGAAAACAAGAAGAAACCCTAATTTTATTCTATCATCTGGGATCAACATGCCTATTAAAGGAGAAGGACTGATGAAAGGTAGAACAGCATCACTGTAAATTAAAAATCAACGCTGGCAGTGCTTCTGTCAAAGCAAAAAATGCACTCGGCGAGGAAAATAAGGAAAAAATAAAAAAATCTTCAAAATCAGTCTAGGCTCAACACTCTCAGAGAAAAACCAGTGGCTACATAAATCTACAGTGATGCATACAAGCCAAGAAATCGACGATTGGTCAAACTCATTAGAGAATATGATCGAAGGAATGGATGGAAAGGTTATACCTTCCCCAGTGGAGTCCCCATTTTATCGTCTAGGTAAATCCTCTATACAGACAAAAATCATCCCTCTAGCCCAATGAGTGGGACTAGAAACCAACGTGACAATCTACGAGACACTTTCCTAAATTACAATCGAAATGAGAGAAGAGGAAGGATACCTACCTTGTTCTAATGCCATAACACACTCCTTTGTTGAAGATCTTGATCTCTTGCCCCTTAGGCTCAATCCTTACTATTCGCAGCATTTGAATACATGTACAAGAGGCCAAAGACACAACAAATCATACAAGTGCAACAAGCATAATCAACTGTAATCCACTTAACATATCAAGGAGCATTAAGATAAATGATGTATTGATACAAACATTTATGGAAAGTGAACTAGCAGTTGTATATATTAATGAATAAAAGAGGAAGCATACAACCTAGGCCTTGATGTTAGTAATCTCTCCTCGAGTGAATGTCCAAGTCCAAGCTCAAGCTCTCCAAGCACTCCTTCTCCAAGCAAAAATGAATATCATGTAGGCACTATCTTAGCATAAGGGTGAAAATAATCAGAGACCAACCATTTGGGAATGGGAGAGGATGAATATATAGGTAGGGAGAAGGGGTTAGGATCTCACCAAAAATAGGGGAAGGCTCTCATCTTAAGGAGGAAGCTCATAGGGATAAGATCAAAAGGCAATATTGGGATAATTCAACCACATCTTCAATGAACAACCTCCAACTCGTCGTTCTGGAAGCCTCTAGATCACGAAGCTTATTTTCCTCTTTGGGAAAACATGCCTTTTAGGGATCATCATGAGTATCTAGGTAAAACCACACTATGAGCACGAACCTAGTATGGTGTAACCTGCCACTAGTGTGGGTAGGCAGTGTCACAGTCACATTGACACTAAAATTAGGGTTTTGAGCTTACTTATTCAAGGAAGGATCAAGGCATGTTTTCATTAGCTTTTCAAGGAGGATATAGACTTCATATCAGGATGGTACACTGCATAATTTCCAAGTTTCGAACACTCTGGGGTACGACACAAAAAAGTGCAGGAGGCGTGAAAAAAATTGTGTAACAAGAAGCCTCAGGCACTTCTATCAACCAAGGTAAGTCTCAAATTTTCCTTTTTAAAATCTCTCCTACCATCCAATTTAACATTTCCACAATGATTGGTTTTCAACAAATTTCCCTTTCATCCAAATATTTGAGTGCCCCCATGGTGGAGAATTTCATCTATAATATCACTTGGGAGGCTCTCCTCTTCAAAATTGAGAAGAAAATAACAAGCTAGAACTTCTTTTCTCTAAACATGGTAGACTGACTCATTTTGATCAAACTAATTCTTCAAGTAATTCCATTGTATTTATTTTATGTAGTAGTAGTCCCTAAGTTTAACTTGAAGGATACTTGTAATTTGCAACACTTCTTCCTTTGGGGAGGAGCCAATAAAGATAGAAAATTGGCTGTAGTTCCATAGTACAAACTCTTCCTTCTAAAATTTTCAAGATGCCTAGGTATGTGAGATCCTAAAATCTTATGTTTAGTACTTGAGAATCAATTTTTTTGGAAATTTATTTAAGGTGGTGTTGATGTTGATGGATTCCACCAACATTGTAAGGGGATCTCCCCGATGTGAAGTCCCAATTAGACCTTGTTGGAAATAATACTAAGAAGGGGCAGGAGCGGGGTGGGGGGGTGGGGTGAATCAGTATTTGCAATTCAATAACTTTTCAATTCCCAATCAGATTTATATACGCTACTTCAGTGAAGTGAACTTGCATGTGTACACAACTGAGATTAAGGAAACCAGTGTATACCTAGAGAACTCATGATTTAGTTAATTTATCATGTGTTGATCTTTAATCAATGGATCAGTATCTTATTATACATTAACTATGCGCAGTAATGACATAATAAACCATCACACATAAGCAACACACATGAACACCAAGATTTAAGGTGGAAACCCAATGCGGGAGAAAAACCACCTGCTGCTGTCGTCTCTGTCTTCTTTTAATATAAAGAAAATTTGTTTACAATCTTGTACTGGTGCAAACTCATACTAGTACGTAGGCACCCACCTGCAGAAGGCTACAACCTTCTCTCATTTTCTAGCTTCTACTGGAAGGGAGCTACAACCCCTAGCTCTTGTACTAGCCGATGTGTTTATTAGTACGTAGGTGCCGGCCTACAAAAGGTTATGACCTTCTCTCTTCTTCCAGGGACCACATTTCATTAATTTTCAGACTGGATGCTCCTAGTACACAACAACACAATATGAAGGCCTAGTTTTCATCAAATTTTCACACTAGACCCATTAGAACTTTGAAACCCAAATTGTATCAACCAATAATCAATTAATCTAAATAGTCATATCACCGTCACCAAAACACTGTTTTGAACCCAGAAACATGCATCATCATTGAGAACCAGTTGCAACCTCAAAAATCATACATCAAAATGTATACGCTACTTTACTGAACCCAATCTGCGTGTATACACTACTTCCTTTAACCAAACCTACGTATACCTTCAAAACTAATGAAACATAAAACTTCTGAATCAACTATGTACCAACCAACAATATTATGAACATCTACTATCAATTTACAGAGCTCTAGACAGTCAGTAGCAGAGATAACCCTTCTCACTTAAACAATCAATCAATCAGACACAAAACTTCTTATGCATTCAATTTTACATTCAGATCTAAAAAGACTTCATTGACAGATAGCAGTAAAACAACATAATTGATTAGATAGATCAGTCATTTATGAAGAATAGGATTTTCTTTGCATACGCTACTTGGAAGAGTCGAACTTGCGTGTAAACGTGATTGTACCGAGGCGAACTAGCGTATAGATCTGCAAATATTAACTCACAACTTCGTTGTTATTCCAGACTTCAGACATACCTAGATCATGACGTTTAAAGAATAAAAAATGTGTAAGAAATCAGATTTAGCCCAACCAATATCAGATCATTCAATGACAAGTCATTTCAGGTCTCATGATGCTGATCCAAAATTGAATTCATGGTGCACAAAATATTTGAGATCATATCACAATCATAGCCCCTACAACATAAAATATACTTTAGATAGAAGTATTCCTGAGAAACCATTTCAATTTCACTCTTGGCCCTTTGATCTTATCCTCCTTATATAGTTTTGGCCTTCCTCAATGCCTCGGACCAAAACAACACTTAGATCCTGTGGTATTCTTGAACGGGATCAAATAGTCATTACTCTGCTCAAAATTGTAGGCTAATACCATGGTATTGTCCCTTGGTATTCTTTACTCTTGAATTTTCTTGATTTTCCAACCCATACGTGCTTTTCTTCTTATGAAAGTGCTTGCATATGTATACTCTCCTTTTGTTCTATGAACAGTATATGCAACTTTGTCAAGCTAAACCTACGTATACATCTTAAACTATCTAAAAACATCATTTTCTTTTAACTTCTTGAATCTGATCAGTAGACCTTTGTTCCAACTTCCTATTCTTTTGTACCAATGCCCTGTTTCCTTTGAATTGACCTGTTACATTGTGAGTTGCCTTTTATCAAATTTGAGCTGATGTGAGTGAGTTTCCATTAAGGACAACACTTGTATCATAATGAAAACAATATCTCCTTTTGGACTTGACGACAACCATATTGGTGTTGATTATTGCAAGATGTAAAAACTATTAGAGATATCAAGCAACACCAAAATACTCTCCCCCCTTTGACATACACTATGTTGTCCATGCTCCCCCTAAGTACATGCAGAGTCTGCAAAGATAATTTTCAAAAGAATAACATGACTCTATAATTCAACAAGTGAGTATGACCTCCCTAAGACCAATGACTCATACATACATCAATCACCCAACCAAGAGGGGATACACCAAATTTGACTCATCCACCCAACCAAGTGGGGATATACCAATTGTTGATACATGACTGAAATATAGAAATTATTACATCATCCTTCCCATGCATAGTGGGGATACAAAATTACATCATATGTCCAGTAGGACTCATTCAAAAATAGACTATGACAGAAGGAGACATATTACACCCTAGATCTTTTACATGACCTATGCAACAATGGATATGAATATCTGAAACCATAGCTGAAGTCAGCAACCATAATGCCAACAATGCAGAAAGTTTGTGAAGGCTAATGCTCCCCCTGAACCTATGCTACATGTGCATTGTCAACAACTCATTTATCAAGGCATCTTCATCAGTTAGATAAAAATCAATGAACAAAGCATATCAACAGACTGTAATCATCAATATCAGACTGAGCACCCATATCAGAGTCTGACCCACTGTTTTTCTATCAGAAAAACATATACACTCCTGCAACCACAGAAACTCACATATATACGTGACTATCCTTCAAGAAACCCGCATATAGGAACCTTCCTCTAAAAAATTGGGTTTAACAGCAGGATGATGCAAAAACTACTCCCATCTTTTGTCTAAGATATTCAAATGTTTCTCTGGGAAGTGGTTTGGTGAATATATCAACAACCTATTCTTTGGAGGGAACACACTCCAATTTAACCTTTTGTTCAAGCACTTATTCTCGTAGAAAATGGTACTTAATGGGTATGTTCTTGGTGTTGCAGTGCATGACTTGATTTTTTGAAATGCTAATGGCACTTATATTATCACATAGAATGGAGATGGGTGGAGTACATGTGATTTGAATATATTGCAATGTTTGCATCATCCAAAGTAGTCGTGTGTAGCAAGATGCAACAGCCACATATTCTACTTCACCTATAGATAAGGCAATCGAACTTTGTTTCTTGTTGAACCAAGACACTAATCGTTATCCCATGTAGAATGCACCTCCACTAGTGATTTTTCGATCATCAACATTTCCTGGCCAATCTGCATCTATATATGCATGAAGAGTAAGATCTGTATCTTTAGGATACCATAGACTGAAGTCTTGAGTTCCTTGAAGATATTTGAATATTATTTTTACAGCCTAAAGATGTGATTCCTTTGGATTTTCTTGGAACCTTCCAACAATTCCTACTGCATGCATGATATCATGTCTGGTACCTGTTAGATAAAGCATACTTCCAATCATAGATTTGTATGCTGGTTGGTTCACTGCAGGTGATTCATCATTAGAACTGAGACTGCATCTTGTTACCATTGGAGTACATACTGGTTTAGAATCTTCCATTCTGTACTTCTTCATAATCTTCTTGAGATATTTAGTTTGTGAAAGAAAAATACCATCTTTTGTTTGTTGAACTTGCAAACCAAGAAAATATGTAAGTTCACCAAGTAAGGACATTTCAAATTCTTGTTGCATAACCGAAGTGAAGTTCTGACTCATAGATTCTTCATTGCTGCCAAAGATGATATCGTCAACATAAACAACAATAATTAGTAGTTTATCATTCTCGATCTTGGTGTATAAGTTGTTGTCTACAGATCCTTTTGTGAACCCTTGTTGTTGTAGATATTTGTCAAGGCGATAATACCAAGCCCTTGGAGCTTGTTTCAGTCCATAAAGAGCCTTTTTGAGCTTGCATACAAGTTTTGCATCATTTCCTAGAATGAATCCTTTTGGTTGCTCAATATAAACTTCTTCTTCTAAATCTCCATTAAGAAAATCTTATTTTACATCCATTTGATATACTTTGAATTTTCGAAAACTAGAAAGAGCAAGAAACATTCTTATGGCTTCAAGTCTGGCAACAGGTGCAAAAGTTTCTTCAAAGTCTATACCTTCTTGTTGAGCATACCCTTTACAAACAAGTCTTGCTTTGTTTCTAATAACCTCTCCATTTTCATTCAACTTATTCTTAAATATCCATTTTGTTCCTATAACATTTTTATCATGAGGTCTAGGAACTAATTCCCAAGTATCATTATTTTCAATTTGGTCAAGTTCTTCATCCATGGACTTAACCCACATTTATCTTTGCTAGCTTCATTTACATTCTATGGTTCTATGGAGGATAGTAATGCTAGATAACTTGAGGTTCTTATAAGAGTTCTTCTTGTCTATACTCCAAACACTTTTTCTCCTAGAATTTGAGATTCTGGATGATTCTTTTGAACATACCTGGATGGAGTATTTTCCCTGTCTGTTGTATCTTCTTCTGGTGCTTCATTGGTTTCTTCCTCTATATCATTTTGATTTGATACGGGAAAGCATTCACTGTCTTCCTCATTGTCATATTCCTTTGTTGATTTCATTTGTTTTGGATTTTTGCATGCTTCATCAATTACTACATCAATACTTTCAACAATTTTTCGAAGTCTTTTATTATAACATTTGTATCCTTTACTTCTGGATGAATAACCAAGAAGAATACCTTTTTCTGCTCTGGGTTCAAACTTACCAAGTTTTTCATCAGTCCTTTTGATGAAACATTTGCTTCCAAAAACTCTAAAGTGTTTTACAGTAGGAGGCTTACCATACCAAAGTTCATATGGAGTTTGATCGCTATTTACCTGAATATTATCTTTGTTGAGAATATTCATGATATCAAATGCAGCTTCACCCCAGAAGGTGGCAAGAGTTCCAGACTCATCAAGCATAGCTCAAGCCATTTGTTGAACTATTCTATTCATTCTTTCTACTACGCCATTTTGTTGAGGAGTTCCGACAACAGAGAACTGCCATTTTATTCCATGGTGTTCACAAAAATCAAAGAATTCATTTTATATGAATTATCCCCCTCGATCAGATCTAAGACATTTGATTTTTCGATCTGATTCATTTTCAACTAAAGCTTTGAAGGCTTTAAACTTTTCAAATGCTTCATCTTTATGCTTTAGTAGACCTATCCAACACATTCTGGAAAAATCATCAATGAATAAAATAAAGTATTCTTCTCCACGAGGTGACTTTTTCCTTGTTGGTCCACACAAATCAGAATAGATGAGTTCAAGAGGCTTACTAGCTGATCCTTCTTTTTGATTGAAATGAGCTATGGTTTTATTATTGACTTGAAATGGTTTGCAAATGGTATTTTCTGGGATGCTGATATCTGGAATATCATGAACTGCCTTGAGTCTGCATGCTTTTCGTATTTGAGAAAAACTTAGATGCCCCAATCTCCTATGCTATAACTAGGTTTCATCTGTTTTGCTTAGATAGCATTGTTTTTGTCCTCCTTTTAGTATGTATAGATTTTTTGGAGTTCTTGTACCTTTGATTACGGTCTTTCCTGTATCAAGCTCACGAACCACACATTCGTTTGATCGAAACACAACTTCATTTCCTTGATCACACATTTCACTGACACTCAACAAGTTATGTTTTAAACGATCAACGTACATGACATTTCCATCTTTAACCTTTTCTTTCAAATAAACAGAAGCTTTACCTTTAATGACAGCTGGTGTGTCATTTCCAAAGGAGACATTCTTTTCCTTTTCTAAAGCATTATATGAATGAAGTTTCTCTTTATCACCTGTCATGTGTTTGGAGAATCCGTTGTCGATGTACCACTGATTCTCTTGTCCTTCTGCAAACAGAGCTATGCCACATCTTTCTGATTGAAATTCCTTCTTTCTCCATATCTTGGAATTTGATGAGGTTTTCTCCTTTTGAAGAGTTGGCCGAAATTTTCTCCTACATTCAGATTCTTCATGACCAAAGTTATTACAAAATGAACATTCAATTTCATCTTCAAGAGGAGAAAAGTTATTATAGGAACTTTTCTTGATTCCTGTTACGCTCCTTTGATTTCGTGCTTCTCTAGTCATGATGGTTTTGTAAGCAACATATTGAGCAACCTTATGCCCAAAGTTCTGGCATGAAAAACATTTTCCACTAAAGAAGTTTATGCGATCATAGAATCTTTTGGCATTGTTTACCTATTGGTTGATGCTTTTGTTTATGTTCATCCTTGGAGTAAATTGAGCATGATTTACCTGATGAGTACTTTTAGGCTTTTGTTGATGATTGACATATTGTTCACTGGTCTTTGCTACATCAAGATATCGTCTGGTGGAGGCTAACGGATTTTGTGATTGGGATGATTCTTTAGTATATCCAAGACTTGTCTTTATAAGAGGAGAACGTTGAACTTTGATGATTTCATTTAAATTTTATGATCCTTTAGAAAATCTAAGATTAAGAGATTTTGTCTTCTCAAGTTCTTTTCTTAGACCCAAAAATTCACATTCTAGTTTTTCATTGTGCTTTTCTTTTTCAGTGAGTTAATGTGTCAACGTGTCTATGATCATATTATTTTCTTCTAAACATATTTGAGTTTTGTGATCTCTTCAAGAAAGTCTTCCTCTTCTAATGCATCCAAAAAATCATCATTGTCATAATCCATGAGTAGTTTATAATCTTGTCTAGTTTCATCTTCATCACTATTAGATAATCCATCACTATCTTCATGGGTATAGTAACTTCTTCTATTAACAACCTATTTTCTATTACATTTTTCATATTCCTTTCCCTTTTCATATTTATCTTTATGAGGACATTTGGCAGCATAATGCTCAACCCTACCACAAGAAAATCATTTGAATGGTAGCTTACCTCTGAATCTTTCAAAACCCCGTTGAAGCTTCTTGACAAAGTTTGCCTCATCTTCTTCTTCTGAAATATATCCTGATTCATTGTGTTCTTCCTTTTCTTTTCCCTTGGTTAAAGCTTTGAAAGTGGCTTCTCTCATATTTGATGGACCCCCTTTCCTCATTTCAAAGGCATTTAGAACTCCATGAAGTTGAAGCACGGTAATAGATTGAAGATCCTCCTTTTCTTCTATGGCAGATACTTTTGACTAAAATTTAGAAGACAAAGATCTTAAAATTTCCTCTACTAATGTAGCCTCCTTTATTTCTTCACGCAGATTCTTCATACAATTAACAATCTCATCTACATGTATAAAGTAACTAGCAATATTTTCATCACTATGCATCTTAAGGGTTTCATACTGAATTCTGAGAGTTTGGAGCTTAACACGTTTTACCTGGGAGTCTCCTTCGTAGCTTTGAATGATTTTGTCCCATATCTCTTTGGTTGTCTTGAGCTGCATGACTTTGACGAATTCTAATTCTAACAGACTTCCAAATAAAGTATTGACTGCTTTGGCATTGGTTTCGTATAACTTCTTACTTGTTGAATCTGTAGGTATTGCTGTTGGAAATTGATATCATCCTTCCACAATTTCCCAAACATCGGCTCCAAGCAACTGAAGATAGGCTTTGGTTCTTATTTTCCAATATACCAAGTTGTTCCCATTGAATATTGGTGGTCTGATAGATCCCATGCCTTCGTGATTGTTCATCTTGAAAGATCTCCCTTCAAGCGATCAAGCTTCTTCTGAAGGACCTGCTATGATACCAATTGTTGGAAATAATACTGAGGGGGGTGGGGGTGGGGGGGGGGGGGGGGGGTGAATCAGTATTTTCAATTCAATAACTTTTCAATTCCCAATCAGATTTATATACGCTACTTCAGTGAAGTGAACTTGCGTGTGTACGCAACTGTGATTAAGGAAACCAACGTATACCCAGAGAACTTATGATTTAGTCAATTTATCATGTGTTGATCTTTAATCAATGCATCAATATCTTATTATACAGTAACTATGTGCAGTAATAACATAATAAACCATCACACATGAACACCAAGATTTAAGGTGGAAACCCAATGCGAGAGAAAAACCACCTGCTGTTGTCGTCTTTGTCTTCTTTTAATATAAAGAAAATTTGTTTACAATCTTGTACTAGTGCAAACTCATACCAGTACGTAGGAACCCACCTACATAAGGCTACAATCTTCTCTCATTTTCCAACTTCTACTAGAAGGGAGCTACAACCCCCTAGCTCTTGTACTAGCCAATGTGTTTACTAGTACGTAGGCGCCGACCTACAGAAGGCTACGACCTTCTCTCTTCTTCCAGGGACCACGTTTCATTAATTTTCAGATTGGATGCTCCTGGTACACAACAACACAATATGAAGGCCTCGTTTCATCAAATTTTCACACTAGACCCATCAGAACTTTGAAACTCAAATTGCATCAACCAACATTCAGTTAATCTAAATAGTCAAATCACTGTCACCAAAACACTATGCTGAACCCAGAAACCTGCATCATCATTCAGAACTAGCTGCAACCTCAAAAATCATACATCAGAATGTATACACTACTTTACTGAACCCAACCTACATGTATACACTACTTCCTTTAACCAAACCTATGTATACCTTCAAAACTACTGAAACATAAAACTTCTGAATCAAGTTTGTACCAACCAACAATATTCTAAACATCTACTGTCAATTTACAGAGCTCTAGATAGTCAGTAGCAGAGATAACCCTTCTCACTTAAAAAATCAATCAATCAGACACAAAAATCCTTATGCATTAAGTTTTACATTCAGATCTAAGAAGACTTCATTGACAGACAGCAGTAACAATAGCACTGATCAGATAGTTCAATCATTTTTGAAGAATAGGTTTTTCTTTGCATACGCTATTTGGAAGAGTGGAGTCTATGTGTATACACGCCTTTACCGAGGTGAACCAGCGTATAGATCCACAAATATTAACTCGCAACTTCGTTGCTATTCCAGACTTTAGACATACCCAGATCATGACATTTAAAGAATTAAACATGTGTAAGCAATCAGATCTAGCCCAACCAATATCAGATCATTCAATGACAAGTCACTTAAGGTCTCGTGATCCTGATCCAACATTGAATTCAAGTTGCACAAAATATTTTAGATCATATCACAATCATAGCCCCTGCAACATAAAATATACTTTAGATAGAAGTATTCCTTAGAAACCCTTTCAATTGCACTCTTGGCCCTTTGATCTTCTCCTCATATAGTTTTGGCCTTCCTCAATACCTCAGACCAAAACAACACTTAAGCCTATGGTATTCTTGGACGAGATGAAATAGTCATTACTTCGCTCAAATTGTGGGCTAATACCGTGGTATTTACCTTTTACTTTTGAATTTTCTTGATTTTCCAACCCATATGCGCTTTTCTTCTTGTGAAAGTGTGTGCATGCGTATACGCTGTTTTTTTTTCTATGAACCTGCATGTATATGCAGCTTTGTCAAGCTGAACCTATGTATACAACTTAGACTATCTGAAAAAACCCTTTTCCTTTAACTCCTTGAATTTGATCGGTAGACCTTTGTCCCAACTTCTTGTTCTTCTGTACCAATTCCCTGTTACCTCTGAATTGTCTTATTACACTGTGATTTGCCTTTTATCAAATCTGAGCTGACCTGTGAGTGATTTTCCATCAAGTATAACACTTGTATCATAATTCCAACATACCTCACACTGTTTGGTGTAGGAGTCTGATCCGGTCATATGGTCCAGTCATCGTTGGAAAGGTTTTAAAGATATGCCTTGGTTACGATTAGACACAAGAGAACACAACACCTCTTTGGGGTAGCAAGAATGTGAGCTTTGTGAGACACCAAAAGTAAGGTATACGAGGGAGACTTCCATGACCGGTCAGGGAAATGATCCACCAATTAGAAAAGTAATAGTATTATCCTAAAGGGGGGCCTGGGAAGGTAGAGAAAGGCTTGTTGAATACATGTATATTAGTCTATATAATAAACAACAATCGTTAAATCATAACAACACTCATTCAATAATATCCACAACTAAGAAACAAATTAGTTCATTAACTTAGTATGTAATTAAAACAAAATATACCATAAACATAACCAGAATAGTCCAACTATATCTACGATATATGTATGAAGAAGTTCTGATTCATTGAGCTTCTGATTAAAAGTGCAAGATCCAAAGTACACTATTACATAGATGAAACATTGCATCCAATAGTGGAACACGAAGCCACAGCTTTCTTCTCCAAATAATGATCCATCTCTTATGTATTACAAGAGAATCCAAGGCAAGACCTCTAGAATCCAAGCCCTTAGCTTGAGTTATGAGGAGCTATTTATAGCAAATAGCAATGACCTTTGAGCTTCCTCATGAATATTTGACTTCTATGACTATTCATATTCTATTCATGACTCATTACATTCCATATGTGATTATTCACATTACACATGTGTCCCTTAGACTTCATTACATAGCATTTATTACATAAGACAAATTACATATGAGATGGTGACCTAATAAGACAAAACCGATAATGGGACAAATGCTTGTCAATTTGATAAATAATTTTCTTCCTCATGGAGTTCATTCGAATGTAAGTGTGCCATGATCTGAACTCCGTTGAGATGGCTTTGACCCAAACTAGCAAGTCTCCTATGTAGCACATCTTCACCTCCAGTGCCTCCGTCAATACGGTCTTGGAGCTTAACTGCACATTATTCCATAGCCATCAAAGTTCCATATGATCTTTGACTGGTGCAATGGCGTACTGTAGAATAATATCTTTGGTGACCTCCAAGCTTTCCTGTTTTTTTACTTGTTTGATCTATTCAATGTATTTCCTGATCTCCTTGAAGATGAATTCTATGCGTCTGATTGCTTCAAGTGTTCCTATTGCGCGAATCCCATGCTTTTGTGTTAGAGACTTGAAACCATTGTGAAGTCGATTATAGGAAACAATAGTACTAATCAACTGTTCTCCAAGACACATGTAGTTCTGATAGTGGAGTCTCAGCTGAAATTTATCCATTTTAGCAGCAATCTTATCTTTTTTTTCCAAATCTTGCGGAGCATATGGATACTTGGAAACCTACTCCGAAAGCTGGTTAACTTCTCTATTTGTCACTTTAAGGAGTTTCACCACTTCATGTGCTTTCTTCTAGATGCCAATGAGGGGAGCCACCACCTATTGTATAAGTATCATCTCTTCATATAATTGTGCCATGGTGTCCTCCATTAGACCTAGTTCTTCCTGCATGGTTTCCTACCATTCTACGGTGTTGAAACTCTATTATGACAACAGTTGATTCTCCGCTACAATATGTTTCACATGTTGCTTCATTGTAGCAAGTTCTTTCCTCAATCTAGCATTATCACTCAGAAGATATTCAGAGTTATCTTGTGCTGTTGTGGAAAAAGAAACATTTGTTGCCATGACCTCCCTAAGATCCCTTCTAGTGTTGGTACTTATCACCTTCTCTATAGTGACTGAGACTAGATTTTGAGGATCATTGGGAAAGTATCTATACCTTTGTTGCATGATCCTCTTCTTAAGCTGATCGAATGTTACACTGCATACATCCATGACTCTGTTGATGGAGGTGTGATCCATATTTCTCCAAATGGAAGATGACCACCTGTGAGGGGAGGTTCCTCTAGAGTACCTGGCTCATCATCCATGGTTTGAATGGTATCTTCTTCCTCCAACTCTTCTTCTTCTATCTCCTAGGTTAATTGTTCTTCTTCCAATCTCTATGTTGATTCTTCCTCCTGGGATTTCCTTTTTTGTTCTTTATTATATCCTTCTCCTCTCCTCCACTTCTTCTTGTTTTTTTGAAGCAACTCATCCTGTTGCCTCTTATCCTCTTCTTCTTCTGCTTCTCTCCTCTCCTTTTCTTCTTGAATAGCTCCTATGTTTAGAGGATCAACTTTCCACTTTCTACTGCTCTCGCCTGTTGAATCATATATGATCCTCTTCTTGGGAGCTACTTTCCTTACTTAAGGAGTTATCTATTATACCTCCTACTCCTAAAATTCTTGAGTTGGAGGATCTTGGGATGAACTGATTTACATCCTTGGATGTGCCTTCATGCTTCCATTGTACCAGTTATTTATCTTCTCATATTCTACTGTAGATATTGAAAAATACTCCGTACTATGACCGATCCTTTCGCAATGTTGCCTGCATATTCTTTTGGGATCATATCCATGAAAATACTTAGTGGTGAAGTGCAAGTGATCCAACTCTTATATCTATGTTCTTGCCACCTTGTGGCTATTTAACTCATATAATCTTATCCTCAATAGGATGGTGGGCCAATGAGCTTTATTCCTCATATGAAGTACTCCTAAAAATACCTTGTCTAATTGATTTTCCACTTCTTGCGTGACCACCTTATTGGTTACATATAGTGGCATGAGATGAGGGGATATATGAAAACCAAAACATCTTATGTATATACCCTTAAGCAATGCAAACCAATCTGCGACATCCCGTAGTGACTCCTTCACCTAATTAGTCATGTAAGGAGGATAAAACTCGAATATCATATGAAAGAAAAATGCAAAGAAATGCTCGTCCAATCTTTCATATGTGCCTCTGAAGCTTGATTCTCATAACATTTTGTGGTGAAAGTAATCTGGGAACTTGTTCTTAGGGGTTTGGACCCAAGTAAATTCCTGGGAACGTATACTATGCATAGATTCCATCTAAAAGAAATGCAAACATGTAGAATTCCAGGCTTGGTTCGCCCTCAAAAACGCTTTTTCCTGCCCCACATGACACTACAACTCAAATGAAAGTATATGTGCCCAATTGAAATCTTTACACTGGTTACCATAATATGGAGCATATATATCCAATTCTCTTCAAACACCTCAAATTCTTGTGCCCATGTAACCAACAACACATGGATATCAAATACTAATATACATCTTTGAGGATCTTTGTCATATAAACTATGGATGGGCGATGACGAAATTTAGCAAGCTCTCGACACCGGGATCTGATAATGTCACTTGTATTGAGGTCGACCCATTTGTTGTAGAAGTCATTATTTGCATATTCATTGGGCCTAATAATCTTGTAGTACTTCTGCATTTCTTCTCCATAATAAGTGGCGAGCTAGCCACCACTCTCACTACGAAGAAAAATATATGAATCATCCATGTGTGTAATGATCCACTCAATCACTTCTAGACAAGGTATGATGGGGAATCCGCATACAATCCTATGCATTATGGACCTCTTGATATTGATGTATGTGTGAACATCTTCTAAGTTCTCAACAAACTTTCCTACATGAATGTGTTGTATATATTGCTCCATGTGACCTATGTAGTCTTATTAATAAATCACTAGGTGTCTACATATATGGGAATGTTTGGCTTTATAACTTCAACAGGTTCATTAGTGCTTGCTTCTGAGAGTTCCTTGGAGGCCACTTTCTGAGGCGACATGGCTCCAACAAATGACGAATGGGTGATAATACTTGTAGCATGAACACCTCCTGTTTGGGGAAACACATTCATAATGACAATATTAGATTAAAGAAACTTACTTATGCAACAATACTTGTAAATCATGTACAAAGAGCCATAACAAGTGATTGGACGTGAAAATATATGAACAACAACACAAAATAACTTGCATGCATGAGAAAGTAGGAAAAGCATGAAGGGGTGTAAGGGGTCATTCAGGGCTTTGTAATGCACTCATGCACTCAAGCAAGAGGAGAAAATCATAAACAAGGCACACTATCACACTTTGAAGGGTCAAAGGGGTTAGTTGTTGGGTCTTCGGGCCTTTACCATGCACTCAAGGAGGGAAATATGGCACACTGTCCTACTCCAAAGATATGAAGGAATGGGTTGGCCAATATTCATGCTTTTACAATGAGATCATGTGCTCAAAGGCGAGGAGGGTGCACTATCGCACTCTGAAGGGCTGAAGGAAGATGCTTCATGTCTTCATGATGCGTTCATGCGCTCAAGGGAGAGACCAATTGTTTGTGGTGAAGAAGTTCACTCATGCGCTCAAGGGAGGGAACAATTATTTTTGGTGAAGAAGTGCACTCAAGAGGAAAACTTGGTCATTCTAGGCACATTTTCCGAGACATATTGGGCTTCGATCTCAAGAAGTGCACTCTACCTATTGGAAGGTTAGAAACAAGTTTTAACAGCAATATTTTATGATAAGTGTAACAACCAAAAGTCATATACGCAACGAAAATATTTAAAATTATTCAAAGACATAAATGTCCATTGTAATACATGTAACTGTATATTGGTTATTGTATATTGAATTGACGTAAGATGATTATAAATGAGAATGAGGGTCTTCTTATATACCCTAGGCAGGTGCCCTTTCATGAATGGTCATGTCTCTGAGACAAGCCTCTTCATTACTAACTTACTAACCATTAGTCAATTAATTATTATTTATTATTATTATATTTATATTTATTATTATTATTATATTTATATTTATTATTTTTATATAAATTATATTCATAACTTTTCCTCTCTCTTCAATAATATTTTCCCTCAAATCTTACTAAGAATATCTTCTCATCTCTGAACTTTCATCTTCATTGATACAAGATGATATGATGCTTTGAATGATAGACAAAATTGTCGTACTGAGAATGGATCAAACCATCCTAGATTATTCTTTTGTGGAATCTTCTGATCTCTGGAAATTTTTTATGAATACTTATCGTAGGAATGGATTATGCAAACTGTAGTATTCTTGGGAACATAAATTTTCATTTATGTTCTGAGTGATATTGTGATCTGGAATTTATCCAGGACAAATAATTAAAGGTATTACAGACTCATGTGCATGGATGTGCCTATGTTACTTTATGCAATGGATCGATAAGATTGCGAAATACATAGACACTGAGGCAGTTAGAGAAAACATAACAGGCAAACATATAAACACAACAAGTTTAATAAGGAGTTCACCCAATGCTCCTGGGCTACGTCTCCTGGTCCAGCCTTTAGTGGTGGCCTCTCTATTATGTTTTCAAAGCAGAGTTTTTACAACAGTGAGCTCAATTTGAGTCTCACTCAACAGATATGAATCAGTAGGACTGGAGTACACAGACTCTCCTTACTGAAACTTGACCTCTACTGGTCACAGTAGTATGAGCCCAATCTGAGACTCATACATGATACGTTGATGCTGAGGAGCTCGCTTGAACCTCTTAAGCCTTCTCTGGAGTGCACAAACTCTCTGACTCTCTCTAGCTCTTTCTGGTTCGATGCTGCCTTCAGGTTAGCTCGGCTTCTTCTCTCTATTCTCTGCTCTTAGCTTCTGCATCTAACCAACTCTCCTCTATGTTCTCTGCTTCTGTTAGTTCATGGCTTTAAAGCCAGTCTGCTTTCTGTCGGTTCATTTCCACTTCCCGGCCTTCTGGTTTCCTTACCTCTGTATGTTCGAATTCCTCTGCTCTCTGTCATCATCACTGAGTAACACCTCACAGGGAGGAGGCCACCTATTTCCCAACAAACTGGGTGTAAAATTCCTTGAATCATTTTTGAAGGGCTGTTAATTCCATTTGCTTCAAGATTGCCTGAAAATCATGAATCGTTTGCCAACTCATCATCCACGTCAGACTTTAAATCCCCTGTCATCTCGCTTTTTGGCTTGTTAAATCCTGTTAGTCATCGGGACGCATCTCCACCGTTGATCTAGCCCCCCTAGATCCTATGGTCATTCTTCATATCCGGTAGACAAGTTGCACGATGTTTACCCGTCCGATGCAGGTGGTTTTCTCTCTCATCCACCGGACACGTGTCGCTCGATGTGTGGCATCGGGCAGGACTCAGTTAAAACGGCTTATCGCCTTGAGGCCTTCCTATATCCTACCGATTTGTGGAATCCTGCACTACAGAACCAAATGCGTTACTTTTCTGAATTTTATAGTGATTTTGGGTCCGGGTGCTTCGGGGCTTTCCTTCACTAAGGGGGACGCCCTGTGATACACAATTAGCGCTTTACCGCTAATTGCATAACAGAAACCACCCCCGTTTCTTGATTTGGCCTCTGGTTTTTCCAGTTTGCCCCAGTGCATGTTACCATGGGCCAACGATCTGCACACTCGACCGAAGGTCCTTGTTGCTCCGCTCTGGCCACAACTACAACTGTTACGAGGATTCCTTCTGATAGCTTTGATTTTCTAGGACTTGAACCTTTTAGCATAATTGGAAACAGTCATGAAAAATTAGAGAGTGTTCTAGGATCCAATTCGGATCACAGCCTTCCCACTAAAAAAGCTTTTGGACCACCAAAAGTTGGTTTTCTTTTAAGCATCAATCAAGTGAGGGTATTGCTTCCTCGCTTGCTCAATTTCTATCCATTTCGCACTACTTGGTTTTGAACCTTTGAGTCCAATCCTAAGGTATTCAACATCCCCTTTGCGCGTAGTTCTTACCTTCCTGTCCAGAATTGTATCTTCCTACAATTCATTAAGATATTCAGGCAACAGATCATCAATAGAAGGCAATTGACTCTACTCTTCGGGATCTTCGATTAATGAAGGTTCAAATAGTCTCAAGCTGTCTGCATTAACGACTGAGTAGATGTGCATGTAAGCTGGTAGATCAAGGTAAAAAGAATTCTCACCAATTTTCTCAAGTATATTGAAAGGTCCATACCTTATTGGCTTTAGCTTCTTACCTTCACCTTGCATTCTGTCTTTGCTAATATATAGCTAGACTTGATCACCAACTTGGAAACTATGCTCCATCCAATGCTTGTCATGCCTTGCCTTGTACTTGGCTTGGCTCTTTTCCAGCTGTTCCTGTACTGCCTGGTGAATCTCTTGGATTTTTTCAACAAACTTGGTTGCCTTGTCCACATCACTGTGTCCATCAACTATTATGTCCTTACCAAAGATGAAATCCAAGGGAGACCTTGGTGTGAAACCAAAGCAGGTCTCAAAAGGATATCTCTGTGTAGAAGAATGTTTAGCTCAGATGTAAGCATGCTACACATTCATCCCAAAGTTTGGGATGCTTGTTGAAATAGCCTCTGAGCAACTAGATCAATGTCCTGTTGACCACTTCAGTTTGGCCATCTGTTTGCGGATGAAAATTTGTGCTCTTCTTCAACCTGGTGTCCATCAATTCCCACAAACTTGACCAAAATTTCCCAATAAATCGAGTATCTCGATCTGATATTATGGAAGTGGGTAATCCAAAATGGACCCATACATGCTGGAAGAACAACTTTGCAGTTTGTCCAACTGTACTATGTTTGTTACAAGTTATTAAAGTACACATTTTGCTGAACCTATCCACAACAACATATAAATAGTCATGACCATTCCTAGATTTAGGCAGTCCTCCAACAAAGTCCATGGAAACACTTCCCAAGGATGAGAAGGAATTGATAGTGGAGTGTACAAGCCTAGTTTTCTATTGTTGGGCTTGATTTTAGCACACATGGTACACCCTCTTACATATCTAGAAACCATCTCATTCATTTTTGGCCTAACAAAATCTTTGTAGTTGTGCAACAATTTTACTTACACCAAAGTGACCTGATATTAGAGAAGTGTGTGCTTCTCGAATTATCTTTACTTTTTCAGTTTGTGGAATGCATAGCTTCCCAAAATGGTACAAGAGTTGGTCCTTAATATGATAATCCAATTCTTCTACCCGTTTGCCTTGACTTAAAGTTGCATATACATCTTTAAAATCTATATCTTGAGCATATTGTTCAATGTAGCTCTCATGCAATACTAAATTATGCTTAAGTATAGTAGATGCATTTATAATTGGTATGGACAACATATATGCAACTTTATTGTGTATGCCCTTTTTATATCTAATGACTAAATGAAATTGTTGTAGAAAACCCATCCATCTATAGTGTCTTGATTCCTGCAACTTAGTTTGGGAGTTTATATATTGAAGTGGTTGATGTTCAGTATGTATAACTATCTCTTTGCCCATTAAATAATGTTTCCAATTTTTCACACTCTGTACTAATGCATACAATTCTTTATCATATGTGGGATAGTTAACTCCTACAGAATTAAATGTCTCAGAATGATAACATATGGGTTTACCGTGCTACATCAACATTGCTCCCATGGCATAGTCACTGGCATATGTTTCAATCTCAAATGGTCTTTGAAGATCGGGCAGTGCTAGTACTGGTGCTGTACTGTACTAATCTTTGCTTTCAAGGTGTCAAAGGCTTTCTGCTATTTTCCTCCCCACTGAAACACCTTGTTCAATCCTGTTAAAGCATGTAAGGGAGCTGCAATTAAGCAAAAGTTAGAAATAAACTTTCTCCAATATTTTGCGGCTCCTAAGAAGCTTCTAACTTTTGTAGCAGATTCGGGTTTAGGCTAGTTTACAATGACTGCAACCTTAGAGGGATCTATCTTCAATTCACCACCCCCTACTATATGTCCCAAATAATTCAAAAATGTTTTTCCAAATTCACATTTTGAGAGTTTAACATAAAGATTTTCTCTTTTCAAAACATCTAGATTCTACTTAACATGATTTAAATGTTCTTCCCATGTTTTTCTAAATATAAGAATGTCATCCAGATATACAATAACAAAATCATCAAGAAAAGGTCTGAGTACATCATTCATTACTCTCATGAAACTAGCAGGAGCATTAATTAAGCCAAAAGGCATAACCAGCCACTCATATAGTCCCTGCTTTGTTTTGAAAGCAGTCTTCCATGCATCTTGCTCTGCAAGTCTGACCTGATGATAGCCATTATGCAAGTCTAACTTGGAAAAATAAATAGCTTCTTTCAACTGATCTTATAGATCATCTATGCGAGGAAGGTGATAATGATTTTTTATCGTTATCTTATTCAGTGCTCGGTAATCAATGCACATTCTCCACGAGCCATCTTTCTTTCTCACTAGAACAATTGGAGACCCACATGGTGACGTGCTAGGTCAGATGAACCCCTTCTCGAGTAGCTCCTATACCTGCTTCTTGATTTCTGCATTCTCTAAAGCAGACAACCTGTACATTCTGATGTTAGGCAATGGAGCATCTTGCTGAAAATTAATATCATACACTATTTCCTTTTTGGGTGGCAGAACTTTAGGTTCTTGAAACAATATATCATATTCTGAAACAACTTTTTCTAAATCAACTTGCTATTTAGCATCACAGCCCTCAAAAACATTGGTTTTATCAGGTTTCTTTTCCTTTACAACCATCAGTAAAAATTGTTTGCATGAATTTACAATTCGTTTCATCTACCCTGAGTTTATGAGAGTATAATTATTCTTGAGCTTATGAGCTCTTACAATATATTCGATTCCATCTTTAACGAGTAGATACTTGTTCTCAGCTTTATAGAAAATAGCTTCTCTATCATACAAGTAAGGACTTCCTAAAACAATTCTGCATATATTCAAAGGAACTATATCTAACTCAACCTCATCTACAAATGTTGACCCAAAAGAAAACATAAGTTTACATTGTCTAGTCACTTGTAGCTTTGCTTTATCACATAACCAACCTAATGGATATGGTTTCTTGTGAGGTGTGGTTAGTAATCCCAATTTATTTACAATTGCTTCAGACATTAAATTTACTTGTGAGCCACTATCAAACAAAGTATCAATCTTTTGATGATTGGAAATAACTCGAATATGAAAAATCTCATGTCTTTTTCTCTCATTTTCTTCATTATCAGTAGATTGTGTAGAATTACTAGTAGATGCTTCAGAATTTTTACCTTTTATACCTGTGGCTGCAATTGTTGCTTCATTTCCTGAGTCTGACCCCAAATCCTTTTGATTAGCTGCAGAAGTATTCTTCTTCTTTCCCTCGAACTTCTTAGGTTTCAGCTCCAGATGCAGAATCCAACAGTGTTCATCATCATGCCCATCCTTCTTATAGTGAGTGCATGAAGACTTGCTTTTCTGTACAATGTTTGTCTTCCTCTCTTTCCATTTATGTTTTCTTTTCTCCTTATTTTTTCTTGCAGTGGGTTTGGATGATCCCCCAACTTCTGGGTTCCCATTCTTACCTCTAGATTCTAGATGCGTAGCCTGAACGGATACCTCATCTATGCTGGTGGGATTAAACATGAGGATAGTGTGCCTCATGTAGCTGCGTAGACCACCTATATACTTCAACAGAGTCTCAGGTGAGTCTAAAGAAATTCCTAGAATAAAAGCTCTTTTCCTAAATTCTTGGGTGTAACCTTGTACGCTTTGTCCTTTTAGTTGTCGAAGAGTTTGTCAGCTCATCATGGCTTGTTGCATGTAGGCTAGTGGATAGAATTGCTTTTTAATTGCAGAAACAAATTCACTCCAGACAGAAAGAATCTTACCATGCTTCTTCATGTCAGCTTGTGTCTTGCCTTCCCACCACACCAAGGTAATGCCTCCAAGGAGTAGGCTGGCCAGCTGAATCTTATTCTTGTCTGACTCAATGCTCTGCACTCTGCAATAAACATCAATCTCTCTGATCCAATTATCCAACTTCTCTGCATTCAACTCTCCATCATATATTGGTAAATAAAATTTAACATCTAATTTAATCAAAGATGTCTTCTTTTTATTTTTAGGGCTATTAGGAGGCATGAGAAATATTTCTTCTTTTCCTTTGCCTTTAGAGTGGTCATGGAGGAGAGATTCCTCTACTCCTTTGTCTTGTTTGGAGTTTGATGAATCTTCATCTCTATTTTTCTTAAATTCCCTATACATTTCCTCCACCATGGATCTCATGGTCATAAAACTATCCATGAACTAGGGGTCTGATTCCAAGGGATTTTCTTCTAACATTTTCCTCGTAGAATAGACTCTTCCAATTTTCGAGTTAGTTTCAGCCAACTCTCCCTCCCCTAATTTAAGCTTTGATCTAGTTAGCATTCAACAACAAGATCCAGCACAAGCTTGTCTAACCTTAGTAACCTAGAGCTATGATACCACTTGATCTGGAATTTATCCAGGACAAAGAATTAAAGGTATTATAGACTCATGTGCATGGATGTGCCTATGTTACTTTATGCAATGGATCGATAACATTGCAAAATACATAGACACTGAGGCAGTTAGAGAAAGTATAACAGGAAAACATATAAACACAACAAGTTTAATAAGGAGTTCACCCAATGCTCCTGGGCTACGTCTCTTGGTCCAACCTTCAGTGGTGGCCTCTCTATTATGTTTTCAAAGCAATGTTTTTACAACAGTGAGCTCAATTTGAGTCTCACTCAACAGATATGAATCAGTACGACTGGAATACACAGACTCTCCTTACTGAAACTTGACCTCTACTGGTCAAGTAGTATGAGCCCAATCTGAGACTCATACATGATAGGCTGATGCCAAGGAGCTTGCTTGAACCTCTCAAGCCTTCTCTGGAGTGCACAAACTCTCTGACTCTCTCTGGCTCTGTCTGGCTCCATGCTGCCTTCAGGTCAGCTCGGTTTCTTCTCTTTGTTCTCTGCTCTTAGCTTCTACATCTAACCAACTCTCCTCTGTGTTCTCTGCTTCTGTCAGTTCATGGCTTTAGAGCCAGTCTACTTTCTTTCAGTTCGTTTCCACTTCTGTTGTGGCCAGCAACACCCCCCCCCTTGTTCATTTAAGTGTTGTCCAAAATACTAAATGAATGGGGACCCTTAGTTAAATTTTAGAAAAAAAAGCAAGAGATTCCTTTCTTCAAAATAAGGTTACCATCGTAAGCTTAGAAAGGTATTTTGAATATTTTTTAACCTAAGTCTATGATAAGAAAATATCTTTAAAGCCGCGTTGCAAAAAAGATAGGAAATGCCTCCATTTCTCTATAATATCGGTATGCGCAAGACTCTCGTGTTAAGCATAATATCGCATCACAATAAAGTAATACTCATAAGGAAAAAACTTCAAGATTTACCGATCTGCGATAACACCGATCGCAAGATCGCATATCGTAGAAATGAGCTGACTAGATTCGGCAAACATTAAACTTCTGCGACCTGCGATGTTGCGATCGCTGCGATATTATATTCGTAATGTTTGCGCGATCTACGATGGTGCGATTTGCGATGGCGCGATCTGCGATGTTACGTAAGCAAATCATAAATCACTTCATCACGAATCCTTCGGGCATGTTATTCAAAGAAAAGCCACTTACCATAATCTGACTCAAGATCATGCGCTTTTAATGATAGTAAAGGAATTAGTTGTCATCTATTAAATGAAATGAAGACGCGTGCTTTTGTAAAGAATTACTTCACGTAAGGTGGCATATTTGATATATCTGTTGCATTTAAAACTCTCCCATCACCTTTCTTGATCAGTCATTTCCATTTCACTCGTAAGCTGCAGGAACGAAGAACTAAAGACGATTCAAAGCCAAACGCAGGAAGAAATGGGAAAGAAAAATAAAGCTCAAGGCTCTGAGGCGAAGGAAAAGACGAAGGAGATGGCACCTTTGTATACAGACACAGCCTGTAACAGAGACGCAAGGATATCAACATGGGAAAGCATGTACAGACTGCTTGAAGAAGAGAATCCCAGAATAATGAAGGTTGCTGCTGTCGCGGGCTCACAACGCTCTTCCGAGGCGTCCTTAGAAAGCGATCCAAGCATTAAACAAGTTAAATTGGGAGTGTTACTGGGCATACTTGGTCAAGCCGCATAGTCAATGGATGACTGTGAAATGCATCATAAACGCGGCCGAAAAAGTAGTGCCAGCTCTCATAGATTTTGTTTTCGCAGCCCAGCTCAGCGTAGAAGTCAGCCAGCCGACTCTCCTCAAGCCCATGATGAACACTTGCAACTTTAAAGACCAAATTCAGAAGTAGCCTTATTTTAGAATGTTGTTTTTTCTTTAAAATTAGATTAGAAAAAGGATGGTCATTTGAAAACCGCATCCTAAATTTTGTAAATACACTATTATTAGAATTAGGAAGTAGTATTTTAACCCTTCTCATTGCATTTGGAGAAGGGTCCACAAATTTGTCAAAAACTTGTCCTCGGAACATGCACTTCTGCACCCTCAGAAGAGGTTTTGATGAATGGATGGATCGAGATTTATTAATGTTTGCATTTGATGTCTGCTACTGATGTTGCACTTTTGTACTCTTAGTAGATGTTAGAACAAGTAGAGATAAATCGTTTTTTCTTGAAGCTTATGAGTAGGATCAGTCATAAATGGTACTTTTATCTCTTGGCCATTTCTGCTTATATTCTTAAAGTGATATACAGTTTTCAGTTGTTTATATGTTACTGCATGAATGTATGAGTTACCATTTGGCACTTTTGTACGGTGGAGTCATTTATTTATGTTTGACATATGAATAACTTATTATGCGATATGTTGTTCACAACTGTTTTGCCTAACTTTTTATGCAAAGTGGTTTATCTTAATTGATTTCTATTCTTATGATAGTTAAATGATCTTTATTACCGGTTATTGTTTGAAATCTCTTTAGATCGCATAATAGAAGAAATACACCCCTGGTTAGCATAGATTAGATGTGTTGTTTCTCATTAGATTACAATAGCATAGAGTTAATTTAAACGTTTGAATTAAATTAGCTTTAAGTATTCTTAGATCAGCAACATCCAACTCTGCACACACACACATACACCCTTAGATTGGGAAACTGGTCCCATTATCCCCAGTCGGACCCGCTATACCAAACGGATAAGGAGCTGCCAACCAAGGTCCGGACCGGGTGGGTATCCCCCTTGTTGTCGACCCGATTTTCAGGGCTTCAACATATTTGGCGCTAGAAGGAGGGCCTGAACATAGTGTCTCTTGGAATGATTTTCAATTTTAACATTTGAATCAGGATGGCTGCTCACAAACTTCCCATTTGGAGTTGCATCCATGTTCCTACCTCTTCCAACACTCCACCTGAAGTGGTAAGACTCTTGTCTCAGGTAAAATTCAATGGTAAGAATAATTCTTCTGCTTTTAATCATGCTCTTCAATTTATTCAAAGAGTTTCAAGTTCGGATGTTCAAAGAATTGATGAAGGCATTTTATGCAGAATTTTTACTCTTACATTCACGGCGGAAGCTAGAAAATGGTGCAGAACCCTCCCAGTTGCCTCAATTCACAGCTGGGACCAATTCGTCAAGACTTTCATTTGTGAATTTGATTGTTATGACTATGACCAGGTATATGATGAAATTGATTATCTACGGAAACAAGATGAATCTGTTAGGGATTTTAATATGCGATTTCATCTTAATTGTCTAAAGTATGATCTTGAAAGTGAACTCATGGATGAAGAATCTTCAGATTATGCTGAGCATTCCCTACCTCCTATGTCTGATCAAGCAGAAATTAGTCCAAGCTTTGTCTCATTTTCTTCTAATGTGAATGAGAATTCCAATTTGAATATACAAATCAGCCATGATGAAGAAAGTTCCCAAAGCCTAGGAGACATGCATGCTCTAATGCAAGAAGACAAAAGCGAGAATGCTGGAGGAAAGCCTGCCTTGGAACCAGGAGATGACTTTGATACAAGGTCAGATAATATCGTTGCAAATCAACAAATGCAGATGCCAAGGTTAGAACAGCAAACTATTTCTCTTTCAAAAAGTATCAGTACACAAAGGTATGATCTAAAGCCCGATGTCTATGATGAATCTGATGAACAAATATTTTTCCATGATGATATTTTCAAATACATTGTTCCAGAATCGCATTTTTCTCTTTATATTGATGTTTTTAGTGATGATAATTTTTCCCCTCTCAATATTAAAGATATCTCAAAAAGTACATAGGATTATTCAAATGAGTCATCATTAGGTTTTCAAGATAAAAAGACAGCTATAGAACATCCTTTGATCATTTTCAAACAAGAACCACTTGACCTTCCTTGTCTGAAAATATATGACGAAAAAGAGAAATCTAGGGAAACCTGTAAAATCATTTATGATAGCTACTTTGACAATGATGATGTTGTTGATTTATCCCAAGTAACTCAACAAAGCTCAGATAATGAGAGATATTCTAATTCAGGAATCATATCAGTCAATCCTCATTTACTATCCAAGACAATACCTCGATCTATGATTCATATCATGAGGAAACCCCCATGCCTGTTCACAATCATAACTTGTCTTCTGATTCACAAGACAGAATTTGAAATTGCTCGGATCCCATAATTCTGGCCAGTTCTTGTGAAAAACAAGATATTCCAAGTCAATCCCAGTTGTGCTGTAATATTATTTGTACAGATAATTATTTCTTTCTTTCTCACTTGCACTCATTTTGTACAAAATCGCACTGTGTTTTAAATTTTCAGACTTTTGATAGATTACTATGGTATGTTGAGCACCTTATCAAAGAACATTCGAAAGATGTGCTACCATTTTGGAAAACTAAACTGTGTCAAGGAAGTATAGAACTTTTTCAATTCCAAGATCAATCAATATCAGACTTCCTTAAAAAACTTCTTTGGCATCCAAAACACCATCAATGAAGGAAAGTACCTTTCGAAACTTGTCGGCAATTCGCGCCAATTGATAAATCTCTTTCCAGAAATTTCCATCTATTCTTCATTGATTTATTTAGTGATTTATATATGGAAACTTTCCTTTTACAAGAAATTGCTAGAAGCTTGACTTTAACGCACAGTAGGTTACAGGCCATTAAAACTGAAAAGTCATATTCGCAACCTGGCTTGTCATCTTTCCTATTACGAGATCATCAATCCATAACAGAAATTCATCCTGATTTTTATGATCCAATAGGTATCCAGTTGGAAAGAAGTTTTCATGAGAAAGAAATTTCAGACAAAATTCCAACTGAAGTTACACATTCTTATTCCACATCCAACATTAACAGTCCAAGAAAAGTTTTGTTCTTAACACTGATGTTTGAAAGTTACATACGTGTAGGAATAAAAATGAAAAGATGGTTCCACTGGAAATATCATTTCACCTAGTTAATTTTTTGTATATAGTTAGAATAGGAGTAGGAGTAATTTAGCTAGGTTATTAGGTTTATAATTTACTTTTAATAGTTGGTAGGCAAAATAAGAGAAGAGATTATCCCTATTCTGTACATAATCCTATGGAATGTCTACCTCTCATTTCGTTAAATATTTTTCTCCATAATAAAATTTGCTATGGTTAACAGCATTTGACATTTACTAAAGACACCTTTTCTCTATCAAGATTTTGAACTTCTGCTTCTATAAATAGCAAATCTTTTGGAAACTTGATCTTTATTATCAATAGAACTTTAACCCAGATATGATACTAGTTTCAACTCCAAGAAATTTGAAGAAAGCAATCTTAGTGAAGAAATTGTTTTATGTCAGTACAATGAAAGGCATCAATAACAAAATAAGGATTCCCTGTAGAAACAGCCATTTCCAAAAAAGCTCTATTATTGTCGTCCAGAACTTTCTTAAGGAAAAAAATTGACTTCCTCCCTGCTAAAGAAAATCGCAGCATTTAGAAAAAGACCCAAGGATACACTATATCTTGAAGAATAAGAGGTCTCATCACGAGTCGGCTTATCATGATCACAGATATTATAACTTGTTGACTTTGCCATTACTGTCCACCAAAACAGGGCAACGACTTAAGATTATTGAAATCACAAGACAAGGGGTCTCATCGCGAGCTAGCTTGTTCAGCAAAAGTGTAAATCAAATGAATGATTGTGTCATAATTTGGCTACCAAACCAAGACATTGTTCTCTAAGAATAAAAAAAAGGGAAAAAGTATCAATCTGGGTTTTTTCTTTAAGAGTTGTAGATCACCTTAAGCAGGATAAAGGATCATTACTGGGTAATAGGTAACCCTGTCGAGGCTATGGACGCCTGCTGGCAGCAGAGGCTTTACCTGCGACAAAGGAGCATATTTAAAAGGTTGCTACACAGGGAAGACTTTATTTTATTTTTTACAAGACCAAGTAATGGCTGATGTAAATGCAAGGACAAGCTGAGGATACAAGTAATTAAAATAGAAAGAGGTTGAAACAAAATATCATTGACAGTTTGAAGTATAATATGCTTTATCTTTTTATAATAAAGTTTAAGTTCTCTGAGAAAATTTTTTGTTTCGGAAGTTTGAAAACGTCAATAGAAGATCAGAGATAACTGGTTCTCCCAAGTGAATCACCAATTGTTGTGGCCAGCAACACCCCCCCCCCCCCTTGTTCATTTAAGTGTTGTCCAAAATACTAAATGAATGGGGACCCTTAGTTAAATTTTAGAAAAAAAAGCAAGAGTTTCCTTTCTTCAAAATAAGGTTACCATCGTAAGCTTAGAAAGGTCTTTTGAATATTTTTTAACCTAAGTCTATGATAAGGGAAATATCTTTAAAGCCGCGTTGCAAAGAAGATAGGAAATGCCTCCATTTCTCTATAATATCGGTATGCACAAGACTCTCGTGTTAAGCATAATATCGCATCGCAATAAAGTAATACTCATAAGGAAAAAACTTCAATATTTACCGATCTACAATAACACCGATCGCATATCGCAGAAATGAGCTGACTAGATTCGGCAAACATTAAACTTCTGCGACCTGCGATGTTGCGATCGCTGCGATATTATATTCGTAATGTTTGCACGATCTGCGATGGTGCGATTTGCGATGGCGTGATCTGCGATGTTACGTAAGCAAATCATAAATCACTTCATCACGAATCCTTCGGGCACGCTATTCAAAGAAAAGCCACTTATCATAATCTGACTCAAGATCATGCACTTTTAATGATAGTAAAGGAATTAGTTGTCAGCTATTAAATGAAATGAAGACGCGTGCTTTTGTAAAGAATTACTTCACGTAAGGTGGCATATTTGATATATCTGTTGCATTTAAAACTCTCCCATCACCTTTCTTGATCAGTCATTTCCATTTCACTCGTAAGCTGCAGGAACGAAGAACTAAAGACGATTCAAAGCCAAACGCAGGAAGAAATGGGAAAGAAAAATAAAGCTCAAGGCTCTGAGGCGAAGGAAAAGACGAAGGAGATGGCACCTTTGTATACAGACACAGCCTGTAACAGAGACGCAGGGATATCAACATGGGAAAGCATGTACAGACTGCTTGAAGAAGAGAATCCCAGAATAATGAAGGTTGCTGCTGTCGCGGGCTCACAACGCTCTTCCGAGGCATCCTTAGAAAGCGATCCAAGCATTAAACAGGTTAAATTGGGAGTGTTAATGGGCATACTTGGTCAAGCCGCATAGTCAATGGATGACTGTGAAATGCATCATAAACGCGGCCGAAAAAGTAGTGCCAGCTCTCATAGATTCTGTTTTCGCAGCCCAGCTCAGCGCAGAAGTCAGCCAGCCGACTCTCCTCAAGCCGATGATGAACACTTGCAGCTTTAAAGACCAAATTCAGAAGTAGCCTTATTTTAGAATGTTGTTTTTCTTTAAAATTAGATTAGAAAAAGGACGGTCATTTGAAAACCGCATCCTAAATTTTGTAAATACACTATTATTAGAATTAGGAAGTAGTATTTTAACCCTTCTCATTGCATTTGGAGAAGGGTCCAGAAATTTGTCAAAAACTTGTCCTCGGAACATGCACTTTTGCACCCTTAGAGGAGGTTTTGATGAATGGATGGATCGAGATTTATTAATGTTTGCATTTGATGTCTGCTACTGATGTTGCACTTTTGTACTCTTAGTAGATGTTAGAACAAGTAGAGATAAATCGTTTTTGCTTGAAGCTTATGAGTAGGATCAGTCATAAATGGTACTTTTATCTCTTGGCCATTTCTACTTATATTCTTAAAATGATATATAGTTTTCAGTTGTTTATATGTTACTGCATGAATGTATGAGTTACCATTTGGCACTTTTGTACGGTGGAGTCATTTATTTATGTTTGATATATGAATAACTTATTATGCGATATGCTGTTCACAACTGTTTTGCCTAACTTTTTATGCAAAGTGGTTTATCTTAATTGATTTCTATTCTTATGATAGCTGAATGATCTTTATTACCGGTTATTGTTTGAAATCTCTTTAGATCGCATAATAGAAGAAATACACCCCGGGTTAGCATAGATTAGATTTGTTGTTTCTCATTAGATTACAATAGCATAGAGTTAGTTTAAATGTTTGAATTAAATTAGCTTTAAGTATTCTTAGATCAGCAACATCCAACTCTGCACACACACACATACACCCTTAGATTGGGAAACTAGTCCCATTATCCCCAGTCGAACCCGCTATACCAAACCGATAAGGAGCTGCCAACCAAGGTCCGGACTGGGTGCGTATCCCCCTTGTTGTCGACCCGATTTTCGGGGCTTCAACAACTTCCCAGCCTTCTGGTTTCCTTACCTCTGTCCGTTCGAATTCCTCTGCTCTGTGTCATCATCACTGGGTAACACCTCGTAAGGAGCTGGCCACTTGTTTCCCAACGTACTGGGTGTCAAATTCCTTGAATCATTTTTGAAGGCCCGTTAATTCCGTTTGCTTCAAGATAACCCGCGAATCATGAATCATTTGCCAACTCATCATCCACTTTGGACTTCAAATCCCCTGTCATATTGCCTTTTGGTTTGTCAAATACGGTCAGTCATTGGGACGCATCTCTGCCGTTGATCTGGGCCCCCTAGATCCTACGGTCGTCCTTCATATCCGGTGGACAAGTTGCATGATGTTTACCTGTCCGATGTGGGCGGTTTTCTCTCTCATTTGCCGGACACGTGTCGCTCGACGTGTGGCATCGGGCGGGACTCAGTCAAAACTACTTACTACCTCAAGGCCTTTCGATATCTTGCCGATTTGTGGAATCCCGTGCTACGGAACCGAATTAGTTACTTTTCCGAATTTTATAGCGATTTCAGGTCCAGGCGCTTTGGGGCTTTCCTTCACTAAGGGGGACACCCTGCGATATGTGATTAGCGCTTTACTACTAATCACATATCAGAAACCACCCCCATTTCTTGATTTGGCCTCTAATTTTTCCAATTTGCACCAGTGCACGTTACCATGGGCCAACGGTCTGTGCGCTCGATTGAGGGTCCTCGTTGCTTTGCTCTGGCCACAACTACAACTGTTACGAGGATTCCTTCTGATAGCTTTGATTTTTCTAGCACTTGAATCTTTTAGCATAATTTGAAACAGTCATGAAAACTTAGAGAGTGTTCTAGGATCCAATTCAGATCATATTGGTACATAGATTGATTGGAAAATCTTCTCTTGTGATTCAGTTGTTGATAAATAGTTCTTCTGGTTGGAATTTCTGTTATCATGTTAGTCATTATTTCCTAATTTCCTTTAGGTGCTATTGTTGTTGAATTGGCTATTGAATCATCATTTGGAATGTCCATCATTTGAATTCCAACTGCTGCATGTGTATTCACTTCAATAGGGTTATCCTTTGCGTGAGGTACAATTTTGACCAGATCAGTATTTGTTTCTTTATCTTCAACTTGGACTGAAATGACTGGAGACTTCGAACTACTTATTGAAGTTGTTCTAACTTGTCATTTATTGATTTCTTGTCACTTTTAAGCTTCTTTATTTGCGTAAGTAAGGCTTGGTTATGATTCCTTGGACGTGAAACTTCGCCATTTTCTAAACTATTGACTTTGTCCTTAGTATCATTCCCTTTATCTTTTAAAATTTTTATTTTCTCTAATAATTTTTATTAAGAGTTTTTAGGCACAAATTTTCTTTTTATTTTTCTGATAGATTCTCCTTTAGTTCCTTATAAGAACTTTCATTTTCTTGTTTTAGTCTTTGTTTCTTAACCTTGGACTCTTTTAACTTTTCATTGTGGTCCCTTAGACGTCAAATTTCTTCGTTACTTTCTGTTGATTTTTCATGAAACCAATCTTCGAGATCTTTATATTTCTTTTCTAATGCTTCGTTATTTTGTTGAAGTTTTGTGATTTCTTCCTTTAATCTTTTTATTTGTGTCTAGGTATTACCTTGATATTCTTCCAAAGTAAACAACCTTCGACATTTTGGACAAGGTATTGTGTGATTTTTAAAAATCGACAAATACTGATCTTCTGTTCGACAAAATGGACATCTGGTCCAAAATGTAGAGTTATGTATGGAATCCATAGTTTCTTTGTTCATCTTCGAATTAGACTCCATTTGCTTTTTTATTCAAAAATGAATTTATTTTGTGTTTGTCAATGAGCTTAGGGTTTAATGATGACCTCGTTTTCTTTAATGAATTTGAACGCTTTTATGGATTCTAAAAAAACAATTTCCCTAATTATTTATTTATTTATTTATAATATATTTATTTATTTTTTATTTTTTATTTTTATTCTCAACAATTGTTTTTTTTCTTAAACTACTTTTTTTTATAATTTTTTTAAACTTTATTTTTATAATTTTTTTCTATATATATTTGTAATCTTTTTTTTTGAAAAGTTACAACCCTAGTGAAATGTGGCTATTCACCTCTTTGGAGTATAATATAAAATATATGTCCACTTATGTGCCTTTGACTCAATTAATTTTCTCCACATAAAAAGTAAAACTTACCATTCACATAAAGAGAATTTGTATTCCTTTTGTTCTTCTTTTACCTTGAAAATACCATGGGCAATTATCATGGGTTGCTAAAACCACGAGCTTCTAAACCACTTAATGGAAATTCAAGACAACCTTATCTAATATTCCTTCTCTTACGTATAGTTTTAAATATATTTGGAAAGATTCCCTTTTGACTTTATCATGCACTTTTTATCAATAATGTAGAACTTATTTTTATATTGAATGTTTTCCTTCAAAATTTACATCAAACTATTTTTCTTTTACTAAAATCATTGAAATGTCAATGGCCAAAGGCCTTATTATTATTATTATTAACTCTTTTCTTTTATAATCTTTTTTCCATTTTTTTTTTCAACTTTTATTTATCTATTTTAAAGTGGCCAAAGTCCTGACCAAAAATGGAAAAACTCCAACTTGTGTAGTGAAACGCTTTAGTTGTGATGACAAGTTGATGGCCAAAGGCCGGGATCTACCAAACCTGGCTCTGATACCAATGTAACGACCAAAAGTTGTACATGCAATGAAAATATTTAAAATACTTCAAAGACATAGATATCCATTGTAAGACATGTAACTGTATAATGATTATTGTATATTGAATTGATGTAATATGATTACAAATGAGAATGGGGGCCTACTTATATACCCTAGGCAGGTGCCCTTTTATGAATGGTCATGTTTCTAAGACATGTCTCTTCATTACTAACTAACTAACCATTGGTTAATTAATTATTATTTATTCTTATTATATTTATATTTATTATTTTTATATGAATTATATTCATAAAAATAAGATTGAGGGAAAGAAATATCTACAAGGTTATCTAGTTGTGATCACATTCATGGTGGAATATGAAAGGTTAAATAATGTGAACAGTTTCTGTATGCGATGACAATTTACACTTGCAACATGAAGATTGAGCATAAACTCCAGCAAAAAACTAAAAAGAAAGGAACGGCAACAAGAAAAGCAAGAACAACAGTGAAATCATGAAAGACAATGAAGAGATTAGACATGCAAAACTTACTTGTAGTGTTGGTTGATAAAGAGCCTCTTGATTCCCATTTGTGTGCCCTACTTAAATGGAATGATTATACAAATGAATGATTAACTGATTTGATATAAATAACTTTACATGCAAAATTGATTCATGCATGGGCACCACTTATCGACGGGTGAAAGGATTAGTTAAGGAAAGTTAATTGGGATCCTATTTTCTAGCAGTGCGCCCACATGCAACAAAATGGCTCATGCATGCACCTAGGAAGAGAGCATGTCTTTGGCACAAAGGAGTACGCTCAAGGCAGGTGCACTTCCTCAACATGAAGGGGTGTGCTCAAGGAGGGCACACTTATTCAACCCAAAGGAGTGCGCTCAAGTTGGGCCGATGCCTTCATCAACTTGGAGAGCGCTTTTACTTTTCTAAGTGATTTTCTCACTTTTGTTTGCTTTTTTCTGTGTTTTTGAGTATTTTTCGAGTGTGTATGGCGAGAAGGCAAGTTTCTAAGCTAAGCAAGATCATGATTTCACCTAAACATGGACTAACTAACTCAAGCGCTTCTAATGGGTAAGTGATGCCGCTTAGGAAACATTGAATTAGGAGGATGTGACATTAGGAGAAAACAAATGAATATCAAATCAAAAAAGATGACGACACAAAGGAGCTTGAAACAACAATTAATATAAGCTCCAAAATTGATTTAGGAAAAATTTTGGAGGGTCTTTGTCGCAATGACAACAGTTGGTGACACATAGGGAGAACCCAAACTTCTTTGAAATGGTTTCATTTAAGCGCAAAGTCTCGATTCTTTAGGAAGTATTGATTCAATTGGTGGGTTACCATAGCTACCCACTTTTATCCTGTTAAAGATATAGTCTTCCATATTCCATTACTCGGTGTAAGATAACATAGAAAAATCCATATCATTATCATGTCAATGTAAGTAAGGGTAATATAGTATGACGAGTTAAAAACAATCAGAGTATGAGTTTGACATCTCTAGTGTTGCTCCACTACCAATAGGCCTGGACAATACCTCGATGGAGTCGCTTCAGGAACAAAAACGTTGCTTCAATGCCAACGAGCTTAGATAGTACCCTAACAAAGTTGCTCTCTTCACCTCCCTATGCAAGAAGCCTTTATCTTCTTTCACCCTTTATTTTTCTTTCTTTTCATAGGATTGGGCATAGGCACTTATTATTTTCAATGGATGGAAGAGGGATCCCGACTTATTGAGAGAATAAGAGGTTTCTCCTTTAGAGACAAGTTTTAGACCTTTGATGCTTTGATTGCTAAATTTTTTTCCCTTATCTTACTCTACACAGATAGATAAGAAAGAACACATTATTCATAAACAGGACCGAGTGCCAGAATGAGAATCTTAAATAGATGCGAGTATCATGGTTTTCTTACAACATCCTAGTTGAAGGATTGTATTTTCCATTGAAAAATCATTGACTCGAAAGTGATGTAAACCAAAAAAAAGAAGAGGGTAACAGATAAGCCAAGGGTTGTATGGTACTACAACTTGCCTTGCACAAAAGTTAATCCACATCATCTTGAAGCTCAAAACCAACTTTATTCAAGACCAAATAAAAGAAAAAGAATAAAAACAGGAAAAATGCAAACACAAAACACACATGCAATGCATCTAACTAAGTGCAACCTATCCTACCCTAAACTAAATAGTAGACGGTTGGGTCATGTGAAGTGGAATTTACAACGCAACCATAGAACTTTCTCCTAAAATTTGGACCATAAGATGTGATCGTGTAGAATCGAAACAAAAAGTAGTGTAGTGAAAATGAAATACCATGCAAACATGTGCACTGACACGTAAAAACAAGAAGTGAAATCACAACAATTTATCACACTCAAATGCACTTTGAAACGGAAGACTCCACAACAAAAATAATTTCTAGGACTATGGCCAAAGACTCGACAAAGCGCATGCAAGTACAAGCCACAAGACATGGGTCCGGATTGAAAATAATCTTCTAATGAGTCCGTGATATGATCATGGAAACTGCTGAAGAATCTAGGGAAAATGTGTGTAGTGTGATTCTTCATTACTTAATAGCAATTTGTGGAGTATTTTTAATTTTTCTTATTAGATTATTTTTCTTCTTATTAGTGCATGTGTGTGTACTTCATCAAACTGCTACCAAAACATAAGAACAAGAACACAAGATGTTGGCTCTCTATCAGGGCCAAAACCTCTCTTCTCTTGAGAGGAAACCCCTTTAGTGAATTTCTCTTATTGAAGCTCTATTGATCAATTCCAAACCCTAGACCCTTGACTAGAAGATCCTCCAAGCACAAGTCAAGTCCTTTCAAGATCACTTCCTCTTGCAACACTTCATCCTCTTCCTTCCAGCACTTTGTCTTCCTCCCTTCGACACTTCTTTCGGAAAATATAGAGACCTTTAGATTGTGTGTTATAGGATGAACCTTAACCTTTTCTTCCTTCGCTTGAGATGGACTCTTTCTACCTTAGGATGATGACCTTATAGCCTCTCATCTGAGCCTTCTTTTGACAACTATTGCAGACTTAGGGCAGTAACAATGCAGCCCTAATTATTCACACGTGTGGGGGATTCTCTTCACAAAACTATGTTAGACTTATCTTCTACCCTTTGCTTGTATACCCTTCTTCCACGCTTAAGAGAGAGGGCCTTGTAGGCCTAGTTTGCAACCTAAACAATGAGATATTGTGAGATATAATTTTCTATTGTCATAATCGTGGGGAGTGCTCTCCTTTCCTTGCATGTGTGGCTATAACTAGCCCTTTAACACTTTGGTTTTATCCTTCCTTTTTTCATTGCCTTAGAGACCTTATTCTTGTCTTTTTGGTGCCCTTTTTCTTCCTTGTACCTTCATAGATTTAAGAGGAGTGCATTTTCATTTTGAGGGAGTGTCCCTCCTTTTAATTTGACTTGTAGGCCGACTTGTAGCTTTGAGGCCAACTTGATTTTCTTGCTGCAATAGGTGCTTTTAATGGTGCCATTTCTTCTTTTGATGGTGTCTTTTCTTGGAGGATACTTGAATTTTCTTGGAGGTGTCTTATTTTACTTTTATCCATGAATATACTTAATGTAACATACCCTTAAGGTCTTCAACATAATTCTTTTGATGCTTTGACTCACCTATAGCACTTCGACATGTGCTAGACCTACTTCAATGAGAAAGAAACTCATTGACATATATTATAAAAACAATATTTATTTTCTTGAATAAATATAAATATCAAAAGTATATTTATGAAGACCGAACCTAGTTACATTTCCTTCAACAGAAACAACCTTTAGGGAAACATAGACAAGAAATGCTAAGGAAATATAGATCCATGTCATAAGAAACATTAATAGGTTGACTACAATCCATGTTTTCGTGCAAGTGAAATCATTTGATGGATGATGTAAAAGGTTCATCAAGATCCTTCTCTATTTCCACATCACATATTAAAGATTTGTTTGAGATGGGATGTAGAGGTGGAAGTTCAATAGTCAAATTAAACTTTCTTCCCTGAGGATTGAAAAATTTTACATGAAGAAAATGAGCATGCCTTAGGAGAGAGTTGATGTCCCACGTGATGACATTAACGAGAAAATTATGCAAAAGTATCATGAACTAACCGAAATCACAAATATTGTCATGGTGATAGGAACTTGGCATAACCATCAGCATAGGTTGACGTATCCTACTCACATGACTTAAGTTTTTTCATGCTAGGAGGTATTAACTGGACAGAAGTTAACTATGGAAAAGTTATATGTAATACGATTATGGATGGATTATGGAGAGCAGAGAGCGGGGGGCATAGCAACCGGAGGAGAAGTGACGTATTATATATGCCAATGATGGTAGCAGATCAGATACCAATCAGCCATAGGCTGATCATATCCTACGTGGAGGCACCATTGCTAAGGCCTTTTCAGCAAACCACGGTTATCCCCGATTCATTGACAACATTGTCCCATTATTTAAATCGTATGAGGAATGAATTTGCACTAAACAATTTTGATAATCAATCACAAACTAGTACCTTAGAAAGCAATGAAGCAGAGGGTTTCAGATCAACGAGTTTACAATCAGCTGCTGGAGCTTCACTTGATTAACTTGCCACACAACTGGAAGGTGAAGCAACTGTAACATAATGACATTGCGTATGGGATAGTCCTCAGCTGAAGCAGTAGTAATGAATGTTATATAATTACCAAATGATATACATTTATAGTGCATTCATATGACCTTTTGTTTCATATGCCAAGGTCTCTTGGACTTCCTTAGACTATTCTGCTTCCACACCAGCCCTTAGAGGAATAGGTGTCCAACATTCCCCCCCTTAATCCAAAGGGTTATGTATGACTCCAAGAAGAGAGCTGTAATAAAAAACGTGCAAAAATGCATGGCAGCACTAGGCTGAATGTGCTCTTTGAAATGTTGGTATAAAGAAGGTGGTTTAAGGATGACCACCAACACTAGAACACTTATTGCAGTTCCCAGAACCCTTCCAAGTCTGGCATGAAGCTCAGGTTTTCTGCTAGAGGAAGTGCTCCTGATCTTTTGGAGGGAAACCTTCAACCATCAAAGGGAGGTCTCACCCCACATAAAACGGAGAACCTCAACTTGAAAAAGGAGGTCTCAACCTATGATGGCTTAAGGATGACCAAGAACTCTAGAATGCTTAATGCAATTCCTGGAACTCTTCCAAAACTAGAAAGAAGCTGAAGTCTTCTACTAAAGGAAGTGTCCCCAATTCTTTGAAGAGGTGTCACCAACTGAAAGCATGCTCAGGGGCATATTTGTCTCTGGCTACAACTCTGAATCTAGTATGGCAGGTTGTGGCTCAAGCTCGCTTGATGTGGCTTTGAAGCTTGTAGATGACCATCATTTCCCCCTTGTCAGATACAAGGTGAGAATATGAAGAGATCTCAACTGCAAGACTTTTCAATATTCGAGAACAAATCCTGTTGTATGAGCGAAATATCTTCTTAGCTATTGAAGCCCATTGCCAAGAAGAAATCAATGCAAGATGAATCTTTGTTCTTACAGGATGTTTGTTTCTGAAGCATCTATTTGAAGAATGACTGGTTTTATGATAGTGCTTACATGGATGAATATCAAAACAATGATCTTTCATGTGGCCAACTCGGTCACAGTGTTGGCATTTCACAATCTGTTGTTGTTGTTGTGGAAGAGGGGCAGAATATGGAACAACTGAAGGTGAACTATCATGAAGGAATCCAACACTCTGAAACTGGATGGGCTTTGAGTAATATGGAATATGAAAGGACACGTCCTTGTCATATCCAAGACCTGTTCTGTGCTTGTTGTGGACAAGCTCTTCCCAAGGTCTGATGACCGACTTGGGAAGTGCAGACTGAATTTTTGCATCTGCATGTACAACTGCTACTTCATTGGGTACTAAATCTGAATGAACTTCAACAATATGGGAGTTTATCTCAATGTTCTGAATAGAATGATGCTTACCATGTTGTAGCTCTTCTTGTTGTAGCTTTGTCTCAAGCTGCAAAAACTCAATATTCTCTTATGCATTTTGGAGACAAATTTTAATATTGGAAAGAGAGGTTTTTTTTATCTTAACCATCTCATCAACTGTGGAATGTATTAAATTAATTAGTAGTTTCAATACATCATCCATTCGATGCATTTCAAACCAATATAATGATGCTATCTTCAACTACAAATTGTCCTATAAAATTATAAATAGCTACAACTGTTAGATGAGTAGTAGGATACCAATATCACCAAATCAATGTAGCAGATAGCGCAGTATCAATTTCAACGTAGCAAATGACTCGCTGCTGCAATGTACTTACTTCTCAAATTATTCAAACTACTCACACTGTGAAAAAGAGAGTCAATCTTTGACTTTCTTTGCAAATGAAATTTGTCGACAGTTCTAGTAGAGCCTGGTTTGTGTCATCAAGATACCAAAGACAATCAATTCCAAGGAAGCTGGATCGAACCCTGCGAACTGATTTCTCATCGCCGAACTAAAGCTTCAAAAGAATCAAGTACCTTCACCTAGTGCTAGAATCAGGAAAATTTTGAAATGATCAACGAAGTATCTTTAACGCAGTGATTTGTCAAGCCCCTTTTTGGAAGGTCAAAATTCAATAATTCTTCAAATTTAACATTTGTTTGCAAAGTAATGGCGTCATTGGTTTCAAATCCTCAACCAGCCATGGCCCCTGGATTTTTCCCCTTGGCAAATGCAGCACAAGGGATACAATTTAGATGCAGAGTGCTTGAGAAAGCAAATGCAAGAGGTCATTGTTGGTAATTATAGAGCATTCATTACTGCAGCTGACGCATTGCAGTCAGTTAGGGAAGAAGTGAGTTCAATTGACAAACATTTGGAGTCATTGATATCAAAAGTGCCAAGGCTTACTAGTGGATGCAGTGAGTTTATGGACTCAGCTCAGCAAATATTAGAGAAGCGAAGGTTAAACCGTACTCTTCTAGCAAATCATAGTACACTACTTGATTTGCTTGAAATTCCTCAGCTTATGGACACGTGTGTACGAAATGGAAATTATGATGAGGCTCTTGACTTAGAAGCTTTTGTCCTGAAGTTAGCAACCATGCATTCGAAATTTCCTGTGATTCAATCATTAGCAGAAGAAGTTAGGCAAACAACACAATCTATGCTATCACAACTTCTTCAGAGACTTAGAGAAAATATTCAGTTGTCAGAATGTCTTCGAGTACATTGTAACTCCTCCATGTCAACACAGCCAGGGCTGAGGAGGTGGTCGATACTGTCATGGCCTTATTTCTCGGACTGATTCGTCACACACACTTGCTATCGAAACAGGGCTTTTCTAGTTCTGATTGGCTCAGATCGCTCCAGCCCCTCTGCCGGGGTATGCGTCACTGCCACGGTCTTGTGCTTGGGATAATCAGTCGATCAGCCTTGGCTTGTGCTCTAGCCACTAGGAGCCTAGCGTTCAATATTAGATCCCTCTATTACGATTGGGAAGAGGTTAAGGGAAAATCTATGAGAGGGCATAGATCTTTCCCCCCAGCTACCAAACAGATGGATACTCTTAATGATTTTCTTTTTGTAAGTGACCTTGTATCACTCCACTGTGCTGTGACAAATGAAACACTACAGATTCTCAATCTTGAAACTTTGCAACACATAAAGCCAAGGGCCTTTATTGTGAATACTAGCAGTAGCCACTTATTGGATGATTGTGCCCTAAAACAACTTCTAATAGATGGAACTGTGGCGGGATGTGCACTGGATGGTGCAAAAGGTCCTCAATGGATGGAAGCATGGGTAAGAGAAATGCCAAATGTGTTGATTCTTCCACGCAGTGCTGATTATAGTGAAGAGGCAGGCAGTCAATCTCACTCCCCGGCCCGTTTCTTCTCAACTACCAGGTTAAACAACTGCTATTGCATTGGATTCAAACATCAAGCAGCCTGTCTATCAGCCAAGAAATTAATAAAAATACAATAACAACTAAGCCTGCATTGTCAGAATTCACAACACTGTTAAGACCGGACTATTTCATGATGAGGGAGCATTAGTGTATCAGAGTCTTAGAACAATCGCAGAAGGCGTTAAATGTGCAGAGAATATGGTAGAGGTGTTTTTGCTATTTGAGACCCTAGATAGAGAACCCAACACGAATCTTGCTGAGAGGTCAGCCTGACAGTGCGCAACATGAAATAGGCATGCACACAATAATGATAGTTCTATCCACAGGAATGAAGAACTGACATGCATAGAGAGGCCACAACTAGTGGCTCAAATTTGAGTAGGGCAGAAATTCACCTGGAGCTCTGATACCATGTTAGACACATACATGGAAGCAAGAGAAGATGAATGATAAGCATGAGAGTATCTTTATTATTAACAAATGATATACATGTATAATACATTCATATGACCTTTGGTTTCGTATTCCAAGGTCTCTTGGACTTCCTTAGACTATTCAGCTTCCACACCCACCCTTAGAGGATTAGGTGTCCAACAAATTTGAATTTTGCGAGAACACGAACAACTGCATATCAAAATAAGGGTCATTGTTTAAATCATGAGATTCAAAAGAAGATAGATTTTCGAGATTACTACAATTTTCAATGATATGAATGTCATCTTCTCGATCAAAATGACTTTTTTTTCCTAATGAAAAAAGCGTAATTCTATTAATATAGAAAAATAAAATTACATGTTGTACTCACGAGTAACTAAACAACACCAGCCGATGGCTGATGGTAAGCATAAGCATCAAAAATAAAAACAAACTAATATACAGTGGGCAAAAAAACTACGTTTTCCTCCCTTTTTTCTTCTCAACCTTGCGCCAACCCCCCTGCGGCTGAGTGGTAGTGACCAGAGCGAGCCGAGACTCATCAGGTCTGTGGATGTCTTTATCTGAGTCTGAAGTGTCTGATGAGTGTATCCACTTGTACCCGCTTGGTTCCATTGATTCTGACATAACTATTGGTTGTGATTCCATGGGTTCTTGTTCCCCCTGGGATTCTGGTGCCTGGTTGTCCTGAGTTTCCTTGGGTACCTGAGTGAACTCCTCCTGTTTTTCTGGTGCTTGTGATGTCTGGTTGTTCCCAGGAAATGGGAGATCCACCTTAGCTTCGTCCTCCTCCATTTCCTATTGGGATGGAAAGAAGTTCCATCCTTTTGGTTGTTTCCCATTTTTCTTCCTTCTAGCGTTGTTTTTTTTGGCTTCCGGGCATATATTTTGAAGATGCCCTGTTTGTTTGCAGATTCTACATCTGAAAGTTGTGTTTTCATAATCTAGGGTCTGAGTCCAGTTCATCTGCTTGTGGATTAGCTGAATACAGTCCGACAAACCTTTGCTGAGGTCCACATCCACACAAATCCTAGAAAATGTGTAGATCCTTTCATCCAACCTTTGGGAATCCATTTTGAGATATTTCCCAATGTTGTTCCTGATACCAAAGAGAATGCATTCATTCCAAAAATGGAGAGGGAGATTGTGCAGGTGAATCCACATCGGCATTCTGGATATAACCATGGTGTTTACATCGAACCTCTCATCTAAGAACTGCCAGTCCACATCCTTGTCTGAGAATTCATAACAAAGATGGAGGAAATGATCAACAAAATGTTCAAGAGATTCATTTGATTCCATTCTAAGTTGATCAATTTCGTCAATAAAATATTGATACTCATATTTTTCAAAAGCATTATGAAGCTTGTTAACGAAATGTTTAAAAGATGAGATAGAAGTAGTGGGTAGAGAATAGAACCATTATTTCGAAGATCATCTAATGTATCGGTAAACAACTGCGCAAGGATTTCTTCAAAATAAATGCCCCTTGAGAAACAAAATTGAATGAAGTCAATTACATAATTAAGGACGGTTGTTGTACCCTTTCCATCGAATCTAAGATGCGACAAGTTATGTAAAAATTCTATGGGGATTGAAAGATCTAAAGCTTCAGAAAAACACCTCGAGATTAGAATCTGGGATGAAGCCATTAAAGGTAAGAGATTCAAATAGACTTTACAAACTCATCTTTTCATTTGGCCCTTTTTCTAGTTCCAAAGATGTTGACGATGTTGGATGCCACCAACATTGTAAGGGGATCTCCCTGATGTGAAGTCTCAATTAAACCTCACACTATTTGGTGTAGAAGTCCCATTTGGTCATACGATCCGACCACCATTGGAAATGTTTTAAAGATATGCCTTGGTTACGATCAGACACAAGAGAACACAACACCTCTTTGGGGCAGCAAGAAATTGAGCTTTGCGATACACCACATGTAAGGTATACGAGGGAGACTTCCACGACTAGTGAGGGAAACAAGTCACCAGTTATAAAAGTAATAGTACCATCCTAAAGGGGGGCCCGGGAAGGTAGAGAAAGGCTTGTTGAATGCCTACAGATTTGTCCACATAAAAAACAAAAATTGTTAAAGCATAACAATATCCATTCAATAATATCCATAACTAAGAAAAAAATTAGTTCATTAACTTATTACGTAATTAAAACAACATATACCATAAACATAACTAGAATAGTCTAACTATATCTATGATACATGTATGAAGAAGTGTCAATTCAATGAGCTTCTGATTAAAAGTGCAAGATCCCAAGAAAATTATCACATAGATGAAACATTGTATCCAATAGTGGAACATGAAAACACACTTGCTTCTCCAAAGAATCATCTATCTCCTATATATTATAAGAGAAGCCAAGGCAAGACCTCTAGAATCCAAGCCTTTAGCTTGAGTTATGAGGAGATATTTATAACAAATAACAATGACCTTTGAGCTTCCTCATGACTCTTTGACTTCTATGAATATTCATATTATATTCATGACTCATTACATTACATATGTGATTATTCACATTCCACATGTGTCCCTTGGACTTCATTACATACCATTTATTACATATGAGATGGTGGCCTAATAAGACAAAACTGATAATGGGACAAATGCTCATCAATTTGATAAATCATTTGCTTCCTCATGGAGTTCATTTGTAATGCAAGTATGCCATTCTCTGAACTCCACTGAGATGGCTTTGACCCAAGCTGGCAAGTCCCCTGTGTAGCACATCTTCATCTCTAGTGCCTCCATCAATATGGTCTTAGAGATTGATTGTACATTATTCCATAGCCATGAAAGTTTCATATGATCTTTGATTGGTGCAATGATGTATTGTAGAATAATTCCTTTGGTGACCTCCAAGCCTTCCTGTTCTATTGCTTTTTCGATATGCTCAATATTGCCTAATCTCCTGGAAGATGACTTCTCTACCTCTGATTGCTTCGAGTGTTCCTATTGTGGACAATACATGCTTTTGTGTTAGAGACTCGAAACCATTGTCCAGTCGATTATAGGAGGAAATAGTACTAATCGACTATTCTACAAGAAGCATGTAGTTTTGACGGTGGAGTCTCAGTTAAAGTCTATCCATTTCAGTGACAATCATGTCTTTCTTTTCCAAATGTTGCGGAGCATCTAGATACTTGGAAGCCCACTCATGAAGATGGTCAACTGCTCTATTTGTCACTTTCAGGAGTTTCACCACTCTCTATGCTTTCATTTCATAAGTATCATCTCATCATATAGCCATGCCATGGTGTCCTCCATTGTCCCCGGTTCTTCCTGCATGGTTGCTTGTCATTATGTGGTGTTGAAGCTTTGTGATGACAACCGTTAATTCTCCACTACAAGATGTTCCTCCTGTTGGTTCACTGCAACAAGTTTTTTCCTTAATCTAGCATTCTCACTCAAAATATATTCAGACTTATCATGTGTTGTTGTAGCAAAAGCCACATTTGCTGCCATGACTGTCATAGGATTCCTTATGGTGTTGGCAATTATCACCTTCTCTATAGCAACTGAGACTAGAATTTGAGGATCATTGGGAAAGTGTCTATGCCTTTTCTACACGATCCTCTTCTTAAGCTAATAGGACATTGTTGAAAATGGAAACAAGAAAATCCTAATTTAATTTTCCCTTGAATTAAATTAGGAGAAAATTGTAATTCCACATCACAAGACAACAAGAATGAGTTAACTAAGTTAATTTCACTTAGTTGGCTTAGTTAATTTGAGTTGAGGGCCTAACTTGAGTCATGTAGAGTGGTTCTTGTTGTCGCTCAAATTGTACAGGTACCACGACAACCGCTCAGGGCAAGGGTTGTCACTTTGATCCCCGCCCACTCCATTCTTGTTGTCTCCCAACAACAAGCTATGTGGGGTAGTCCCTTTGGAAATGAGGTGATGGAAAACAAGTTGGGTACCAACTTTCTTGGGAGACACAGATGAGTGCCATGGCTACTTGGTTAAATTTATCAAGATTAATGATTAGATTAGAGTTTAAGTATGAGACCAATGCCTTAATGGAGTCACAATTCTTGCCTATGGTAAATTGAAGCCAAGTGACTCGATGGACACCTGCTACTTGAATATTTTGAACCTATATGATGTGCAAGTCCTACGACCTATGTGAGATACAATGATCTTAGTTAATTTTACTTATATGCCTAATCTGAGTAGAACCTTTCCCTTAACTGTTTTGAGAATAAATCCTCAAAGTAAGTTGTGAAATGGAAGCCAACGAGAAACAGGAAACAACCTGATCAACGATACCCCCCCCTGTGTTCCACTCACCCAGTGCCTCTGACGGTCCAGAGCCTGTGGCTCTGAAGACTGCAATGTCACTGTGTTAACTATTAGGAAGGGTTGAACCTCTCATGCTAGTTTGAAAAGGGTTTCCCTAAATCTCTATAAATATAGCTTATTCTAGGAGGTAGATTCTTAATGCATCTTAGATCCGGTCCTAGGAGGGTTGAAAAGTAAAACCCTTGTCTTGATTTGTTTTTTCTCTTCTAGATCTAAATTATGCTACAAAATCTTCAGTGAATAGCCCGGTAAAATTTCCTAGAGACTAGATCTTACCCTAAAGGGCTTAGATCTAGCTCTACTTCAGCTTGATCGTTTGATCTAACCTGCAAAAAAATGAAAATAAAACACCCAAACCCCAAATATATACAAAATACTTAAAACCCCAAGTTGAAAAAAATAATTTACAAATTAGACTTACAAAATTATTTACAAATATACAAGTATACAAGGGTTTTGAAAAATAAATTTTTGACAAAAATATTTTTTATAGAGTTTTTTTGTTTGATGAATGGCTAAAAATACTTTAGAAACCCGAATGTAAACTATAGCCTTAGCAAATATTTAATTCACCATACAAATATTTGAGATCCAAACAATAGTGATTCCTGCCCAAGTTTGTGAACTTCGAGGCCAAGGACTGAAGTACGTGCAAGCACAATGTATTTATCTCAAAAATAATTTGTCAGATCACATGGGGAATCAAACCACCTAAGATTAGCCCAAAACTATTAATAATATGATTTAATCTCCATCTAATGAAAAAACATATCTTACCAATACTCAACACAACATAGAGATGTCCGTAGTCAGCACATACCACAAAGGAATAAGCAAGAACACCTTGAATTTCACCCCAAAGTCTTTATTATAGTAAAAAAAATAGTTCCGAGCGGGCCAATAGTTACAAAGATGCTTCCGCATCAATTCTCTAGCTAGAGATCAAGATGCTAGAGACTAAAATGACTCTCTAATTTATAGCTAAATCATCCAAGTGGAAAAGCAATAGTTAGTTTCTTTGATCATTGTCAAAATAATATTGGTCGTTGATAAACACTTCAAGATCTTTTAATCTTGGCCCTTGATTTTTTTTATTTTTGAAGAATTTTCGAATTTATCATTTAATTTCATTTTTATTAGCTCAAAATAATTAATTTTGAGCTAATTTCCTCAAAATTTTGACTTTGACTTAACCACCAAGGTCCAAGGGTCCAAAGTTTCCTGAAATATACAATATTGCCTTGGTGGAGTACCTTTAAATTTTGACTCCTTTAAGACCCACAAATTTTTCCACTTGGAGAATTAATTTTTATAAGACAACTTAATTTGACTCTAATTAATTAATTTTCTAGCTTAGGATTTAATTTTATTTTGTCGGAAAAATTAATTAATTTACACATGAGGGGATTTAATTATTTTTCCACCCTCTAATACATAATATTTTTTACATTTACCATCCTCAAATGGGGAATACACATTTGGCTTAGACCCTCAAGACACATAACCCATCTGTGACGCAATATGATCTAGTAAACCAAGTGATTTGTAATAAAATTATTAAGCCAACTAGCCTAAATTATTCTCAAATCACTTTTACATCAGACTCGACTAAAAACACTAGGACTCACCTAAGATTTCGACAATAAATTTCACCCTATATTTGGGGTTTAAGCTCGAGGGAAAAAACTCTTCTGATTAGTCATGTTTAGAAACACAGGTAATCAGCGAGGTTAAAAAACCTCTTAGGATGAAATTCGTCATCAAAATAATAGATTTACCTAAGTTGTTACATATATTCAAGGTCTTACTAGGATCATTTACATTACATAACTTGCAGAACTGATTTACAATGACATGTAGATTGCTGGTAGATGACCCGATCTTGTTGAAGAAATTTGGTACTATCGCTTCCTTGAAACTTTGACAAATTGAGTGCAACAATTCCTAAATTTTAGGAGCCTAGTTTGAGTTTAATTTGAGTTGTAATAATTTAATTCAGATAAACTGAGTTAAAGTCAGTTAAACTAGTTCCAACTATTGTGAGAGCTAGTAAGAGGTCTAGCAGTGGGGTGCAACTTCAGTGTTCAACCAGTTAACTGATAAATCAACCATAATTAACTCATGCATGCATGGAATTTTGAGTTACCCAGCTGAGATTGGAGTTCAAGGGCAGTGTACTATCAATTCTATACTTTTCTGAGTTGTACAGGTGGTGCATGCAGTCATAGAAAGGCCTACATGGATTGCACAATTCTATTTGGGAATTTCCTTAATTAATAGGGGGTTAATTCCCAAGGAAACAACACAAGGACATAGGAGCTTTGCAGGTAGCATAATTGGATAAGTATTGGCTAGAGTCAACTTGTGAGGTAGTGAGATAGATTATATTTGTGTAGAGATTGTTCAGGCTTGAAAAAGCATTGTATTTGTTCTCTATTTTCTAACTAATGTAATATAGATAGGAATGGGTTTTGAGCAGTTTCTTTCCCCTTAGATAAGTCTCTGAGCATATGTGATTGAATCTTGTCTCATGTTTATGTTGTGATTTCTCAATTGATTAAGTGTTTCCGTTGATGAGTAGAGTAGATTCAAGTCTTTTGTTTTAGAAAATTACATAAGTTTGAATCTACAAGGAATTTCTACATGGTATCAGAGCAGGAATCACAATAGAAGAGAAGAGAATTCGAAGTTTTTGTAGGAGGTTCAAATTACAATATCAATGTTGCAGGTTTTCTCCAGGACTGGGAAGATGACTTCCATCGGACTCAGGCTCGAGTATGCTTTGGAAGGAACCACAAATTTTGTGGCATGGAAAATATATATGGAGGCAGTAGTAGATGATAACAAGCTGCTAGATTACATCAAGACAAATGTAGTTAAACCCCCCACAGCTGATGCCCAGGATCTCGCTCAGTGGAAGAAGGATGTGGCTAAAATGAGGAGGATCATAATGGAGGGAGTTCGAGATCATATTGTCTTGAATCTCCATGGGAAATAAACTCCATTCATGATGTGAAAAACATTGATTACCTTATTTGAGAACAACAATGACCACATGAAGCTGGAACTGAAGGACAAGCTTTGTAGCATCAAAATGAAGAAGGTTGAATCACTTCCGCAATACCTAAGAAAATTCACATAGTTTCGTGATGAACTTGGCAAGGTCGGTATTATTGTTCTAGAAGAAGATATGGTAGCTCTAGATATGTTTGGTCTTCCCAAGAGCTCACACAGTTATCAAGATTTTGTGAATGGTAGAGAAAAACTACCAAGCTGGGAATGGTTATGGTATGATCTCATGTAGGAAGAGATCGGCGAATCAACAGAGATGGAACTTCATCCAAGGTTGAGGATGAAGAGCACTTTGCCTTAGCTAGAAAGGAAAAGAAAGGGAAAGGGAAGAAATCTCAATCGAAAGGAGATTCTGGTCAGGTGGGCAATAATAAAGACTTGTCAAAGATTAAATGTTTTCACTATCATGAGCTAAGAAACTATGCCACGAAGTGTCCACACAAGAAGGCCAACAACAAGCCCTCAAGAGGAGTGGTAGGTGAGCTCTAGCTTCACAATTCGTGTTGGATTTCACATTCATTTCATGCATGGTGACATTGGTGATGGGTAGTGTGTGGTATGTGGATAGTGGAGCCTCATTCCATATGATGAGAAACAAATAATTTCTCAGTAACTTAGAGGAGGGCCTCCAGATGCACATCGAGATGGGATATGATGGAAGGTATAGTGTGATAATAGTTAATTTTTAGAGGGATTATGGTTCTCCTCTCACATTAAAAGATGTCATGTATGTTCCAGGTCTGAAGAAGAATTTAGTTCCAGTTTCTATGTTGGAATATCATGGCTACGATGTGATATTTATCAAATGAAACGATTTCCTTGACATATTGCCATGGGAAAAAGTGAAGCAGATCAGGGTACAGGTGAAGAACCTCTATAAACTGGATGTAGAAGACTGTGTTTCCTTGAGCATGAAAGCATAGAAGGTGCATAGCCAAGACATAAGTGAAATATGGCATAGGAGACTTGGCCATTTTCACCATGGAGCTTTGAAGATCATGCAACATATTTATACAGGACTTCCCAAGGGTGCACTAGAGTAGCAAGATACATGAAAATAGGTGTACACTGGGGAAGTACACCAAAGCCACCTTTCATGATAAGGATAGTAGAGCGCAAGAAGACCTTGAAATAATTCACTCAGATGTGTGTGGACCTTTCTCGATAGCCTTCATGGATAATCACATGTATTATGTTATATTTGCATATGAATTCTCATGTAAGTGATGGATTTTCTTCATGTAGAAGAAAGACTAGACATTCTCCAAATTTTGTGAATTTAAAGCACTTGTTGAGAAAGATACTAGCAGGAAAGTGAAGTCTCTCAGGAGTTATGAAAATGGTGAATATGTGTCAAATGAGTTCAAGATTTTTTTTGCAAAAGAAGACATTCGACGGGATTTAATAGCACCCTATAACCCGCAACAAAATGGGGCGGCTAAGAGGATGAACAAAATTATTGTGGGAGCTAAACGGGCAATGTTTCATGATCAGGGCCTACCATTGCACTTGTGAGCTAAAGCTTGCAACAAAAATGTATATATGCATAACATGGGTCCTCATCAGATTCTTGGGATGAGTACACTAGAAGAAGCTTTTTCAGGGAAGAAACCAGATGTGTCATAGTTCAGGATCTTTGGTTCATTAGTTTACTATCATGTTTCCAAGGATGCAAGGAAAAATCTAGAGTTGACAGTTGAGTTGAGCATATTTTTGGGGTACACTGATACACCTCACAATTATCAGGTGTACCTTCCATCTCACAGGATGAAAGTTGTTAGTAGAGATGTGAAGTTCAATGAAGAGAAGGTCATAAGATGTTCCCTTGAGAGGGAGCTTTAGTTGCATGTAGATGAAGAGATTTTGGTTCCAAAGGAAGAGCCTCAGGATGTTGTGGAGCATCCACAAGCAGAGGAGCAAAGAGTGGAATCAACCACTCATGCAGAGACATTCAGAGATGGAAGGAAGTGCACCAAAGAAGGTGACAGATTATTGCATGATGCTCGAGAGAACATGGGAGCACCCACATCACAATGCAAGCAAAGGAGGTCACCAGATCGGTACACTAGGTACATGGATATGATGAGTGAGCAAGTTGATACAAAACCATCCTCATGCAAGGAAGCAATGCAAAAGCCAATATGGGTTGATGCCATGGTAGATGAATATGATTCCATAGTCAGAAACAATGTTTGGGAAGTTGTCCCAAGACCAGGGAACAAGTCAGTTGTAGGTTTGAGGTGGATCTACAAGGTGAAGCAAGTAGCAAATGGAAGCATCAAGAAACACAAGGCCAGATTTGTGGCCAAGGGGTCTCTCAGGTGGAGGGAATTGATTACAAGGAAACCTTTGCTCCAATAGCAAGGTACTCTTCTATCAGATCAATTTTAGCACTTGGAGTGCATATGGGATGGAAAATCCATCAGATGGATGTGAAGACAACATTCCTCAATGGAGTGATTGAGGAGGTGTACATTGAACAACAAAAAGGATTTGAGACCTTTAATAGACAGTCACATGTGTGAAGACTCAAGTGAGCATTGTATGGGTTGAAACAAGCACCTGTGCTTGGTATACCAGGATCGACAACTATGTAAATGAGTTAATTTTAACCGATGATGGGAAGTTGATCAAGTCTTGCAAAGAAGATCTTGTAAGAGAATTCAAGATGAAGGACATGAGACTCATGCATTATTTCCTTAGTTTGGAATTATGGCAAGGAGATGGGGAACTATTTGTCTCTTAGGGAAAATATGCCAACGAGATACTGAAGAAGTTCTGCATGGAGAGTACTAAACCCATAGACACTCCTCTAGTAGGTAGTTGGAGGAAAGAGGATGCCACTTCAAATGAGGAGGTGGAGGCCACTATTTATAGGCATCTTGTGGGTTCACTTATGTATTTAGTGAACACAAGACCATACATGTGTTATGAAGTTAACCAACTTATTCAAGCAATAGTTAAGCCAACCAAACTGTATTGGAAGGAAACCAAACATGTGTTGAGATACCTCAGAGTCACTACTCAATATGGTATTTGGTACATATGAATAGAGGGAGTGAAGCTTCAAGGATTCATAGATGCAAATTGGGTGGGTAGTCCATCAAATCGGAAGAGCACTTCAAGAGGAGTCTTCAGTATTGGGTCAGTAGCAGTTTCTTGGTACAACAAGAAGTAGAGATCAGTTGCACTCAATTTAGTAGAAGTAGAGTACATGGATGCTAGTCAAGCAGCTTGTGAAGCTATCTAGATGAGGAAGAGTCTTGTTGGATTATTTGGTCATATGATGGATCCCATTGTGATTTAGTCACAATTAGAGTTGTATCAAAATATTTTAAAATCCAATTTTTCATGATCGATCCAAGCATATAGACATCTGGTATCACCATCTATGAGATTGTGCGCATAGGAAGATCATGTTGTTGGAATACATTCCTACAGAGGAACATGATGCAAATATTTTGACAGAGGCATTTCCAAGAGGAAAGTTTGAGTTCCATAGAGGCAGGATTGGGTATTTGATAATTCTTTTCTTGTTGAGAGGGAGTGTTGAAAATGGCAACAAGAAAATCTTGATTTAATTTTCCCTTGAATTAAATTATGAGAAAATTGTAATTCCACATCACAAGACAACAAGAATGAGTTAACTAAGTTAATTTCACTTAGTTGTCTCAATTAATTCAAGTTGAGGGCCTAACTTGAGTCATGTAGAGTGGTTCCAGAATTTTAGGAGCCTAGGCCAAGTTTAATTTGAGTTGTAATATTTTAATTCAGTTAAATTGAGTTAAAGTCACTTAAACTAGTTCCAATTGTTGGACGAAATAGTAGGAGGTCTAGCAATGGGGTGCAACTTCAGTGTTCAACCAGTTAATTGATAAATCAACCATAATTAAATCATGCATGCATGAAATTCATGTTACCTAGTTGAGATTGGAGTTCAAGAGGAATGTACTATTAGTTGTATAATTTTTCGATTTGTATAGGTGGTGCATGCAGTCAGAGAAGGGCCTATAGGGACAAAACAATTCTAATTGGGAATTTCCCTAATGAATAGGGGGATAATTCCCAAGGAAATAATGCAAGGAAATAGGAGCTTGGAAGGAAACATAATTGAATAAGTATTGGGCAGAGTTAGCTTGTGAGGCAATGAGATAGATTATCCCTGTGCAGAGATTCTTCAGGCTTGAAAGAGCATTGTAATTCTTCTCTATTTTCTTACTAATGCAATACATATAGGAAGGGTTTTCAACAGTTCTTTCCCCTTGGATAAATATCTGAGCATATGTGGTTGAATCTTGTCTCATGTTTGTGTTGTGAGATCATCATCGATTAATTGTTTCCACTAATGAGTACAGTAGATTCAAATATTTTTTTTAGCAAATTACATAAGAAGTTTGAATCTACAAGGAATTCCTACAAACATTACACTGCATACATCCATGAATTTGTCCACCAGTGGAGGTGTGATCCCCATTTCTCCAAATGGAAGATCACCACCTGTGAGGGGAGGATCCTCTGGAGTACCTAGCTCATCATCCACGGGTTGAATGGTATCTTCTTCGTCCAACTCTTCCTCTTCTATCTCCTGAGTCAATTGTTGTTCTTCCAACATTTATGCTACTTCTTCCTCGTAGGACTTCCTTTGTTGTTATTGTTCTATTATTCTCCTATCCTCCTCCTCTTCTTGTTTCTTTTGAAGAAACTCATCCTGATGCCTCTTCTCCTCTTCTTCTTCTACTTCTATTCTCTCTTGTTCTGCTTGAATAGATACTATGTTCAGAGCATTAGCTTTCCACTTTCTACTACTCTCACCTGTCGAATCATATATGATCCTCTTCTTCGAAGCTACTTTCCTTGCTCAAGGAGTTATTTGTTCTTACTCCTGCTCCTGCAAGTATTAAGCTAGTGGATCTTGGGATGAACTGGTTTTAATCCTTGGATGTGCCTTCATGTTTTCATTGTACTAGTTCTTTATCTTCTCATCTTCTACTGTAGATATCGAATAATACCCCGTACTGTGACCGAAACTTTCACAATTTTTCATGCATATTTTCTTGGGATCATATCCATGAAAATACTTAGTGGTGAAGTGCAAGTGATCCAACTCCTATATCTTTGTTGTTTCTGACTTGTGCCTCTTTAATTCATATAATTTGATCCTCAACGGGAAGGTGGACCAAGGGGCTTTCTTCCTCCTATGAATAACTCCGAACAATTCCTTGTCTATATGATTTTCCACTTCTTACATGACCACCTTATTGGTCACACATCGTAGCATGAGATGAGGGGATCTACAAACTAATATGAGATATCCCATAGTGATTCCTTCACCTGATTAGTCATGAAAGGAGTATCGAACTCGAATACCATATGAAATATAACTGCAAAGAAATTCTCAACCAATCTGTCATATGTGCCTTTGAAGCTTGATTCTAATAAAAATCTACAATGAAAGTAAATTGGGAAATTTTTCTCAGGGGTCTAGTTCAAGTACATTCCTAGGAACGCATACTGTGCACAGATTCCATCTAAAAGAAATGCAAACATATAGAATATTTCGGGTTTGGTTCGCCCTCAAAGATGCTTTTTCCTTCCCCACATGACGTCACGACTCAAATGACAATATATTTTCCCAATTAAAACCTTTACCACGAGTTACCACAATATGGAGCATATATATCCAATTCTCTTCAAACACCTTAACATTTGTGCACCCATGCAACTGACAACACATGGCTATCAAATACTGATATACATCTCTGAGGATCTTTGTCAAATAGACTATGGATGGGAAATGGAAAAACTTAGCAGGTTATCGACACCTGGATTTGATAATGTCACTTGTTTCAAGGTTGGCCCATATGGTGTAGAATTCATTATTTGCATATTTTGTGGGCCTAAGCATCTTGTAGTATGTATGCATGTCTTCTCCATAATAAGTGGTGAGATGACCACCACTCTCACTGTGAATCATAAGATAAGAGTCTTCCATGTGTGTAATGATCCACTTAATCACTTCTACACAAGGGATGATGGGGAATCTACTTACAATCCTATGTATTTTGGACATCTTGATATTGATGTATGCGTGCACATATTCTAAGTTATCAATAAAACTTTCCTATATGAATTTGTTGTATATCTTGCTCCATGTGACCTCTGTAGTTTTATCAATAAAGCATTGTGTGTCTACATATATGGGAATGTTTTGTTTTGTAACTTCAACAGATTCATAAATTCTTGCTTCTGAGAGTTCCTTGGAGGCCATTTTCTGAGGTGGCATGGCTCCAAAAGATGATGAAGGGGTGACAATACTTTTAGCACGACCACCTGTTTGGTACAACACACTCATAATGAAAATATTAGATTAAATCAACCTACTTATGCAACAATACTTTTAAATCACATACAAAGAGCCATCATAGGTGATTGGACATGAAAATATATGAATGATAACATAAAATAACTTGCATGCATGAGAAAATAGACATGCAAACTAGGAGGGAAGCCTATCAAAGAAAAAAAGGGTGTAAGGGGTCATTTAGGGCTTTGCAGTGCACTCATGTACTTAAGCAAGTGGGGAAAATCATCAAGGGCACACTGGCGCACTCCAAAGGATCGAAGGGGTGAGTTTTTGGGTCTTCAGGCCTTCACCATGCACTCATGGCGCTCAAGGCGGGAAAGAGGGTACACTGTTTCACTCCGAAGGGACAAAGGAATGATTTGGCCAACCTTCAGGCCTTTACAATGCGCTCATGCACTCAAAGGAAAGGAGTACGCACCATCACACTTCGAAGGGTCGAAGGAAGATGCTTCATATCTTCGTGATGTGTTCATGCGCTCAGGGTTTGGCACAGTTCTTCATGGTGAAGAAGTGCACTCAAGAGGAAAACTTGGTCATTCTGGGCACATTTTTCAAGATGATAGAGCTTCGAGATCAAGAAGTGCGCTCCACCTATTGGAAGCTCATAAATAAGTTTTAATAGTAGGATTTGATGATAAGATTGAGTAAAAGAAATATCTACAAGATTATATAGATGTTGTCACATTCATGGTGGAATATGAAAGGTCAAATAATGTGAAGAGTTTATGCATGTGACAATGAATTAACACTTGCAACATGAATATTGAGCATAAACGCCAGCAAAAAAACTGAAAACAAAGGAACGACAACAAGAAAAGCAAGAATGACAGTGAAATCATGAAAGGCAATGAATATATTAGACATGAAAAAATTACTTGTAGCGCTAGTTGATGAAGAGCTTCTTGATTCCTAGTTGTGTGCCCTACTTAGATGGAACGATTATACAAATGAATGATTAACTAAGTTTATAGAAAGAAGTTTACATGAAAAATTGATTCATACACGAGCGCCACTTATTGACAAGTGAAGGGATTAGTTAAGGGAAGTTAAGTGGGCTCCTATTTTCTAGGAGTGTGTCCACATGCAACAAGATGGCTCATGCATGCACCCAAGAAGAATGCATGTCTTCAGTATGAAGGAGTTTTCTCAAGGCAGGCATACCTGCTTAGCATGAAGGAGTGCACTCAAGGAAGGCATACTTCTTCAAGTCGAAGGAGTGCGCTCAAGTTGTGCACATGTCTTCACTGACTTGGAGTGCACTTTTTCTAATCTGAGTGATTTTCTCACTTTTGTTTTCTTTTCTTTTTTTGTTTTTGAGTGTTTTATGAGTGTGTGCATGGTGAGAAGGAAAGTTTCTAAGTCAATAAATATCATGAGTTCACGTAACCATGGAATAACTAACTCAAGCACTTCTAATGGTTAAGTGACAATGCATAGGAAACATTGATTTAGAAGGATGTGACACTAGGAGAAAACAAATGAATAGAAAATCAAACAACATGATGACACAAAGGATCTTGAAACATCAATTAATGTAGGATCCAAAATTAACTTAGGAAAAAAATTGGAGGGTCGGTGTCGCAATGACAACAAGTGGTAGCAAATTATGGAAGAAGATATGGTGACAAAATTATGGATCCAACCTTACTGAATCTAGTCTCATTAGAATGGAAGATGCCAATAATGGCTCCTTGATATGGAATTTAGCTTGGAAGAATCATAACCCAACCCTGAATCATTATTTTGGGAGATTCATAGTGGACACCACACCTTATTTTGGGGTGATTCATGGTAGAAACTACCCAAGTGGAAGGATGACCATGAATTTTTAACACTCAAGAAACACGTGATAAACTACAAAAAAAATACATACATTAATATTAGATATTCAAATCTGGATAGTAAATGGAGGTATTGGATGCCCAAAGAACAATGGCACCCCTTATGACTAACCTTAATTAGAAAAACTTTTGGCAAGATCTTATAACAAGAAAACTAAAAATCCACTACAACAAGGAAAAAATTCAAAGGGGATACAACCCAGAAGGAATATCAACTAGTATCTAGGTGTTTCAAAACTAGGAAAGCACATTAACTAGTAGCCAGCCATGATGATCTCCTAGCACACAAGATTTGGGCTTAACTTTGGGAAGATAAATTTATCCTATCCTTCTATTCCCTTTATCGTCAAGAGGAGGAAACTATAGAAAAGATACTCAAAATCAAATCATGTTCCTTCACAACCTCCCTTTGTGACCAAGGGGATTCAACCTTTAAGCAATATGATCACGATAATTCTAGTTTAACAAAGACCATGGTTCATGTTAATTTTTCCATTGTTCTATGTTAACACAGTTACTTAACCCAATTCTTCATTCAATTAACAATCATTTTTAAATAAATTTAATATTCCAATGACAATAGACAATTGTAGATAGAATATTAAATCCAATACACAATAAAACACAACCAAGAGCAATAACAAGAGACACAAGATATGGTCAAAGACTAGGGAAAAGCGCTAGCCCCACAAGGGGAAAACCCTTTTCAAATTCTTCTTCTATTATATTGTCATCAAATGTTCAGCAGAGAGATACAATGTTCCAATTCATCAACAATGAGTCAAAGGTCAGCTTTTACTATCCAAATCTACTAACCAATATCTAATGAGAGATGAGCCCAAAAGAATAATATGATCCAAAGTCAAAGTCGACAATCTTTGGTCAAAGTCAATAGCAAGAAATGATGCCCTAACTAATACACAAGTCAATAGTCAAAGTTCCTCCAAAAGAGATCGGCCAACAATCAAACAAATTGGCCTCCTTTGTTGGTAAAACTTCAGGAAAAAATAATCCCAAAAAGACTCAGTCAAAGGAGAGAGAAATATGTAGTTAAAATTTAGTCAAAACACATGCATTCAACCCAAGTAAAAGTACCCATAAAAATTCAGTTCCTTCACCAAGAAATTTGGCCTCCAAAAATCGAATTTTTGCAAGTCAAACAAAGTCAAAATTCCAAGTCAAAATTGGTCAACGACAAGTCAAAATGTCCAAGCAAAAAATTCAATACCAAAAAACAGAATTAGCCTCTTTCCCTTCACATGTGTGGGCTCATACTCCTTGCTTCAGGCCTATACACACCAATCACAAGAGAATAGAGAATACGTGTGATGTGATGATGATACTCCAAGTGATGTGATATGATGTGTACTTATATGATTCTTAGGAGGATGAATTAGGTTCCCAGACTGACTTGTACTTTTGTGTACTTGTGGGTTTTTCATAAAAAATATACTTTTTCCTTGAACAAACTAAATTATTCCAGGGGAAAAGAGGGTCTTCTCTAGATGAAGAAGGCTGGCCAATGGAGGGAATTTATCCCCGAGCTTCCAAATTAACACTCCCTCTCAAGAATGGAGAAATTTTTTACTCCAATAAATAACTTATCATCATCATCAAGTCATATCTCATATCTACTCATTTGTTGAACACTCTCGAATCTGAAGAAGAAGAAGAATCATCACAAGGGAACTCTAGCTACCACCCTATATCCAAGGACAGTAGGTAGGATACCACTTACCATGAAAGGTAAGGATAACAATCTATCTTATTGTCTGCTAATATTCCCAACTTGATCCTCAAGGACCAGTGGTACAACACTTGCATCCACTACCTTAGGAGGAGATACACACTTACTGTGAGAGGTAAGGATCAGACACAACCCAAGGAAATTTGGGGAGATACATACTTGCCCTGAGAGGAAAAGATCAGACACGCCAAAGTCTCCTTACCCATTGTCCAGATGGGCAGCAATCACGATAAGCCTAGCTTATGGGTAGGATGCATACTAGGGTATACTCAGTAGGGGGAGATACACACTTACCATGAGGTAAGGATTAGACACAACCCTAGAATTACAATAGGGCAGATACACACTTACCATGAGGTAAGGATCAAACACACATATTGTCCACGAGTTCTCTCAACCCTAAGATCTCTCCAGCTCAATTCCTCTCCCTGGGAGCTCAGACAAGGGGGAAGAGCATATATTAGTGTCCTCGATTAGTCAGGACCCTTACCTAGGAGGGTCACATCCATTAATCCAATACTCTCTCTGAAGACGAAGAACTTCTTGTTCGACAACTCCTTGGTGATTATGTTTGTTATCTTCTCACCAATCGAAATATGATGGAGTCTCACTACTCCTATCTGTTGAAGAATCTAGGGCAAACTAGTGTAGAGTGATTCTTCATTACTTGATAACAATTTGTGGAGTATTTTTACTTTTCCTTATTAGCTTATTCTTCTTCTTATTATTATTAGTGCATATGTGTGTACTTCATCAAACTGCTACCAAAACATAAATACAAGAAAACAAGATAGTGGCTCTCTGCCAGGGTCAAAACCTCTCTTCTCTTGAGAGGAAAACCCTTTCATGAATTTCTCTTATTGAAGCTTCTATTTATCAATGCCAAACCCTAGACCTGATAATAATATTCTCTAAGTACAAGTCAATTCCTTTCTTCTTTCTTGCACTTTTTTCTCCAACACATAGGCTTCCTCCTTTCGGCACTTTTCTCCTCAACACTTTGTCTTCCTTCTTTTTTTCTTGTCTAGAGATAGACCTTCCTTGAGCGAGACTTCTATATGAGGTATTACTCTTCTATCCCTTTCTCAAGTAGAATTCTTCTTTGATGAACCGAGATCCTTCTTGAGATATGAGTGTATGACTGTACTGTTGTTTTGCTGCCCTAATTTCTCGCACGTGTGGGAGGATTCCTTCAAGATTCTTATGATAAATTCTTCCTTTCTTCCTCACTTGAGTGAGACTCTTCTATGCTTGAGAGAGAGGCCTTATAGGCCTACTTTTATGACCCAAACAATGAGATATATGTGACTTTGATAGTGTTGTTGTAATGACCGCAATTTTCCCTCCTTTTCTCACACGTGTGACTGTTATAAGCTTCAGGTCAGCCCTATTTACTTTACTATCCTTCCTTTCTTTCTCACTTGAGTGGGAGGATCTTTTAGGCCTATGATATTAACCCAAAAAATGGAGTTTGTATGACTATTATAGAGGGTTTCTATGAAAACAGAGAGACCCTCTCCTGCTTCTCACATGTGACTATCTTTTAGTCCTAGAACAGACCTTTAAACTTCAGTGTTTCTTCCTTCTTCTTCACTATACTTGGATACCTCTTCCTTGTCTTTTCGTACCCTTTTACTTGTCCTCTTTTTCACTGATTTCATAGGTGCTCTTGTTATAATTTGAGGAGGTTGAATGGCTCCTTATATAGGAGTTTGTCTCCCCTTGTTAGGCCGACTAGAGGTCGACATGAAGACTTGAGGCCGACTTGCTTGACATAATTCGGATTGCTTCTTTTGATGGTTCCATTGCTTGGAGGAGGTTTATGACTTTTCTTGGAGTTCTTCTTATGACCCTAATACATATTCATACATGGTGTGACCTACCCTTAAGGTCTTCAACCTTTTATTTTGACTATTTGACTCACCAATATCACTTTAACTAGTGCTAGACCTATTTCAATGAGCAAGAAACTCGTTGAAATATATCACAAAAATAATATTTCTTTTCTAAAATAAATACAAATATCAAAAGTAAATTTATGAATACCAAACCTAGTTACATTTCCTTCAACACTCCCTCTTAACTAGGGAGGTATTCATACAACATTACAAGGTGTTTTGGTCATTATCAATCTTAAAGAATTCACATAAGAGAAATTGGATTTGCAATCCATCTGTTATAGCATCATATCCATCAGCATTGTCATAGTGCAAGGCCTTTACTAATAGCTCCATCTCTCTACGAGATCATGAACTACAATGTTGGTGAGACCAATGATTTATAGACACCTTCATCATTGTCTCTCAAGGTACATACCCACCCAAGTGTTCTCTGAGTATGACCTTCTAGCACTATTCTTATCTTGGGTTCATAGCCCTCAAAGAATATCGGTCCTCTTGCCTACTCTTGTCTTGGATACCCTACACATCCTCAAAGAGTATCGAATGCAAAATGATTACCTAATCCTCCCATTCTTTCTTCCAAGTGAAGACAATAAATTTGTGTCTATCTTGTGTCTACATTTCCATTCATGACCTTCATATAGACTTACGGTTGTTAGTCCTAGTCTAGTGCATGACCCATGAAATGGAGAAACACAAATGTCACTCCTTTGCAATCGAGGGTGATCCAAAACTCCCTCTTGATCAGGGACCTGTCAGAGCTCCCTCTTAACTAGGGACTCTTTCATTCATCAACAACTTCTTCTTTGTGGGTCCTTCAGCTGCTTGATCTCCTTCCTTTCTTTGATGTCATGAAGTCTTTGTTCGAACTTCTTCTAGGTAGGGCACCATCCATCGATCATCATCCTTCCTGTTTTTTCATGTCATTATTTCCTTCATGGAAAGTGGCTTCCTTGTCATTCATCAGGTTTTCTTGTTAAGTTGGCCACTCCTTTGTCATCTTGTCCATGCTTCAAAATACTCTTCTCATGGATGCTTCATTGTACTTTCTTGTTTACATGCTTCGACCTAGTAGCCCATCATGACTTCATCCTGATATTGCTTCAACGTTGCTTTTTCTTTTGTTGGATGGTTTCTTCATCACGACATCTTCGTAGAGTAGAATCATTTATCTGCAACTTTTGTATCTCCAAGGCCTTCATAGGTGTCAAGGGTCCTTCCTTTGTCATAGTGGTCTTTCCTTCTTTCGAGAGATATCCTCAATAGTTCTTTGTCAGATAGTGATTCTTTGCGATCATGGTGTTCTTCACATGCTTGATATCTTTCTTCATTTTCTTCTTCTTAGATATATGGGTCAACTGTCTTATGCTTCTTGTGAGAGCATTTCTTCATTGCTTGTTTCCTAGACTAGTCAACATTTCTTCTTGCTTCTTAGTCAACAATCTTGTACTCCTTATGTGAGCATATTCTTTTGTTGAAATCCATTGCAATGTAGTACATGCCTTCGAGCATGTCTTTAGTGAGAAATTATTTCATACTTTATCATGTTTATAGAACTATTCCCATGACTCAATAATATACAAATGATAACATGACTAAACCTTGATGCATACATACCTCATCTTGATTCTCCTTTGATCATCTTAGCTTAATTTGGTTGTCCTTGGCGTGGCCCTTCTTGCTTAATCTTAGCTTGCATGCATATCATCCTTTTCTTGAATCCCATGAATGAGATTCCCAATGAGACGTTTTCTTTGTTTCATGAACCTACGTTTGAAGATTCCATCATAGGATCTTAAAGACCCTTGCCTTGCATATGTTTCCTCTCTTTTGATGATGGAGGTATTCTACGATTCTTAATCATGATCAATTTTTCTTTCATCGTGGATGAGGTCCTATACTAGGTATGCTTCTTCTACATGAATATCTTGAGCTATACTTGCCATGCTCCTATATTCTAGAAGATATTTCTATCCATGCATTTTTATTCTCATTATAAATGCTACATCTTCATGAGTATCTATAACTCTATGTACATCATGCTTCTAGATTCTAGAGGAATTTTTTATGCAATATTCCTACATGATCCTATACTACTCAAAACTTTGAAATAAGAAAAGAGTTTGACCTAGTCATAGTAGAGATCCACAGGATCTTCCTTCTTTTGCTTCTTTTCTTCTTCTTTCACCTCTTGAGTCATGTGATCTTCTTCCCTTTTTCTTTTGTTGTTGTTGTCCTTCTTAAGCTTAGGAAAATTACTTTTGTGGTGTCCATATTCTTGGCATCCAAAACATTAGATTTTTGACATGTCTTTGATTTTTGTTCTTCGTTGACCAAATTTGCCAAATTTACCCTTTCTCTTGGCCATGGTAGCAAATGCTTGCTCCTTTGATCCCATATCTTCTTTTGCTTTAAGTCTGGTCTCCTCTATCCTGCATAGAGACCACATTTCACTGAGAGTGGGGTCTTCCTTCTCAGGATATATGCTTGATGTGAAGTTTCCCCAATTCTCGAGTAGAGCATTGAGTACTAAAGTTGTCATCTCTCTATCAGACATGACTTCCCCAAGCTCTTGAAGTTGATCTCTCATTGCATAGATTTTCATGAAGTAGGGAGTTATTCCTTCCTTTATTATATTCATCTTGTATAATTCATTCCTCATAGATCTAACTTCTATGGTTGTGGATACCGAGAATAACTCTACTAGCTTATCATAAATTTCTTTTGATGTCTCAAATTTGGAGACATAGGGAATGAGAGAGTCTTTGATTGATTCTATCAGAATCATTTGAGCTCTTGTCTCATCCTTATTGTACTTGGCTAAGGCTTGAGTTTGTTCCTTAGAAGGGATAGTGATATTCCATTTGACATGTTCTAGGAGTTCATTCTCCTTTAGAAGTAGATCAGTCCTCTTCTTCCATGCAAGAAAGTTATTGGTACCTACCAATTTATTTCTTTCCTTGCAAAAATACATTGATATATATTCAGAAGGGGACATGTACTTACTTGATATATTTTGAGATGTAGTGGATTTTCTTCCTCTTTGGAGACTTAATGGATTTCCTTCCCTGGATCTTGATGTTCTTCAAGTTGCCTTCTCCAAGCAGACTTGCCTAATGATGAGATTTGGTTGAAGACTTGTAGCTTGATGCAGGTCATGCTTCAATCTTCTCTTCTTTGTAGGTGCCTTTATGTAAGGCTCTTTCTTATAGCTTTGTAGACCTCCTTGATGAATGATGGATTGTAGACCCTTCTTTTCCTTGAATTGATTGAGACTTCTAGGCTTTATGCTTCAAATTTGTAAATGCTTCTCCTGGATGAGTGTTCTTGAGTTGCCCTTTCCTTGAAGTGTCACCTTAGCTCTGATACCATGTTGAAGAATCTAGGGAAAAGTAGTATAGAGTTATTATTAATTACTTGATAACAATTTGTGGAGTATTTTTACTTTTCCTTATTAGCTTATTCTTCTTCTTATTCTTATTAGTGCATATGTTTGTACTTCATCAAATGGCTACCAAAACATAAATACAAGAACACAAGATGTTGGCTCTCTGCCAGGGTCAAAACCTCTCTTCTCTTGAGAGGAAAACCCTTTCGTGAATTTCTCTTATTTAAGCTTCTATTGATCAATGTCAAACCCTAGACCTGATAAGAAGATCCTCCAAGCACAAGTCAATTCATTTCCTCTTCTTGCACTTTGTTCTCTGGCACATAGGCTTCCTCCTTCTAACACTTTTCTCCTCAGCAGTTTGTCTTCCTTCTTTGTTTCTTGTCTAGAGATAGACTTCCTTGAGTGAGCCTTCTAGATGAGGTATTCCTCTTCTATCCCTTGCTAAATTAGGCTTCTTATTTGATCAATTGAGATCCTTCTTGAGATATGAGTGTATGATTGTACTACTATTTTGCTGCCCTAATTTCTCGAATGTGTGGGAGGATTCCTTCAAGATTCTTATGATAGAGTCTTCCTTTCTTCCTCGCTTGAGTGAGTCTCTTCTATGCTTGAGAGAGAGGCCTTACAGGCATACTTTGATGACCCAAACAATGAGAGATATCTGAATTTGATAGTGTTGTTGTAATGACCACAGATTTCCCTCCTTTTCTTGCACGTGTGACTATTATAAGCTTTAGATCAGCCCTATTTACTTTGCTATCCTTCCTTTCTTTCTCACTTGAGTGGGAGGCTCTTTTAGGCCTATGATATTAACCTAAACAATGGAGTTTGTATGACTGTGATAAAGGGTTTCTATGATATCGGAGAGACCCTCTCCTTCTTCACACGTGTGATTGTCTTGTAGCCCTAGAAAAAACCTTAAAACTTCAGTGTTTCTTCCTTTTTCTTCGCTGTACTTGGAGACCTCTTCCTTGTCTTTTCGTACCCTTTTACTTGTCCTATTTTTAGCTGATTTTAGAGTTTATCTTGTTATAATTTGAGGAGATCGAATGAATCCTTATATAGGAGTATGTCTCCTTCTTTTAGGCTGACTAGAGGCCGACATTAAGACTTGAGGCCAACTTGCTTGACATAATTCAAATTGCTTCTTTTGATGGTGCCATTGCTTGGAGGAGGCTTATGACTTTGCTTGGAGGTCTTCTTATGGCCCTAATACATATTCATACATGGTGTAACATGCCCTTAAGGTCTTCAACCTTTTCTTTTGACTATTTGACTCACCTATAGCACTTTAACTAGTGTTATACCTATTTCAGTGAGCACGAAACTAATTGACATATATCATAAAAATAATATTTCTTTTCTTGAATAAATACAAATATAAAAAGTACATTTATGAAGACCAAACCTAGTTACATGTCCTTCAACACTCTCTACACCATGTCTTGTATATAGTGATATATGATCTCAATATGTTTGGAATTGTAATGAAATATGGGATTCTCTGCTAATCAAATCCCACTCTTCTTGTCGTAATATATCATCATCGTATCCAGAACCTAATCAAACAAATCTCTAAAGAGCTTCCTCAACCATACTGCTTCACAACTATCCATGCTAGCATCAATATACTCTACCTCACCCGTGCTTAAAGCTACGAACTTATGCTTCCTACTCATCCAAGATATCATGGTAGAACCCAAACTAAAACAACACTATGATGTGCTCTTCCCGTCAATAGCATTTCTGGCCAATTGGCATCAGTGTAACCATGAAGCCTCACATCTCCAGTATTATATCTTAGACCAATAATAATCGTCCCATGCAAATATCTCAACACATGCTCAGAAGCAACCCATTGTGCATGAAGAGGCTTAGTCATGAATTGACTCAAAGTGTTGACTACAAAAAATTTATCTGAAAGGGTGTTCACAAGGAATATCAATGCCCTAATCAATTGTCAATACTCAAAGGGATTCACAAAGTGCCCTGCAACATCTCCACATTACTTATTAAAATTCATCTCCATCAGTGTGGTCATGCACTTACATTCTACCATTCCAAATATTTCCAACAAATTCACCACATATATTCTTGAGAAAGGAAAATCTCACTAGGTTTCTGCCACACCTCTAAGCCCTCGAAGTAGTCCATCATTCCAAGGTCTTTCATTTTGAACTCAAATGCAAGATCCCTCTTGCACTCTAGCATCAGGGGCTCACTACTTGTCAACAATAAATCATCAACATATAAAACCAAAATCAAAGGCATACCTTGGACCACTTTGAAGTAGAGTTTTAGGTCGGCATTGATTCTCGTGAATCCAAGCTTCACTAGGTAACTATCAATGCAGGAATACCAAGATTTAGGGGCTTGCTTTAATCCACATAGTGACTCCTTCAGTCTACAAACATGATTCATCCTGTCATGTACTTTGAATCCCTAAGGTTCCTCCACATATACTTCTTCCTGGAGTATGCCATGGAGAAATGCATTGTTCACATCCATTTAGTGAAGTGTCCATTCTTGAATAGCAGTAAGGGAAACAATCGATCGAATAGTGGTGTAGTGGGAAACATGTGTAAAGATGTCATCATATTCTTCTCCCTCTTTCTGGAAGAAACCTCTAGCCACGAACCTTGCCTTATATTTCTCAATACTTCCATCAATTCCATGCTTGATCTTGTATAGTCATTTCGAAGTCATGAAAAACTTCCCTTTTGGTCTCAGAACAACTTCCCACACATCATTATTCATGATAAACTCATACTCTTTGGCCATAAAATCCTTCCAGACTTTCTCTTTCATTGCTTCTTCAAAGATGTGAGATTCAACCTGAATGATGTTCCTCATAGCCACAACATATCCCTAGCATCGACATGTCTTCTTGCTTTCACTAAAGGTTCCTCTCACAGCAACATGGTGTTCAACATCTTGTAATGTATCATGAAGCCAAAGCAGTCTCTTCGCAGTGAGATCACATGGAGGAGAATCCTTGGGGCCCATAGGCTCCATGGGATCATTAACAACATCTTTCTTTGACTCAGGCACAAAAGGACCTTATAGTAGGTCCATGTCATCATCCATCTTTTCAACGGGAGGAGGAGGAATATCCCTTGCTTTTCCAAGGGAAACATCTTCATCGAAAGTTACATCCCTGTTGGAAATACTGTGGGGGAGGGGGGGTCGGGGGGCAGCGGGGTGGGTGAATCAGTATTCCTTTTCAATTGTAACTTTTACCAGTTAGATCATTTATATTTAGAACACAAAATGAATAATGATAAATGCTTTTATTAATTTCTTTTTCACAATAAATCAAGTACAATGTATATAGGGCTCCAACCCTAGATGAAGACACCGATCTTCAATCTCCCAGGCTCCAACCTGTTGCCAAGCACCAACTTGGACTTTTGTGAGGCTCTGACCTCTAGGGCACCGACCCTATCTTATCAAGGCACCAACCTTGTGTTTAGAGGTTCCAACCCCTAGGGCACCAACCCTTCTCTGGTACAAGTTCCAACCTGGTTTATTGAGGACACCAATCCTCTAAGGCTCTAACCCTATCCTCCAAGGCACCAACCTTTACTTTTCGAAGCTCCAACCTCTTGGGCTTCAACCCATTGCAATACTTCGTCAAGATATGTTTGGTAGTAACTCACGGCTCCCAATGTTTTATTCAACGAGCCCTGTCAATCTTCAGCTATCCCTTCACTTTAGTCTCCATGTATTGTCATCAATGACAACCCTGCTCTTCACATGAAGGTGTCTCTGATGTTCTTCATGGTACCCAATCAAATTCTCCAAGTCACCTCATGATGGTTTATGCATCATGGTCTTCAAGAGTGTCTCCAAAACTTCAATCAATGCGTGTCTTCAATCAATTGCACAAGTTATGCACAAGTTCTTCCAAACAACTGTCCCAATAATGGCTTCAAAGATACTTCAACCAAAATGCCTCAAGGTGTTGTCAATGTGCTCCAAAAAATATCTTCAAAAACAATGCTCCTTCAAGAGTATTTTACTTCTCTTGTGTTTGACTTGTACTTGACTTTACTTCTCCTTGACTTCAATTATCTTTACTAGACTTCACTACAGTTCAAGTGATTATCCACTGTTATGAAACTAGCTCACAAAAAGATAGGAAAGAGAGATAAAAGCCTTAGAATTCAGCCTCTTCGAGGGGGAAACCTCCTTTACATTACACAAATGAACAATTCTTCGATGATAAAAATGACAAAACCTCCTTTCTATATATAGGAGTCTAAGGGGTCACAATATAACCAAAGCCGACCTAACAATAATAATATAAGGGCACAAAAATAACAATAGTGGGCTTCTATGGGGCACAATAATAACAATATGAGGACAATAGGGGCACAACAATAACAATAAGGGATACAATGACAATAGTAGTGGGGGAATCACTAGTATTATAGGGACCTAACACACCCCTCTCCTTCAAAAAAGTGTTGTCCTCAATGCTTGAGTAGTTCTGGATGCTTCTGTATAAAATTCTCACCCTCCCATGTGTAATCCTCAACGGGTAAGTTCTTCCACTTGATGAGATACTATGAAATTGATCGATTTCGTAGCTGTTGAGTTCTTGTTTCTTTGACTACTTCAAGTTCTAATATGATTTTTCCTTCCTCATCAAGTTCTGGAAATATTGTTTGAACTAGGATCTTGTCACCTATAACCTTCTTTAAGCATGACACATGGAAAACTGGGTGCACTCGGGAAGCTGCAGGAAGCTCCAATTTGTATGCCATAGTACCTATCTTTTGCAACACCTTGTACAGACCATAATACTTTGGTGATAATTTATTTTCCTTCTTATCTTTCTTGTGCGACATTTGTTTATAAGGTTGTAGCCGTAGGAATAACCAATCACCTACATCAAAACTTCTTTCATTGCAATGTTGATCTGTCTGTTGTTTCATTCTATTCTGTGCCAAGGTGAGGTTTTCCTTTAAGAGTTGGAGAACTTGTTGTTGGTGCTCGATGTCATCTTCCATTGCTTGAACCTTATAATTTTCTCTTAAATATGATGTGATGGATGGTGGATGATATCCACAAAGTGCCATAAATGGGGTCATTTTTGTTGCAGTATGGAAGGAAGTGTTATACCACCATTCAGCTAAAGGCAACCATTTGACCCATTGTGTCTATTTATCAAATACAAAGCAATGAAGATATCCTTCCAAACATATGTTTACTATCTCAGTTTTCCCATCAGATTGAGGATGATAAGATGAGCTATAAGCTAATTGAGTACCAAGACAAGAAAAAAAAAATTGTTCAAATAATTCCAGTTAAAATGGGATCTCTGACGCTTACAATGATCTTTGGGTATCTTTTGAATTGTTTCCATAAATTCAGTAGAAACTGTATTCGCTTTAAATGGATGAGATAATGCACAAAAGTGTGCATAATTGGTAAGTTTGTCCACTACCACCATGATAACACTCTTTCCTTCGAACTTGGGTAAACCTGTGATAAAATCCATTGAAACCTCCTCCCAACGTTGTCTTGGAATGGATAAAGGTTGTAATAGACTTGGGGTATTAATTGTTTCAACTTTATTTTGTTGGCAAACCAAACACTCCGCAACAAACTTTTGAATATCTGATTTAAGGCCATCCCAAAAAAATTCCTTCTTAACCCTGTGGTAAGTTTTTAGAAATCTAGAATGCCCTCCTAAGGGAGAATTGTGCAATTCCCTAAGAATCTTTTGTTTGAGTTGGGAATTATTACATAGCTATAACCGATCTTTGTACCATAACGAATCATTTTTCCAGCTAAATGTTTCAGATGTACTGGGATCTTGTTGTTGCTTTTGAATGAGTGCCCACGCTTCTTCCATTCAGCCCTTGCTTTGTTTATCCAATCTAGTTGGATAATAGAAATGGCACAAAGAAATGCTTCCACATCCTCATCCTTTCTTGAGAGTGCATATACCACAATATTTTGCTTCCCTTTTTTGTAGATGATTTCAAAGTCATAGCCCAACATCTTTGTGACCCATTTTTGTTGCTCTTCTGAAGATAATATTTGTTCTAAAAAGTATTTAAGACTATCATGATCTGTTTTTACCTTGAAGTGTCTTCCCATTAGGTAGGGTTGCCATTTCTTAAGTGCATGTAGTATTGCCAACATTTCCTTATCATAAATAGCTTTATGTAAATACTTTCCTTTGATTGGACGACTTTCAAAAGCAATGGGTCTTTCTTCTTGCATTAAAACAACACCAATTCCATTTCCTGAGGCATCACATTCCACAATAAAGGTTTTTGTGAAGTTTGGTGTAACTAATATCGATGCTTGGCACATTGCCTCTTTAAGATTTTCAAAGGCCTTCGTTGCTTCTGGAGTCCACGAAAATGCATCTTTCTTCAATAATGTTGTTAGAGGTGCTGCTATTCTCCCATAATCCTTATCAAATTGAGAAATCCTCATAGATGGTTTATATATGTGGGGATTTTCCATTCCTTAATGGTTTTAGTTTTTCTAGGGTCTACCTTAACACCTTTATGAGATACAATATGACCCAAATATTCCACCTCTTGTACTCCAAAGAAACATTTGGAGCTTTTTGCATATAATTGTTTCTCCTCCAATAGTCTGGGCACCCTGTCGACATGTTGAACATGATCCTTCCAAGACTTTATGTAGATTAGTATATCATCATAAAATACGAACACAAATTTTCTAATGAAGGGTTTGAAAATGGATCTCATCAAACCTTGAAATGTAGAATGTGCGTTGGTAACTCCAAAAGGCATGAACAAAAATTCATAGTGACCCTCATGAGTTCTAAATTCTTTTTTTGGAATGTCTTAGGTCTTCATTCTGATTGGATGATATCCTGAACGAAGATCAAATTGGTGAATTAAATTGATCCATGCAATTCATCCAGTAATTCATCAATGACAGGAATGGGAAATTTATCTTTAATAGTGAGTTTGTTGAGCTCCCTATAATCTGGACACATGTGCCATGATCCATCCTTCTTGTGAACCAATACTACTAGAGCAGAGAAAGAACTTTGACTAGGTTGAATTATACCAGCCTCTAGCATTTCTACAACCATACGTTCAATTTCACTCTTTTCGGCATAGGGATATCTATCAGGCCTAATGTTTGGAGGAACACTTCCTAGAATCAAAGGAATAGCATGATCATGATCACGAATAGGTGAGAGGCCTTTGGGAGTCTCAAATACCTTCGAATGATTGTCTAAAACTTTTTGGAGATGTGGACAAATAGATGACTTCGATGTCAGAACCTCTAGTGAACATAATTGTGCAATTATGCCTCGTTGTTCTTTCTTTACAAGCTTTGTCATTCCATTAGAACTGATTATCCTTCTCGGTTTCCCTGCGATACCCCTTAATTCAACTTCCTTTCCTTCTGAAGAAAATTTCATGAAAAGTTCTTGAAAATTAAAAGCTATTGTACCCAAGGATTGTAGCCATTGGACTCCTAGTACAACATTAGCACCACCCATTGGAATGGAAATCATTGGGCTATTCAATACATATTCTCCCATGGATAGCTTAATATTATGGCACTTCCCAGAGCAAGTTATGGTTCCTCCACTTGCAACTATCACTTGACACTATGGTGCTGGATATAGGAGCAATTAAATTCCTTGAATAGATATTTAATTAAATTTGGAATTAAATGATGAATCTAGAATTGAAAATAACCAAAAACCTTAATTCTATTGATGTCATTGTAATAAAAAATTTCCAAATTTAATGAAATATGTGTTCTTGGCTAATTACAATGAATAAAATTATGGGTACTGCCTGAATCAATCAACACTATTACATTTTTCTTCTTGATATGCCCTTCTATCTTGATAGTTTGAGGAGTGGTAATTCCATCCAATGCATTACAAGATATGTTTAGATTCATTTCTTCCTTATGTAGGGTTTGTTCCTGGTATATATCCTCTTCTTTTGGCATTTCTTTTTCCTTTTCTTCCTCCTCTTCACAATCTATGTAAAATAATTTCTTCTCAGCACACTTATAACCTTTAGTGTATTTGTTATCACAACTGTAACAAAGCCCTTTTGCTCTTTTTTCTTCCAATTGTTGTGGTTCCAACCTTGTAGGTTGTGGATGGTTAGGGGTAACAACACTTCCATCTTTATGATTGTGAGTGGTAGGCTTCCTTGTTGCCATAATTTTTCTTTCCATTTTTCCTACAAACCTGAACGCCTTCTCCAATGAATCAGGTTCCCAAAGTCGGACCTCATGTTGGATGTTATCCTTTAAATTCCCTATGAACACATCAATCCTATTCTCCTCTGGAATATCTTTTACCCTTATATTAAATTTTTAGAAGTCCTCAATGTGCTCCATCATTGAACTGTTTTGTTTGAGATTTATCAATTGGCTAAAAAAAAAAATATTTTTGTATCCTCATAATGTGCTATCATTTCATCTTTAAAAATAGCCTAAGTGAATTTGTTTATGAGAGCAAAGCCATTGATACCATACAAATTGATTTGGTTCCAAATATAAAGTTGCAATGAGTACCTTTTGTGTGTTTTGGACATTATGGAGATCGAAAAACTACTCCATCTATTGATCTTTGGAACATGGTGGTTTTTCAATCCAATTTTAGAGTCTATGAAATCATGATTAACATTTATTTTGTTCTCATCAGGAGTGTCCTTTACTACTCTTTCACCATTAGTAAGCATTTCTTGTAGAATTTTTGTCAAATCTTCCATCTTAGCTTCCACGCCTTTCTTTAAATCATCCATCTTAGCTTCCACACCATCTATCTTAGCTTCCACGCCATCCATCTTAGCTTCCACGCCATTCATCTTAGCTTCTACGCCTTTCTTTAAACCATCCATATTAGCTTCCACACCACACATCTTAGCTTCTACGTCTTTCTTTAAACCATCCATCTTAGCCTCTGTCACTTTTTGTGCGAGTGAAATTTGTTGCACTTGTTTTCGTAATTTTCATATATCATGTTGCATTTCTTCCTCTTCTTCATGACTCATGTTAGATCTTTTAGGTTGCTTACTAGGTTTTTCCATTTTATTTCTTCGAGGCATCAATAACTAATAATAATGCTTCACTATTCCCTTTGAATTCCTTCAAACTAATTTTTCAAACCAAACTTATGCAAAAATTTAAAAAAAAACTACACACCTTTTTTCACTTTGTAGGAACTCGATATTGAACAACTGTAACTCTGTAATTTCAGATCTCCAAGGTCTGAAATTGCGACCTGCAGTATCCCTCTGTGCCCTCTTTCTAATGCCACCAGTCTGATTGAAATTGGATTCTCCAAGAAAGAGTTATGCCCCACCTCTCAAGATGACCTACTTATATACTTGTTTAGTAGAGAGAACTTGTACGAAGTGCCACATGTAACTGTTTCAACCTTCAGACCTAAAAACAATATACAGAAACATACAGTTTGTCCTCTTTCTGTAGCTTCTTATGAAATTTCAATTTGATTCTTAGAGAGAAATTTATGATGATTTTCCCAAGGTCACATGTTTAGAATGTAATTCAAGAGTCTACAAAAACCCTAACTTCCTCAGATTATATCTCCGAAAATATAGCGAGACAAGATCTGAAATTTGGACACGAGCTTCACCAAGCTTTCGGCTCAAATGGGTTTTAATTTCAGAGTCTGAAAATTTGTAGAAAAAAAATTATAGAAAAAATTCCACGATGACCTGTTTGAGATCAAATTCTGGAGCTTGCAAAACCCTAACTTCCTCAGATCATAGCTCCGCAAATATAGAGAGAAAAGATATGAAATTTGGACGGAGGTGCAAACCAATTTCTTCTCAAATCGTTTTTTTTTTAGCTTCTGAAACTTCATAGCGAAAATGTTATAGCGAAAATTCCACGATGACCTATTTGGAGCAGCAAAACCCTAGAATCCAAAGCTTTGATACCAAATGTTATGAAACCAACACACAAAAAGATAGAAAAGAGAGATAAACGCCTTAGAATTCAGCCTTTTGAGGGGGCAACCTCCTTTACATTATACAAATGAACAATTCTTTGATGATACAAATGAAAAAACCTCCTTTCTATATATAGGAGTCTAAGGGGCCACAATATAACCAAAGCCGACCTAACAATAATAATATAAGGGCACAAAAATAACAATGGTGGGCTTCTATGGGGCACAATAATAACAATATGGGGACAATAGAGGCACAACAATAACAATAAGGGATGCAATGACAATAGTAATGGGGGAATCACTAGTATTATAGGGACCTAACATCCACAAAGGAGATTACGTTGTAAGAGATATCTGAGCCACAATCAATAAAACAATGTTGCACCAATCACCGCGATGTACCATAGTTAAGCTATCATAGTCATAGTCCACATCAAAGAAAGGAATCACACTATAGATGATACTACATTGTCCACTGCTCAAGAATTTGAGGCGTTGTAGTCATAGTCCTAAGAGATACAAACCACTATCCAAAGAAAATATTCAACAACAAATCCAATGACTACAGCCTATCCAAACTAGGCTCTACACCTAGAAATATTGCTCCAATAGATGCTCAGAACTCTCAACAAGTCCACAAAAATTACTTTGCATAAGTCTGAAATAACAAGTCTGCAAGATCTCAGCTACAGGTGCCACATATACAACTTCAGATGTGTGTGTTTCTTTGTTCCTTGTGAGTTCATGAGATGGGAAATATTTACCCTTAATCTATGCTATATATTTTTTCTACACCGAGACTTATTTCAAAATGTGGTGCAAAGTCCACCAACAGTGGCAGATACAAGGAAGTAGGTATTAGCCTATAAGTGAGGCTCTATCTTCACTGATATCATCGCAACCTCTTCACACCAAAAATGAGATTCAACAAAAATTGGAGTTAATTCTACAGGTTGTCCGCTACTTCTTCAAGTGCGTTCGAAATTGCCAAAAAATTCAATCTCTTGTGAGCTAGATCTTTTGTTTCAAAATTCGATGAATAAATCCAAAAGAACCAAGTTGCATATATATATATATATATATATATATATATATATATATATATATATAATCGTTATAATCGTTTTGATATCAGTGGTGAGGGGACATGGTTGTTGATTTCAAGGAGACGACATGTGTTTTTTTTACGAAGCCGACCAGCTCAGCGTTATAAAAAAATTCCTCAGCGTTATACTTGAGTTCGTGTTAAATATGTTACAAATTCTACGCCAGTATGTAATGCGTCCAACGTTAAACCTTTTAACCCATCCATCTAATGTCAAATATTTGATAATATTTTATGTTTATAAGGTTTATTGCATGTCGTGGAGGAGCATTATAAATTTTTTTATTAATGTAGACAATTATTATTAAAGAATGGTCTAAAGTTAAAATGTTTTGAGGTACCCTTTTTAATAATATTTTTTATGAATGGATTTTTAGGGTTTTAGGATGTTATACTATAATGGTAGGTTTATTATGTTAGGGCATTAATACTTAGTTTTTCTAGGATTTATGTTCATAGACTTAGGAAATGTTATTTGGCATGCTTCGATATTGCTAGACATATATTTAGGGCATCATTAAGAACGAGCATTCCTAGGGTTAGGGTTTTAATAGAACTAGGGTTTCATGCTAGGGTTTACTTGCCAACATTTTATTCATGCAACAACTAGGATGTCATCTAGATCTAGGGTTTAGGGTTTCATCATGATGGCATTCAGAATCTAGGGGTTTTCACTTAGGGGTGAATTTTCACACCTTAGGGTTAATGTCTTGCACCTAGGGTTTTCATGAGGTTCATGTATCACAATAATATTTTCCATTTCCAATAATGTCATATTGACATCAATGAAAACCTAGATTAACAATCTCCCCCTTTGTCATTAATGGCAATATTTTTGCCCTTTCAAATATTCTATTCGCCTTTGACATCAGTGGAAAACAAGGTGTACAAGAACTCCCCCTGTCGAGCTCTTCTTTCTGGCAATGTGGTCCATGATAGATGTACTTACATTCCTTCATGTGATGAACCAACTCCCCTACCTGCACGACCTCCTCTAGGTCATGAAAGATTACCTGCTTAGTGATCAAATGGAAGAGATCTTCAATAGTAATTCATGAATGATTAAGGGATCATGTTCTTCAATGGAAAGTTCCCGAGAGATGACCTATCAAAGAATGAATTTCCATGTTGCTCATCAAGGATTTCATAGGATCCATCCATGACTAGCTTCTGCAAGAATGCTTAATCATCATAATCTCCCCCTAACTATATTCATGATCTTCTTATTGGTAGAGTTTCCCCGTCAAATGCTTAGATTGTCGAAGATTAGGTCAACAACATGTGTTGTTAGCTGGAGAGTTGAACATATTTTTGGATTGTATTTTCTTCCTTCTCCATACATGTATAACTTTCTTCTCTGGCATGGTTCTTCCTTGTGTAGGGGCACAAGTCAAGTTACAATCACGTGACATATGTCCAATGTTATGACACTTGAAGCACTTTATATTGTTCATGTATAAAAACCCATGACTTCTTCTTTCACAATTGCTTCTCGAAGATTGACGGGGACAATAATAATTATCTTTTTGATATGCCCTACAATCTTTTGTCATGTGCCCAAAGTTTGTACATGAATAGCAATAACCAAGAAATATACATTGGTACCTGGGAGAAGAAGATTTCCATGATGTACTTCTGAAGTCTTTTTGCCTTGGGATTCTCAGATGATATGCATTGCCTTTTGTATTCTTGACACCATTTGCAAGTCTTCTTGGATTATTATTTCTTTTAATGTGTTCTTTATTCTTCTCCTTGCCTTTGCTGGAACTGGGAGCGTCAACATTTCTTCCAAGATTTCTCACATCCTTGTTGTTTGAAGTATTAGGGTTTGCATCATTCTTGCTTGAGGATTCACCTACATAGCCGAGACCTAATTATCAAGGGGAGACCTTTCATGACTTAGGATGTCAACTAGGGTTTGAGAACTCTTGAAGTTCTTGTTCAACAAGTCAACTTCCTTTTTAAGAAAGGCAATTTCTTCTTTCATGTTCTTGCATTCTTCATCCTTCTTTGATAGTATGATCTCCATTTCTTCCTTCATATTGGTTGCTTCACATGATTAGGAATTAAGAGAAGTGATTTCTGATTTTAACTTGGTGATGTCATCATCCTTTTCTTCTAATTGACATATCATGGTGTTTCTCTCCTTTTCTGCTTCATCAACTTGTCCTTCTATGGATGTCAAAGCTTCCTTCACCTTCTCAACACCTTGTGCTTGTTTCCTTGCTTCTTCTAGTTGATAAGGTGGCTTGATAAGGTATCTTTTCGTTTCTTTGCCTTATCCAATTGATTTGTCATGGATATGATTTCTTCATGATGCTTTCTCTTGTTTTCATGAAATTCCTCCTTGAGCTTAGTGAGATCTTCATCTCTTTCATGTACTTGAAGCTTGACAAGGTCAACTTCCTTCCTTGTCTTGTCCTGGTCACCAACTTGTGATTTCTTCTTAAGTTCCTCATTTTCCTATTTCAAATTGTTAACTCTTCCATGGTAGCCATAAGTTTAGTGAGGAGATCTTTTTCAAAATATTTTTTATTCTCTTCATCTTCAAGCTATTCTTCCTTGGATTCTGCATTTGTGTTATAATGATCAACCTTCAAGCTATTAGGCTTTTGAGTGAAGGTATTGGCTCTGATACCAAATGTTGGAAATACTGAGAGAGGGGGGGTGAATCAGTATTCCTTTTCAATTGTTACTTTTACCAGTGAGATCATTTATATTCAAAACACAAAATGAATAATAAGAATAAATGCTTTTATTAATTTCTTTTTCACAATAATCAAGTACAATGTATATAGGGCTCCAACCCTAGATGAAGACATTGATCTTCAAACCCCAAGGCTCCAACCTGTTTCCAAGCACCAACTTGGACTTTTTTGAGGCTCTGACCTCTAGGGAACCGACCCTATCTTCTCAAAGCACCAACCTTGTGTTTAAAGGCTCCAACCCCTAGGGCACCAACCCTTCTCTGGTACAGGCTCCAACCTGGTTTGTTGAGGACACCAATCCTGTAGGGCTCCAACCCTATCCTCCAAGGCACCAACCTTGTTTTTTCGAGGCTCCAACCTCTTGGGCTCCAACCCACTACAATACTTCATCAAGATATGTTTGGTAGTAACTCACAGCTCCCAATGTTTTCTTCAACAAGCCCTGTCAATCTTCAGCTATCCCGTCACTTTAGTCTCCATGTATCGTCATCAATGACAACCATGTTCTTCACATGAAGGTGTCTCCATTGTTCTTCATGGTACCCAATCAAATTCTCCAAGTCATCTCATGATGGTTTATGCATCGTGGTCTTCAAGAGTGTCTCAAAAACTTCAATCAATGTGTGTCTTCAATTAATTGCAAAAGTTATGCACAAGGTCTTCCAAACAACTTCCCCACTAATGGCTTCAAAGATACTTCAACCAAAATGCCTCAAGGTGTTATCAATGTTCTCCAAAACAAATCTTCAAAAATAGCACTCCTCCAAGAGTATTTGACTTTTCTTGTGTTTGACTTGTACTTGACTTTACTTCTCCTTGACTTTATTTCTCCTTGACTTCAATTATCTTTACTAGACTTCACTACAGTTCAAGTGATTGTCCACAAAGGAGATTACTTTGCAAGAGATATCCGAGCCACAGTCAGTAAAAAGATGCTGCACCAATCACCACGATGTATGACAGTCAAGCCATCACAGTCACAGTCCACACCGAAGCAAGCAATCACACTGTAAATGATACTACACTGTCCACTACTCAAGAATATGAGGCACTGTAGTCATAGTCCTAGGAGATCCAAACCACTGTCCGAGGAAAATATTCAATAACAAATCCAATGACTACATCCTATCCAAACCAGGCTCTACGCCTAGAAATATTGCTCCAATAAATGCTCAGAACTCTCAACAAGTCCACACAAAATATTTTGCATAAGTCTGTAATAACGAGTCTGCAAGATCTCGGCTACAAGTGCCACATATACGACTTCAGATGTGTGTGTTTCTTGTTCCTGGTGAGTTCATGAGATGGGAAATGTTTACCCTTAATCTATGCTATATATTTTTTCTAAAACGTGGTGCGAAGTCCACCAACAGTAGCAGATACAAGGAAGTAGGTATTAGCCTATAAGTGAGGTTCGATCTTCACTAATATCATTGCGACCTCTTCACACCCAAAAAAAGATTCAACGAAACTTGGAGGTAATTCTACAGGTGGTCCGCTGCTTCTTCAAGTGCGTTCGAAATTGCCAGAAAATTCGATCTCTTGTGAACTAGATCTTTTGTTTCAAAATTCGATGAATAAATCCAAAAGAACCGGGCTGCGTATATATATAAAATCATTTCGATATAAGTGGTGAGGGGACGGAAAGAGCTAACCAGCCATATATTGGGTATTTAATGCCCTCAGAGCAGCACGCGACTTAACGCGATAACACGGGAGCGGGCAAATTCGGCATTAAATAATATTTGCCCGCTCCCGTGTTATCGGGCTAAGTGGCGTGCTGCTCTGAGGGCATTAAATACCCAATATATGGCTGGTTAGCTCCAGCCTGGACGCATTACATACTGGCGTAGAATTTGTAACATATTTAACGCGAACTCAAGTATAACACTGAGGAATTTTTTTACAACGCTGAGCTGGCGGCTTCGTAAAAAAAAACACATGTCGTCTCCGTGAAACCAACAACCACGTCCCCTCACGGCTGGAGCTAACCAGCCATATATTGGGTATTTAATGCCCTCAGAGCAGCACACCACTTAGCCCGATAACACGGGAGCGGGCAAATATTATTTAATGCCGAATTTGCCCGCTCCCGTGTTATCGCGTTAAGTCGCGTGCTGCTCTGAGGGCATTAAATACCCAATATATGGCTGGTTAGCTCTTTCCATGCGTCCAGACTCCAACGTTAAACCTTTGCACCCATTCGTCCAATGTCAAATATTTGATAAGCTTTGATATTTATAAAGTTTATTGCATGTCGGAGGAGCGTTATAAAAGTTTTATTAATGTATAAAATTATCATTAAAGAATGGTCTAAAGTTAAAAAAATTGAGGTACCGTTTTTAATAATATTTGTTATCAATGGATTTTTAGGGTTTTAGGATGCTATACTATAATGGTAGGTTTATTATGTTAGGGCATTAATAGTTAGGTTTTCTAGGATTTTTGTTCATAGGCTTAGGAAATGTTACTTGGCATGCTTCGATATTGCTAGAAATATATTTAGGGTATCATTAAGAATGAGCATTCCTAGGGTTAGGGTTTTAATAGTACTAGGGTTTCATCTTAGGGTCTACTTGCCAACATTTTATTCATGTAACAACTAGGATGTCATCTAGATCTAGGATTTAGAGTTTCATCATGATGGCATTCAGAATCTAGGGGTTTTCACTTAGTGGTGAATTTTCACACCTTAGGGTTAATGTCTTGCACCTAGGGTTTTCATGAGGTTCATGTATCACAATAATATTTTCCATCTCCAAGAATGTCATATTGACATCAATGACAACCTAGATTAATAACATCTTTCTTTGACTCGGGGCACAAAAGGACCTTATAGTAGGTCCATGTCATCATCCATCTTTTCAACAGGAGGAGGAGGAGGAATATCCCTTGCTTTTCCAAGGGAAACATCTTCATCGAAAGTTACATCCCTACTAAACTCGATATTCCTATGACTAGGTACATATATTCTAAAAGATTTAGAATTATCACAATCCCCACCAAACATGCCTTTCTTTCTGATGGCTTCCAACTTGTTCTTCTTGTCCTTCGACACATGAAAGTACACGAGGAATCTAAATATCCTCATATGTCCAACATCAGACTTCTCACATGTGAGTACTTCTTCAGGATTTTTTTCACCCAGGGCTTGATGAGGAATCCTATATAGACTATTGTATTAATGGATTCTCCCCAAAGGAACTTCGATAACTTTTGACCATGCAACATGGCTCAGGAAACTTCCATGATGGTCCCATTCTTTCTTTCAGCCACACCATTCTGCTCCAGATTATAAGGTACAATGGTCTCCTTATTTATTCAAATCTTCTTGCAAAAATCAATGAACTCATTAGAAGTATATTCTCCACTATTATTGGACCTGAAGACCTTAATTATTTTCCCCGTTTGATTCTCTATTAGTACCTTGAAATCCTGGAACATATCAAATGCTTCGTCCTTGTACTTCATGTAGAATATACATGTGTTTTGGGAGAAGGCATCCACAAAGATTATATAATATAGATAGCCACCCAAGGATTTTACCGACATGAGTCCACATAGATTAAAATGTATAAGCCACACAAGGTTTTACCGGCATGGGTCTGTTAGTTTTTGTAGAATCGAACGTGTTCTAGCCATGAAATTTGGTGGAGTGGCTAGGATGCATGAGATCTCTAAAACCCATAAATCATTTACGGAAATTCCACATAGAGATGTATTAATTAGATTATTAACTTGTTTTTAAATGTTTCCTAAGTCTAAACTTAAGAAAACTAGTTAATTAATCATAATTAATTTCCTTTAGAAAGGAAAATATCACTAGGATTTTGCCACACCTTTAAGCCCATGAAGTAGTGCATCAATCCAAGGTATTTCATTTAGAACTCAAATTCCAACTCCCTCTTGCACTCGAACATCAGGGGCTCACTATCTGTCAAGAATAAATCATCAAAATATAAAACCAAAATCAAAGGCATACCTTGTACCACTATGTAGTAGAGTTTAGGTCAGCATTGCTTCTCATGAATCCAAGCTTCACCAGGTAACTATCAATGTAGGAATGCCAAGCTCTGGAGGCTTTCTTTAATCCATGTAGTGCCTCCTTCAGTCTACAGATGTGAGTCATCCTATCATGTACTTCGAAGCCCTAAGATTGCTCAACATATACTTCTTCCTAGAGTATGACATGGAGAAATGCATTCTTCACATCCATTTTATGAAGTGTCCATTCCTAACTAGAAGCAAAGGAAATAATCGATCGAATAGTGGTGTAGCAGGCAACCAGTGAAAATATGCCATCATATTATTCTCCCTCTTTATGGGAGAATCCTCTAACCATGAACCTTTCCTTATATTTCTCAATACTTCCATTAGTTCCATGCTTTATATTGTATAGCCATTTCGAAGTCACAACAAAATTCCCTTTTGGTCTCAGAACAACTTCCCACACATCATTCTTCATGATCAACTCATACTCTTCGGCCATAGCATCCTTCCAGACTTTCTCTTTCATTGCTTCTTCAAAGGAGTGAGGTTCAACCTAAATGATGTTGCTCATAGCCACAACATACCCCTAGTATCGACATGCCTTCTTTCTTTCTCTAAAGGTTCCTCTAGCAGCAACATGGTGTTCATCATCTTGTAATGTATCACGAAGCCAAAGCGGTCTCTTCCTAGCAGTGGGATCACATGGCAGAGGATCCAAGGGGTCCATGGGCTCCATGGGATCATTAGTAACATCTTTCTTTGATTCAGGCACAAAAGGACCTTTTAGTAGGTCCATGTCATCATCAATCTTTTCGACAGGAGGAGGAATATCCCCTACTTTTCCAAGGGCAACATCTTCATCGAAAGTCACATCCCTGCTAAACTCGATATTCCTCTAACTAGGTACATATATTCTAAAAGATTTAAAATTATCACAATGCCCAACAAACATGCCTTTCTTTCCGGTGGCTTTCGGCTTGTTCTTCTTGTCCTTCGACACATGAAAGTACACGAGGCAACCAAATGTTAGAAAATGTAACTATGTTCGGTCTTCAATAATGTAATTGAGTCATTTTGTAATGTACTTGTCAAAATAATAAAGAAAATAATTTTTTATTATCGTAACAATGACTTATTAAATCATGGGTTTCATGCTTGGGCCATCATTATATTAGTCAAAGTCTCCATTATGGATCCTAGGATTAATAATGAGTTTATAAAGTCATTATATATTCGAAGAGACCCTTTGTGGGCTTTCGAACCATGTAAAAAGGTTTTGTATCAAGTCAAATATGAATTATGTACCCTCCACATCATGTTGGCCTAAGGACCCACAAGAAGCCTATATATTGATATATTTGGATCAATATAACTCAAGAAAGTTTGATATCTCAAGAAGAGATGGAGATGTGCGAAGTTTGTTGCCAAGAGGACAAAAGAAATACGAGTTTGGGGGAGTCTCTAGAGAAGAATAAAATCAAACTTTTGGTGCCTCTCTCTCTTTGTTTTGTGGTCTGGGTTGGGATATCAAAGTCTCCTAATATTTCGTTGTTGTCAGAAGCCGCATGTTGCTGGAAGTTGTTGCCTAGTCGAAGTTGCTAGAAGGGGTCGAAGATCTGGGAGGTTGACATGGTGTGGAGGGAAAGTATACTCTTGGTCTAGGGTAAAGAGTCTCAAAGAATACTATTGAAAGGAAGAATTATCTTGACTGGGTTTCCCCTCAAGGGGGGTTTTTCCCTGGCATGTGCCTATATCTTGTGTCTCTTGTTTTGTGATCTTCATACATGTATAATTTCTTGATGAAAGATAAGATAATAAAGAATTAAAAGAAGCCAACACACTCACAAGTAATTATCAAGAAAGGAGAATCAAACCCTAATATAACATCTTTGATTTTCCAACATGGTTTCAGAGCTAAGGTTAAGAGAAGTCGAAGATCACTTCGTTGGCATGGATTCTCCCTCTATGGTGAACTACATAATATTGGGTTACAACATTGCAGAAAGATGGATCAAGAACATCATCTATTACTTGTTCAACGAAGTCAAGAGTTAAGGATTCTTGGCTGCCCTTATAGGTTATCTTACCGATGACAATACATGGATCATTGATAATGGAGCATTGAGACACATGACAAGTGAAAAGCAAATAACTCCACACACTATCAAATGAGACATCCTCTCATGCAATGGATTGGGTGACAACAAAATATATGTTGTTAGAGGCCTGGGATCTACATCATTGAAGTTGGATAATGGATCGAAGTTGCATCTCAACAACATTCTATATGTTCCATGTTTGAAAAATAATTTACTTTCTATTTCTTGTTTAGAAGATAAAGGGGAAAAGATTGCTTTTATTGATGGAAAAGTATTGGTTTGGGGAAAAAACTCTAGTATTGACAAAGCTAGGGTTATTGGAGTTCATGAAGGAAGTCTTTACCAGGTTATCACTCCATCACCTCAAGCTTTGGTTCATATCGAAATAAGTCCCATTTAGCTATGGCATCGAAGGTATGGTCATCTTCATTATAGGGTCATCCCTACTCTTAGTCAACTAGTTCATGGTATTCCTGATATGAAGTTAGATCATGAAGGTGTGTGCAGGGGATTCTCTTTGGGGAAGCATACTAGAAATCCATTTCATAATAGTGAAACTAGGTCTAAAGAAATATTATACCTCATCCATTTTGATGTATGCGGGCCCATGTCTGAAAAATCACTTGGAGGCGATCTCTACTATGTAACATTCATTGATGACCATTTGAGAGACATGGCTCTATCTACTCAAAATTAAAGATGAAGTATTTGATAAGTTCAAGGAGTTCAGGGCTGAAGTGGAAACCCTAACCCAAAGAAAGATAAGGACTCTAAGGTCTGACAATGGTGGGGGATACACTTCTAAGGAGTTAATTGCATATTGTAAGGATGCAGGTATTAAGAGGGAGCTCATTGTTCCCTACACTCCTGAAAAAATGGATTGGCTGAAAGGAAGAATAGGTCAATTGAAGAAGGCATTCGAATGATGCTCCTTGATCAAGATATACCAAAGTTCTTATGGGGTGAAGCAGCAATGACTACCGTGTACATTCAAAATAGAAGTCCTCATAACAGTCTTGATAATACTATACCTGAAGAAGTATTCACAAAGTTCTTATGGGGTGAAGCAGCGATGACTACCGTGTACATTCAAAATAGAAGTCCTCATAAGAGTCTTGATAATACTATACTTGAAGAAGTATTCACAGGGAAGAATTCAAGTGTGGATCTTCTTCGTATAGTTGGAAGTCTAACATATATCCATGTTTCGAAAGACAAGAGAAATAAGTTGGACTCGGCAAGCATCAAGGGGATATTCGCTGGTTATAGTCTTTCCTCAAAAGGATATAGAATTTACATAAAGGAAGGAAGACACATTGAAGTAAGAAGGGATGTCATATTCGATGAGAATCAAGCTTACAAGAAATCAAATTATTTTCCTATTGATTCTAATGATGAAGTTCCCGTATTTGAAGAAGAAGAGGTTCATCATGATAACTCTACTACAAATGTTGAAGAAGAAGGACCAAGTGATCCTATTCAATCGGTGGTTATCCCAACCAAAAGGAAAAGTCCAAATTGGTTGAAAGCTACATTAGAAGATGCTGAAGGGCATGAAGCTGTGAAAAGGTCCTCTAGGGAAAGTAAGAAACCGAAAAGGTATTCTAGTTATGATGCATATATGACAAAGTTGATTGAAGTCGAACCATCTACATTCCAGGAAGTTGAGCATGAAGAGGTTTGGAAGAAAGCTATGCAAGAAGAATATCAATCCATCATGAAGAATGGGGTTTGGGAAAACATCCCTAGACCTAGTGACAAATCAATTGTCACATCAAAGTGGATCTATAAGATCAAACATGATGTTGATGGAAGTATAGACAAGTACAAATCAAGGTTCATCGCAAGGGGTTTCTCTCAAAAGGAAGGCATTGACTATGAAGAAACCTTTGCACCTACAACAAGGTCCACTACCATTAGATCATTGGTTTCATTGGTTGCTACAATGGGGTGGAATATCCATCAAATGGATGTTAAGACCAAATTTCTAAATAGAACCATTAATGAGGAAGTGTACATTGAAAAACCTAAAGGATTTGAAGTGAATAGCAGGGACTCTCATGTTTCCAGACTCAAGAAGGCCCTATATGGCTTAAAGCAAGCATTGAGGGCATGGTATGCAAGAATGGATGCATATATTCTCAAAATTGGGTTCGTGAAGAGTATTGTTGATCTGAATCTATATATCAAGGCCGTGAATAATGAGCCTGTCATTATTCTACTATATGTGGATGACCTATTCATCATTGGTGTAGAACAAAGAATTCAAGAATGCAAGAAGATATTGGAAGCTGAATTTGAGATGAAGGATCTAGGACTAATGCATTACTACCTAGGTCTAGAAGTATGGCAGAGACCTGGGGAAATATATTTGGGGCAAGGAAAGTACATCAACAATTTATTGCAAAAATTTGGGATGATGGACTCCAAGCCAATGATTACTCCTATGATCACCAACCTCAAGAAGTTGAGGAGCTCTAACTCTAGTCTCGTGGATCCTAACTCATATCGATAGTTAGTGGGTTCCTTGATGTATATGCTAAATACTAGGCCAGATATATGTTTTTCACTGAACATTCTTAGTCAGTTTCAGTTGGAGCCTCATCATAATCACTGGATAGCTTCCAAACATATATTGAGGTATCTTCGTGGCACTATACATCACTGCCTAAAGTATGATAGTAAGGAAGTAAAGCTAATTGGCTTCATATGCTTTGATTGGGGTGGCAGTGAGACCAATGGAAGGAGCACTACCAGAGGATGCTTTAGTCTAGGAGATGATATGATCTCATGGATGAGTAGGAAGCAAGATCTCGTTGCATTGAGTAGTTTCGAGGCAAAATACGTAGTTGCATGTGAAGTAGGAAAAGAGGTTATTTGGTTAAGGAATCTTTTGACATAATTGTTCAAGAAGTCTTTGGCTCCTACTATGATTAATTGTGGCAATCGAAGTTGTATCAAGATGTGTGGAGATCCTGTGTTTCATTCGAGGACAAAACATATCAATAATAAGTTCCACTTTATTAGGAACTTGGTGCAGGATGGGATTGTGAAGTTAGAGTATGTTCTGACAGATGAACAGGTAGCAAACACACTAACAAAAGCTTTTCCTAATAAGAAGTTTGAATATCTAAGGAACCTACTCGATTTGGTAGATATTGGTGATTGTATTGATGATAAAGAAATGGAAGAGATTTGTTGAGGCTTTGCTAGTGAATCATTTCCTGGGGAGACATCAAACCGACATTTTGTGTTGATGTCTAGAATCCCATAATTGAAAAGGTGGTGTTGTTTATTGAGCTTTGTTTTGGATACACACCTGTATGTTTGGGTTGGTGGTTAGCAAGTAAGCATGATGGTACCTAGAGGGGCTGAAAGCATGATTTCACCTTAGTCACACTTGGATAGATTGCCATAGTTAGGAATCTAGTCCATGGCATTGCAATGCCTAAATTGTTGAGTGACTAGTTGGATAGATTACCCTGGTCAAGAATCTAGTTCATGGCATTGCGGTGCCTAAAAGGTTCTTCATGTTTTCATATAGTTTGAGATCTTCCATTGTATATGTACATTATGAATACCTCCCTAGTTAAGAGGAAGTGTTAGAAAATGTAACTATGTTTGGTATTAAATAATGTACTTGAGTCATTATGTAATGTACCTGTCAAAAGAACACAGAAAAGATTTTTTTATTATTGTAACAATGACTTATTAAAGCATGGGTTTCATGCTTGGGTCATCATTATATTAGTTAAAGTCCCCATTGTGGACTCCTAGGATTAATATTGAGTTTATAGAGTCATTGTATATTCGAAGAGACCCTTCTTGGGCTTTCAAACCATGTAAAAAGGTTTTGTATCAAGTCAAATATGAATTATGTACCCTCCACATCATGTTGGCCTAAGGGAGATCAAGTCGGCCTAAGGACCCCCATTCGACCCACAAGAATCCTATATATTGAAGGAGGTTGAAGTCATTTGGATCACTCTAACTCAAGAAATTTTGATATCTCAAGAAGAGGTGGAGAAGAGCGAACTCTGTTGCCGAGAGGATGAAAGAAGTGCAAGTTTGGGGGAGTCTCTAGAGAAGAAGAAAATCAAACTTTTGGTGCCTCTCTCTTTGTTTCGTGGTTTGGGTTGGGAGATCAAAGTCTCCTAAAATTTCACTGTTGCCGGAAGTTGCATGTTTCCGGACATTGCTGCCTAGTCGAAGTTGCTGGAAGGGATCGAAGATCTAGGAGGCTGACATGGTGTGGATGGAAAGTTTGGTCTTGGTCTAGGGTAAAGAGTCTCAAAGAATACTATTGAAAGGAAGAATTATCTTGACTAGGTTTTCCCCTCAAGGGGGGGTTTTCCCTAGCATGTGCATATATCTTGTGTCTCTTGTTTTGTGATCTTCATACATGTATAATTGCTTGATGAAAGATAAGATAATAAAGAAGTAAAGGAAGCCAACACACTCAGAAGTAATTATCAAGAAAGGAAAATCAAACCCTAATATAATATCTTTGATTTTCCAACACCAAATATCCTCAGATGTCCAACATCGAGCTTCTCACATGTGAATACTTCTTCGGGATTTTTTTCACCCAGGGCTTGATGAGGAATCTTGTATAGACTAATTTATTAATGGCTTCTCCCCAAAGGAACTTCAATAGCTTTTGATCATGCAACATGGCCCGGGAAACTTCCATGATGGTCCCATTCTTTCTTTTAATCACACAGTTCTGCTCCAGATTATAAGGTACAATGGTCTCCTTCTTTATTCCAACCTTCTTGCAAAAGTCAACGAACTCATTAGAAGTATATTATCCACCATTATTGGACCTAAAGACCTTAATTATTTTCCCTGTTTGATTCTCTATTAGTGCCTTGAAATCCTGGAACATATCAAATTCTTCGTCCTTGTACTTCAAGTAGAATATCCATGTGTTTCGGGAGAAGGCATCCACAAAGATCATATAATATAGATAGCCATGCAAGGATTTTACCAGCATGGGTCCACATAGATTAAAATGTATAAGCCACCCAAGGATTTTACCGACATGGATCTATTAGTTTTTGTAGCATTAGATGTGTTCTAGCCACAAATTTTCGTGGAGAGGCTAGGATGCATGAGATCTCCAAAACCCATAAATCGTTTATGGAAATTCCACCTAGAGATGACTTAATTAGATTATTAACCTATTTTTTAATGTTTCCTAAGTCTAAACTTAGCAAAACTAGTTAATTAATCAGAATTAATTGTCAAAGTGAGAATAGTATAGAAACTCACACAGATCGAATTCAAGATGATCCTAGCCCTTGATTAATTTTTAACCTTGAACTTTGGTTCTCCAACAAAGGATTATAAGAAGTCGATGGGCACTTGGCGAATACACTTCAATTGTTCGATTTCCTTGGCATATCGATTTCCAGAGACTAGCCGTAGTTGCCAGAGAACCAGAGATTGAGGTAGAGACTGTGATTTGGAGGAAGTTTTCCAGATCCAAAGAGGTTGCAACAAAAGTTGAGTTATTCCCAGTGGGGCAGCGCAGAGGACTACGCATTTGCTTCAAAAGAGAATTTCGATTTAAAAGGAGGAAAAATCGTTTTCAGTTCCAGAGGTCGGGTAGACGTTCCAGAGTGTCGAAGAAGTGATTTCCTCAACAGAGACAGGCATAACGAATTCATCAGAGGCATTTCTAGGCTAGATTTCACAGGACTTACGCAAGAACTATGTACATGCCAACGTAAGGGTTCCAATAGGACGAGTTTCTAAAGGAAAGTTGTGCAGGGGTTTCTTGTGGAGGAAGGGAAATTCCCTTAGATAATTTTGGCCAGATTTTCTTGTTGTTTGGACTTCCTGTTGTGCATCCATAGATTGTACTTAGAATTTCACTACTGCATAATAATAAAACCCTCAACTACTGCACTGATTTTCCCAAGTTGGGCTTTTCCGGGGATGTTTGTCCAAAAATAATTGTCATATTTTTACGTGTGTACTAGATTTTCTCAGTTCAACACTATTTTCTTCCACGATATTTATTTGTGAAAATCACAGTGAGAATTATTTGGTATTTGTTGTAGCAAACTACAAATAAATTGCTAAATAAATTAACAAATAGGAAAATAATTTCCATTTGTTGTGATAGATGAAATTTTCACATGATATCATAGTGTGAGTGATCAACCGGGAAGCCCAGAAGTGAAGGAGAAAATTTTGCTGCCCAAAAGGAGCAGCAGACCGAAATTCCTAGAGGTTGTGCAATTTATTGACAGGCAGGTCGAATTGCTGGGGCAAAAATTCGATTTTCAGTTGCAGGTTGGCAAAAGAGTCAAGTTGCCCGGGATAGTGATTCCAGTAGTCAGAGGGAGAAGCAACAAATCCGATTTTCGCTAAGCAAATTCCTTGGTTGGACGTAGAGGGTTTTTCAGTAGCAGAATCAACGTCGGGTGGAAGATAAATTGTACACAAAAGAAAATTTCTCTCAGAGGGTTTCTAGCCAAGAAATTTGATTTTCCTAGTTGCATATTAGCAGTAGAAGCTAGCAAATATGTGCATTCCAAGAGGGAATGCGAGTAGCAAAGTAGCGACCAAGCAGAGGAAGAGGTAGTTTCCAGATCAAATCCAGATATGGCCACTACAGGGCTTAAATATTAGGATAGGTTGGATGGAGCTTCCAACTATGTCACCTGGAAGGCGAGGATGTCCTTCCTTCTAGATGAATATGGCTTGAAAGCTTACATAGATAATGTGGTGGTAGTTCCTCAGGATGCGGATTAGTTCAAAGAATACAGGAAGGAGATGGCAAGGGCGAGTGGTTGATCTTGGATGGAGACTGAGATCATATAGTCTCACATTTTGCAGACAAAGGTACAACTGGAGAAATGTGGGTAGCTCTCTCCACATTATATCAGAGTTCTTTCAAGCAATGAAAGATGTTCCTAGAAGAAAAGCTCAGATGCATCAGGATGCAGAAGAGGGAATGCATAGATACCTTCCTCACTAGGATTTAGGAGGCCTGAGATCATCTTACAGTTGTTGGGGCAGTGCCTCAACCATCAAAGCTAGTATGGTTGGCAGTAAATAGTGTCTCGAAGGATTGAAAGTCTTCGTCCAAAGCATATTGGGTAGATACACGCTACCTAGATGGGATAGTATGTGGGCCGATTTGGATTTGATCTGGAAACTCCCTCTTCCTATGATCGAATGCTACTTTACTACTCGTACTCCCTCTTGGAATGCGCATATCTGCTAGCTACTACTGCCAATCTGTGATTGGGAAAATCATATTTCTTGGCTAGAACCCCTCTGAGAGAAATCTCCCTCTGTGTGTGCAATTTCTCTTCCACCCGACGCTAATTTTTCTGCTGCAAAGCCATATGCATCCAACCAAGGATCTTCTCAGTGAAAATATGAGTTGCTACTGCTCCCTCTGACTGCTAGAATCACTATCTCGGGAAACTCACCTCTTCTACCAACCTGCAACTGGAAATCGTAGACATTTTCAGTTCGAGATGCCACAAAAAAGTCCTAAAGTGTTGGAGAAACGTTTTCCCATCTAACAGCAGGTAGGACGGCTAGACTAGCAGCCATTTCGAGCAACAATTGCAGTAGGAAACATCATGTTGACGTAGAGCTTGCGCAGGCCTAGTTGGACGACTTGATTTTCAAAGGGAGCAATAGGATGAAGTGATGCGAGCTTTGCTTAAGATCTCCATTAGTGGTAGTGGATCGAAGGGTGTGAAGGAGGAGGATAATGTGGCACTAGCATCGAAGGGTCCCAATCAGGGGCAAGGGGAGAAAAAGAAGAAGAAGGATCTGTCAAAGGTCAAGTGTTTCAGGTGTGGTGAGTTTGGTCACTACAACACACAGTGTCCTCTCAGGAAGAAGGACAAGCAGGAGAAGCAGGACTAGTAGGCAACATCCACAAAAATAGAGAAGCGTTCCTCTAAGCTAGAGGAAGAGTTTTCTATGTTCACAAATATACCTCCAGGAGTAAAGTGGGGTGATTTCGTGTTGTAGCCCCACAAAGCTACAAGATTGGACAGGATCCTTGAGGAGTCCATCTCACAGGATCATTACCTAGCTACGGGGGCCCACAATATTCAATAGAAGGATGGATCAATGGCAATTTATGTAGTCAGTACTGGAGTGACAGTAGCAGAATAGTAGCAGTTAGATGCTGAGGAGTGCAGTGCAGTGTTGACAACAGAGCAGGTGGCTTAGTGAAAAGTTAGCAGCAAAGCAAATTCATCAGTGACAGTACAAAGGCTAGTAGAAGTCAAGACTCAGGAGACATATGCATCATACTGAACATAGATGATTCAATATTTTGGATGCTTCTCAGTTGTAGTATTTTCAACAACAACATATGAGAGGAAGTTGCAGTGCAGATGCAAAGTTGGCAGCAATATAGCAGTGTCAGTAGAAGCACAAATCTACATCATATTCCCGCAGTGGTTAGTGGGCAGCAATAGCAAGACATCAGTAGTGTGATAGGAGATGACACAAAGACAAAGTATTGTGACTGGGTGTGCCGCACTAGCGCACAACTCTCACTAAGAGGGAGTGTTAGTTTTTGTAGCATAAGATGTGTTATAGCCGCGAAATTTAGTGGAGAGGATAGGATACATGAGATATCCAAAACCCATAAATATTTTCTCGAAATTCCACCTAGAGATAACTTATTTAGATTATTAACCTATTTTTTTAATGTTTCCTAAGTCTAAACTTAGGAAAACTAGTTAATTAATCAAAATTAATAAGTCAAGGTGAAAATAGTTTAGAAACTCACACGAATCGACTTCAAGATAATCCTAGCCCTTGATTAAGTTTTAATCTTGGTTGTTGGTGCTCCAAAACAGGATTATAAGAAGAAACTAATGGGCACTTGGAGAATACACTTCAACAATTCAATTTCCTTGGCAGATCGATTTCTAGAGAGTAGCAGTAGTTGTCGGAGATCCAGAGATCGAAGCAGAGCTAGTGAGGGGTAGAGACAATGATCCAGAGGAAGTTTTCTAGATCCAGAGGAGTTTCAGCAAGAGGACAAGTTATTCCCAATGGGGCAGCGCAGAGGACTTCACAATTGCTTTAGAAGATCATCTCGATTTAGCTTGAGGAAAAATCGTTTTTAGTTCTAGAGGTTGGGCAAAGATTCTAGAGTGCTAGAGAAACGATTTCCTTAGTAGAGACAGGTAAAACGACTTCATCAGAGGCCCTTCCAGTTTAGACATCATAGGGTCTTCACAAGCACTGTGCAGAGGCTAGCGTAAGGGTGCCAAGAGGATGTGCTTTTGAAGAAAGGTTGTGTCAGGCTTTCCTGTGGAGGAATGGAAATTCCCTTAGATAATTTTGGCTAGATTTTCTTACTATTTGGATTGCTAGTTGGGCATCCATAGATTGTACTCAAAATTTCACTGTTGCATAATAATAAAACCCTCAGTTGTTACACTAGTTTTCCTAGGTTGGGTTTTTCTGGGGACATTTGTCCAAAAATAATTATGTCATATTTTTATGTGGGTGTGCTATATTTTCTTAGTTTCCAGTGCTATTTTCTTCCACAGTATTTATTTTTGAAAATCACAGTGAGAATTATTTGGTATTTTCCGTAGCAAACTGCAAATAAATTGTTAAATAAATTAACAATTAGAAAAATAATTTCTAGTTGCTATGATAAATGGCATTTTCACAGGGTCCAAATATATTAAAATGTATAAGCTGTAAAATATCAGTGGTCCTGCTTCAACTTCTTTACACTAACACATCTTGGACATACTCCACCATGATTAGATTGAACCTATGGCCTCCCAGAAACCATCCTTCTTACTTTAGACAGGGATTCATAATGTATATGTGCAAACCTTTGGTGCCACAACTCACTTTGATGATTGTTATCATGTACCAGTGCTTGCAGTAGTCTTCCATTAACTCTATATAGTCCTTCAATTCTAGATCCCAAGGTGAAATAATCCCTCATGCAGGATTCCATAGGCCAAGTGAGGACCTATCCTTTTATAAAAGAAACTCTCATCCCTTTGTTTTCCAAGACAGATATAGATAAAGGTTCTTATTCAATCCCGGAACATACATAACATCATGAAGAAGCACGATTTTCCCATAATATAGATGAAATTTGACAAAACCAAAATCCTTCAAAGGATAAGTAGAGTTGTCCCCAAGGATGATATTCAAATTAGTCTCCCTCTCAACCATATTTGAGAGGACTTCACGATATCTAAAGAAATATCGAGAGGCCCCACTCTACCAACCAACTATCAGACAAATTCAAGGGAGAAGAACTAGAAAGAGAAGAAATAAGAATATATTTAAATTGAATGGCAGTAAAATTATTTCCATACCTTGGGTTTCTTGATCTCTTTTGAGGAAGATATCCTTCTTCACGATCATAAGTAGCATCTCTTATTCTTATACCATCACCTCTTCTTCTATCATTAAACCTTCTATTGTTGAAGCCACAATTGTTGTTTTAGTTGGACCTTGGAGCATCTCTCTTTTCTGGACAGTCTCAAGCATAGTGACCATCTTGTGGAAATTGAAGCATTCAACTTGAGGCCTGCATTTTCTATACCTTCTCTTGGAGTCCTTAGATTTGGGAGAAGACTTCCATAGATTAGATGGTGTTGTTGGGAAAAGTATCCATTCGGAATGCCCCTATCCCACTCTAAGGTGTGATAGTGCCTTCGCAACAAACAAGGAAAACTAATTGAGTATTTCTTCTTTATGAAATGTAAATGAGGAGAAAGGATGTAACTAACCTGTGTCTTCCGCTAGTTTGTTGATCCAATCACTCCTCTCTTCAGTGGCTCTCAGCTCCTTGCTCCTTCACCGGCCCAGCTTCATCGAATTCCTGCAAGATCACAAGAGAGAGAAACTACACGAAGATATAGATATACATTCATAAAAAGCTCAAGATCAGATTAAGCTAAACATGTAAGCATAACAAAACATCATTGATACACAGCATGTAGGAGAAACTCAAATAGTTTATTGATAAAATAAGAAAGTCCAAGAGGAGATACAACCAAGTGAGTTCCGATCCAGCATCTACCTCCCAGCAAAGGAATCCCTTCCTCTCCTCCAACAAAGCATAAATCACCCAATGTACTAATCTCAATCTCAAACCAACAACAATTCTCTGCAAAGTACAAAATTCCAGCCTCCTGAACCTCTGGGTGAGAGATCCATATATAGATGTAAGCAGAGAGGATGAGTCAGCTTATGTTTTGACTTGTGGCTTCTCTCTGTCAGTTCTTGCTTCCACTTGGAGGTTGAGAGCCTCTTACTCATCACTAGTCGAATTCATTGAGGCAAGTGTCATTGGAGAAGATTCTGGAAGCTTCCAGGGTCTTTCCACCTCGTTGAATGAGTTTTCCATTTGTCATTTCCCGCTCAGTGCACCCTGGTAGTGCTTTTAGGTGCGTTGCAACGCACCCAGCTAGTGTACTGGGGTGCACTGCAACGCAGGTAGCTAGAAGAGCTTCTGAATTGATCCTGAATTGACTGTTTTTGAGTTGTTTTTGGTGGAGAACTTCTGGGAGAAGCTGTCATTGGTTGACCTTGTTCCTTTAGGGGCAGGAACAACTCTTTTAGGGACTTTGGATCCCTTGGATTATGGACATTTCATGCTCAATGCTGTAAGGCACAAAAATGTCTATAACAGTTGCCCCCTAAAGTGTGAGGCCGTTTATCGGGTGAAATGCTTTATTAGGAGGATCCGAAGTTCTTTCAATGCTGGGAGGAGACTTGTAATAAGATACAATACAATACATTATTTTTCATACTGTTTTCATGATCTAGCTGAGGCGGGCATTCCCATGCTCAGCTTTATAAATTCATTTTTATGTACATAGGACAGACAATCGTCTGATGGTAGACTCATGATTTTGATGAAATCATCATCCTTTTGGTAGGATGATTATCTGTGCTGCAATTCTGTACATGTCAATGTCTTTAATTTTTCTGAATATATATCGCAGCCCAGATGGATGAAACTAGATCCGGGGTCTTCAATCTCGTCCGATCTTCACTCTAAGTACAAGTCGATCCATGTGAGAAATGTTCTGAAGTCGAACATGGAAAGACATCGCTTGATTACCAGTCAATGATGTAAACTGTTAACAAGCGCGAGAGGAATCACCGATAATGATAATGACCCTTAAGGTACTGCAGTACAATTCACATGGTGTGAATAAAGGACTTGGCGTCGAACACCACGCAAAATCTTTCAGTCGAAGGTCATTGATGTATACCTGTCGCCGGAAGTGAGAAACTTGCCATTGAGGCATGCAAGTTTCAAAGTACTGAAGGGGGTGTTCCTAGATCAACTTCTTGGATAATGAGCTAATGTCGACAAGAAGCGATCCGTCAAAGGAGGGCCTTAATGTATCCCACATCAGTGACACGGAACGGAGCAAACAATTTTTATGGAGGTGAAAACGATCTGATGATATATGGTTCAGGGTGGCGGTCATGAAAGAATGAAGGATAATGTATGGTAGTGGATGGGACACGGTTGACTTCTCTGGATGACTTATCTTGAACATATCGGCGACACTTGTGTGATGGATTGGTAGCATTTACCCCAAATGTGGATGGTATGGCGAGACCATGGTGATGTGACCGGTGAATGAAACAACCCAACCCGACTCAGGCACGGAGCGGAAGTGTCATGTTCAAGAGCGACTTGCTACAAATAAAAGTTCTTTGAGTTTCTTCCCAATTTTTCCCCAGTCATTTCTGACCAGTACCTCTTTATTTTTGTCAAGCTTGAGGAGGATAACATATGCTTGTTCTATAATTTGCCCTTCGGGCAAACCCATCGCTATGTTTTAACGAGCCTAGCGATAGTGAAACTCGTTCTCGTCTAAAGACAAGTTTGTCGCTATTGATCTTTTTAACGAGTCTAACGACAAAGATAACTCGGTCCTTTTCATTTTTAGAGAGTCTGAAAAGGTACGTAAAGATAACTCCAAAAGTCCTTTTTCGTCATCTAATCCCTTAAGTCCGAAAAAGTATAAAACAATACAGAAGGGATGAATTTTCGATAGTTTTAACGAGCCGAACAAAACAAGTGCTCGATCTTTTTGTGCAATAATCCCTCAGGTCCAAAAAGATTAAAATCTAGAGGAGGGATAGCACTTCCGGTCGCTTTAACGAGCTGTAAGGCCAAAACTCTGCAATCTTTTCATATTTTACGAGTCAGATGAAAAGAGCTTAAAGAAGACTCGTCTTTTGAGGAACGAGTGATAAACGGGTAGCAGCTGATTCCAGGTAAGGGTTGGAATTTTCCAATCACGGCAGCGTCACAAGGATGGCTAGTGAAATCACTCTTCGCAGCTGTTCCTCAAAATGGGTAAACAATCAAATGGAGGTGAATGATCGGCCAATGGAAAAGTGGAGGTGACGGTGCAAACACGACCAAGGCTTTAGTGGCTGATAATGTTACATTCACGGTGGTTATTTACCGGAGGATAGTTCATTTTTTAACGAGCTTAAACGCGGGTTGAAACACTTGCTCAATCTTATGTTTATTTTTTAACGAGCATGAACTATGCGCTAAAACTGCTCGATGCGGGTTTATTTTTTAACGAGCTTGAACCCTGCGATAACACTACTCATGATAAGTTTGCATGCCCCCAGCATAATAACGCAAATCAAGGTACATGCCCCCCAAGCTTCATTGCATTCAACTTGGTGGTTGGAATGAAGGTTTACCTTTGAGAAAGGGGATTTGTTTCATTTTTTAATGAGGTTGACACAGTAAAAGAACCATCCTCAATACTCCTTGTTTCATTTTTTAACGAGGTTGACATGAGATAAGAACCGTCCTCGGAGCTCACTGTATTTACAGTATTTGATAGAAAATCGAAAACTGAAGGATGATAAAGGTCATCTTGAGTATCTTCTCCACAATCCGGGAGAAGGGAACGATGGTGGGAATCATTCCATGGTGCCCCGTCAATTATCCAAACGCTTGAAGAGCGTTGATTTGGGGTTGCCCCCCAGGCCAAGAAAATTGATTGCTATAATATTTCTAAAATGGCGATGATCCATGCTGACAAAATGTTCAGGAATTTTTGGAATCCATTAGATATAGAAGATTTCATATTGTAGGTTTCCACTGTGGCCACTTCCGCCAGATTACTCGCAGGCGGTAGGGCAAAAGTACCCATTAGGGCAGGGTCTTTTAGGAGGCCTACTCCAATATTTTGAAGCGAATGATTGCTTCCATGGATCATTGGAATGCTTCCCGTAACTTGTGAACTATTGGGGAGAAATGTTTGTTGGTCGACGATTGTAATTCCTCCTTGAAAGGGAAATGCAATCTTCCTAAAGTAGGTCGACACAACTGCAGCCATGGCATATATCCAGGGCCTTCCCAGTAGGATGTTGTAATCGAGGTTTCCGTCGATTACTTCAACATCAACTTCTACTGTTTTGCCCCCCAGTTCAACTTGCAAGTTACTTAAAATCCCGTATGGAGTGTATGATCGTCCATCAAATGCTTTTAATGTTGTTGACGATCTCGACAAGGGTGGTGAGCCTAAATTTTTCCAGCAACTCATCGACATAATACATGTAGATGCCCCCTCATCAATAATTGTTCGATGAACAGTTTTGTTGAGGGCTTTCACTTGAATAAGGAAAGCTAGTTGAGCTGGTAACTGAGGGTCATATCCTTTATGATCAAAGGCCACAAGATTGGAATCCATTGGGTCAAACCCACTTATTGTTGATAATAAAGCTTGCTTTTGGGAGGGGCAATTCTGTGGTACCTCAAGTGTCGACATAGCGGACGGCGATTGGGCCAAGTCCTCTATTATATTATAACTTTGTGCTACTTTGGCACGAGGATTAAATGTCGATTTGTGTACTACTCCCTTTGGCGGCTTTATCATTGGTTCAGGAATGATGGGTGGCACAACTTCGGTCAAAGTTGTTGTCGAACTACTAGGTTGATCTTTATCCTTGTTGTTCAACAGCTGCGGATTCCCGTAATCTTTATTCCTTGTCAAAGCATCATTTTTTTGCTTTGAGATAGACAACATAAGAACTTGGGATCGAGAAGCATTTTGATTAGCAACCAGTTTGGTTCCCAGGTTTGGAAACGGATCAGTTAATACTGCTGAGGTTTTTTAACTCTTAAAGAGTTTCCTAACTTCAGTGTTATGTGGAAAATCTCTCGTCCGATGATCCTCATCGCATATATGACACCCTGCAGGGGGTTTCCTTTTCCCAGAAGGGTTTGCAGAAGCTTTATCGTGCTTCTTTTTTCTCCCTTTCTTTCTCTTCTTGCCCCCTGGTTGTTTCAGTTGTTTGCCCTTGTCGGCATTTACTTCCGAGGTGAGCAGTTCGTCTTTTGCATTTTGATCTAAAATCTTACGGGCTTTCTTGGACGTAGCCTTTGTCGATTTCGCGTTTGTTGTGCCAATCACGCCATCGCCGGCGTGAGAGTCATTGTTTGATTTAGGAGGAGGAGGAATTGAGAATTCCGGTCTAGGGGCGTCAGGTATTTTGTCGTAGAGCGTGCCAGACTGAGTATAGACCAAGTCCAGATATTGCGCACGAGCGATGACTTGCTCTTCCGTTACGACTCCCCCCTTTGCCACATCTTCCATGATTGTAGGAAGTAAGGACTTGATAAACCATTCAGCTAATAGCTGATCAGGAATGTACGTTTTTACCATCCTACGACGACGTCGCCACTCATGTATATGATCAGATATGTGAGTGGCCGTTGTCTGTTTGAAGTTGGTTAGGAGTTCCGTTCCCGTTTCATACCTTATCGGTAATTGAAAATGGGTTAATAAAGTCGTGGCTAAGGTACTGAAGTTGTCGAATGAAGCTCTAGGCAATTCGATGTACCATTTTGCCGCCGGACCAGTTAACGTCCTCTGAAAAAGGCGAAGTATTATTGAATCATCATTCAGGGTGTTTGATGAACACCACAGATGAAATGTCATCACATGATTCGACGAATCTTCACCCGGATTTCCATTAAATTTAGGAATATCTGACGGAAGTTTATGCGGAATCGCTGGCCACCAAGGGGCATAAGCAATTGGATCATTCGTCAGCCGATTTAGATCTGGTAATTCTAGAGTTGCTACAAAGGGCAACTGTTGATTCAGGTTAGGTGAAGCATACCCACGATAAGATGGAATCGCCTGAGCAGTGGGTCTTTGCATACCAGCATAATGCTGGCAACTTTGACAAGGTTGGTGGGCATAACCATTATAGTATGGTTGCCCATTACTTACAAAGACTTGTTGCTCAGGTCCTTGATATGATTGCTGGAATGGCGGCTGTTGAGATTGAACCAGCCATGGTTGTTGGACCATTTGCTGATGCCCAATACTGGATGATTGACCAAGATGAGGAGTCATAGTACTTGTTTGAGCCTGAGTCGCTCCAGATAAGGAGGCACTAACCCGAGGGTGTGATTGAGTCGTTGAGACAAGAGGCTGTTGTATTGAAACCTGAGAAACTTGGGGTTGACATACAGCAGGTAGAGCTTGTACTTGCGATGCAGTCACCATAGCAGGTGTAGTGGGAATATTCGACACAGGGTGGACTGGTTGCATTGAATATACAACCCTTGGTTGCTGAGGCAGTATTGGTACCCAACCGCTAGATGTAATTCCAGTTTGACTTGAACTTTGTTGTAAACTCTCATATGGTTGTTCTCTGGGCGGGAACCATGAAAAGGCATACTGCCCTCCATATGGTGGAAATCCAGTACTTAAAGGGTAGATTGGCCTTTGAAGACACATTGGATCAATTTGTTGAGTTTCAACATAAGAAATACCAAATGATAATCCGGATGAAGAAATAGGAACTAACCATGTCGTCGTCCCTGATTGGACTCCGGCTTGTTGTTGATAACTTGCCGGGACAGATGGTATACCGGCGAACATTGTTGGAGTAGCAGCAGGAGGTTCTGCTGCTGCTGTGTCGGATGACACAGTCCTAGATGTTGACGGTTGTTCAGACATATCTAGTCTATCCAAAAGATTTCTTAGCGATTCTACAAGAATTTGTGATGAAGGGAGACTAACTTCGAAGATCAACGAGGGAAAGGTGATGATTATTCCGTTTAAAAATAAATTTTAACAACGCTTGGACACAACTTGCTTTTTCAATTTTAAAGAGTCGAGAAAAAGCAAAAGATGACTCTAGTCTCCTTCGATTTTTAATGAGCCTGAAGTGACAAGTGCTCAGATGGACCTTTTCCGTTAAGGAGTCTGAAAAGGAACGAAAGGGACTGCTCTGGAGTTCTAGGTAGAGGGTGTGCCAAACCAATCGTAAAACCGCAAAATACTTTTTAAGGTACGAGCGGTCAATCTTCCCGAATGCTGTGTTCAGTGCATTGCGATCAGTAGGGCGGCCGACACGGTTTCCTATGGATAAAGGTTTTATGCCTATAGGGGTCTCCCAATATATACTCGACGGTATGTGGGAGCACAATCTGTATTGGCACTTATCGTCTCTCAGGAGGAATCACCCAACCATCAGTGAGGCCGACAGTAACCAGGTTTTACGACACCGGAACACGTCTCTAGCCTAGACCTCTATGTTGTGCGTTAAGTTCCAATGCGTTGTTAAGTTCATTCAATTTATTTTAGGTTGATCTTTCTTAGAAGTTTGCCTTTTTGGATCACCATGAGATGTAGATACAATTCCTAAATGCAGTCTAAAGATGATAAGCAAGCTTTTATCTCTTTTCAACAATGAAAATCCTAGCTACAAGGGGAAAAAAAAGACACAATCTTTTCTCAAAGAGCATAGAGCACACTGTAAATGCACTTTTCCTAAATCAAACCATACAAACTATCAAAATGCAAATGCACATATGCATGTATTTGTTTTCACTTTCTTAATATTGATGCCTAAAAAGAAAGTTGTTGTACAAATTTGAATTCGATTTCAAGTGAAAACATAAACAAGTTTCTTTTTGAAAACAAAAAGACGATTACGACACTTTATGATTTTGAAGTAAACACTTGTTTCGACACTAGAAATTCATAAATTCAAACCAAAAGACAAAAGTAAAAGCGTAATCAACTGTGAACAGCAAAGAAACTCACTCCTAAGATCAAAACGACACTTACGACAGGTCTAGATCTAAGGGTGACAGTATGACTAGTTTACTTTTGTAATGGGAAACTGCAAATGATGTAACAAATACACAAAGAACAAATACAGTTTCTTTATACAACTGAGGCAGAATTGAGGCAAAGAAAAGGGGTTTCAGATAGGTACACTGACTGATAACAGGCTGCAAAAAACAGAGATAAAACTGAGCAAAAGGAAGCAGGGAACCACAGCTGCACAAGGCAAAGGCTGATCAGCGCACCCTCAGCACAGAGAAACTGAACTTCAGCGCAGGTATCCTTCACGGGACCTGTGTTGAAATGCAGAACCTCTTCACAGAGTCTGCGCTGAAGCAGAAACGAGAATTGTTTCTGGGTTCTAGGTCACGGTTTGCAATTTAATCTACAGTTTTTGGCCGGATAAAAGCTATCAATTAGGTACAATTAGGAGGATGATTTAAAGGAGGACTAAGATCTATCACAAAGGGCTGTTAGAGCACTTGTGGATCAGCTGTTCAGATCATAAAAACAGGCCCATTGAGTGGACTAGAGTGGCAGATCTCTACTTTGCATTTGAAAATGGCAAATGCATTTCGATTCGGCACTCCTGAGTTTATGAGAAGAACAACAATAGAAACAAAAATGAACTAACAAGATACGTTCCCCAGTGGAGTCGCCAATTTTTTGTTGGGAAAAGTATCCATTCGGAATGCCCCTATCCCACTCTAAGGTGTGATAGTGCCTTAGCAACAAACAAGGAAAACTAATTGAGTATTTCTTCTTTATGAAATGTAAATAAGGAGAAAGGATGTAACTAACCTATGTCTTCCGCTAGTTTGTTGATCCAATCACTCCTCTCTTCAGTGGCTCTCAGCTCCTTGCTCCTTCATCGGCCCAGCTTCACCGAATTCCTGCAAGATCACAAGAGAGAGAAACTCCACGAAGATATAGATATACATTCATAAAAAGCTCAAGATCAGATTAAGCTAAACATGTAAGCATAACAAAACATCATTGATACACAGCATGTAGGAGAAAATCAAATAGTTTATTGATAAAATAAGAAAGTCCAAGAGGAGATACAACCAAGTGAGTTCCGATCCAGCATCTACCTCCCAGCAAAGGAATCCCTTCCTCTCCTCCAACAAAGCATAAATCACCCAATGTACTAATCTCAATCTCAAACCAACAACAATTCTCTGCAAAGTACAAAATTCCAGCCTCTTGAACCTCTGGGTGAGAGATCCATATATAGATGTAAGCAGAGAGGATGAGTCAGCTTATGTTTTGACTTGTGGCTTCTCTCTGTCAATTCTTGCTTCCACTTGGAGGTTGAGATCCTCTTACTCATCACTAGTCGAATTCATTGAGGCAAGTGTCATTGGAGAAGATTCTGGAAGCTTCCAGGGTCTTTCCACCTCGTTGAATGAGTTTTCCATTTGTCATTTCCCGCTCAGCGCACCCTGGTAGTGCTTTTAGGTGCGTTGCAACGCACCCAGCTAGTGTACTGGGGTGCACTGCAACGCAAGTAGCTAGAAGAGCTTCTGAATTGATCCTGAATTGACTGTTTTTGAGTTGTTTTTGGTAGAGAACTTCTGGGAGAAGCTGTCATTGGTTGACCTTGTTCCTTTAGGGGCAGGAACAACTCTTTTAGGGACTTTGGATCCCTTGGATTATGGACATTTCATGCTCAATGCTGTAAGGCACAAAAATGTCTATAACAGATGGTATTCCTCTTCCTTTCCTCTTCTTATCTTGAGCAACAAATGTGGAGGGCGCTCCTCCTTCATGCTTTTGAATCCTCCCTCTAGAGATCATCCTAGTTTCTTCTTGAGCACATTTAACAATGAGCTCATCAAATGTCAGGAACTTGTCATTGTTGCTAATGGTTGTAATGAATTTCTCCCAAATAGGAGGAAGGCCTTGAAGAGCAATGAGCAGTAACTCTCTATCAAACATGGACTCTCTAGCCATCAACAATTGATCCTAAAGTTGTGATAGCCTCATGAAGTATGATTGCAAAATATCTCCCTTGTTCATCTTGATGTCCTTGATTTGATTTTTCAAGGAGAGAACACGATTCAAATTGTTGACTTCAGACATCCCAACTAGCTTATTATAGATGTCCTTAGACTTATTCAACTTTGCAATGTAAGTAAGAAAATGATATTTCAAAGAATCAATAAGTATTTTCTTGGATTTGATCTCACCTTTCTTATACTTGGCCTTGATAGAAAAAAGAGAATTTTCTGGTGGATCAGGTACTTTTCCTTCCACATATTCCAAAACATCATTTTCATCCAATGTCACTTCCAACCTGATCTTCCAAGCAACAAAATTTTATGAGTCACTCAACTTCTCTATATCCTTGAAGTAATAGGTAGACATCTTGACCAAGTAGCTTCTTCCAAATAGATTCCTTCAAAGATGATTGCTTTTGTCTCTTATCTCCTTGGGCTTGTCTTCACCTCACCCTTAATACCATGTTAATTTTTCCACTATTCAATGTTAGCACAATTACTTAGCCCAATTCTTTCTTCAATTAGAAATCACTTTTAAATAAATTTAATCTTCCAATGACAATGATCAATTGTAGATAGAACAGTGAATCCAATACACAACAGAAGATAACCAATAATAATAACAAGAGACACAAGATTTTGTGAAAGACTAGGAGAAAACCCCACAAAGGGAAACCATTTTCATTTCTTCTTATATTATATTGTCATCAAATGTTCAATAGAATGATACAATGTTCCAATTCATCAACAATGAGTCAAAGGTCAATAACTTTGACTATCCAAATCTACTAACTAATATCCAATGAGAGATGAGCCCAAAAGACTAATTTGCTCCAAAGTCAAAGTCTGCAATTTTTTGTCAAAGTAAACAATAGTTAACAACACCAAATGATGCCCTAACCAGTCCATAAGTTAGTGGTCAAAGTTCCTCCAAAAGAGCTCAGTCAGCAGTCAAACAACTCGGCCTCCTTTGTTGGTTAAACTTCAGTCAAAATAGTCCCAAAAAGTTTCGGTCAAAGGAGAGAGAAAGCTATGATCAAACTTTAGATATCTGTTGTAAAACTTTAGTCAACAAACCTATAAACAACTGAATTCAAAGTGCGTTGAAATATTTGGTTCATTCACCAAGAAATTAGGCCTCCAAAAATCGAATTTTTGCAAGTCAAACCAAGTCCCAATTACGTTTTCATATTTTAATCATGACATAAGTTCCCAAGTTCCATTTACCCAATGCCAATCCTTATTGGCTTGTGCAAATTCCTTTGGCTCTATTTTGGATAGAAAAGAAAGATTGTCTTTTCCTCATGAATTGGTCATTCTTCTTCGGGTTTGTATTCCTGCATCAACATCTCCAATAATTTGATTCTCTGGATGATTTTTTTGCACAAATTTAAAAGTTGTCTTGGATGGAGATTGTTACACCTTTTCTTGTTATTCCTTTGGAGTAATATCTTCCTAGTCCACGTTGATCGTATATTCTAAATTCTCATTTGTTCGTTTTTCTCCTTTACTTGTTCAACCTTCATCTATTCTTACATCAATACATTCCACAACTTTGTGTAGTCTTTCATTGTAGCATTTGTAAGATTTGCTTATCATTGAGTATCCAAGTAAGATTCCCTCATCTACTCTATAATCAAATTTTCCCAATTTATAATCATTATATTCATGTAACATTTGCTTCCAACAATTATGAAATAGTTGACTAAAGTTGGCATTCCTTTCCATAGCTCATATGGTGTCTTATTGTTGTTAACTCAAAGTTGTGCTTTGTTCATGATGTAAACTAGTTCTTTCGAAAACTTATCTGGTAATTTGGCTTCTGGAAACATTGTTCTCATTGTTTCTTGTATTGATATGTTCTTTCTTTCTATGAATCCATTCCATTGTGGGATTCTTGCAACTGAAATTTGTCTATTGATCCCATACTTCTCACATAATTCATTAAAATCATCTGAGGTAAATTCACCTCCTCTATCTGATCTTAGGCATTTTATTCTTAGATCACTTTCATTTTCAACTAATACTTTGAATGATTTGAAGGTATATAGTGCTTCTAATTTTGCTTTAAGAAATGAAACCCAAACCATTCTAGTAAAATCACCAACAAACAACATAAAGTATTTGTTTTCATTGCCACAACACCCTCTAAATTTTGCTACATTCAAAATTTTAGAGCCTACCTAATTGTTGTATCAAGTGCCACTTTGATCGTCAAGTGTCGCTTCATGTCATTTTACATGTTTCAAGTGTTCTTGTTCATTCCTAAGTGTCGTCGCATTGTTTAGAACATATATGGTGTACTTCATGGTTATAACAAACTGGTTAGTCATAAAATGACACTTTTGGTCACAGTCACACACACTTTGTCTATTTTACTTGGAGAGTGTTTGTAAACTGGCGTTTTGATGTGTATTTCTCAGTATTTGATCTTGTCTTAGTTTTACTAATGAGTTGGAATGTATCGCACTTGATTTTACGCATAAATTGTTGTGGTTTCCCCTTGTTATATCATTCAGACTTAGAAATGTTTTTTTTGGTCCACTAAGCCTAAGAGGGTGCATAGCGCACTCGAATGGCCAAGTCGTGATCCCTTCCTTGTTTGGATTGCACCTTGCACCCTCCCAAAAACGTATACCGCACTCAGAAGCAACATCCTCTCCTTCCCTTTCCGAACTGTGCCCTAAAGCAAGCCTCTTTCTTCCCAAGAACATCGCATCATCAGACAATGATCAAGCCTTCCTTCCCTCTTCGGGATCTACTATGTTACCTCACCAAGCACTCAGGTGAGTGCATGGCTCATCAACAATGAACATTGATCTTTCTTCAATCTTCACACTACACCCTACGCCCTCCTTGTGACTTATACTTGCTAGTTGAGCGCATAGCTTAGTAGCACCCATTATTGAGCCCCCTTCATCCTTTAGCCAACGCTTTTCACCCTCCCTCAAGACTGTCTTTCTTAGTTGAGTGCACAATGCATCCTCAAGCCTCAAGCACTCAACCCTTGTCCCTTGATAGTGTGCCCCAAAAAGATTTCTCTTCTCTTCCTGAGTCCACTAATGAACCATGATCAGAAAAATCGCATAAACATGTTAGAATAGAAGGTGTTTGTGTTGATGTTTTCTTTCCATGAGTGATCTTAGTTTTAGGTGTTCTAGAACAGGATGGAAAGAATGCATGAGGAGACCTATCAAACGGAGAAACTTGAGGAATTATTCAAGATTGAAGAACACATAATAAAGAACTTTGGAATCTTGATCATCAAAGTAGCTCATAAAGACTCCAGATGATCTTACACCCTTTGGAGCGTAAAGCAACATCAACACAAAAGCTACATGCAAGTTCGAAGATACAAGTGACAACATTGTCACCTCTCAATAAAGTCCATTTCATCAATCACTATGAGTCCAAGTCATCAATGTTAGTGACTTATCATGTTGTCACCTCATAATGATGTGGAAATGATGATGTAATTATGTGACTATTGTATAGACAAATGTGGAAGCCGAAGAGTCATATATGGACAAAAGAGACATATGTAGAAGTCCAAAAGACACATATAATTCCAAAAGACATGAAGAAATTCAAAAGTCATTTAGAAGTCCAAGGGTCATAAGAAGTTGAAAAGTCATATGAGAAACTCAAGAGTCATGAGGATATGAAAGGTCATGCCTCTAGTTATAAAATGAGTCTCATTACTCAAGCAAAATGCTTTTCACCTTAGCTTCTCCCACAAGGCATTAGAGAGATAGAGATAGCTTTTTTGGGAGCAAGTAGTGGCTCTAATGCTCCACTATTGGAGCTAGTGGTGTTCATTGTACTCATGTATCTTGGAACTTTTTCTTAATACTTGAAGCAATTTGGCCAACACATTTTCATGCATAGATCGTGGATGTTCTGAGACTATTCTTCAAATGTTTGCGGTTTATGTTGGCTTACATATGTACTACAGAAATTGAACTATTTCAGTGGCTTTGGTGCTCAACTTTTTGGAAATGTGTTTAGATTGTTATAATGATCATGGAATCTATGTGAACTATTTCGCTTGATGATTAATGATTCTTCCATATTATGTGCATGAGCCTTTACTAGATTAGTATTTACTCTTATTTTTGGGACTCACTTTTGTTCCCTACGGCGAAAGAACCTTGATACATTTACAATTGAACATTTCAAAAGGCATACTCTCTTTCGCATTTAGAAGTACATGCACACTACTCCCTCATGTTAATTGCTCAAGCCAAGGCACATATTTAAATTAATGGTAGTCGGGCCATAATTTTGGATGGAACTCCTATACCAAACAATGTGAGGTCTAGTTGGGACCTCATATCAGGGAGATCCCCTGTATGTTGTGTTGAAGAATCTAGGGCAATCAAAATTAATGAGATTCTTCTTAACATGATAACAATTTGTGAAATGTTTTTACAATCTATCTTAGCTTGATATTCTTTTCATTATTAGTGTGCATGTGTTAGCTTCATCAAACTACTATCAAAACAAAAGAGACAAGAACACAAAGTATATGGCTTTCTGCCAGGGCCAAAACCTCTCCTTCTTTGAGAGGAAAACCCTCACAAAAATTCTTCTTATAAAGATTCCAATTCACGAATACCAACACCATGACCCTTGACCCATTCTGCCGCTCCAAGACCAAGACATCAATCCTCTTCTCTGTCACTACTAAGATCATCATCATTGCTGCACCATTGAAGCCATCACTACTGCATCACTAAGATCTTCATTGTTTCTTCTTCATCATGTCAATGAGATCGATTGAGATCTTCACTGTGACCTTTATTCTATGCTTTCATCGATGCACTGAGAGCCTCAATATGAAAATCACCACGATGACTATCTCATCATACCTCCATCATTGTATTCTAGCTGAGATCATCATCACATTAACTGTGAGCATGCTGAGAGTGTATTTCTAGATTGTGATTACAATAGTGGGATCTTATTATGATACAGTGGGACTACATAAAAATAGTAAGGGTTGCGGGCCCTTCTTCACCATATGTATATATAGACTATTAGGAAATAGATCCACCGAGACTGTGACAACATTCCTCCTTGCACTGAGATCTGGAATCATGATACCCATCTAAGAGATGTCAAGCCACTGTTCTCACTGAGATTTCACATCACTGTATTTATACTTATCACTGAGACTACGGATCAGATCCTTGTACCCATACGAAGTGTTTGCTTGTCTTATTGTGCCATCTGAGGTGCAGAGGTATGTCCTCCTATAGTGTGGATCTCCGCTCCCATAGCCATCTAAATGGTATGGTAATACTTCTTCATCCGAGACCCATAACACTTTCCTTCCTGTAGTGCGGATTTTCTCCTTTACCCATACGAAATTTCAGAGAGGAAATTGCGAGTTTTGTACCTCATATTTGCGGATACCTTGACGGGGTATTTATAGTGGTTTGTGCTCCCAAAATAAGTCGACTTGAATAAATGAACTGACATGTCTATTATTCTATGCCGACATTACTGCCATTTATACATTTGATTTAATATTGAAGCCGACATGATGAATTCCTTATCTGCTTGTAGACTTCTTGTGCTTGCTAATGGAGGATTTATCTTGGTCTTTGGAGGGCTGCTACACATTTTTGTAGACTTGTATACATTTACATAGGCTCATGAAGAGCTTCTTTATACATGACATGACTCTTTGACATATTAATAAATCCTAAAGACATAAAGAAGAAGTCTTTTGACCTATGACACTTCTCACTCATGAAACCCATGTAGCAAGGCATACAAAAATAATTTATTATCTTCTATTACATCATTTACAAAGATCGTGTCATTATGAAGACCGAACCTAGTTACACTTTCTTCAACACTCCCTCTTAACTAGGGAGGTATTCATAATGGTACTTGGTCATTCTCAATATGAAGAATTTCTCATAAGTAGAATCAGATTTGCAATCCATCTGTTATAACATCATTTCAACCAAGATTGTTTTCATTTAGCAAGGCCTTGACTGATAGCTCTATCTCTCACTTAGATCAGAGCACACAAAGTTGGCGAGACCAATGACTGATAGACATGCATCACCATTGTCTCTCTTAGGGTCATACCCACCCGGGTGTTCTCCGAGTATGCCCTACTCGGACTATTCTCATCTTGGGTTCCCAACCCTCAAGAATATTGGTCCTCTTGCCCACTCTTGTATTGGATGCCCTACCACATCCTCAAAGAGTGTCTGATGCCAGATGATTACACAATCCCCCATTCTTTCTTCCAACCTGAAGACAAGAATGTCGCGTTTAACTCTCCCTCTTAACCAGGGATGACTTCCAAGTTTCTCTTCACTTAGAAACTTACTCGAGTTCCTTTACTCATAGCAACCTCCTAGAGCTCCTTCTTACCCAGGGACTCTATCATCAGTACTTTATAGGGTCTTCTAGTTGACTGATGATCCAAGACCTCGATGTCATCAATTTCTTCATATGTAGGGTTCATCCATCCATCACTTTCCTCCATCATGTCATTCATTCTTTCATGGAAAGTATCCTCCTTGGATTTACATTTGAGGCTTCCTTCATAGGGCCATCTATCATCACTTTTCCTTCAACGATGATTTCTCTAGATCACAAGGTACATAGTTGTGACATCCTTCACAACTCTCCTTACCTTGGCCCTACACACATACCCAGACTTTCTCCAAGAGGTCAAAAACCAAAAACAAATCACCTATTACCTTTTTGGTGATGGCCTTTTCCAGTGACATCTTGTAGGTATCAACACTCTGCATACATATTGAGACATCTCCCAAAGATATATGTCGTCAAGGGTCTTCATCTTTTCAGACTTCCATCAGAGTCTTCACATCTTTTCGGGAGATTTCCTAGTCAAATCTTCCTGATGCTTTGGATGTTGATTGTCTTTATCATGGTTGCATATGATCTCTTCCATCCTCACACCTTCCATTCCCAGGAGATTTCTATCAGAGTTCTTAAATTGTATTCAACCACCTCATAATTCATATGAGGACATATTATGTTGATTTCATCTAGTGTGACTTATGTCTTTCTGCATCCTTTCCGAGGAGGAGATATTTTTCCTCTTGATCATGCTTGATCCATGTTACCTGCAACCATATGACATGACATTATAATATTAAAATACAAATACAAGCATACATAGCTCAATTTTCCTTTAGGTTTCTTCCAGCAGCTTCCTAGATTGAAAATATCTTCAATCCCTTGATCTGCTTCATTTCTCATGTCATCATACCATCATCTCATGAATTCCATAAATTGGATTTTCGGATGAAACACTTGCTACCTTCCCAGATTAGTGGATCCTCTGCTGAGGTTTCTATCAAAGAATCTTTAGGATCTTGCATGTTTCCATCTGGAAAATGTTTTCCATTTTGACTTCTTGTCCTTTCCTTTGATATCCAATGAGATTCCTAAGAGCTATGTCCTTCATGTTCAACTGCCATGGATTTTGTCCTCCATAATTCCTATAGTGGTGGTTCGAGCTCTTGTTTCTAATGCCTTCACGATGCTATGATGCATCATAGTCATATTTGCAAGGACTTATGATAGGACCTTTTGTGAGGGACACCATCCACTCATAGTAGAGGTTTGTTACTCCTTCTTTTCTTGGCCCCTTTTTCTTCAGCTTCCTCCATCCTTCCATTACTATGAGATTATTTCCATAATATTCCCATAGCACTGAAGCTTAGCTATATTATTCTTGTTTGAGGACCAAAATTTAGCCTTCAACACTTTTGTCCATAACTTGTTCTTCTTCCATCTTTCTTAGATACCACAAGTTGTTGCATGAGGAAACTTCCATGTCCCAAGGACACTTGCCATCTTGCTTATTAAGAACGTAGATGATTATCTTCTTATCATCTTTCTCAGATCTCCCAATTGAGATCTCATGAAGATATTTCTTCATTGTTTGATACCTTCTTTACTGCATTTCAGAGAGTATATATTCTAGCATTTCATGTATTTCTTTTTTGTCTCCTTTCTCGTTGCATAGGGATGAGAGGAATTTAAGAGTTCTTATGAATTCAAAGTAGACCTTGATGTGTTCACTGACTTCTCTTGATTATGACAATCCTTCTTATTCCATGCAAGAACCTTTGATGACCCATCCAACCTATAAATCTTCTTGCAATCATGAAGTCATAGAACCAAACTTGATTATAGAATGAAAAGATACTTAATTGTGAAGATGAAGTCTTTACCTTGATCATGTTGGTTGTTTGTTGAGGTAAATGCATTGATGCTTCCTTCAGATAAGATCCTTGTTGAATCTTCTCTTCAAGCCTTCAAGTTAATTGTTATGAAACCAGCTCAAGAAAAGATAGAAAAGATAGATCAACGCCTTAGAATTCAGCCTCTTCGAGGGGGCAACCTCCTTTACATTACATAAATGAACAATTCTTTGATGATTCAAATGACAAAACCTCCTTTCTATATATAGGAGTCTAAGGAGTCACAATATAATCCAGCCGACCTAACAATAATAATATAAAGCCACAAAAATAACAATAGAGGGATTCTATGGGGCACAGAAATAACAATATGGGGGTAATAGGGGCACAACAATATAAATAAGGGGTATAACTACAATAGTAATGGGGTAATCACTAGTATTATAGGGACCCAACATGCCCCTCTCCTTCAAAAAAGTGTTGTCCTCAACGCTTGAGTAGTTCTGGATACTTCTGCATAAAATTCTCATCCTCCCATGTGGAATCTTCAGCGGATAAGTTCTTCCACTTGATAAGATACTCTGAAATTGATCGATTTCGTAGCTGTCGAGTTCTTGTTTCTGTGACTGCTTCCGGTTCCAATATAATTTTTCCTTCCTCGTCAAGTTCTGGCAATATTGTTTGAATTGGGAGCTTGTCGCCTATAACCTTCTTTAAACATGAAACATGGAAAACTGGGTGCAATCGAGAAGCTGCAGGAAGCTCCAATTTGTATGCCATAGTACCAATCTTTTGCAACACCTTGTACGGACCATAATACTTTGGTGATAATTTATTATCCTTCTTAGCTTGCTTTAGGGACATTTGCTTATATGGTTGTAGCCGTAGGAATACCCAATCACCTACATCAAAACTTCTTTCACTGCGATGTTGATCTGCCTGTTGTTTCATTCTATTTTGTGCCAACACGAGGTTATCCTTTAAGAGTTGGAGGACTTGTTGTTGATGTTCGATGTGATGTTCCACTGCCTGAACCTTAGAATTTTCTCTTAAATATGATGTGATGGATGGTGGTTGATACCCATAAAGTGCCATAAATGGGGTCATTTTTGTTGCTGTATGGAAGGAAGTGTTATACCACCATTCAGCCAGAGGCAACCATTTGACCCATTGTGTCTGTTTATCAGATACAAAGCAACGAAGATATCCTTCCAAACATTTGTTTACTATCTCAGTTTGCCCATCAGATTGAGGATGATAAGATGAGCTATGAGCTAACTGAGTACCAAGACAAGAAAATAATTCTGTCCAAAAATTTCCAGTGAAAATGGGATCTCTGTCACTTACAATAATCTTTGGGTTTCCATGTAGCTTTTGAACTGTTTCCATAAATGCAGTAGAAACTGTACTGGCTTTAAATGGATGTGATAATGCACAAAAGTGTGCATACTTGGTAAGTCTGTCAACTACCACCATGATGACACTCTTTCCCTCAGACTTGGGTAAACCTGTGATAAAATCCATTGAAACCTCCTCCCAACGTTGGCTTGGAATGGATAAAGGTTGTAATAGACCCGGTGTCTTAATTGTTTCAACTTTATTTTGTTGGCAAACCAAACATTCCGCCACAAACTTTTGAATATCTGATTTAAGGCCATCCCAAAAAAATTCCTTCTTAACCCTGTGGTAAGTTTTTAAAAATCCTGAGTGCCCTCCTAAGGGAGAAGTGTGCAATTCCATAAGAATCTTTTGTTTTAGCTGGGAATTCTTACAGAGGTATAAGCGATCTTTGTACCATAACGAATCATTTTGCCAGCTAAATGTATCAGAAGTACTGGAATCTTGTTGTAGCTTTCGAATAAGTGCCCACACTTCTTCGTCATTCTTCCATTCCTCCCTTGCTTCGTTTATCCAATCTGGTTGGATAATAGAAATGGCACACAACAATGCTTCCACATCCTCATCCTTTCTTGAGAGTGCATCTGCCACCACATTTTGCTTCCCTTTTTTGTAGATGATTTCAAAGTCATAACCCAACATCTTTGTGACCCACTTTTGTTGCTCTTCAGAGGATAATCTTTGTTCTAAAAAGTATTTAAGGCTATCATGATCCGTTTTTACCTTGAAGTGTCTTCCCATTAGGTAGGGTCGCCATTTCTTAAGTGCATGGAGTATTGCCAACATTTCCTTCTCATAAATAGCTTTGCTTAAAAACTTTCCCTTGATTGGACGACTTTCAAAAGCAATGGGTCTTTCATCTTGCATTAGAACAGCACCAATTCCATTTCCTGAAGCATCACATTCCACAATAAAGGTTTTTGTGAAGTCCGGTGTAGCTAAGACCGGTGCTTGGCACATTGCCTCTTTAAGATGTTCAAAGGCCTTTGTTGCTTCCGGAGTCCATGAAAATGAATCTTTCTTCAATAATGTTGTTAGAGGTGCTGCTATTCTCCCATAATTCTTAACAAACTTGCGATAATACCCTGTCAACCCAAGAAATCCTCGCAGATGCTTTATGGATGTGGGGATTTTCCATTCCTTAATGGCTTTAATTTTGCTAGGGTCTACCTTAACTCCTTCATGAGATACAATATGACCCAAATATTCCACCTCCTGGACTCCAAAGAAACATTTGGATCTTTTTGCATATAATTGTTTCTCCTCCAATAGTTGTAGCACCCTGTCAACATGTTCAACATGATCCTTCCAAGACTTGCTGTAGATTAGTATATCATCAAAAAATACTAACACAAATTTTCTAAGGAATGGTTTGAAAATTGAATTCATCAAACCTTGAAATGTTGAAGGTGCATTGGTAAGGCCAAAAGGCATGACCAAAAATTCATAATGACCCTCATGAGTTCTAAATGCCGTTTTCGGAATGTCTTCAATCTTCATTCTGATTTGATGATATCCCGAACGAAGATCCAACTTGGTGAAGTAAATTGATCCATGCAATTCATCCAGTAATTCATCAATGACAGGAATGGGGAACTTATCTTTAATAGTGAGCTTGTTGAGCTCCCTATAATCCGGACACATGCGCCATGATCCATCCTTCTTGTGCACCAATACTACTGGAGCTGAGAAAGAACTTTGACTCGGTTGAATTATACCAGCCTCTAGCATTTCTGCAACCATACGTTCAATTTCACTTTTTTGGACATAGGGATATCTGTACGGCCTGATGTTTGGAGGAACACTTCCTGGAATCAGATGAATAGCATGATCATGATCACGCATAGGTGGGAGACCTTTGGGAGTCTCAAATACCTTGGAATGATTGTCCAGGACTTTTTGGAGATCTGGAGAAATAGATGATTCCAATGTGGAAACATCTAGCGAACATAATTGTGCAATTACACCTCTTTGCTCCTTTTTTAGAAGCTTTGTCATGCCATTAGAGCTGATTATCTTTCCTGGTTTCCCTGCAATACCCCTTAATTCAACTTCCTTTCCTTCCGTAGAAAATTTGATGAAAAGTTCTTGAAAATTAAAAGCTATTGTACCCAAGGATTGTAGCCATTGGACTCCTAGTACAACATCAGCACCTCCCATTGGAATGGAAAGCATTGGGCTAGTCAATACATATTCTCCCATGGATAGCTTGATATTATGGCACTTTCCAGAGCAATTTATTGTTCCTCCATTTGCAATCATCACTTGACACTCTGGTGCTGGATATAGGAAGCAATTCAATTCTTTTGCTACCCTACAATGAATAAAATTGTGGGTGCTTCCTGAATCAATCAACACTATTACCTTTTTCTTCTTGATTTGTCCTTCTATCTTGATGGTTTGAGGAGTGGTAATTCCCGCCAATGCATTACAAGATATGGTCGGATTTATTTGTTCTTCATCTAGGCTTTGTTCCTGGAATATATCCTCTTCTTTTGACCTTTCTTGCTCCTTTTCTTCTTCCTCTTCACAATCTATGTAGAATAATTTCTTCTCAGCACACTTATGACCTTTTGTGTATTTGCTATCACAATTGTAACAAAGCCCTTTTGCTCTTTTTTCTTCCAATTGTTGTGGTGTCAACCTTGTAGGTTGTGGAAGACTAGGGGCAACAACACTTCCGTCTTTATAGTTGTGAGTGGTATGCTTCCTAGTTGCCATAATTTTGCTTTCCATTTTTCTTGCTAACCTGAATGCCTTCTCTAATGAATCAGGTTCCCAAAGGCGAACATCATGTTGGATATTATCCTTTAAAGACCCTATGAACACATCAATCCTATGCTCCTCTGGAATATCTTTTACCCTTATGTTCAATTTTTGGAACTCCTCAATGTGCTCCATTATTGAACCCTTTTGTTTGAGACTTATCAATTGGCTAAAAAAAGTGTTGCTTTTTGTATCCTCATAATGTGCTATCAATTCTTCCGTAAAAATTGCCCAAGTGATAAATTGTTTACGAGAACAAAGCCATTGATACCATACAAACTGATTTGGTTCCAAATATACAGTTGCCATACGTACCTTTTGTGCATTTTGCACATTATTGAGATCGAAGAATTGCTCCATCTGTAATATCCATGTGGCGGGATCCTTGCCATCAAACTTCCTCATATCGATTTTTGGAATATGGTGATTCTTCGATCCAACATTAGCGTCTATGGAATCATGATTAACATTTCTTTTGTTCTCATCATGAGTTTCCTTTACTACCTTTTCACCATTAGTAAGTATTTCTTGTAGAAAATTTGTCAAATCTGTCTTCAAATCTTCCATGCCTGTCTTCAAATTTGTGTTCAAATCTATCTTCAAATTGTCCATCTTAGCTTCCACGCCATTTATCTTAGCTTCCACGCCATTTATCTTAGCATCTGTTAACTTTTGTGAGCGTGACATTTGTTGCACTTGTTCTTGTAATTTTGATATATCATGTAGCATTTCTTCCTCTTCTTCATGAGTCATGCTAGAGCTTTCAGGTTCCTTACTAGGTGTTTGCATTTTCTTTCCTCGGGGCATCAGTTACCGATAATAATGCTCTACTATGCCCTTTGAATTCCTTCAAAATAAATTTTCAAACCAAGCTTAAGCAAAAATTTAAAAAAATCTACACACCTTTTTTCACTTTGTAGGAGCTCGATATTGCCTCTGATGTATCTCTGTACTTTCCAATCATCTAGTTCTAAACTTGTGACCTGTAGTAGCTCTCTGTGTCCTCTTTCCAATGCCACCAGTCTGATCCAAATTGGATTCTCCAAGAAAGAGTTATGCACAATCTCCCACAGTGACTTGATTATAGACTAGTTCAGTAGAGCGAACTTGTACGATGTGCCACGAGTCACTGTTTCGACCTTTGGATCTGAAAAACACCCACAAGAAACTACAGTCCGTCCTCTTTCTGTACCTTCTTACGAAACTTCAATCCGATCCTCAGAGAGAAAGTTATGACGATTTTCCCCAGGTCACCTGTTTTGAATGTAATTCAGGAGTCTGCAAAAAGACCAACTTCCTCAGATCATATCTCCGCAAATATCGCGCGAAAAGATCTGAAATTCGGACCCAAGGTTCAGAGTGATTTCTTCTCAAATGGGTTTTTTTTGCGACTTCTGAAACGTCACAGAAAAAAAGTTATAGCGAAAATGCCACGATGACCTGTTTGGAGCAGCGAAACCCTAGAATCCAAAGCTCTGATACCAAATGTTATGAAACCAGCTCAAGAAAAGATAGAAAAGATAGATCAACGCCTTAGAATTCAGCCTCTTCGAGGGGGCAACCTCCTTTACATTACATAAATGAACAATTCTTTGATAATTCAAATGACAAAACCTCCTTTCTATATATAGGAGTCTAAGGAGTCACAATATAATCCAGCCGACCTAACAATAATAATATAAAGCCACAAAAATAACAATAGAGGGATTCTATGGGGCACAGAAATAACAATATGGGGGTAATAGGGGCACAACAATATAAATAAGGGGTATAACTATAATAGTAATGGGGTAATCACTAGTATTATAGGGAGATGAAGTCTTTACCTTGATCATGTTGGTTGTTTGTTGAGGTAAATGCATTGATGCTTCCTTCAGATAAGATCCTTGTTGAATCTTCTCTTCAAGCCTTCAAGTTAATTGAATTGTATATCTGATCCTTATGGTCAAAGATGACACTGAATTGCTCCAAATCTTGTAGTATGCAGCATTAATATGTCATTGACCGAAACTATGGGAGGCATCAAAACTGTTGTCATGAACCGGAATTCTGAATGCTTCATCTTTAGACTGTTGATCTCCAAAACCCTTGTTGTCGTAGACTGCTTCTTGGACTTCGACCTTCTTCGAGATGATGTAGTCTTCGATTGCTTTGTGGGCTTCTTGATGAGAGTCTTGGTGGTCTGTGGAGACAAAATATCTTTTTGTTGTAGATTGTCTCCTTGATCAGATAGATGACAACCCTTGTTACTATATACTACTGTTGTAGGTTGATCCTTTGAGATCATCATCATTGCTGCACCATTGAAGCCATCACTACTGCATCACTAAGATCTTCACTGGTGCTTCTTCATCATGTCAACGAGATCTTCACTGTGACCTTTATTATATGATTTCATCGATGCACTCAGAGCTTAATTATGACAATCACCATGATAATTGTCTCATCATACCTCCATCATTGTATTCCAGCTGAGATCATCATCACATTAATTGTGAGCATGCCGAGAGTGTATTTCTAGACTGTGATTACAACAGTGGGATCTTATTCTGATACAGTGAGACTACATAAATACAGTGAGGGTTCTGAGCCCTTCTTCATCATTGTATATATATATACTATTAGGAAATATATCCACCGAGACTGTGATAACGTTCCTCCTTGTTCTGAGATCTGGAAACATGATACCCATCCGAGAGATGTCAATCAACTATTCTCACCGAGATTTCACATCACTGTATTTATACTTATCATTGAGACTACCAATCAGGTCCATGTACCCATCCGAAGTGTTTTCTTGTCTTATTGTGCCATTCGAGGTGCAAAGGTATGTCCTCCTGTAGTGCGGATCTCTGCTCCCATACCCATCCGAATGGTATGGTGATACTTCTTCATCTGAGACCTAGAACACTTGCCTTCCTGTAGTGCTGATTTTATCCTGTACCCATACGAAATTTCAGAGAGGAAATTGTGAGTTCTGTACCTCATATTTGCGAATACCTTGACGGGGTATTTATAGTGGTTTGTGCTCCCAAAATAAGCCGACTTGAATTCATGAACTGACATATCTATTATTCTAGGCCGACATAACTGCGGTTTATAAATTTAATTTAATACTGAAGCCAGCATGATGAATTCCTTATCAATTTGCTTGCAAACTTCTTGTGCTTGCTAATGGAGGATTGATCTTGGTCTTTGGAGGGATGCTACACATTTTTGTAGATTAGTATAAATTTACATAAGCTCATGAAGAGCTTCTTTATACATGACATGACTCTTTGACATATTAATAAATCCTAAAGACATCAAGAAGAAGTCTTTTGACCTATGACACTTCTTGCTCATGAAACCCATGTAGAAAGGCATACAAAAATAATGTAATCTCTTTTATTACATCATTTACAAAGATTATGTCATTATGAAGACCGAACCTAGTTACAATTTCTTCAACATGTTGGTGGGATCCAACACTGTCAACATTCTGGCGCTATAAAGAAGGAAACCACTTTTTTATGGTTGATAATTCATCTCACCCTATTAATGAAGCATCTATACAAGGTAGAAATGATCTGGGTTCTACTCCAAATCCTATTCCTGAAATTGGAGAATCTTCTCATTTAGGTTCAAGACAGACTTTTGAAGTTACTTACAATCAACTCCCAACAATCAAGCCCATTACTCGTAAGTTTGCGAAAGCTCTTGGATTACTTCCTATTTCTCACAATCTTCCTCATACTCTGAAGCAAGAAGAAAAAACTCGCACTAGTGTATTGGTTTCATCAGTGGAAGATTTGGTTTTTTCCACCCTTGAAGAGTTAGCAGAACCCTCAGAAGAGACAATTCAACAAGGGGAACTTTCACTTATTGGGGAAGAAGGTGACAAGGGAAATTTTCAATTTTTTGACAAAGAGTAGCCTAGTCACAACGAGGATTTGAACGGTGAAGGAGAAGACTCTTACGATTCAAAGCAGGAGGAGGAAGAAGGAGGAGAAGTTATGGAAGATCAAGACTTGGATTGGATGGCCCAAGGGCCACTTTCTCTTCCAGAAAATCTCCATAAGATGCCAAAACACCTAGAGAAGTTGTTATGTAAGTTTGATCCTGACAAGAAAACTAAATTTGAAGACCATATAGACAAATTCTACATGCATTTAAGAATGCTTGAGGTATGCTTTAACGATGTTGCTTGTAGAATATTTCCATACACTTTAGAAGGTAGAGCGTATGTATGGTATCATAGTCTTCTAGCCAATTCAATTCGCAATTGGAGGGAGTTTAAGAAATTGTTCCTAGAAAATTTTGTGGATGATAAAACTCCCGCCATGCTATTGAAATAACTCGGAAACATCAATATGGAGAACAAAGAGAGGGTAAAATATTTCAATCAAAGGTTTACTCACATATTAAAAAAGTTCCCCGTTGATTTTCAACCACACAATTCTATTATGAAGGATTATTATACATCTGCCTTGCCCATGAACATTTCTGTGTTTTTCAAGAGAGCTGCAAAGGAGAATTTGGCTTTAAATTTTGTAGAAGCTATTGCAATTGAGAAGGAATTGCACTCCATCGAAGAAATTGTAGATGATAATGACCCTAAAGACACCAAGGATTCTGGTAAGAAAAACCAAGCCTATTCAAATAAAGCTAAGGAAAATGATTCTTTTGATATTGAAATCTTGGCCAAATATTTAAAGTCACTCACTAATGAAGTATCAGAATTAAAGAGAAAGTCAAGCGAAGCATCTACCAATGACAAGTCTTTTAGGCCTTTTTTACTCAGAAGAAATAATAATAATCAATCGACTAAATATGCCCAAAGCTCAAATGTTGAAATCTTAGGCATGGACAACTACTGCACTTTCCATCAGGAGAGGCACTCAGAGAAGACATGTCCACAATGGAACCACAACATGATTATTATGGAAACCCATATTGTTGATACTCTTTTAACAGATGAGTAGACTGAGTAGATAAAAGAAACAAATGAACCTACCACAACTGAAGAAAGTTCAGGTATTGGACATTCAGTTAACACTTTTGATATCATTTTCAATGCTGACAAGAAAAGTGTTGAAGAACCACCCGAAGGTGAAGCTCCGCCTCAACAGTCAACTGGCCATTATAATTTCAGGAGTAAAAGACTCATTTCTGAATAGGAATTTAATAAACAAGAGTTGAAGAAGCAATTATTAAGATGGATCCTACCACCAACTAATCCTACTCAGAACACACAAAACAAGTCTAGGAATGATATTACTAAGAACACTTCCACCATCAGCAAAAACAATTCTATCACTATGGAAGTATCCAACAAAGCTACACCTCCAGACACTACAACACTGCCTATTCAAAATGAAAGCATCGATTATAATATCATTGAGGACATGAAAATATCTCGTGCTAACATTTCAATCTTTGAGCTCGCAAAGATAGTAGGCCAATGTGAGCTACTTGTTCAACCCTTTTCACAGTCTTCGTCAGGTAACAAAGCTTCTACTTCTCAAGCAGTGTCTGGTAAGTCTCTTGAAATTCTCGAATCTGTAGTCACGTTGTGAAATTAAATACTAACACTCTTTGCCCCCCATTTTTGTTAACTTTTGAAATATTTAATTATAATGTCCATAATTGTTTGGTTGATTTGAGTGCATCTGCAAATGTAATGCCATTATCTATCGCTAAGAAAATTAATGCTAAATGGGACAAAACTGATGCACAAATCATTCAACTAGACAAATCCCTAGTCCAAGAAACTCGTGAACTCAACAACGTTATTAGTCACCTCTCATCAAACCATAGAGTCCACCAATGTATTCATATTTTTATTGTCAACATCCTTGAAGCCTATGGTTTACTATTGAGCAGAGATAGGTCCAATAAACTCCAAGGATATTTTTCAACAGACTAGACGCATTTATGGCTTCCATACAAGGGCAGAAACAACCAGATTCGAGTAGAAAGTGAACCCTACATGAAACATATTGTGACACCACTTGAGGGTCATAATGAGCCTGTTGCCTTTGCAGACATGAACTTTAGGAATTATTTCTTGGAAATTGATCACGGGTGTTATCAAGCACAACCATCACTCGTCCCACCAAATACACAGTTGGAGCTCCTTCCTTGCACTCCAACTGATGCTAATGAATCTTGTAACATAGATGTACATAGTAGTAATAGTATAAGAACTAGCTTAGTAGCTAATGATATTTGGACTCTATATTTCGATGGTTCAAAAACTCAGGATGGTTCTAGAGCCGGTTGTGTTCTCACAGTTCTACACAGCAAGAAATACATTCTATCATGTCATTTGGAGTTCAAGTGCAAAAATAACACTGTTGAATATGAAGCACTCATTTTAGGATTAAAGAAAGCCATTGACCTAAAGGTAGGGATACTCAATGTAATTGGTGACTTAGAGGTTGTTACCCGTCATGTATGGAATACTATCCATTTTGTTTCACCAAGCTTAAAAAAATACCAATAGGAGGTATGGCGACTCATTTCTCATTTTAAAGCTTTTAATATCATTTCTATTCCTAAAATTAGAAATTCCACAACATATACATTGGCTAATGAAACTGCTAAGATGTCACCTTTGAGAAATGGTTTTTCTATAGAAATTATATATAAGCCATCTGTACCTAACAACATAACTAACTTTCACATTTTTAATGATGACCAACAGATACTGCATTTTATGGCCAACATGGACGTGTTTAAATACACGACCATTGAAGAAGATGAGCATAATAAGGCTTTTCAGGAAGCATTTGATGCAATGAAATGGAATACTATGCCTAAAGGTGTGGTGTCTCTAGAAAAAATTTGCGCCCTGCAAAATTGATTCAAAGGACTAGTTAATACTAAGACTCAGAAATCAAAGTTATCATATGAACAAGTCAATTTGGGAACTCAAGACAATTTTAAATATGTAAACCTCGGTACATGTTGTCCTCCACAAGAACAACAAGCATTCATTTTCCTTTTCAAATAGTAATGTGATGTGTTTGCATGGACTTACAATTATTTAAAGACATATGATACTCATATTATCTAGCATTCATTCCTATTAAAGAAGGGGTCAAACCATTTCAACAAATGTTGAGGAAAGTTCATCCAACGCTTGAACCCATAATTCAAAAGGAATTAAAGAAGTTGTCAGATGCTTGGATCATTTTCAAGGTCACACATTCAACTTGGGTCTCAAATCCGTCCCCTGTAAGGAAAAAATTTGGTGAGATAAGGTTATGTGTCGACTTTCACAATCTCAATCAGGCATCAGACAAAGATAATTACCTAGTGCCACCCATGGAACAAATTCTCCAAACAATATCTAGGTCTGAGATGTTCTCACTGCTAGATGGGTTCTCTGGTTACAATCAGGTGCTGGCGACAGAACCAGACCATCTAAAAACCACTTTCAAGACCAAGTGGGGGACTTTTTCCTTTAAGCGCATGCCATTCAGAATTATTAATGTTGGTGCTACATTTCAAAGAGCAATGGACATCGCTTTTTGTGGCTTAATTGGTCAAAGTGTAGTAGTATATCTGGATGATGTAATTGTATTTTCTAAAAGAAGATCAAATCATGTGCGTCATTTAAAACATATATTTGAATGGTGCCACAAGTACGAGATTCCTTTCAATCCCAAAAAGAGAATCTTTGGTGTGCCAGAAGGTACTCTCTTAGGACACATCATTGCTAAGAGCAGAATCAAAGTTGATTCAGAAAGGGTCAAAACTATAGCTCAAATCTTGTTCCCTGTAAACAAGAAGGCTAAGTAATCTTTCCCAGGGAAGATTAATTTCCTGCGTAAGTTCATCTCTAACTACACTCAGATAGTTAAACAATTGCAAGCGATGATAAAGAAAGATGCAATCTACAAATGGGATAAAAAAGAAAAGGATTTTTTTGCTTCAATCAAACAAGTTATTGTTAATGTGCACACTTTGTTTAGTCTTGATTGTGGTAAGGATTTCCAGCTTTATACCTTTTCTTCAGATTCATCTATTATGGTTGTATTGATGCAAAAGGATGTTGAAGGAAATGAATGACCTATTTCTTTCATGAGTGTTGGCTTGCATGGGTTAGAGTTGAACTACCCTACCATTGATAAACAAGCTTATGCAATATATAAGGTAATTACACATTTCAGGGCCTATCTCCTCAAAACTCACGTTATTATATATGTGCCTCGTCCAGTGGTCAAAACGCTCTTTGTGCAGCAAGAGTTGGGTGAGAAGAGGGAAAATTAGATGACTTTCTTGCAAGAATATGATCTGGAGTTTAAGCCAGATCACATTATTAAGGGTCATGGCCTTTTTCAACTCGCAACAGAAGCAAGGGATGCTTTGGAGCAAGATCTTTCAGGATGGGAGCAAGAAATAAATATGTATAACATTAAAGAAGCCCCTTCAACAAGCTCAACAACGCCATGGTATTCAGATATGCAACAATACTTAGAGCATGGCACCTTGCTCGCACATTTATCGAACAAACAAAAGAGGGAAATTCCTTTTAAAGCTCTATCTTATCAACTCGTTCATGGAGTGCTTTTTAGAAAGCACCATAATGGTCTCTTGCTAAGATGCTTAGAGCCTCAAGACACAAAGAAGGTATTAATTGATTTTCACGACAGACTGACAGATGGACACTTTGCGGGTGACACAACTGCACGCGAAGTAATGAGAGTTGGTTACTAATGGCCCACCTTATTTAAGGATGCTCATGCTTATGCCTGAAAATGCCTAGCTTGTCATAGATGTGTTGATTGAGATCAGAAGTCAGCCGCCCCGCTGCTACTAGTACCAGTTGAGGAACATTTAGTTGGGGACTAAATGTTATTGGAGAAATATTTCCACACTCATCAAAGCAACACTGATACATTCTAACAACAACAAATTATTTTACTCGATGGACCGAAGAAGTTCCTTTAAGGAAAGTTAATGACTAGGAAGTCATCCAATTTCTAAAGAAGAATATCATAACCAGGTATGGCATTCCAACATCTCGTCTTTGATAATGCAACTTATTTTTCCTCATTGAAACTTTATGAGTTTGCATTGGAATATGGTATTGTATTAAATCATGCATCAAATTATTACCCATAGAAAAACGGTTTAGCAGAATCAACTAATAAGAATATTATTCGCATAATTAAGAAAATTATTTTCTCTGAACAAAGGAACTAGCACAATGCTTTGGTGAATGCATTATGGGTTGACGTGTAACTCCTAAACCCTCTCTTAAAACTTCACCATACTTCCTCATAAATAGTAAAGAAACTATCTTGTGTCATATCTTGCATCTCCTAGCCTTGCAGCTCTCCCAAGATTCACAAGGAAAACCATGCCTTTTGGTGGAAAGCAGGATAGGTACCTTGCTTAAACTCGAGGAAGAAAGGCTCAAATCCGAAGAAATATTTGTTGTACATCAAAACTGTATCAAGTGTTATTTCGATAATAAATTTAGAAGGAATAAGAGTTTTGATGTGGGTTCCTTAGTATTAAAGTGGGATAAAGCCCACGAAGAGAAAGGCAAACACACAAAGTTCCAATCTCTGTGGATAGGCCCTTACACCATCAAAGAGAAACTCGGTCACAATGCTTTCAAGCTGAAATCATTATATGGGAGGATTGACCCTCTTCTCGTTAATGAACGAGATTTGAAGCTCTATTTCTAGTAGCAGATCTAAGTTGCGTTCCTTGTACAATTTTCTTCCGTGTCCCTTGTCGTTTGTCTTATGTTTGCCATTTCAAGTCATGTTCCGTCCTGTTTTCTGTGTTTTGGTCATTGTATATATATAAGACCTTGTGTGAAAGAGTGTATGGCTCTAAAGGGCTATGTGATGAAATAAATAAGGGAATGTGACAACCACAACACTTGGTTATCTGTTAATTCTTCTTCTTGTTTTGGAAGATTCCTTAGGTTGAGTAAGGTCCAAATGGAAAATACGATACATTCAAGAAGAGAACCTTGAGTGAACCTATGAGACCTGCATCTATTCTAGTATCCCAACTCCTCAACTTGGTATTGAATCTACTTGGTGTTTTACATGCTTATTTGATCAACTAGAGAAAGGATAAGGGGAAAATATATAGCGAGAAAAATTATATTAGAGGTTATATAAATAATTCTTTGAAGGGGAAACCTCTCCTGCTCTCAATAAGTTGGGATCCCTCTTCTACCCCATTAAAATAATAAGTTCTAAATCATAATTCTACAAAATAAATAAATGAAGGGTGGAAGAAGAGAAATGCTTCCTGCGCAGAGAGGTGAAGCAAGTGACTCCTCAGGGGTACTATTCAAGCTTGCTCACAGTGAAGCAATGCTTGTGCTCCTGTAGTAACTCCGTTGGGGTACTTTCCAGGCCTGCTGGCAGCAAAGAACCACCAGAGATGAAACTCATACTCTGAATGTCTTAAAATCACCGTTTTATATTTCCCTTTCCTAGATTGAAACAATTGGGATATGGCATAGTCTTTTGTGTGTTGAACCGAGTAAAGGAATGTAGGGTGTTATACATATAACCGAGCCAAAAGGGGAAGTCAAGGAAATCTAATTGGTGAATCAATACTTCCAGAAGGTCTAACCCTCTAACTGAAATCTATTCCTAGGCGGAGAAGCTGAAGTTCACCCAGTGTGTCTCCAAGTGTTGTCGCCGCCACAACACCCTCCAAAATTTCACTACAATAAAAAATTTGGAGCGTCGTATCAAGTGTCGTTTCATGTCATTTTACATGTTTAAAGTGTTCTTGTTCATTCATAAGTGTCATCACATTGTTTAGAACATTTATGGTGTATTTCATGGTTATAACAAACTGGTTAGTCATAAAACGACACTTTTGGTCACAAATGCACAAACTTTGTCTGTTGGACTTGGAGAGTGTTTGTAAACTGGCATTTTGATGTGTATTTCTTAGTATTTAATCTTGTATAAGTTTTACTGATGAGTTGCTATGTGTCACACTTGATTTTATGCATAACTCGTTGTGTTTTTCCCTTGCCATATCCTTTAGACTTGGAAAAATTTTGGTTTTTGGCTAACCAAGGCTAAGAGGGCACATAGTGCACTCTTAAGGCTAAGTCGAGACCCCTTCCTTATTCAGATTATGCCTTGCACCCTTCCAAAAGCATAGAGCGCACTCTAAAGCAACATCCTCTCCTTCCCTTTTCGAATTGCACCCTAAAGCGAGCCTTTTTCTTCCCAAGCGCATGGCACATCATAAGGAAACAATCAAGCCTTCCTTCCCTCTTTAGGTTGCGCTTTGCACCCTCACCAAGCCCTCAATTGGGTGCATGGTGCATGAATAGTGAACATTGATCTTCCTTCAATCTCCACACTGTGCCATGCACCCTACCTGTGACTTAGACTTTCTGGTTGAGCGCATGGCATAGCAACAAGCATCATTGAGCCTCCTTCATCCTTCAGTCTGTGCTTTGTGCCCTCCCTCAAGCCCATCCTTCTTATTTGAGAGCACAACACATCCTCAAGCGCTCAACCCATATCCCTTGATAGTGCACCCTGCCTCCAGAAAGATTTCTCCTCTCTTCTCGAGCACACTAATGAACCATGATAAAAAAATTGCATAAAAAATGTTAGAATAGGAGGTTTTTGTGTTGATTTTTGATTGACATGAGTGATCTTAGTTGTAGGTGTTCCATAATAACACGGAAATAATGCATGAGGAGATATGCCAAAGGGAGCATCTTGAGGAATTATTCAAGATCGAAGAACACATAATGAATAACATTGGAATCCTGATGATCAAAGTAGCTCATAAAGACTCCATATGATCCTACTCCCTTTGGAGGGTAAAAGAAACATCAAAGCAAAAGCTACATGCAATATCGAAGATACAAGTGGAAGCATTGTCACCTCTCAAGAAATTCCATGTCATCAGTTACTATGAGTCCAAGTCATCAATGTTAGTGACTTGTCATGTTGTCACCTCATGATGATGTGGAAATGATGATGTAATTATGTGATTATCATAAAATCAAATGTGGAAGCCCAAGAGTCATATGTGGACAAACGAGCGATATGTCGAAGTCAGAAAGACATATGTAATTCCAAAAGTCATGAAGAAGTTCAAAATTCATTTAGAAGTCTAAGAGTTGTATAGAAGTCCAAAGGTCATAAGAAGTTAAAAAGTCATATGAGAAACTCAAGAGTGATGAGGATATGAAAGGTCATACCTTTAGTTAGAAAATGAGCCTCATTACTCAAGCAAAAGACTTTTCACCTTGGTTTCTCCCATAAGGCATTAGAGAGATAGAAATAGTTCTTTTGGGGGGCAAGTAGTGGCTCTAATGTTTCAGTACTATCGGAGATAGTGGCGTTCATTGTACTCATGTATCTTGGAACTTTTTCATAATACTTGAAGCCATTTGGCCAACACATTTTCACGCATAGATCGTGGACGTTTTTGATACTATTCTTCAAATGTTTGCAATTTATGTTGACTTACATATTTACTAAATAAATTGAATTATTCCAGTGGCGTTGGTGCTCAAATTGTTAGAAATGTGTTGTGATTGTCATAATGATCATGACATCTATGTGAACTATTTCGCTTGATGATTAATGATTCTTCCATATTATGTGCGTGAATCTGTACTGGATTAGCACTATTACTCTTCTTTTTGGGACTCACTTTTGTTCCCTACATCGAAAAAACCTTGATACATTTACAATTGAACATTTCACAAGGCATACTCTCTTGCTCATTCAGAAGTACATGCACACTACTCTCTCATGCTAATTTCTCAAGCCAATGCAAATCTTTAAGTTAATGGCAGTCGGGCCACAATTCCGGATGGAACACCTATAGTAAATGGTGTGAGGTCTAGTTGGGACTTCATATCGGGGAGATCCCCTGTATGTTGGCGGGATCCAAAACCATCAACAATATCTTTCATCTTGCAGGGTTGGTGTTCTTGTTGGTCCACATAGATCTTTGTGAACAAGCTTTAGTGGCCTTGATGTCGAGCACTCCTTTGACTTGATGGTTACTCTTGTTTGTTTCCCATGTTGGCAAGATTCGCAGATGGCACTTCTTGGTTTCAAGATTGTGGGCATATCTCTCATTGCTTGTGTTTTGTTTATTTTTACCAACCTATCAAAGAACAAATGTCCAATCCTTTTATGTCATAACCAACCCTCATTTGTTTGTCCAATGTAGCATTTTTATCCTTGAATTTCATCAAGAATATATATGTTTCCTTGAGTCCTTATCACTCTTCCCAGTAATTTTCCCTAACTACTCTCCTTTTCACAATCTTTAGCACAAAAAGTGAGATCATAACCTTGATTGCACATCTAGTTGACACTTAAAAGATTATATTTTTGTCCTTCAACATACAAAACATTTTGAACCTTAGTCCTACCATTGTCAAAGCTTGTGGTACCTCTCATAGCGATTCTTATAGATCCATTGTCTCCAAAAGACACATTTCCTCCTTTTTCTTCTTTTAGAGTAATAAATTTCCTTTGACCTCTAGTCATTTGTCTAGAGCACCCGCTATCAATGAACCATTGACTTTGATCATTTGAAGCATACATAACTAGTACACAATTTTTTGTTGGTGGTTCTTTCTATTTTCTCTTCCAAAACCCTTCTATTGATTTTGTAGGACAGTCTTGTGCCACGTCTCCAAAATTATTGCATCTATAACACTATATAATATACTTGGATAATGGTGCAAATGAATTATGATTTATGTTATCATCAATATCTCTAATTCTGATTTCTACGAGTTTATTTTTAGGGATTTGATGATAACCTATTTCATGATCATTTTTCAGATAACCTTTACAATCTCTTACTTGATGACTAAAACTTTTGCATGAAAAATAGTGACCCAGAAAAGTAGTTTGATACCTCACTAAGTATGGTTGCCTCGATGGCATAGTTCTTTTGAAGTTGATTTGCTTTGCAGATTATCCAAATCTTTGTTGGTCCTTGTCCCTTATCATATTGCTTCCTACATTTTGAATGGACTCCTTGAGAGCATCAACGTAGCTTTTTGGTGTAGTAGTGTTTTCAAACTCCTCCCTCAACCTGTCCTTGCTCTTGTTGAGATTGGAACTTTCAGGTTTTTCTTCAACTTTCTCACTTGGTGATTTGATGTTTGCCTCTTCTTTGTATGAGGTCTCACCCATATAACCAAGACTGGTCTTGTCATCTGGTGATCTTTGACTGTTGAGAATATCATCCAAAATTTGAGATCTTTTCATATTTTCTTTGAGCTTATTTAGCTCTTTCCTTAATGAGACAATTTATGCTTCAAGATTTTCACAGTTTTCTTCCTTTTCTTTTAGCTAAGTGTTCAATACTTCTTCCACTTTTTGATTTCTCTCTTTCAATCTCAATGAAGATGATTTCCTTGGATAGTCACTTGTTCATCTTCATGAGGTTATCAAATTCTTCTAATGCAATGATAATTCCTACTTCAAGATCCATTGTGCCTTCAACACTTTCTCCTTCTTCTTTTTCTTTTTTCTCCTCTAATTTGTCTATGCTAGATTCCTCATTTGTGGCTAAAAATAGGATCCCTCTTCTATCTTCATCAAAATCATATTCTTCTTCAAAAAAAATCATTATCCTCTTTGGAGTACAATTTTTTCTTTTTCGAAGATTTTCCTTTGAAGACCCTTTTTCTGGGTTCTTCATCATCACTATCTTCCCTGTAAGTACACAGCAACGAAATGTCCTATCCCACCATAGTTAAAATAAATGAGAGATAACTTACCTTTTAATTTGGGTTTTCTCTTTAGTTTTCTAACTAGATGAGCCATTTGGTATCAAATTCATCACTGGAAAAATCACTGGAAATATTTTCTTTGGTACCCGAGGATCATCTCCAAATCCAACTCGATAATAAAATAAGTCACCTTCTGCAATGGACCAACTAGGGTGGCATAGCGAATCCACTGAAATTGGCAAGGTACTAGCTAGGGTGGCAAAGAAGGTCCACCGAAACTAGTTGAGGATCTCACCTGAAACCTTCTTGTACGAACTTGCTTGAGCTCAAACCAAACACAATGAGAAATTTACCAAGAATCGAATTATTAGCAATGAGTCCACCTTCCTTTTATAATTTTTTCTTAAGTCTCTCCGAGCTTCTAGATTCCCCATTTTAATATTATTTTATTAGTGGGGGTCACTTTCCACTAAGTGACTATTTTTCACCCTTTTTAATAAAATATTATTTTTCGCCCTTTTTCCAATAAAATATATTTTCCACCATTCTCTAATAAAATAATATTTGCCCCTTTTTATTAATATCATTAAAATTTGGGAAAACTCTTTAGTAACTTCTGTGCTTACAAAATCAGGGACATTACAATCATCCCCGCCTAAGATTGCTTGTCCCAAGTGATCCATCCTTATATTCCTGAATCCTAAATATGTTTGAAGAATGACCACTGTAAATGATTCAAAAATTTTAGTGTCAGGATTCCACGTACAACTATAGAATGTTGCAACATCAGTGTTACACTTTGCCATTATATGAGACAACCAACCATACCATACTTCATCATTTCTTAAAGAAAGGTGTAAGCAAGGCACTTCGAAAAGTGCTCCTTCTGTATCTTTGTACAACATTGCACAAATCACAGACATGCAACATAAGCTTTTTTTGCAATTCCTTCAGAGGGTGTGCATCCTTGACTATATGTGCATTCAATTTATGATGCAATGCACACAATAACATCTTCCCCGCCCCCGATACCCTCTTATCAAGATGTATATGTACTATTAGAGTATCTCTAAGAAGAGGTCCCTTCCTCCTCCCTTAGTATTTATCAACAATTTGGAGAGCAAAATATTTTAAAAGAGTTCCCTCCAGAGATTCTCGAATTCTTGCATTTCCACTATCAATTATCAAAAAAAAAGAACTTGGAGAAGAAATAGCTTTGGTAGCATTTTCCTGTACTTCAAGTAGATGCCTTTCCACCTCCTTGAACTTGTTTAACAAGTTATGTGCATTTATTTTCGTCATGCATGTCTCCAAGAATTTGTAGTTTCCTCCTGGAAAATGAAGCCAATAAAAGTTCCTCAATAAAACCTTTGATGATGTATTAAGAAGCCTGAGGAAAATAATATTATCTAGCCTTGCATTTTATGATTTTGGATATTGTACTTCAAAATCTAGAAGTGTTCATTTTGATGGCACTGATATGTTTCTGTTGATTTTGTGGTATGGATAGGTTCCTTCCAAATCCCATACTGAGGACTCTACTGTAATATTTGACATGGTAGTTATGTTCACCATCTCAATAAAATATGTTGTCAGATTCAATTGCACATGGATTGAGTCTGCAGATGAAAATGTACCATAGAATTCTGTTATTTCCTCACGAAGATGGTCATAAAATTGACCTCTCAAACCCATCCATGGATTCCGGGTTTTCTAAATTAGAACACTTATGTATTTTGTCCACATATTCAATGTCCATCTTTCTAGAAGGGTCTTATATTGAACATAGTTGACAAGTTGTGCCCTCTCATCACTACATTCTCACTTTTCTTCAAAGCTTCCATGCATAACCTTTAGCCAATCCTGGTACTCCTTCTTAGGCCGAACTGGGGTGATTTGTCTACCTTTTATTCCATACATATTGCAGGGCCCTTAACAGTGGATCGAATTATGAATTGCGTTGCTCAAATTCCATAATCATTTCATGTCCTTAGCTGAATGATATAGCCAAGTTGCTCAATAGATCTAGCTTGATCAAAGGTTTCTTGCTCTGCACTGAGAACAAAAAGCTCTACTTGAACATTCATTTTGGAGTCACCTTGGTCGACTTGAATGCAATGTAGCAGTGTAAAATTCTCGTTCTTTTCACTTAGACCCTTAACAAGGTAATAATGACTTGTGCCTAAATTTAGTCTGATAATTCTGTCTTCCACATGCTCAGTTGGACAAAGTGGCTTGCTTGGAGTTCTAGGGCCCTTAAATAAAGACTCTTCAATACGCTAAACCAGTAGCTTAGCTTCCTCTGAAGTCATATTACCTATAACATAATATTCATGTTGAAATTTTGAAGTTCTATGTTGTAATAATTACTTATTTCAAAAACTTCTTTTTGATGCAATATTAGTTAAACAATTGTAGATAGCACATAAACCAAATGCACAATAGAAGACAACCAGGAACATAAATGAGACAAAAAGAATTTAGGTCCAATGACTAGGAAAAACCCACAAGGGGAAAACCCAACCATATTCTTCTTCTATTAGATATCAATTGTTCAATAGAGATATAAAGTACAATGAGAGATCAAGAGAATAAGTTCACCCAAATATAAACAAGATGTAGCATAAAGATGATTGGTGGCAACAAAAAATGAAAACACTTTATCAACCTTCCCTTCAACAGAATCAACACTGAAACACTAAACCAACCTTGGCTCACCAAGTCCTGCTCTTACTCTCCAGGTCTCTCTCTCACAATCTTCTTCAAGTCTCTCCAACTCTCTCTCTCTCTCAAGTTCAAATTATTCTTTCACAATGCACAAGTAGTGAGAACGAGATTATATAAGATACATATATAAGAGGAGCAACAAATTACAATCATAAAGGAGGAGCAATACACATGGCTTGCAGAGGAGTTACATATGCCATTTAGGGTTGTACACATGCCTTTGTAACTTATGACATTAAGGAGGTACACACGCCTTTGTAACTCATGTCATTAAGGAGGGAATGTAACATATGAATTAAAGAGTGTGTAAGAGGAATCTTTTACGACATGCTTTAATCAGTGTGTAAGAGAGACTATAACACATCCATTAAGTGAGAGAGAGTAACATGCATTAATTGAGGGGAGTTACATATAACATGATTGAGAGACATGAATTTCCTTTTAATAATAATATAATAGTATCATAAAGGGTAATAATAATAATAATAATAATAATTAAGTTGAGATTGAACTATTAGGACTGACTAATGATAAGTTAAGTGATTTTCCATCAACTATACTTGACTACCAATTGATGAAAGGTGATTTACTATTTTTGGAAAGTCATACTTGAGATGTTAGACATGAATTTTTATTTTTAGAAAGTCACTCAAGAATTGTCAGAAATGAGATTTTAGATAAGAAAATTCATCCCTAAGCTACCAATTTTCAACACTCCCTCTCAGCTAGGGAGGAATTTCTTTCTGCATCAAAGATCCCTGGTTTTTCTGCTCATCTCTGCTTTATATCATCTTAAACAATGATGTAAAAATATAATGAAGAAGAATCATCATAAGGGAGATTCATCTATAACCCTATATCCACTAATCTTCCCATTTGAACACAGGTTTTGGGGTTTACCACTTGTCAGCACATGACAAGGATCGCATACAACCAAGTCTCACCTCTGTTTGGGGGGATTACCACTTGTCAACACATGACAAGGATCGCGCACAACTAAGTCTCCTCTTTGCTTGGGGGGATTACCACTTGACAAGGATCACACACAACCAAGCTTTAAGACACCCATTGGCCAAATGGGTGTGTGACATCCCTTAGCTTAATGATGTGTTTGTAAATAAGTGTGTATAAGTTTATTTATTAGTTTGCTAGATTAAGTATGCTACATGGAAGAAGATAGATATTTTAATTGTCATTAGTTCATTACAAATAATGGTTGATTGTAAAGGTTGTAATTATGTTTGATTTTGTAAATAAAGACAAAACCTAAGAAATTAATGGCCAAGTACATATGGATGGAAGAGGAAAAAGGTTGCAATTTAATTATGCAAATTATTATTTTATCCATCAACGAGTCCTAGGCATTTAATATGGGTGATTAGATTTAAATAAAAAATTATGATATTCGCCAACCAAATGTTTCCTAGAAGACAAGAAGTTGTTCTCAGAAGTGGAAAACAAGAGCTCATTAATGAGTAGAAAACTACCTGCCACCTGTTGGTGACGTGGAGGCACCACCTAAAGAGTGGTAGATGGATATTATCTGAGAATGCTCTTGGTTTTGTCTCAATTATTCTGAGAGCATGAAGTGAACAAAGTTCGTTCTTCAAGTTAAATACTCTAGAAGACTGGGAATATAAAGATATCATTGAGATACAAAAATATATGTTAAATTGTATGAGTAAGAATGATGATACAATGAGTGAGGGGCCTGTTTATATACTAGGCAATGCCTCTTCATGGAAGGCCATGTCCCATTTAGACATGCCTCTTTAGTGCTTATTAGTGATTAACTAATCATTATTATAATTATCCTCATTATTTATATTTATCTTATTTATATATATTTTATTCGTAACATTGCCTTCCTCCTCAAAAAAGTTGTGTCCTCAAAGCTTATTGATGCAAAATGCTTGATCTTTTTTTTCGGTTTCGAATATCTTCTCGTCTCGACACTATAATCTTCATTGATACAAGTTGATATGATCTTTTAAGTGACAAGTAAAATTGTCGCACTGAAAAGAGATCGGGCCATCTTAGATTAATCTTCTGCGGAATATTCTGATCGTTGGAATTGTGTAACGAATTGTCACCATAGGATGGGATTGAGGTTACATCAATATTCTTTGGAACGTCAGTTTGTTGTTTCTGTTTTGAATGGTCCTGATATGTAGCTTGGTTGAGTTGTCTACTCTCATTATTCAGATGTCGATAGGAAACTTTTTTGGTTTGACTTTCCCTTATTAGGTGTGTGGAAATTTTTTTATTTCCTTCTCGTACTACGAATTTTGAGTTAGGTACACAATCTTCGTTTAGAATTTTCATCATCTAGATTGTAACATGTGAATGTGGTTTTCCTTCAACTGATTGATCATCTTCTTGAGTTCTTCTATTGATTGGTTCAATATTTGTTTCTTTATCTTCAACTGAGGATGTTACGACTGGCGACTTCTATACTTCCTCTTGAATACAATGTTATAACTTGTCTTTTAACGACTTCTTGTCCTTCTTAATTTTTTAAATTTGTGTTAGTAATTTTTCGCTATGATCCTTAAGTCACAAGACTTCTTCATTTCTATCAGCAGTGATTTTGTCAATTTCATTTTGCATATTTTTTAATACTTTTTTACTTTCTTGAAAAATTACTTTTGAAATATCTTGGATGTCTTCTGGTGTTACTGAATTTGGCTTCACGATGACATCCTATAGTGTTATTTTTTTCTTTTTGTAAGAAAATGTCAAAAACTTCTTTTTCATATTCAAGATGAAGGAACCAAGGGTTTCCATCCAAGGTGAACCTAAAATAATGTCACCTTGATCGCTCCATAGGATTTGAACTGATAATTGTGATACGAATGTATAATATCCAACATTTTATTGTAAATTGGTTATGTCATATATTTTGTTGTTAAAACAATCAAATTTTTCAATTATATTTGACTCGGGAATCACTAATTGGTTTGGATTTTAGGTTTTATATAATTTTTATTTTCAGTTGGTGAAATAGCAATAGTAACATACTTTCCCGCAATAGACCCTTTAATTCTAAACAGCGCTAAGGCATAGTTATATTTAGTTTATGGGAATCTTCCAACCTTCATATCTGTATTAAGTTCCATTTTGCTTCTCAAGATGAACTTTCTTCAATTTCACCCTTCCCTTAATATTAATACCCTTCAACTATTGGATAAATTCAAATAACCTTTTTCCTAATTCAAAATTTGAACTTTTAATGACTTGCACTTCCCTTTTTTTATTTAATTTTTTATTTAAATGTGTTGAATAATAATAATAATAATTTTATTTTATAAATTAAATAATTTTATTTTTATTATATAATCTATATAATTATGTTATTTATAAACTTATAATGTGTTAATTGAACCAACAGATGCAACCTCAGAAAAGTGCAATGGTTGACCATGATAACATGGCATAAGGAAAATAAAACGACCAACGACAGGATAGTCAGCGGTGGAGGCAGATGATCGAAAGTGACGATAGAATTCAATGGCGATCTATGCAATTTTGTCGGCGATGGTTGCCCAGCAGTTCGAATGGTGTGGGTGATGGTTTGAAGGTTCGACAACTGCAGACAAATCTACGATGGCTCTAACAGCGGTGGCAACACTGTAATGTGCGGGTTAGACAAACTGTTTTTCGTACGTGGGCCACGTAAGTGAGTTGGTCGTTTTTCTTTTAACTGAGTCTATACGCAATGAGTGCACAACCGTGGTTGCAGCGGAATAGTGTTAATGTAGGCCGCAAAGAGCAGTCAGTGTTGCAATGATTTGCATTGAATGGCGGTCAAGGTAATATATCAAGAAGACTTCGTTTTTCTCTGCATTGTCCTACTGCTGCCCCTTTTTTAAATTGAATATCTTTCTTATTTTCTCTGCACAATTATGTTGGTGTTCCTGTTGCAAAAAAGTCAAGGGTTGTCGTTTCATTTAATGATGAAGAGAGTTCACATAACGAGTCTTTTCTTTGTTGCTCTAGGGATATATTCGACGCATAACATTGACTTAGGTTTCAACGAATGGCGTGAATTTCTGTTTCTTTAGAAAGGGCTATATTTTTTAATAATTTTTTGTTTTATTTTATTTTTTATATGTTGATTTTTCCCCCTTCTTTTTTGAAATCTATATATTTTTTTCTCTTTTTTTTTTTAGCCAAAGGCCAACTAGCGAATTGGAGACCTTCCAAAAGCTTGTAGTGAAACGCTTCAACGACAACAAAGTTGACAAATTTCGATGGCCAAAGACCTAGATCAGAGAACGAGCTCTATGCAACAACCAAAGGATCGAACTGCGTTGATAAAAAATTAAGCGAACAAAGTTCGTTCTTCACGTTAAATACTCCAAAAGACTTGGAATATAAAGATCTCCATTGAGATACAAGAATATATGTTAAAATGTATGAGTAAGAATGATGATACAATGAGAGTGAGGGGCCTACTTATATACTAGGCAGTGCCTCTTCATGGAAAGCCGTGTGCCATTTAGACATGCTTCTTCAATACTAATTACTAATTAACTAATCATTGTTACAATTATCTTCATTATTTATATTTATATTATTGATATATTTTTTATTCGTAACGAGCATAATTGGAGAGACTGAAGAGAAGCAAGGAAGAATAGACAGAAAATAAAATTTTAGGTCAGGTTTGCTCGGGGGAACAAGCATTGTTGTTGTGTCAAGGCTAGGAGGAGCCAAATAATTAGCCATATATTTCCTAGAAGCTTGATAACAAACCAATGTTCTCTAACCCTTTTCTTATTTTGTGTTAAAAACAAAAAATTATCTTTACTCATTTATAGTTTTTATATTTTACTGTGTTTCTTGAAAAATGTTATTTTGACAAGAATTGTGCATAAATGAACTGTGTGTTTTTGTTTGTTAATAAACCTATAAGAAAAAGAAAGATTGTCTTGCATTGGAGAAGAAAAAATGATTGGTTGACTTGGTTCTTGGTGGTAGGCCTAGTCTAGGTTTTGGTCTTGGAAGTCTCTTTTGAATTAATTCTATAAGAAGAGAAGTTATTTCTAGGTTTTCCCCTTGGAGGGGTTTTGCCCTGACTTGGAGCCTATATCTTGTGTTCATCTTTGTATGGTTGTGATCTTCATTGTTTTGGCATTTATTTGATGATAAGAACATAAACATAATCAACAAGAAGAATATAATATCACAAATAATTGTCAAGGAAAAAGTCAAATTAAAATGTTATCGTAATCGATTTTCCAATAGTTGACTTGGTTGATCTTTGACCTACTTGGAAGAGATTCTTGGAGGGCTGACTTAGTGCTTGGAGGAGGACTTGGTCTAGGGTTTTGGGTCTTGGTTTTCTCATTTGAAGCAGATTCTATAAGAAGAGGAGATTATTTTTGGGTTTTCCCTTTGGAAGGGTTTTGCCTTGGCTTGGAGCCTACTTCTTGTGTCCATTGTCTTTATTGTTTTCATTCTTGATAATTGTTTGATGAAAAGATCTAATAAAGAAACATAAGAACATAACTGAAGTTCACAAGCAGTTATTAAGGTTAAGGAGAGTTTGTTTTAATAGCTGCCCTACTACATTCTCCAACAAGGTTAAGAGCTTTAGTACATGCTCTACAATGAACTGTTTTGGCTACTACCCTCAGAAACATAGGTGAAAATGGAACTATTGTAAGCACAAAGTATGAATGAGGATTCCATTTTATTTTCATGTATGCCAGAATTTTCAATGCAATAATAAGATAATTAGAATTTCAGATTTCCTTTAGTTCTTAGCAATTTATACTTGTGATTCCAGACTTGAGCACTTTAAAACACCTAAACAACATGATATTTTCACTTTGTTTTCAAGAGAGCCTTCTGTTTGGTTGAGGAAACCAAACCAAAAAGAGAACTGCCAAATCATCCGACAAAAATAACATCATCCATGTTGCAAACAAAACTTAGATGTAAATAGTATAATTTCTTTTTCTTTAAAGCGTTTGTTTCTACATGGTTAAGTCACAATGATTAAGGTGTATTTCTTTTAACACTCTCTGATCACAATTCACAACAATCAGTAACACGGTCAAAGCCACTCCAAAATTCAATGCAAAGGCCAAGTCTGCACATCTCTTAGAAGATTTTACTAAACATAATATGACGGCAGAGTAACAATCATTTATTAAACAAAATTAAAACAGGTAGGCTCTAGCCAACTTGCATGTATCTGACATATGATGGTCATTGGAAAGTACACTGTCCAAATCAGCATGTTTTCCCTCAAACTTGCTTATATACTAATGTCATGGCCTAGCAATCTAATCTTAAGGAGCATTAGAAGGGAACTGTACAAAAATATATACTCACAAGGCTGTTTCATATATTAAAACATTGTTCTTACAAAGGAGATCCTTGATCCAGAGAACCAACTAGCATGAAACCAGTGATCCAGTCTCAAAATTGCTCTACTTCTCATTTTCGTCAACTTTCTTCAAGCATCCATCTACATCACAAAGCAACAGACACCTGTCATTGACCAACTATAAATTACACAAAAAATTCTACAAGTATGTTTCACTTTGCATGGCCACTTAATAGTGAACATCATGGCTTAAAGTTCATATTTGCACACCTGGAAGGCTGGCAGCACTATTGGCCAAGGAAGATGCAGAAATGCAATCCTGTTCCACAGAAAGTTTATTTTAGTAAGTACAGTGCCTCAGGGATATCCCAATGACAAGACATTCTGCACTTTGGCTAATAATATGAAAGTGAAAAGGAATAAATATTTATTTCTTTTGGTTCAAGATTGGAAAAAAACATACTTGTAGGAAGTTTACTCACATTTACTTCAAGTTTGACTACAAATAACTTGAATGTATTCATAAGATTTTCTGCCTCTTTTGTCAAATCCATCACATATTTATCAGAAAAGTAACTTTGCAAGTCCTGCATGTACAATAGCAACACATTGTTATAAAGTAAGTGATGGTAGGTACTAGTAACTAGCACTGCATGTTCTAAAGTATAGTGAGTCAAAGGAAGACTGCACTTGAATCTTTAGTTGTTAGGAGGACAAATGCTACATGTTGCACAAGTTTCCAGAATGCAGGAATTAGGTATCCGGAACAGCTAGAATATGCCCCCAAGTTTTCAGGTAATGGCAAGTTGGGAACAACAAAATATATATTAAAGAAATACATAAACATACATAAATAGTAAATACATATATATTAAATCCAATTTTTGTTTACAAGGATTATACATGGGATATATCATCATTGTTATGACTCCCTAGGGAAACCTTGTCTCTTGATAAACATAGACATGCTGAATAAGTTGCAGCTCAGCTGCCAAAAAAACAACGTTGAGCTGTGTAACATATTTCTCATCCCAATAAAACAACATAAGTATTTCTAACTGCATATTTATTTACAGAACGCTGAAAACTTAGAAAAGGCCTTCCAGCCTTCTGTACATTTCTCACATGCTTCAGGCCATGGCTTTTAATACCCTCAGAGAAAAATTTAAAAAATGATCGCTGTTATGGTCCATGGAAAGATTGCTGAGTAGAAAGTTAAAACAATATCAAAAAAGAAGAAGAAAAATATTGAAAACCAGGTTACCAAATTAGTCAAACAAAATCTGCAAAATATCACCTAATTTATTTCAATTCTGAAAGGAGGCAGGAAAAAAAAGACTAATGTTCCAAAGTCGAAAGAGCACTCCTATTGCTGCAGTTTTCAGTGCTGCCAATAATAGAGTACTGTTTTATTTAAAGATCTAGGAAATTTGTATTTAGTGTGTAGGTGACAGCACCTAGCCATTCTATGATCTCGGAGGTCTGTGCATGCCAACTGGATGTTTTTCTACAAGATTGTTAACAGGAATGATCAAATACAAATTCTATTGTGATACAAAACATGGCAGTTTCCCATCAATTACATTCTTCTCACATGCAGTTTCAAAAGAATGCCACACAAACACCAACTACTCTGACATAGATTTTCAATTTTGAAGGTCCTTTCAAATCAGGAGAAAGAAATCGAGGAACCCCAGGAATGGCTTCTGCCATTCTTGACAATTGTTCCCATGCAACACAGCAAATGTATGTATTATCCTGTACACCAAGTCAAACTGCCAATGAATCCCCAAATACTAAAATCAGGGAATGTAAAATGGCAGGCAACGGGTTTCTGGAATGGTAAAAGACTGGGATCCAGTGAGTGCAGGAAACACAGATTAGACATTTGTAGGTAATGATAGAAAACATCAGAATCACAATGAAAAAAGGAGGAAATTCCAGGAAACGGCTTACGAATGGTAAGAAATGGTAGGAGAGAGAACAAAAATACCATGAATTGCAGGGAGGGGGTGCAGTGGAGGGGATTCTGGACCATTTACAAGACTGCGTGAAATGTTCCAGTCACCAGTCATAAGGTCTGGCATTCCACAGATTTTCTGGAAGTTGGAAGGTTGTAGAGGCATCCTCAGCAACCTTCCTCCTGCTTCCCTATACCAACTAGAAGGTATTCTAATGCTAGGGCTCTAGATGACTTATTTAGGAGGTCTAAGGATAGACCAATGACAAGGCTGTTATAAGTTAGGGTTTGAATGATAGTCAATATTAGGGCTTGCAATGGCATATAGTAGTCAAAGAAAACCCCTATAAATGATATTCAAAATAAAAGAAGCAAGGGTTTCCAATAGATGCTAGGGCGAGCTCGAGCAAATAGGTTTTAGGGCCGTTAGATATGTATAAACAGCAATAAAAGGAATTAACATCAGCCCTTGTAGGGGATGCAAGACAACTTATAATGCAAGATTTTTCTTTTAGAGGGTTTATATAGGTTATCCTACAATTTAGAGGCACTCCCATGGAATAAAACAACACTTTACACACAAATCTTCACCTAAAACCCTAGCGGCTGCCCTAGTTGTCTAGGAGATAGAAAGATCAAGAGAATTTTATTTGATTTTAATGTTGACCAACACACTTCTAGACCAGAATCTTAACATACAAGGGAAAATGGAGTCTTAGTGGATCTACATACCAAGAAAGGACCTTGATGAAGTATGGAGGGTCCAAGGCATCCACTTCTAAAACCCTAGTTACTATTCATTGAGGGGAGATATTAATTATAAGTCCTGCACACTAGGAGTTCCCTCATAAGCTATGAAGAGGACAATTATGTATGCAATTATGAAGCAAAGTTTCACCAATGGTGAGCATTTAGACATTGAACATTAGAAAGCCCACTTAAAACATTTAAAGCATGCAAAATATCAATAATCAGCAATAAACTTACAAAATCTTCCACAATAGCACTTCTTTCAATCCTAAAATAGTCTCACCAAGCAAAAGTCACACCCAATAGCAAGTTGCATCCATAGATCACATTATACCCAAGTAGTGAATAAGGAAGCTAGCTTGCACTCTTTTTATAAAGGTTGAATTCACATGTGTGATGATGAAACAAGAAGTGAGGGGGAGACTTTGTTTATATGAGACTTCTCCTACTCACATTACAAGTAAAATGATCTAAAAGCCCTAAAGACAAGTACACTTCTGAGCAGTGTTGCATGATCCTTTCCCCCCCCCCCCAAGGATCCAAGGCCGGAACCACATCCCGTACAAATCCTTGGCTGATCCTCCAGCAGAACTGTGGATCCAAAAATCGGATAAGCGGTTCCGCTAATTTGAGGCGATTCCTGGAAACTCAGAACTGCGCAGACCCAATCTACAATTTCGTATTTCCAATCCAAAGATCCAGAAAAGGATTTGCCTCAATTCCGTGGAGGATTGGGTGTGAAAAATCCTAAATCTAACACATCAGAAACCCCTACTACAATATATGGTTTATTATCTCCTACTTGTTCTTTACATTAACAAGTTATTTAATAATATAAACATTGAAATAAACACAATTGTAGCCTTCACAAATATACAGATCAACAACTGAAATAAACTGAGACAACAAAAGGGACACCGTTATTTTTAGACAATTATCCCTGGAAAAACCCAATCTGGGAAAACCAGTGCAGCAGATGAGGGCTTTATTATTATGCAGATTTCTGAATACAACTAGGGTACCAGAAATGGCTCACCCAACAGAGAATGTCCTCGGTAGTAATACCTTTCTCTGGAGACAGATATTTCGGCTAATCAGCAACCAGAGGATTTGCCCCACAGTGACTTCGACTATTCCCTTAGCTGGACAGCAAAAGCTGCTCCAAGCTATCCTCTGGAACTATGTCACCCTCCTACAGCTCTGCATCAGCTGATCAGCTCTCATTCTGCCCCACGAAATCACCTCAGCGCAACCTCTTCAGCCCAGCGTCAGCTCTGCAGCCCTCTGCACTGCCTGTGTCAACCTCTGCGGCTTTTGCATCAGCCTCTTGGCCCTCTGCGTCCTCTGCGCTGGCCTCCTCAACCTCTGCGTCAACCTTCCTAGGCTCTGCGCTGTCTCTCCGGCACTTTATCTGCCTCTCTACTATGTATTCTCGGCCTCCTACTGAACTGCCCCTCGCTGCAACAGATCACTAACTTGATTTCTCAGCAAACCCTACGCCAGAAAATCGAATTGACTGATCAACTTGGTGTATCTCCAACTGACCCTCAAGCCTCCTCTTATACTTTTCCTGTTGACGAATCAATGGTCGAGATTAAGTCTCTAATCAACAGCTAAGATTAGAACTGGCTTGATCCTCGTTATTTAGAACTTTCCCACCCATATTATATTAATACATATTAATATTTTAATTTTCCTAAGTTTAGACTTAGGAACTCATTAAAAATATTAATTATTTTAATATCTCTTCATCCGGGTGGAATTTCTCCAAACGATTTCTAAGTCTTGGAGATCTCATGTGCTTTAGCCTCTCCACCAATTTTCATGGCTAGAGCACATTCGATGCTATCAAAAATCAACATTGGGCACAGATCCAAGCAGATCTCGAGCAGATCTGGAGGTCGACGGTCGGTTTCATGGGGGCCCGATTTCTAATTTTTGTTTTTCTTTGACTTAAGTTGGGTTGGGGCACGCCGGACACTCCCAAGGTGCTCCCTTGATGCCCCTTAGATGCTTCCTAGATGCTCCCTCATGGTAATGTTAAATTCTTGAAGTAAAAGTCTCTCCATGCCAACATATCATGCCCAAAGGTGCCCTATCCCACCATTAAAGGAGTAAAATGGGTGACATGGCACAAAATATCTCAAGCATTGGGACTCCAAGGTGATGTACAAGCCCTCCCTTATTATTTCAAGGATGACCATCATCATCTAGGCTCAGGATCAAGCGATTCCCATCAAACAATGTCAAAGCCAACCTGGGGGCATCCTGGGTTCACTAGGCACATCATCAATATCTGCAACACTAAGCATCATGGGCTCAACATTTCAGCATCTAGGGGTCCCTCGGGGTGTCAAGTGTTGATGTTTTATATCTATGGAAGGTCTTCTACATTGGCTTGGTGTCTTATCATGTAGAAGAAGTTTGATTGCCTCGTTACATGCTTGCTTGGTGGAGTAAGTGACTTTATTATTTCTTTCTTAAGGTTAACCTTACAAAAAGTACAATAATTAGAGTAATTAATTATTGTGAACTATTAAGCAAAAGTTGCAAAAGTTCTAAGGATAAATAATAAAATTATTTAAGTGACTTAGATTTAATCTCAGCGATTGATCTCAAGAGAGGCTTAGGATCTAATCCAAGCCATTGAGATTAGGGTTAGGGTTTATTTTCTTAATGAAATGATAAAATCAATCTAATGGAGAGGTAAAGATACCATTATGCACATTTAAGAGAGGGATTTTCTCAAGAGGAGGGAAAAAGGCTCTAGTTGATTGAAGAAGATCGAGGAGGAATTGTTGGGAGACATTTCCAAAGAAATTCAAGGGAAGTCGAGTAGGAAGAGAAGGCCGAGCTAAGGGGTCGATTTGTTGTAGAGGTTGAGTTATTTCCTTTGGCCAATTTGACAAGGTCATGAGGGAGAGATAGCCGAGAGCACTCCAAGGAGGTCGAGTTTGTCATGGGGCCAATTCCAATGCAATACTTGAGTTTATGGGCAGTCTCAATTTCCAAGGAGCACGAGTTATAGGTTCCCCTTCAACTATAATTTCTCTGAGAAATCTTTTGTGGGTCAAAACCCAATATTTTCCAAATTTGATATAAGTGAAGGAAAAGCAATTTGGGTCAAACTTTTGTTGTTCTTGTGGCTGCTTCACTTGTGATTTTTTCGTTGCATTTTATTTTTGAAGTTAATAAATACCAAAGTAATTATTTTCAACAATTCATATTTTTATGTGTAATAAAATATTTTTTTGGGTGTAGATAATTGTTGGGTAAAACATAGTTTTAAAAGCCGGAACCAACGACTGGACCGGTCCACCTAATAAACCGAGTTTCAAACCGGAACTAGTCAAACTGGGACTGGTTAGATCTCAATGAACCTAATTTTAAAAAAATACATGAAATAATTAATTTTTAATGTGCATAATAACAATACTTTTGGTGACATGCCCACCAAATAGCTTAATAACATAATAAGAAGCCTCTCAAGAGGGTTGAATGATGAACAAAGTGAGTCGTTGGGCCTTTGAGGAGGCCTAATGAAGTCCATGGGGTGCATGATGAAGAACTGGATCTCAAACATAGTGGAAAAGGCGTCGGCTCCTTGTTTTCCAAGCAAATCCCTATGATGCCCCCAAATGGGTGTGAGGAGCACAAGGGCATCCTTGTGGGTCTCCAAGTGAATCGAAACTGCCTGTAAACCATCTGTAAGGGCTAGGAGAATGTCATAGCCCCCATCTAGACACCAGATCATCTGCGAAGTGTATGGTGCAAGTGTGGTGCATCATCCCCATCCAAATGGTGGAACACAGGCAATCAATGAGTGTTGTTGGGGATCCATGAAGTACTTTGCTATGGTGGAGGCCCATGGCTCTCAACGTTCACCCTACAAGTGCCAAAGTGGCCCTCTAAAGGGTCAGGACCTTATATAAGGGGGCCAAGCCCCAAATGGAGACCCACCTGCAATCCTGCATAAAATCCAATGCGTTCTCTTGCCATCCAATACAACAAATCATTAGAATAATCAAGTAAAATAGCTTATAAGTCATGGAATCAATGCATGCCCTTCCATAGTGGCCTTTGGCATGTACAAGTGTCTCCAAGCTCAATAAGGGAGTTAACCAATGACCTTATTAGGTGGTTTTTGCCTTTAAAGGGGATGACATGTCTGTGGGACATCCATCAAGTGGTAGGTGGTATGTGATATAGTTATGGAATGAGTGGTGATCAGGGGAATCATCCAGACCACATGTCATGGTCTAAGTTACACGAAGCACCGAAACATTTCGGAGTTTCCGAAACGGGTACGTTTAGAAACGTCACCTCCCAAAAATGGAAATGTCAGTTGAAATCAATGTTTTAAAACTCCGACTCGATCGAGGGTAGACTCCGACTCCAACTCCGACTCGGTATCGACTCGGCCGACTCGATTTTAGTGACTCGGTCGTTGTAAAAAATACATTAAATATTTTATTTTTTTTTATAAAAAAACATAATTTTAAAGATTTTCATTCATGTTTCCAAACACAAGCATTATAATATAGATGGAAGACAACATATGATCAAAGTAGGCTCATGAATATATCCATTATATCAAGATGGCACCCAGTGCACTGTCCAATGGCAATACATACATGATCAAAGATTCAAAACAAAAAACACATAACCAAGGAGGCTAGAAATAGGAGCAAGTGGATTATCACTATGGCTATCTATGGCTAATGTTTGTGATTGCAGGATTAGCTTTGCATCTTTGGAGGAGGGCCGTAGAACTTTGGTGCCCTGTTTCTCCTCCATTGTGACCTATTGCAGACTGCCTAAATTATCAGATCTGAAGCATTACCATACAAAGCTTAATCACATTAAAGATTGATTATAATAACCCTAAAACAATCAAGTTTAATCACAGAGTAATCACAAGGGGTTCAGTAAGTATCTAGCTCTTGTTCTTGCATATTTGTGCACTGACCTTGACTGACAGTGGGGTACAGTGACTGATATCCTTTGACAATGGTATATTTTGAAGTCTGGTGCATTTCTTCGCTCCAGCATTTGCTTTGGTCATTGATTGCTTTTTGTTCTGGAATGCCATCTTAGAAATACTAACCTCTTAGTTCAGAATTTCATTTGCATAGTCATTTAAATCTGACTGTCAAGTTGCTTCTCACATAATCACTGTTATCAATCTCCTTCAATCTTGAGTTGTTGTGCTTAAATACTCTTTAAAATTCACTGATATATAAATGCTATTTTGTAAAGTGAGAACACTCTAAGCAGATAACAGAATTAAGTGTACGTGATATTGTAATGTTTCATTCATCAATCATTGGAAGTACTATTGTAATCTGGTGTGTTGCAAGTGATACTTCATAAATTGAAAAATCATTTAACAGTGCTTATGTTGGGACATTTGGCTATAAGTATGTTCAGCTGAAGCAATCTAACATAATTTCGTAATTCACATTCTCCAAAAGATTGCTACTTGGTTTAAACTTTAAATATTATTGGTTAATCTAAGAAGCTGTTCATTTTTGTTTCTTAGCAACCTCATCTGCCATTGTTGAGGACAAATACTTTGAGCTCTTGATTTCCACTTGCTCCTATACTCTCAAAGGACAAACATCAAAGTGAAGTGATAATCCAATTGGAGTCCCCAACACTCAGCAAAATCTTAAAAATTTTTAAAAAAATATAAAAAAACGTTGTTTTTGGGGTTTACTGGCCACATGAACTGACCCGGCTGAGTAGTTACGGATCCGGCCAAATCACCCGAGTTATCACTGACTCGGCCGAGTCATGCTATAACTTGACCGGGTCAGTCATAACTCGGCCGACCAAACCGAATTTTCTGCCGGGTTGAAATTTTTTTCCCCGGCTTGGACCAACTCGGCCGAGTCGGTTCCGAGCCGGCCGGATCTTAAAACAATGGTTGAAACGTCATGAAACATCATATATGTTTATATATATATAAAGAAATTTATAAATAAGTGAATAACACAATACCTTGCAGGAAAAAAGGGAATATGACTCATAGATGACAATTTAGAAGGAAAACCAAGTCTATATTAATTGTCATAGATGATTACATGATGGTCGAGTTTCAGTCAAGTTTCAGCGGAGTTTCAGAGTTTTGGGTACGGGTACGTCCTGAAACGTCAGGTTCTTAGAAGTTTCGTGCAACATAGGTCATGCTACAAGGGTAGCTATGAGAAGGGAAGCCCATACCTGGGTATATGAGTGTAGGAGGGAGCAAATCATGGCACACAAATTACCCCGACTTTTGTTTTTCCACCCTTCTTCATATGCCTTTTGTCTTTGATTGATTTTTCTTCATAGCTACTCGAGGCTCCAAGGGATGAGAGCATGATGATATATAGCAGTGAATACCCCCTTAAGGTGGGGCAGTTCATCACCCACCAGAGGTTGGGACAATCATGGATTTCTTAATGATGGAGAGGGCTCATCTAGGGCCCATGGGAACCAGGGTGATGGCCATGGATAAGGGGTAGAGCTCATGTTTGGCTTCTGCCCACGTGCTAAATTTGTATGTCCCGACCATCTTTTGCATTTTTTGGTACATTTCCTGCTAAGAGTGGCCAAATTATGCTTTTCTTTTCTTTTAGTTGCATCAACCTCCAAGGCATCATTTCAGGCCCGACCCAAGGTGTGGACAAGGGGAAAGGGAGGCTGACCCTACGTGGATCAAGTGGACCAATGAGGACCCGATTGGGAGAAATGATGAATGGGGTTAAAATGAGTGGAAGGGGGGTGATGTATATGGAGTTTGGAAGTGGGAACACGCAATAAAAATCAGGATTTCCAATGTAGTGCCATCCCTAAAGCTAATGGCTAGTAAAGGAGATCCCACGGGACTAGGATACAAGGGTAACCACAAAATCAGGCAATGGAGACAAGAACATAGACCTAACCCACTCTTTCTGTCGAATCCCCCCACCAATCCATGTCCAAAAGTGGCCATGAAAAGTAAACAAAATTATTCAACCAAACCAATGAAAAGTCACACCCTTGGGGTCGATAGGCCCACCTTCAAACATACATTCATAACAGATGGGCAAGGGACCACATGGTTGGCTCAAGTGACAGAGAAAATGGCACATCGAGCTATCTAGTGGCTGCAAGGGGTTGCTGGTTGAGGACTATCTAAGAGGAAAATTTTCTCATACAGGTGGTGGGTAACAGGGACCATGCGCTCCAAGCAATCATACAATCCATCTTTGACCTCCCCAACCTGCAGATCTCCTAGCCAAGCCTTATAATGATACTTTGGGTTCAAAAAATACCCAGCTGCATGTATAGGACGATGGAGTTGATTGTTCCATCTGTTATCAATGATCTCCCATATACGCCCACATTTAGCTAACTTATCCTTGTAAGTTGCTCTTATTTGCTCCTTTGCTTGATCCATTGCCTCATAAATGTAGCCCATGGCCAATTTTTTCCCATCCACTATTCGTAGCACCTTAACAAGGGGCTCGATAATTTTCACAAGCTCTGCAGAAATTTTCAAAAAATAATTATCAAAAACCTTCTTTTTTTTGTCTTTGCCATCTTGTCTACGAGCCCATCGAGATGAAGTCCAATCATCAAAAGAAAACATTTTCTGCAAGTTTTTTTGTTGAGAATTGAGACATTGCAACGTAAGAAAGTGAGTTGCAACTCGTAATCGCAGGCCTAACAAGCTCTTTGTCCCCAATGTTTTTCCTCATTAGGCTCAATATGTATTTTGTAATGCACCTGGCATGCTCTACAATGTTTTTTACCCACTCCACTTTGCCTATGTCCTCAAGCATGAGGTCTATGCAATGTGCAGCACATGGAGTCCAAAATATGGTCTTATATTTAGACTCAAGCATCTTTCCAACAAGAAAATATTTTGAGGCATTATCTGTGATGACTTGCACAACATTCTGCTCCCCCACTCCCTCGATAATCTCATCCAAAAGCTCAAATAGAAGGGTTGCATCCTTCACCTTATCAGATGCATCAACTAATCTCACAAACATGGTTACTTGAGGGCAAGAAACAAGGAAATTAATGATAGTGCGGTTCTTTCCATTGGTTTGTCCATCTGACATGATTGAACAACCTATTTTGAGCCATGATTTTTTATACTCAGCGAAATACTCATCAATGGAAGAAATCTCTTTTTGCAAAAGAGCTCCCCTCAAGTCATGCATAATAGGCCTTTGAATCCCTTTCCTGTAGCTATAATAGAGTCCCACATAGCTTGGTAATAAGGTGAGCGAGCAGCATTAAATGGGATATATGCATCATACCACCATCTAACAATGTCTTGGAAGGAAGATTCTTTGCATTGTTTTTTCCAATCTTTATCCAATGTGGGTTGACGACTTGGATGGGAGGAAGTGGGATTAGCATAGGCAGTGGTGGAAGAGGATGAGAAATAACTCTGGATGTTCGGCCTCTTTGTTCCTTTAGATTGTTGGCCTTGATGATAAGACCCAAGAGCAGGAGGAACATAGTGAAAGGGGTCATTGGTGGAAGGGATAGAAGAGGAGTCTTGAATCTCAAAATCATCATACCCACTCTCTTTCATGGCTTGTAAAATTTCCTTCTTCCTTGTAATTTCTTCTTGGATAGCCTTCTCCCTAGCCTTATTCTCCTCAAACTTGGCAAGGTATTCTACCCTAATAGGACCTATCACTTCCTTTGGTGCATCACATGGCTTTACTTGGCCTCTTATCCCAGCCAAGTGTTGTTTCAACCTAAGAATACCCCCCACCTCCTATAGATTTCTTGCAAAATTTGCATATCATTTTTCCATCAATCACATCACAATGACCCCAAGCACTGTCCTTGGCTTTTAGAGGCATGGTAGCTAGAAATATTTGAAATTTGCAAAGAAATTTGCCATGAAAAAATTTTGCAGCTAAGAAAAATGGAAAACCTAAGATACATTTGGGAAAAAAATGGGCATATTTAGCCTACAAAAATTGATAGCAAAGAACTACAGATTTGATAACAATGTAGCATAAAACACATAAAAAAATTAAATACATGGACAACAATGAAATATGGATTTTTTCAAATGAAAATCCTTACCTGGAAATGCAAACTAGCTTCCTTAGCCTCCTCTTGAAGATGCCAAGTCTACTAACAACTCCAAACTATCTCAAAAATAGCTCCAAGTCCAACTCGAAGTCTCTGAGATGACTACTCCAGCAAAAACTCAACACTCTCCAAGCTCCCAATGAAACTCACAAAAACTCCAAATGAGATGTGTGACACAAATGAGAGGGGAGACCTCCTTTTATTGGCTTGTAGGGGGTGTTTTTTGGCGAGAAACAATCCTTAGTTTCCCTCCAAACCACCTTAGAAGCCGCAAAACAGCCTCCCGATGGGTCTGTGGCCGACGTGGCAATGAATTGACAGGTTCCATCATAAACTGGCCAATGAGGCCTGGTTTTTGTGAAAAAATGAGAAATCAACCCTCTAACCCGATTTTCTACCCGGTCCAGCTGGGTTTGCTAGTGAACCAGTTAGTTTGACCGGTTTCCAGTTCAGGCCGACTGGTTTTTAAAACTATGTAAAATAGATCAGACCTGGTATTTAAATTTAAACATGGTATCAAAGCACTAGAAACTCTGAAGACTTTCAAACTATGCTTTGTGTCATTGATGCTTGTCCTGTTTGACCTTTTGATCTCCTTCATAAAGACTTTTCAATTTATCCCAAACCTCTTTAGTTGTGTTGCACCCCATCACCTTGGTCTTAACAGTTCTTGACAATCCACATGTGATAGCATGATGAGTGTTTGAATTACAACTAAATAATTTATTATCAGGATCGGTTGGAGGACTTTTTGGAACTTTGTAGCCATTAACAATAGAGAGCTAGACATCCACTCCTAAAGCCTTCAAGTAAATTTCCATGTTATTGCTCCATAATGCATAATCATTTCCATCAAACACCTTAATTGTGTTTGGAGAGAGGCCTTTCATTTCATCCATATTTGTTCATGATCTTCCTTCTAGTGATTAGATTGTTTTGAAGGTAACCTGCTCTAATACCAATTGTTGGAAATATTACCAATATTGAGAGGCAGGGGGTGAATCAGTATTGGACACTTTTAACAATTGTTTAAAACTTCAAAGACAACATGTAAATAATATTTATCAACAACACATTAATTTATGCACGAAACTTATCTTAAATAGTTTCAATGTTTACAAGTACCAACTTGAAGGAGGCAACAACCCCCTAGTTTATCAGCACCTACTGGAAGGAAGCACCAACCCCCTAGTTTACCAACAACTACTGGAAGGAGGCACCAACCCCCTAATTTACAGGCTTCAACCTAAAGGAAGCTACAACTCCCTTGCCTTGCTCCACCCTGCCACCCTTGCTTTAATAAAGAGAAATAAGGACTCCTATACCAGGGATATTGGCCCTCTCACATACATTGCACAAGAGAAAAAGATACAATAGTACCTGTTGTCCAAAGGTGCAGACCTATAATGGCCTTCTAACCAAAATTAGAAACCTTTAAAAAGTGTGCCAAAACCCTTTTTAAAAATGCACCAAAAAGAACTTCAAAAATTGTGCCAAAACCCTTTAAAAATGTGCCAAAAATCCCTTCCATAGATAGCCTCTCCAATCCGGCCTCTCCTCACTTCTGATTCATGAGATATGAACCCTAGAAACCCTTCTTTTCTTCGCTTGTTTAACTAGATCTGAATTTTCCTTGAGCGAATTGCTAAAATGCCTCCTCCTCGCACTTATATATAGTGCTCTTTGGGGTCCAAACCGTCACTGTGGGGCAACTTGTCACTGGTTGGGGTCAACTTGTGTCATACAGCAGAATGACCTCCTCATCAGCTCAGAGGAGAAAGACTCATTGGTTGGAAGAAAGACCTACATCACAGGCCTATTTGCCAAGGTAATGCACCCCAGAAACAGACAAAAGAAGTTATAACGCTGCCCAACTTTCAGCAAAAAGCGTTAATACCTAGGTTAACACTCGGTTTTGCCTAAAGGGAAGCATTACTAGATTTTCATAAGGTCCAGAGGTCAAACATGAGTTGAATGACTAACATCCCGCTTTTCACTCAACTGTCAACTCAAAAAGCAAGAAACTTGTGCCTCAGTCCTGACTTGGGGTATTGCTAATCCTATCTAAAGACACATGGAAAGGGAAACAACGATAAAGCAAGGAAAGTTCCTAGCTTTTGCGTCATTGGAACTCACAGAGGAATTGACAAGGATGAGCCTCTTTCCATCTATAAATTGGAGGCTCGGTCATTGTAACAAGGGTCAAATGGTTGTCGAAAGTTTGAAGAGCTTAAGTATTGTTATGCTGCCAAGAAGTTGAGAGAGAAAGAGAGTGGAAATGAAGGACTAGAGGAGGTTTGATCTAGCCAAGATGGTTGTAATCATCCTTATTCTATCTGATAATATAGATTTGTTTATGTTTTGTCTACTTGATGGTGTCGATATTGTATTTCTTTACATGTTGGTTCAATGGCGCAATTGATAAGTAGCTTAGATGCATGCTAGTTTATATTCTCCTGTATATTAATGCTTTGATTGTTAAGGTTCATATGTTGTGAAGATTACGCTTTGTCTTGTTTATGTGCAGGTTCTGATCTAGGAGCTGGTGGAGAGGTCTTCCACTTTGCCACACTGAGATCTCCAGCAGGACTACACGAAGGACTGAGGTAACTCTTCTCCTTTTGCTTTGTCAATCATGGGTTAATATGAATATATGTATGTTTCTTTGTGACAGTTGTAGTTAATCTCAAACAATCTGCCTTGGGTCTCGGGAAGACTCAAGAGGGTATTTCATCCACAACCACCTATGCAATAAATCCTATAGCAAAATTGGTGACTCTGTTGGGGACTACTACTTAGTTCCTAGTTGTGATCTTTCAGTTCCCAGATCTCTCTTTCCTTCCAGGCTTTCCTATTCTTCTTGGTTCCCATTATGACCACTCAGTATGCTTCCCAACCTCCTCTGTTGTTCACAGCGTTTGATCAGACCCTTACTAGCCCTTTATGCAACCTCTTCCTCTATAACACACCCTGACTGTGCAATCTAGGGCGTTATAACGCTCCCCAGTCTCTTGCACAGAGCGTTAGTCCTGCTACTAATGCTCTGCTTTTCCTTCTGAGAAGCATTATTCAGCCAATATCTTGACATCCACCCAGTCTTGTGGATTCTTGGGTTGAAAGGTTGCTTATAGTCTGTTCCTTGGGATCTGCAACTATGCACTGTGTTTGGTTGGCTGCTTGCATGATCATTTTTCTTTTTAGGAAAATAGCTTAAGTGCATTTGTTTTTCAGGAAAAAGAAAATGAAAAATTTGTTTAGCTTTTTGTTTTAGCTGGTTTGATTTTGTATATATTGGGTTAGTTGTTAGAGAGCATTGTATGTCTGCATTTTGTGCGTGTTTACTGCATTTGGATGTATGTTACTGAAATGATGTATAGATAACCTCTCCTTGTAAGAGCTCTTTTTCATCAAATGAAAATCTGAAAGCATTTTTCTTGCATGGTTTGTGTCAGAGTCACACTGAACTCCATATGTCAACACCCCTCCAAAGACTTTAATACAAGTTCACATAAAATCAATCGCTTAATAAAAGTAATCAACAACTCTCTTTTTAGCATACACACAGATTAGTCTAGGCTAGGATCTTGGGCTAGGCAGTGGTGAGTAAACTGCCCAAGATCACAAAATTGAGACTAGTGTCATTAATGAGAGTAAAATCCTGTTGCACTCATATCATCCGGGACTGCTCCCCTTACAAAGGAGTTAAATGCGAGACAACATTGGAGTGTGAGAGAAGGTAGCCCGCCTTCGATTGCATTTCCAGTGGGTATTTTGTGTACTGGGGATCCCCTCGAGGATATCGGAGTTGAGTTGGGGACTCAGGTATCCTGCCCACACAACGTATTGTCTACGACCATGTCCCCCCTGTGGTGTCTGTGATTTGAGGTAACCTTAGTGGCCAAACTTTTTAGGGACGAACACAAGGTGACTAGCGTAGGATGCCCTGGTACCTAAAGACACGAACCTACTTCGTCCTCGGTTTGTACAAACTCCAATGTTCTCTCCCACGCTGGCCTCTGTGTCTCCCACATTGGCCCTCCTCAGGCTCTGCGCAACTCCTGGCTGCCTCTGCGTGGCCTCTAGCTGGCTCTGCGTGAACCCTCTCCAGGCTTCTACACTGATGCTCCCGATACTATCTCTGCCTCTCTGCTAGTGTATTCATTGCCCCTCAGCTGCAACTCTGATCACTCCTTCGATTTCCTCAGCACAAGTTTCCTACTTTTCTCGTTGACAATTAAACAGCCAAGATTAAATCCCTAATCAACGGCTAAGATTAGATCTGGCTTGATCCATGACTTTTGGACCATTCTAACTCAGTTTTATATTAATTCGCATTAATATTTTATCTTTCCTTACTTTAGACTTAGGAACTCCATTAAAATATTAATTATTTTAATATCTCCCAAACTAGTTAGATTCTGCCCAAACCATTTCTAGGTCTTGGAGATCTCATGTGCTTTAGCCTCTCCACCAATTTTCGTGGCTAGATCACATCCGATGCTACCCCAAATCAACACTCCCTCTTAGCGAGGACTGTGCTCTAGTAATACTCCTCACTGAGTATCACCCTAATCATCTGGCATCAATCCCTGTGCTGATACTAGGCCTGCTGCCCAACATCCTCTTCACTACTGCATCATGTATTGCTACCCATGGCCCTGCCACTGCCACTGCTGCATCCGTACGGCAGCTCCCTCTGCATCCGTGTCGCTGCCCATGGCCCTGCCACTGCCACTGCCACTGTTGTATCTGCATCGCATCCCCTCTCATCATGTTGCATTGTGCTACCCATAGCACTACCACTGCTAATTGCGGCACTGCAACTCATTTACTGAGAAGTAACTGATCCTCCCAACTCTGACATCTCTGTCAGGCTAGAAACACTCCCGATGTTGAAGCTCCCTTTGACGCTGACAAGTGCTCCCTCTACAGACCTCTGCGCTGCTGCAACAACTCCATGCCTCTCGCACTACTGCCTCACATTGTCTTGGGACTCCTGCACGGTAGCCCTCTCTATTGCTCCATCTGCATCCGTCTCTACTAACACTCGTCAGTCCTGCTACTCCTCTTCGGGGCTCTCGTAGCCAGGTATAATCCAAGAGGTTGGGTACCTCAAGGATACTGCCCCTCATCACCTGCAGTACGTCTTACTACAGCTCGATGTCTCCCGACCTTTTCACTTGAGGCGCATGAGCACTCATGGCACAGTGGTCATCAATCTCCACTTCCTTCTCCGCCATAGCCGATGCAACCTTGGTCTCAGAAGCCTCTCCCTTGCTCTTCTTCCTAGGACACTAGTTCGCATAGTGACCCAGTTCCCCACAATGGAAGCACTTGACCTTGGAGAGAGTCACATCTTCTTCTTCTTGCTTTTTGATTCTGACCCCTTTTCCGCTACTCCCCGCCTTGGACACCCGTCTAATCTCTTCTTGATGAAGAGCCGCCCATAGTTCCTCCCAATCTGGAAGGCTCGTCCTGCCAGGTATGCTTTGGACAAATACCTCCCAATCCTCTGAGACTGTTCAATGCGGTCCTCGCCATCAGTTCCTAATCCGGTGTAGCCCTATGGAAGTTAGTTGATCACGGATCTCCTTCAATCCACCAAGGAAGACATCTATCTGTTCTCCCTTCTGCATCTAATATGACCGCAGCTGGTTTTCAAGTAACATCCTCTTCTGCACAGAAGTATGTTGGTACAATTTCTTCAGGGCCTCCCACATCTCATTTGTTGTCTCCTTCTCAGCAATGTGTGGCACCACATGATCCTTGACACCATCAAGGATGATGCACTTTGCCTTGGCCATTGCCTCCTCGTACTTGTCATTTTCAGCTGGGTCAACCGAGATCGCTATCGTTTTAAAGGCAAAGTGTTTGATGCAATACCTGTCTAGAATGGACAAGATCATGGCCTTCCAGACTACGAAGTTTGAAGCTCCGTCCAGTCTATCCTGATCTCTTAGCCCATTCACTGCCATTTCGCTGCTCCTCTTTCGACTCTTTCAAGTCTCTCTACTTCCCGTCTGGAAGTTCTTGGTTTGACTCCCCCTTGAGCCTCGATTTCCCTTCTAGAAATCCCTCTGCCAATACTTGGCAGCAACTCCCTCCTCCTTGGTCTTGCCCTGTTAGGCACTGCTCTAACCACAGTACCCCACCAACTTCGCTCTGCATCTTACCCACAACCTCCTATGCCCCAGCAGTCTGAAGGTTAGAGCCTCTAGGCTCTGCGCAATCCCTGCACTGGCACAATCTGCACCTCCTGGCCACAGCGTCGATCCTTCTTGGCTGAGAAAGATGATCGGGAACTGCGTAGGTCAGGTCTGCTCCTTTCTGCCTCGGCATTGATCCTCCTCCTGGCTCGAATTGATGACGCAGGCTCTTTGCGTCATCCTTTTCTTGCTGCTTTCTACTAGGAACAGTTTTTGTCACTCGGGATAGCTGTTTCTGCTACTGCTGCTCTACTCGGCTGATGCCTTCAGTTATCCTGTGATCTGCAACCACGCTCTAATACCATGTCGGAATTTCTAAGTCTATCCATTAGAAATTCTTCCTGTACTATTTGATCTACTTCTTCTTACTTGTTCAGTTACTTAACAAGTTATTTACCATGTAAATACTGAAAATAAATACAAGTACAGTATCAACACATACAGATCATCAACAAAAAGAAACAAGCACACAAGTGACATAGTTATTTTTGGACTAATATCCCTAGAAAAACCCAATGCAGGAAAACTGGGGCAGCTATCAGAGGGTTTTATTATTAAGCAGTTTCAGAATACAATCTGGGTGCCAAAAATGGCTCACCCAACAGAGAATGCCCTCGGCAGTAGTACCTCTCAGTCGAAGACAGATATTTCGGCTAAATCACCGAAGGAACGATCCCACAGCAACACTGCAGCACTTCTGCTGCTCTCTGTCACCCTGATAGGGACTGCGTCACCCTATCTAGCTCTCCAGCTCCAATCTGTCCCACGAAATCTCCCAGCGTCAGCCTCTAGGGTCTGCGTCAGCCTCTATGGCCCAGCATCGGCCCAACGTCAGCCTATTTGGCGCAGCGTCAGCCTCTCGGGTTGCGTCAGTCTCTGGAGCCTCTACATCTCCCACGCTGGCCCTCCTTAGGCTTTGCACAGCTCCTGGCTGCCTCTGCGTGGCCTCTGGCTGCCTCTGTGTGGCCTCTAGCTGCCTCTACGTCAACCCTCTCCCGGCTTCTGCACTGATGCTCCCGGTACTATCTCTGCCTCTCTACCACTGTATTCACTGCCCCTCAGCTACAACTCTAATCACTCCTTCGATTTCCTCAACAAGCCCTGCCCTAGAAAATCGAATTCTTGATCAACTCGGTGTGTTCTCCAACTGACCCTCAAGCCACTTCTTATACTTTTCTCATTGACAATTCAACAGTCGAGATTAAGTCCCTAATCAACGACTAAGATTAGATCTGGCTTGATCCGTGACTTTTGGACCATTCTAACTCAGTTTTATATTAATTCACATTAATATTTTATTTTTCCTATGTTTAGACTTAGGAACTCTATTAAAAATATTAATTATTTTAATATCTCCCAAATTGGTTAGATTCTGCCCAAACCATTTCTGGGTCTTGCAGATCTCACGTGCTTTAGCCTCTCCACCAATTTTCGTGGCTAGAGCACATCCAATGTTACCCCAGATCAACAACTACCCTATGACAAGACACCTCTACCCACATCTCCGATCATATCCATGAATGGATATGTAGGCGGAGGCTTGTCAAAGCCCCCATTCCAGATTTACCTATTAGCAGATTGGTTCTACAAGTCACTTCTTCCCCAAATTGCCAAGGAAATCGCCTTATGTGGTGCGGTCACGGAAGAGCAATCCATTTGTCGCACCCAACATTTAGATTTGATTTACTCTCAGTTTGGCACACTATACGATGTAATCCCCCATGCCCCACGAACTTCCAATGCTTCCACTACTCAGCAACCCACCGAGCATGCTAATGGCCTCATCGGCGCTACTTCTAGGGTTGTTGTAAAGCAAATTAGCGGGAAAGCTACCCAATTATCTGTCGATACCACTCCTACTACCCAATCGGCTACTCTTCCAACCACTGCAATAAACTGTGTAGTCTACACAAAAAAACAACAGTCAGAACAAGAAGAATAAGAAAAAGACCTCTCCTTCTGAGGAGTAGACTGTTACACAGAACAAACCCAAACAAAAGGTTGCTGCCAAATCTGACAGTGGGAAAGAAAAAATTGTCAAGTTCCCTTGCAAAATCTGTGCAAAGGACCACATGACTTACAAATGTCCTCGTCTTCAGGAATGCACAGATCTTCTTGCTCAAAAGGACACTGGCCGAACCTCGGTCTTAAACAACTCTTTCCTTGCTCAGCAGCAGCAACATCTTATTTCGAACCCACCGCAACCCCCGCAAGGGGGCAACAGCGGTTCACATCCTCCTTCCTCTGGTGAAGGATCGTCAACTGTTTACACCTTTGAAACAGTTGATCTTCAAACGCGAGCCAAAAATTATGGAACTCCAATCACTAATGCTCTGGACACTGCCTCGAGTTCAAATCCATCGCCACCTAACGATCTTCATATCGAAAGGCCTGTCGCTAACCTTGTGATCCGTCCCCCCAAGAGGGCACTTCGTCGCACGACACACAATACCTCTGCACGTGCTGCCCAAAACTACAGTATTGTAGAAGATTTGATGCAAACACCGTCAGCCATGTCTGCCCTCGAAGTATTACAAACCTGTCCGGCACAACTGAAAGCTTTGCTTTCGGCAATTGGTGGTGTTGACCACTACGTGTCAACAACCCATAGCAGTACACCCCTATTTTTGCAAAAGGGATAGCGCCTGATCAATGTGTCCGTGTCATCCAGCTATCATCATCAGCCTGATTATCATGTTATAATGTAAACCCATTCTACATATATGTAATGTAAATAATCTCAGCAGATCTGTGTCATGTATGTAATTGCCTAGGTAAACCTATTTTTCTAGTAACGATCTACATTCCGAGAGATTTTTTGTCTCACCGATCCATTCTCGGATGGTGGCAGAGTTGTCCTTCAACCTTACCCCAAAGCCGAAATGAATTTTGTCACCAGGATCTTAGGTGAGTCCTAGTGTTATAGATCGAGTTTGTGTAAAAGTGATTTGGGAATAATCCTAACTATTTGGTTAGGTTATTTTATTACAAGTTGCTTAGTCTGCTGGACTATATTTGTGTCGCAGAAATGGGTAGTCTGTGAGGATCTATTTCAGATGGGCTTTCCCCTTGAGATATAAAAAATGTAAAAAATCATGATGTAAAGTGTTTTGAGGGTTAGAAAAATAATTTATCCCCTCATAAGTCCTAGGTCCTAGGTAAATTTAAATTTTCCAGAGGTAAAATTCATGGATCCTTTAAAAAAATAAATCTTAACAAGTCCAGGGACTAAGGTTAATTGATTATTTTGCTAAATTTTATGCCTTGGGTCCCTGGGGTTAAGTCAAAGTCAAAATTTTGAGGAAATTAATGCAAAATTTTAATTTTTAAATTTATTAAAATGCATTTAATTGAAAAATTCAAAATTTCCTCAATATTTAAAATTTCGACGGATGAGATTAAAAGAAATTTTGATCCTCATCAACGGTCGAGATCACTTTGACAAGGATCACTCGAACTAGCCGTTGGAAGATTTATCTTTAAATAGGAGGTCATTTGTCAATTGAGATCATCCGATCTTTTGATCATGTACTAAGCGAAAAGCTCTCTTGTAATTTTTTTATGAGCAATAAAGAAAGACTTTGGGGTTAATTTCTGCTGGTGTTACTCTTCATGGAAATGCTGTAAGATGTATTATTTTCGTGCATAATTTCTTTTTTGCCATTAATAATAGCTTCTGAAGAGCAATTTGAGTACAGGTATCTTGCTCAGTCGTTGGGTTTGAATGATAATTTAAGTTTTGAATATAATAGCAGGTATCTCTATTAGATCTGAATTTTATTATTGTTTTCTCGCTCTATGTTGACGGCTGAATTGAGTTTTGCAGGAAAATCCTTGATTATTAGATCATCAGGTGTTCGGAGAAATTCTCAGCTGAATCAGCCAATTCCCGATCCGTGTTTTCTGAAGAGCCCAGCATAAATTTGACCCCATGCTTATCATAAGATAATTTTTATGGGTGATGCATGAAGAGTTTTGAGCTCAGTACCTCCTCTAAAATTCAAAAAAAAAAAAAATGTGCTAAAACGATAGATCTAGCTGTTGACAGCCTCAGATCATCAGATCTGGGAGCGGAGTCAGACTCACACTCCCTAGATCTGATAGATCTGCCATTTATGTACATAGATTTGTAATTATTTTTAGTTTTCTAACTTGGGTTTTCGAGGTTTTAGTTTTTTGGGTCATTGTATATATCGTTTGGGTGTTTCTTGTTGTCCTGTAGCTGCAAATCTGAAGCTAAAAGCTGTGCAGAGTCCAGATCTAGGCCCTGGAGGGTAAGATCTGGATCTCTGAGGGTCCATCAGCATCATTTTGGCAGGGTTCATATCCAGATTTCACAGTCCAAGGGTTTAAATTTATTTATTTTCAGATCTGGAAATTTTCGTGAGGGTTTCATTAAGAAATCTGAAGCGGAAGGATTTAAAATTTTAAATTAAGATTGCTGGAATTTTTTTTTAAGGTTCTGGTGATTTAAACGGGTTTCTGGCCACCTGTCCGCTGTTTGGGGTTTCTGAGTTTGCTGTAAATTTTTAAAATTTTTTTAGAAACCCTCTATTTTTGGTTCTCTCCAGATCCTCAAACCCTTGTTGGCAACCATATCTGCATTTCGTTCTTCTCCTCATCCAGATCCGTGCAAACCCTCGACTGCTCCTTTTCCTTCACTCATCGCTGCATTCACAGCCCTCCTTGCCCCTCCCATTGCTAAATCCTAAATCGAAACTCTAGCATCCATTCATTGTACAACGTTTCCCCTTGCAGCCTGCGTCTATTCTCCTCCACGTTGCTCTCCTCATTCCACGTCCAATCTGCCTAAAGGAACACCGAAAACTGCGCTCCTCATTTCCCTTGTCCGCGTGAGCTTATCCCTCCTCCGTCCATCCTTTTGCTTTCTCGCAGCCTCTTTCTCGATTTTCCGTCGTCCCTCCTCCGTCCATCCTTTTGCTTTCTCGCAACCTCTTTCTCGATTTTCCGTCGTCCCTCCTCATCAACGCAGCTCCAACTCTGCCATTCCCTCTTTGTCTGCGTCTTCACTCCACGCTAACCATCGAGCTGCCATCCGACCTGCATTTCTTCCAAACACTGCCTCGGCCCTACAGTTTTTGGGTTCCATTGATTTGCCATCGAACTCTTCTACCTCCGTCTAGCAAACCCACCTTTCCACTGCTACCTCGACCTGCATCACAAGCAAGCTATAAACACGTTAAACTTTTCATCGAGCTTTCCATCTTCCACCATCGAGCTTTCTCCCTTTTGCCAGACCTGCAAACCATACTTTTCGACTTATTTTTTTTTATTATCTTTTGTTTACGTTGGTAGGGTTAGATAAGATCTCTTAGTTTTTTATGTATGTTCGATTTTCGATTTTTTTTTAGTTTTGATTTATTTTTATTATATTTGATTTGTTTTGGATTCGATTTTCATTTTATTTTGTTAAGTTAGGTTCGATTTTTGTTTTTGTGTTTATGAATTTGGTTGTGTCATTTTAATTTAAAACAAAAGGGGTTACATTTTGGTTCTGTTTCGTTTGTTTTATTTTGATTTTTTGGCTTTGAATTTTATTTGTTTTTTATTTTTATTAAAAAAAAAAAAACTTTATAAAAATTTTAAAAATTCGAAAAATCATAAAAAAATTCGAAAAATCTTTTAAAATTTAAAATTCTCAACATTTAAAAAATAAAAATAAAGGGAAGAAGGGGTTTCATTTTCATTTTTAATGTGACTTTGAGATATCCTAATCGAAATAATTTCACATTTAAAGGTTTTAAATTTTTTTTTTTATGTGGCCTCTGGCCCATTGAAAAAAAAAATTTTAATCTTTTGATTTATTTCGGGCACATTCCTCGTATTTGCCACCTTAAGTCTTGTGTTATGAATATAATTCATAACAAATAAATAAAATAAATAAATGTAAATATTAAATAATCAAAAATTGATTAGGTTAAATAGCCATTAAGTTAGGTGAAAAGGCATGTCTAAAAGACATGCTCGTTCACGAAAGGTCACCTGCTGAGGTATAAAAGCAGGGCCTCATTGTAACATTTAAATCATCTTATATCATCACTTATACATTTTATATATTAATAAATTATTATTATTAAATACCTCTGCGTATTTTTACATTCAAGTTTCCAAGCTATCAGTTTTCTTGCTTCAGCCATAGTTTTTATGCTACAATGGTATCAGAGCCATGACACACGATATAATCATGCGGGCCTTTGAACGTAGTTCGCTACACAATGTGCCATTACGTTCACATCTTGATTATGTTGAATAGTTTAGTATTCAAGAAGCATTTCAACGATTAGAAAAATCAATTGCAGAAGTTAAAGAATGTCGAAAGGAATCGATAATAAGGAAAATGATCTAGATCAAGATAATGATTTAGATGAAGATGATGTGGAGGAGGACTATCTTGAGAAACAAGAAGATGAACAACTGCCCTCTGTATCTAGTGGCATTTTTAGAGAAGCAGTGGCTATAAGCAGAGATTCTGAGACCAACAGTCAGAAAAGCTGCAGAAATGAAGTACACACCAGCAGACTCTGAAATCTGCCATATAAGTTACAGATATGAGAAACCAGGACGCAGAAAATCTAAAACCAGCGACAAGTTAAGCAAAGAAGTTATACCAGTAAATTTCACCTGTCTGCTGGAAAAACAATAGTAACCCCATAACCTTCCATGTGTCGGGGCATGTCAAATCCGTGTGTTATAATTACCATGACAATCCCTTTTTAATAGTGTATGCGGTGTATCAGAACCCAATACATGGATGGAGCAAAGTGGATATAATAAGCCTGGAAATTGCACCTATACAAGCAGGAGGAAATCCAATGGTGAAGCGCTTTTTCCCAGGAAACTGCTGCATATTAAAATGGGGTTTTGATGTACCAATTTGTGGGGTCATGATTTACGATCTAGTGGATTATCAGTACAAGTTTTTTGAATTAAAAGAATACATGGTGTTGTTTACAATACCAGATGTAGTAGGTCCTCCCACACTTGTTGGCTCAAGTGGCACCCGTATTCATTCATCTCTTAAATGTGTTTGTAGAGGATTTTATCAATTAACTCGTTTGCTGGATTTTGAAACTCGCGATACACTAGAGATCAAAGGGTATTTTCTCGACAAATTTGCTCGTGGATCGATAGTTGTAGTTGTTTGTTAGGCAAGACATACAAAGAAGAAGCATACGAAAATCATGGGCTCAAAAGACGAAGGAATGACGCCCTTGTCTCCAAGGTATCGATCAAAGGAAGAAGAGAAGGGGCGTGAGGAGGATTTGACAGTGCAAGACACAGTGAACATTCTAAATGCCTTAAGCTGTGAGCAATTGATCGAGCTTGTACAGGAGGCAGCCACTGAACATAGGTACGTTCGGGATCAAGTGCGCTCGTTCGCCGTAAAAAACACTTTGATCAGAAAACTATTTGTGCGTGGTCTTGGCCCGGAGACAAACGACCAGTCCCTCGCCGCCGTATTCTCTCCTTTCGGTGAATTGGATGAAAGCTGCGTGATCAGGGACAAGAGAAGCGGGAGGAGTAAGGGATATGGTTTCGTCATGTTCAAGCACGTTAACAATGCCATCAAGGCGTTGAAGGAGCCCAGTAAAATGAAAGCATAGGTTGCAGAAATGGTTGGGAACTTGTCTAACCGGCTGCAGTCTTATGGAATATCTGTCAAAGAACTTACAGGAAATCAATCAATGTCCCGTCAGCAGATAGAGGAAACCCAGATAATTGTAACCACTCCTAAAAAATGGGATATTATTACAAGAAAGTCCGGAGACAGGACATATACCCAGCTTGTGAAGCTTTTAATTATTGACGAGATTCATCTTTTACATGATAATAGAGGACCAGTGCTGGAAAGCATTGTATCCAGGACAGTTAGGCAAATCGAGACTACTCAGGAAATGATCCGATTGGTGGGATTGTCTGCAACACTTCCAAACTATGAGGATGTTGCCTTGTTTTTGAGGGTTAAGTCAGACGGGTTATTCTATTTTGATAACAGTTACAGGCCTTGCCCGTTGGCTCAACAATATATTGGAATCACTGTCAAGAAGCCACTCCAGAGGTTTCAGTTGATGAATGATGTTTGTTACGAAAAGGTGATGTCGGTTGCTGGCAAACATCAAGTTTTGGTCCTTGTGCATTCCAGAAAAGAAACAGCAAAGACAGCTCGTGCTATAAGAGATGCAGCTCTTGCAAATGACACACTTGGACGCTTTCTGAAGGAAGACAATGCCAGCCAGGAGATTCTCCAAACAGAGACCGAATCAGTGAAAAACATCGGCTCTAAGAATCCCATTCCTCTATTGTCTGTGTCCAATGAGATTTTAGAAAAGATTATCAAAATTTGCACACACCATGTCGATCACCCTTCGCGTCCCATGGAGACCCCATATGATGTTGAACCGTGGGATGTGGACCTTGTCAAGGTAGATCGTTCGACGCTTTTCAACTTGCACTCGCTACCCAAATATCTGCATAATCAGCAGTCTATTCGACTTGGTCTGCCGAACTATTACCAATGAAATTTCGACCTATGAAATGCTCGAAAATGTGCAAAGATTTTTCAACATTAGAATGAGCTCACTCCACCAGAGCAAGAGGCATAATCCTTCGATCAACAGGCATCTCGCTTAGCAGGCATGTCAAAACCAAACCGTTGTGTTGGCGTTTTTGGTTCATATATATATATATATATATATATATACACGTTATAGTTAATTATATATAACATAATTATATGATTATATTTATATATATAGTTATTTATATATCACATAATTATATAACATATATATTATTTAATTATAATTTAATTACTTAATATATTTTAATTAATTAAATTATATTAAAAAAAAATCAGTAAAAAAAATATATAATTATTATATTAAAAAAAAATCAGTAAAAAAAAAATATATAATTATTATATTAAAAAAAAATTGAAGTTATTAATAAAAAGAAAAAAAAAAGTTACTATTATTTACAAAAAAAAGTTACTAATGAGTTACATGATAAGAAAGGATGGCCAGATTATATAGATCGAAACAACGACACTAAGTGAAGAAAATCCACAGCAATATAGCTTTGAGGACAAAGCTTCCGAAGGAAGGGGCTATGTTATGAATATAATTCATAACAAATAAATAAATGTAAATATTAAATAATCAAAAATTGATTAGGTTAAATAGCCATTAAGTTAAGTGAAAAGGCATGTCTAAAAGACATGCCCATTCACGAAAAGTCACCTACTGAAATATAAAAGTAGGGCCTCATTGTAACATTTAAATCATCTTATATCATCACTTATACATTTTATATATTAATAAATTATTATTGTTAAATACCTCTACGTATTTTTACATTCAAGTTTCCAAGCTATCAGTTTTCTTGCTTTAGCCATAGTTTTTATGCTACATCTTGCTTAAGCATATTGAAAAAGATTTCCTAAAAGACTAGTTAAATTTGTCAAATTTTTTAATTCCTTCTTGGTGTCTTTTGTACTAAGGACAAGATCTAAAGGTAAATTTTTGTGATATTTATCATTTCTCTATAGTTAAATGTGCTTAAATTTTTATATCTGAAGATTATCTATTTGAAAGTGGTGAATTTCCTAGATTTGGGTCATTAAGCATAATCATTTAAATTCTAGGATCTGAACTGGTTAGCTTTTAAATTTCGTGGTTGATTAAGGTATTTGTATCTCTTGAAATTTAATTGCTAAGACATTGTGCATCTAGTGAAATTGATCGTCATTGCTTGAATCATTTAATGCTCATTACATGTTAGACATTTTGCAAATATTTTCAAGCGATTGTTAAAGATTTTTACTGTGGAATTACAAACAGATTTCATATCTCTGTTTCCTCAACAGTAGCGGCTAATCAATTACTTGGATCATTGGCTCCATAAGGCACTGGTATTAATGATCTAAAATCTAATCAAATTCTAGGTCTTGCTAGGCCGTGTCTCCCGAACTGGTTGGTTCCCAACCAGTTCTTCTTCATTCCTTTTTTCCATAGGGTCTACCCGCCTTAGCGTGCTATAGGGAGACAGCTTAAACGAAGAGATTGGGGATGAGGGTGACAGCCCCCAATCTGAGCGTTGTCGCAGTGCCTAGACATTCTGTGCGACAACAGGTGGAATTGACCCTCAAGATTCCACACTAGCGATTTTTGACATGGAGAAAAGTAAGCCTCGCCTTTCCCACTAGCTTGCATTTCAAGTGCAAGTTATATCAAAAGGCAAAGTTATCCATTGAACAGTGATTGACGAAGGTGCTTCGACATCTGTAATTACTAATTTCCAATTCATGTTGGCTCGCCCTAGGTTCTCCCACTCTCACACCGTCGTCGAATTCCCTTAAAGCATTCGATGGCCACACTTTCATCTCGAAAGGATACCTTGCCAACTACCCCATCACTCTGAGTGGGAAAACGGTAATGGTGGATATTGAAGTCGTAGATCGCAATCTCAACCACAATATGCTTTTGGGCCGCAGTTGGACCTATGCCATGACCGCCATTATTTCTTTGGTCTTCTGCCTCATCCTCTTCCCGTTGGATGGGAAAATAGTAACAGTGGACCGGCTGTCCTTTTGTACCCCAGATTACTTCCCGTTGCCTAGCGGCACCGTGCCCTTAATGGGTGGTATACCTGACTCTTATGTCACTGTTGTTACCAGTCTTTTCAAGGGTTCCTCCCTCTTAGGTTGATTTCCTCTCCCTCCGCTAGAGGTTCCACAGACGGTTTCTATGGTCTCTACCATTCCTCATGACCCAACTGATCCCTGGATCCTCCCAGCCCCTTCAGACATTGACTCTTATGGAGAACAAATGCCGCTTTCACCAGCTGAATTGGCTTATCAAGCCATTCAATCTGCATCTGATTCTTCCGCTGCTTTGGTTACGACCAATGGTACCACTTCCTCTCCCATCACTACTCCTTCTAACGATCTCCTCAATGAAGTCCTACCTACGGACGAAGTTATTCGAGAGATCATGTCTTTAGAAGAGCGACCTTGGGAAAATTCTCATCACCGCGCTTCGATATCTGATTCGGACGCGACACCTATAAAAATCCTGCTTTTGACCCACCTGAGATTGTTCCTTTGATTTATACGACTGTCCAAACTATGGATTCAAAAGGGAACTTGGACAACCTTTCCAAGACTATCCTCATCAATATCTCGCTCAAAACAGGCATTGTTGAAAACATTCAGATTGGAGCTGACTGCAATCCTGAGGAAATTGTGAGCTTCGCCTGCCTTTTCAAGGAATTTCGCAATGTTTTCTCTTGGTCTTACAAGGAAATTCCGACATAGATCCTTCCATTGTCGAGCATGAGATCAAGGTTTATGACAATGCCAGGTCTGTCCGGCAATGACTTCAACCAATCCACCCCCACAAAACTATAGCTATCAAGACTAAAGTTGAAAAGCTGCTAAGTGTTGGTTTCATCTACCCCGTTCCCTTGACTAAATGGGTTTCCAATCTAGTTCCTGTAGACAAAAAACAAGGTACCATCTGCATTTGTGTCGACTACCGCGATTTGAACGCCGCATGTCCAAAAGACAACTATCCGACTCTGTTCATTGACCAAATAATCGACGATTGCGCCGGTTGTGAGTCCTCCTCCATGGATGGCTTCTTAGGCTATAACCAGATTGCTATAAAACCTGCAGACCAGCACAAAACCTCCTTCATCTGTCCTTGGGGCACATTTGCATATCAGAAGCTCCCATTCGGTCTCAAGAATGCGGGTGCAACCTTTCAAAGGGCTATGGACTATGCATTTCACGATATCAGACATATTGTTCAATCTTACTTGGATGATCTTCCAACTCATTCCAGGAAACGAGTCCAACATCTAGCTCATCTTCGAGCAATCTTTCTTAGGTGTAGGTTCTATAACATCTGTCAAAATCTGAATAAGTGCGTATTTTTTGTCGAGTCTGGACGCTTGCTTGTTTTCATTGTCTCTAAACATGGGATACGGGTTGATCCTGATAAGGTAAAAGTGATTACTCAATTTCCTACACCACAATCCATCCTACAACTCCAAAGTTTGCAAGGGAAGGCAAACTTCTTACGTCGTTTCATCATGAATTATGCCAAATTAACGAAAGGCTTTATGCACCTGCTCAAGAAAGGAGTGTTGTACTTATGGGACGATCAAGCTCAACGCTCATTTGATGCCTTGAAACATGCACTCATATCTACCCCACTACTCGGTCTTCCTAACTATTTGTGCGACTTTCTCTTATGCCTAGCAGCCTCGGCATCCTCCATTGGCATGGTGTTGATTCAAACTCACGTTGATCACAGTGAGAATGTGGTTTACTATCCCTCGAAAGGCCTTGTTGGGCCCAAACTTCGATATTCACATGTGCAGAAACTATCCTTGGCAATTGCTTTTGTTGTCAATCGCTTCCGACAATACATCCTGCTACGAAAGACTACTTCCATTGCCCTAGAGAATCCCATGAGACACATTCTATCTCGTCAAGTTATTGGAGGAAAATATTCCAAATGGATTGTAATCCTCCAGCAATTTGATCTGGTTTTCGCCACTGCCAAGGCTAAAAAATCCCTAGTCTTTGCCGAATTGTTGTCGAACCTTCCCAGAGTTGACCTAGATGAGGTAGCCCACGATCCGATGCCTGATGAATCTATCTATTTGGTTGACTCTACTGATCCTTGGTATGGAGACATTCTTGTCTACCTCCAAACACAACGGTTCCGCCCAGATCTATCGTCAAACGACCATCGTCGCATCCGCCACCAAGCCAAGCACTACTTAGTGCTGAACGACACTCTGTATCGTCGTGGCGCTAACTCAATTCTTCGACATTGTCTCACGCTTGCCGAGGCAGAACACGTTCTTAATGACTGTCATGCTAGGGCATGTGGCAGTCATCTTTCTGGCATGGCTACTGCCCAGAAATTTTGCACGCAGGATACTACTGGCCAACCTTGTTTAAAGATTGTATTATTGCAGTCCAGCAATGTCATCCTTGTCAAATCTATACAAAGAAAATGCATGCGCCCTCAGCCCCTTTTCATCTGGTTATCTCCGTCGGCCCCTTTGCTAAATGGGGCATCAACTGCATCACATGTAACTGTTGATTTTGGGTAGCATCGAATGTGCTCTAGCTCCAAAATTTTGTGGAGGGGCTAGAATACATAAGATCTCCAAAACCTAGAAATCGTTTGGAGAAATTCCACATGGATTGTGAGTTATTAAAATAATTAACATTTTTAATGGGGTTCCTAAGTCTAAACTTAAGAAAATAAAATTATTAATGGGTATTCGTAAAAATATGGGTGAGAAGCTTCTAAGAGATGAGGATCAAGTCTGTTTTAATCTTAGGCGTTGATTAGGGACTTAATCTCGATGGTTGATTTATCAACAGGAAAAGTATAAGAAGAGGCTTGAGGGTCAGTTGGAGATACACCAAGTTGATCAGTCAGTTCAATTTTTCTGGGGCGAGGTTTGCTAAGAAAATTGAATAGGTGATCTGAGTTGCAGTGAGAGGAGCAGAAGCAGAGATTTGGATCGGAAAGGAGTTCCGAGCCAAAGAGTACCAGGCAGAGAGGTAGCAGTAGCATCAAAGAGGCAGCGCAGAGGCCCACGTAGCCCAGGAAGGGGCTCACACAGAGCTGACGCAGGCCAAGAGGGTCTCTATCAATGGCAGTGTAAGATAATCGTCAAAAGTTCGAGATTTTGTCGGAGAAGCGAGGTTCTGAGCCGGGAGGGTTGAACGACAGTCTTCCTCCAGCAAACCGATCTAGCAGAAGGAGTGACACAGTCTCCAAGAGGCAAGACGATGGCCCAAGTAGAGATTGTGCTGGGATTTTCGCAGTGCTTGCCAGAGTCAGGCCACTCAGTGGATCAGTTGTGACTTGGAGAATGAGGTAAACCCTCGTATGTATTTCTTACTGTCGAGATTTCTCTAAAAGGTTAGTCGATGTGAGAGGCAACCTGTTGTACTCTGATTCTGCTTGCTTAATAATACAAACCCTCTATATGTTGCACTGGTTTTCCCGCATTGGGTTTTCTGAGGACGTGTTGTCCAAAAATAACAGTGTCCCTCGGTGTTTGTCTCATATATTTTCAGTTTATGATTTGCATATCAGTGTAGTCTGCAGTAGTGTTTTTCATCACTGTTTATGAATTAAATAACTTGTTGAATGTAATAACAAGTAGGAGATGATAAACAAGTGATTGCATTAGGATTTCTGATGTGTAGATTCAGAAATTTTCACAGTAACCACATTTCCTCTGACGGACACAGCGTCATTGTTGTCATTGTAGACTACTTCACGAAATGGGCAAAGTCATTCCCACTTTTCGGGCTGATGGAGAAACCACTGCTTTATTCCTGTTCAATCAGGTAATCTGTCATTTTGGTGTACCCTACACGATCATTACAGACCATGGCTCCCACTTTCAGAACCATATGATGTCTGATTTAACATCTTTGCTCGGTTTTTGGCAAGAACATTCTTCCTCCTACTACCCACAGGCCAATGGCCAAGTGGAAGTCGTCAATGGCGTCCTCAAGACCATGATTCGTCAGTTAGTAGGAAATCATAAAACCCGCTGGCATCAAATGTTATATCCTGCTCTTTGGGCATACCGAACATCAGTCAAAACTGCTACAGGCTTCACGCCATTTTAGCTTGCCTACGGCCTAGAAGCAGTTCTTCCTATCGAGTGTCAAATTCCCTCCCTCAAACTAGCTATTGAACTCCTGCCCGACACTACTGCCGAAGAAGAGCGCTTGCTGTCACTAAATCAGCTGGATGAGACTCGTCGATATGTCGCACTGGCTCTCGAAGCACGTAAGCGCCGAGTCAAAGCCCAATACGACAAGCATGTCAAGCCTTGATCTTACCAAGAAGGCGACCTTTAACTTTACGATCAAAAGCATGATCTCTCGGGGGCAAGAACCCTTCAACCATTATGGCTTGGTGCATATGTCGTTATTAAGGTTCTTTCTAAAGGCACCTATGAACTTCAAGATTGCGATGGAATCCCATTCGCCGAGCCCCGTAACGGGCTCTATCTGAAATATTATTTTACCTAGTGCTCTACTGGGCATCTACTTTGTAATTTTATGTACATAAGTTTTGCTTCTTTTGGTGTGTCTGGATTTTTGGCTTTTAAATGGCTATTTGTCTCATACACGTCTCTCATTGCACAGATGTCTTTGTCACCCTTACCATACATCGGATATGTGCATGGTGCTAGTCGTCACACATGGCACATTGCATTAGCTTCTTGGGTTCTTTATACACCTGAGTCGAAACTGTGAAAATTTCTGAATCTACACATCAGAAATCCTACTACAATCACCGGTTTACCATCTCCTACTTGTTTTTACATTCAATAAGTTATTTAATTATTTAAATATCAATGAAAACACTATTGCAGACTACACATACAAACAAATCATGAACTGAAATGAAATGAGACAATCACACAAGGGACACCGTTATTTTTGGACAATCGTCCCCGGAAAAACCCAATTCGGGAAAACCGGTGCTAGAGGGTTTGTATAACTAAGCAGATTTATGAATACAACTAGGGTGCCAAATATAGCTCACCCAACAGAGAATAAACCTGGCAGAAGTACCTCTATCCGGAGACAAATATATTGGCAAATCCAGCAACTGGATGATCAAATCCCACAGATGACAGTGTTGTCCCCGATGCTGGGCAACGATGGCTGCTCCAAGCTCTGCGCTGGAACTGCGTCACCTCCTCTAGGAACTGCGTCACCTCCTCTAGGAACTGCGTCACCCTCTCAGTGAGCCTCCCTTACTCTGAAATCGATATGCCAAACTGTTGCTCTCTCTGCCCCACAGAAAACCCCAGCGCTACCTCTAAGGGACTACGTCAGCCCCTCTAGCTTCTGCGACACCCTCTCTGGAGCCGCACTGTCTCTCCTGGTGTTGCTCTGCCGAACTGCCCCTCTCACTGCAACTCAGATTACTAGCTTGATTTTCTCAGCAAACCTCACCCCAAAAAAATCGAACTCTTTGATCTCTCCAATTTATCTCCAACTGACCCTCAAGCCTCCTCTTATACTTTCCCTGTTGATGAATCAATGGTCGAGACTAAGTCCCTAATCAACGGCTAAGATTAAAACAGACTTGATCATTGTCTCTTAGAAGTTTCTCACCCATATTCTTATTGATACCCATTATTATTTTTATTTTCCTAAGTTTAGACTTAGGAACCCATTAAAAATATTAATTATTTTAATAACTCTTCATCCGGGTGGAATTTCTCCAAACGATTTATGGGTTCTGGAGATCTCATGTGTTCTAGCCCCTCCACAAAATTTCGGAGCTAGAGCATATTTGATGCTACCCAAAATCAACACTCCCTCTTAGCGAGGAATGTGCTCTAGTAATACTTCCCCATAAAAGCACTACAATGATCCACTGCGACGATTCCTTGTGCTGTTGATGCTCGGCCTACTGCCCTTCATCCACTGCATTGTTGTTTCCTGTACTGTTGCCCCTGCCCATGACTCTGCCACTGTCACTGCCAATGTCACATGGTTCGGGTTCGAGTTCAGGTTCGACAATGATTGGGTTCGGTTTGAGTTCGAATTTTTTGATGAGGTTCGCTATTAGGTTCGTCTATATATATAAACATATATTAAGTTAAAATGAATTAAAGGATAAAATAGTAACAAATCAATATCAATAAACATAAAATATGCTATCAGAAACTTGGAAACTGCAAGGATAAAATACAAGCTTGAGTTGTGACATGAAGTTATGAGTTTTGATCTATGGACTTGGTCATTGGCTATGAGGTTCGTCGAACCTCAAAACATTTTTGAGGTTCGCCAAAATTCGAATCTCAAGGTTAAAGTTCGACGAACCTTGTGACATAGGTCACTGCTACATCTATACTACAACTCCCTCTCAAAATGTTGCCTCGTGTTGCCCATAGCACTACCACTGCTAACTACTGCATTGCAACTCAGTTACTGAGAAGTAAGTAATTGAGCCTTCACCCAAAACTGACATGCTGGTCAGCCTGGATGCCTCGTGATGCTGAAGCTACCTCTGCTGCTAGTTTGTGATCCCTCTCTGTTACCACTGCGCTACTGCAAACTGCTATGTGCCTCTCGCACTACTAGAACATCCACTGTGTTGCCTCAGACTTTGGAACTCTAGCTCTACCACTGTCGCTCCATCACACCTCGCTCCAACTGACACCCGTCATTTTGCTACTATCATTAACAGCTCCATAGTCGTATGTGATCCAAGAGTTTGGGGACCTCAAGGATCCTGCCCCTATGTAGTCCTCTCGACTACAACTCCATGTCGCCCCACCTCTTCTCCAGAGGCGCATGAGCACTCATGGCACAATTGTCATCCTTGCTTTCCTTTTCAGCTTTTGCTAGAGCAACCTTTGAGTCAGAAGCCTCTCCCTTGCCCTTCTTCCGAGGGCACTGAGTGGCATAATGTCTATGTTCCCCACAATTGAAGCATCTGATCTTGGTTGTGTCTTTTCTCTTATGTTGCCGATATTCCCTGCCTTGGTCATCCTCCCGAGCTCTTCTTCTCAAAGAGATGCCCACATCTCCTCCCAACTAGGGAGAGTCGCTCTGTCCAAAATACTTTGGACAAATGTCTCCGAGTCCTCGGTGACTGCATTTAGGGCAGTCCTGACCATGAACTCAGGATCTGGTGTAGACCCCACGAAAGTCAACTAGTCGTGAATCCCTTGCAACCTGAGAAGGAAGGGATCGATCTCTTCTCCCTTTTGCATTTGGTATTGTCTCAGCTGATTTTCTAATAGCATCTTCCGTTGGACGAAAGAGCCCGGTACAAGGTGGTCAGCGCCTCCCACATCTCCCTTGTTGTCTCCTTCTCAGCAATGTGTGGTACTACATGATCTTTGACCCCATCTAGGATCATGCACTTGGCCTTCGCCTAGGCCTCCTCATACTTCTTTGACGGATCAGCGTCGACCAAAACAGCAACTACTCTCAAGGCATAGTCCTCGATGTGATGTTTGTCTAAGATTGCCAAGATCCTGGCCTTCCAAATGACAAAATTGGATGCTCCATCCAATCTGTCCTGATCCCTCAACCCATTCACTACCATCTCTGCTAAAAAATAGGATTGGTTCTCTTCTCCCTCTCTTGCTGTCAATCTAGCAAGGCTTGGATTTGGATTTATTTGCTGCAAGAAACCCTCTAACGAACAAGCTCCTCTAGACTACCTCTAAGTCCTGACTTCCTTCACGGAAATCCTCTGGCCAAATGTCGAATCACTCCTCGCCAATCCTCCTTTGCTGTTGCAACCCAGATCTAGATTTCTTTGGTTAGAAATTTTTCAAGGTAGTGACTCCCTCTACCTTGGCTCTGTTTCCACAAACACTGCTCTGCACCAACGGAAACAGCGTCCCACCAGCTCCACTAATCGAATATGCTCTGCTCCTCCAGCCCTAGCAACTCGCTGATTTGAACCTCTCAAGCTCTGCGCTAGCCCAGAGAGATGACGTAGTCGCTGCGTGGGCTCCTCTCTGGCTCTGCGTCACCCTCTTGCGGCTCAAAATGCTAACGCAAGCACTGCATGAGCCTCTATATCACTTCTCTGGCTCTGCGTCACTCCTACAGCTGCTCCTCTGCCTCTAAAACAGTGTTGTCACTCGGGACAGCTGCTTCAGCAAATTCTCTGGATCTTCTTGGCTGGTGTCTTCAGTCTCCTATGATCTGCAATGCTCTAATACCATGTGAAAATTTTTGAATCCACACATCAGAAATCCTACTACAATCACTGGTTTACCATCTCCTACTTGCTTTTACATTCAACCAGTTATTTAATTATTTAAATATCAATGAAAACACTATTGCAAACTACACATACATACAGATCATGAACTGAAATGAAATGAGACAATCACACAAGGGACATAGTTATTTTTGGACAATCGTCCCCAGAAAAACCCAATTCGGGAAAACCGATGCAGCGTATAGAGGGTTTGTATTATTAAGCAGATTTTTTAATACTACTAGGGTGCCAAATCTGGCTCAACCAATAGAGAATAAACCTGGCAGAAGTACCTCTATCCGAAGACATATATATTGGCAAATCTAGCAACTGGATGATCAAACCCCACAAATGACAATGTTGTCCCTAGTGTTGGGCAGCGATGGCTGCTCCAAGCTCTGCGTTGGAACTGCGTCACCCTCTCAATGAGCCTCCCTGGATCTGAAATCGATATGCTACACTGCTTCTCTCTCTGCCCCACAGAAAACCCCAGCACTACCTCTAAGGGACTGCGTCAGCCCCTCTAGCTTCTACGTCACCCTCTCTGGAGCTGTGATGTCTCTCCTGGTGCTGCTCTACCTCTTTGCTATGCATTCTCGGCCTTGGACTGAAGTCCCTCTGCCGAACTGCCCCTCTCACTGCAACTCAGATCACTAGCTCGATTTTCTCAGCAAACCTCACCCCAGAAAAATCGAACTCTTTGATCTCTCCAATGTATCTCCAATTGATCCTCGAGCCTCCTCTTATACTTTTCTTGTTGATGAATCAACAGCCAAGATTAAGTCCCTAATCAACGGCTAAGATTAAAATAGACTTGATCCTCATCTCTTAGAAGTTTCTCACCCATATTCTTATTAATACCCATTAATATTTTTATTTTCCTAAGTTTAGACTTAGGAACCCATTAAAAATATTAATTATTTTAATAACTCTTCATCCGGGTAGAATTTCTCCAAACAATTTATGGGTTCTAGAGATCTCATGTGTTCTAGCCCCTCCACAAAATTTCGAAGCTAGAGCACATCCGATGCTACCCAAAATCAACAGGAACTACATAGTTCTGGGGGAGTTTATGTAATTGACTAATCATTATCACATTCGCAATCAAATCTTGTTACGTTACTTTTTAAGGGTACGACTTTTAAAACGTCAATTCGAGCTTATTACTTATGAATCACATTCCTAGAGAATCTAATGCATTAGCTGATTCGTTGGCAAATTATGTATTGGATTGCCATTTGTCACAGTCTTTATAGTTACACGCATGAGTGTAAAATTTTCATAGTTAAAACTTTACAAAAATCACAAAACACATACACTATTAAATCGCCAAAAATATTTGTATATATATATATATATAGATTGTGTCCAGTATTTTTACATCAAAAATTCCCAAAACTTGGGTGTTTTAAATACAAAAAATGGCTCTGCTAAGCCTCACTTTAACACTGGCTGATTCGGATTTAAACACGAATGCAACAAATTACAGATATAACCATAAATACAGAGATGCAGCAGAAATAATCATTCATTTCATTAATGTAAAACACTGAAATATGCTTACAAACAGTGATGGAAATAAACTAGCTAGGGCGATGGTAGTTTATCTTTGAGAAGAGATGTGGCAACTACATGCCTCTGAACTGTCTTACAATGAGGCTCGAAGGCCTATTTATTGTTGAGAAACAATGGAAAACCCTAAACATCCAAAAACCTAACCCTAGGAGATGAAGCGCCAAACTATGGGCGCCATTTTGGGTAAATTGGTACATCAACTTCCCGAGGTCGTAACTTTGGCATACGATTTTCGTTTGACGCGCACAATACCTCGTTAGAAAGATCTATCCGAGGACCACAACTTTGGGATGAGCAACTTCGGCCCATGGACCCATGTTGCTCCCAGGTTTCCCAAAAAACGTCGTTTGGGGCCTCAAAATGGCTCCGGAAGTTCAAGACCATAAAAACTGCTAAAAATAGTAAATTGTGCTACAATTAAGGAAACTGAAAAACTGAAAGAGACAGTTGTGGGGGTCCAAGTGGGATAGGTGGGTGGCCACCAACATCCACCTAGATCACCCGCTGACCATACCCTACTCTTGTTGGGTCTACTGCTCATGGTAACAGATCACTGCTCTAGCTAACCTCTTCAAAAGCACCAAAAACCGATCCAGCACACTCACTATGTGTCGCTGCATGTGAATCGGTCTCTCTCTCATGGGAAAAGGTGGCACACCCATGCTCAAACCTTTGAGGTTCCTAGTAACCTCGCGCAGACTCTGTGTGTCATCTCCCTCTTAGGCGGCTGTCACACCCTTTGTTGTTGCTTTAGCCCCAGGTAGCTAATCACCTAGCCTAGCATGGCGAAGCATACCCGCAAGACGTACTGGTGCCACATTTGTGTCAAGCAAACGCTTCATGTCAAAATATTTCACCCATAAATAAATAAAAAATTGCATAAACTTCAAATACCAAAAATACTTTTTGCACTTTGATCGATCCTCTTACCTAGTGGCCCCCATTGAGTGTCGGGTGGCAATATCAGTTCTAGATCCCCTGAGTAGTTCATGCCGGCATACAGATAATCCTCAATCATCAGGATCTGGCCACTGAACCACTCAAAGAAGTCATCCTCAAAGAAGTGTCTAATCAGTCCCCCTCCTGTACGAGGTGCTAGGGCTGCCCATCGCTCCTGTCTAGGCTCCCTGGGACTGGCTATACCAAGACTCATGTGAGGCCTCATCACGGGAACTCTCTCTAGTATAAAGGACACAATCAAAGTGCCATACCCAAACTCTCTTTGGGCCCGAGTCTTACACGTTGTCAACTCTGCTTTCACCTAACAAAGGACTCCCTCACACCAGTTGAATACTTACAGCAATCCAATGCCAGTAGCAACTGGGCCTTTGTAGCCACATGTTGACTCTTAGACCCTGTCAGGCGCATGATCATCCATAGAATAGACCTCATTGGTCTTGTTCTGATCCGCTCTATTGGAATCTTGTTTCTCACTGGTCGACTGCCATCTCTACAATATGTTTGGATCAACTCCACGGTGGTCCTAGGATCTACTCTCCCTCCTATCAAGTTTACTCATGCACCTCTGCATGATAAACCAGTGAGGAAATATATGTCGTCTCTCTCGATTGAGAGCTCATGGTCCCCAATCTTGAACACACCTTGTCATTCATCCCACCGTTGGATAATCCAACTCAGGAGATCCTCCTGACTCTTCATCAGGTCAAGTATGGCATACTTTAGCAGCCCACATCATCTCAAAGCTGCCAAACATGTCGGATCATTTAGCATTTGTAGTTCCTCGGCATCATGAGCTCTTTCTCTCCACAGACTCATTTTGCAAGCTTGATTCCTTCACAACACAACCCTTGAATCGGTGTTTAGCTAGCAAAAGGCTCTAGGAAATCAAGAAACCCAAGATCAACTTGCACTTGGCTAGCTAACACAACCCTCCAATGCCCACAAGGCGTGCTAACGCCCCTCCCTTTCACGGGCAGGGCGTTTAACGCACCACATAGCCTGGGCTACTGCATTAGTCAACCAAGCCACCTAGGGCTTCCTCAAAACTGCAAAAATGACCAGCAAACTACCTGAATTAAGTATTTAAATGCAAGTTAGGGATCAAGCCATCTACCTGGAACTGATGGAACGTCGAATGGTCGCCTGGATTGCTTGCAATCGCTCGGGAAAGTTCTGCTCCTTTTTCTCTCCAAAGCACTCTCACCAACTTCAAACAATGAAAATGAGGGCATGTCACCCTTCTTATAGTCACTCTGGAGGTATGACTCACTCTAGCTAGTCATTGAAATTGAAGCTTTTCATTCCTATCTTGTTTAAACATGCGCCATATTGATATTCTGTCAAATTTTACTTATGCTCTGATGATATTTTAGTGTCTTTATGCAGAGTTGACCAAGTTTGACTCCAGATGAGCACATTCTTTTTTGGGACTTTTTCTCGCTCTTGAACTGAAAAATCCCCGAGTTACCTTCTTCAGGCTCGTAAAACTCCTACAAAGAAGATATGAGCACATTCTTTTTTGGGACTTTTTCTCGCTCTTGAACTGAAAAACCCCCAAGTTACCTTCTTCAGGCTCGTAAAACTCCTACGAAGAAGACCTAAGCAGTTCTTTTTATCTCTTTTTTTTCGCTCCTTAAACTAGAAAAAGATCTATCGAGTTTTCTTCATCTAACTCGTTAAAATTTTATGAAGATCTATCAAGTTTTTCTTCATCTGACTCGTTAAAATTTCACGAAGAATATCGAGTTCACTTTGTCTCCTCGTACTCGTAACAAAATGAGGTAGACGTCTATTGAGCATAGGTTTATCACTTTATCTGGACTCAATAGACTAACTTACGGAAAAGGAACTGTGTTGGGTATACTATTAACCCTTTGTCGTACCCGATCATCAACCATGACAAAGGTACCCCCTTGGAGTTGTCTTTACTCGTCTGGACTCGTTAAACTTAATCAGATGGGGAAAAATTGGACAGAACAGTGGCTCAATATCTATATTCTGAAGGATCTTTTGGCAGCAGTCAATCCCTTGAACATGGCACTCCCTCAACAAACCTCTTTTGTCAGCTTCTCGTCGAACCTTACCATCCTATGAGTTTAGCCTCCATACTCTAATGTTCTTGCATCCCTGTATCCTATCACTCTTTAGTGAGATGCCTAGTAACCTTGATGTCGTGCCTTCTATTGTTCAAGGGATTCATCTACCCTCTCCTTCCTGTATCGACCATACCATCATATGCCTGAAATTTCCCTCTGTCTGTTTAACCCATTGCTCTAATCTATCTCCAAAACAATCATTCTTGTCCTGTTTCGTGTCAATTGATCTAAGACACCTCATTGCGTACCTTTTGACAAATCTCTTCCTATTGACTGCAACGCTCTATCTAGGAAGCAGATCCAGAAACATAACAGTACCCTGGAACTTGCAGCCCTCAGTGGCAGGTTACCCTGCATTTGATTGGGGGTTTTCATCATTGGCTGCCAGTGAAACGATTCTACAATTGTTCGATGACAACATCCTTCTCACGCTCGCTAGATTGTACTGTGCATCTTGGAGACCATCATCCTTATCAGTGGCCATCCTCGCGTCTGTTAACAGTTTTCATCATTCACTGGTAATCAAACGATTTCTCACATGTTCGACTTCAACCCCTTTATTCACATGCGCAAAAATATATTGTTCAGATAAGCGATGACCAATACCTTGGGTAGAGGCTTACATCACTCCACCTTGTTTTCTCTCCCAAGCTGCGTATATTGTTTTCGAAGGCTGGTCGTCAGATTGATCATAGTATGTCACAGCTTCCACATTGTGCATATCGGTGGACACGAAAGTCATACCTCTTTTTTGAGAAATCACTATGACACGGCTATTGAGCATGGGAATGCCCAACTCAAGACATGTCTTATATTTTTCACATATGTTGCTTGTTTAAGGTCTCTCACGGTCTTGAAGCTCCAATCATCTCTCTCTTCAACTACATTTATAAAGTATTTCAGCCATCGTCTTCGTCTCTGACCTCACACTTTAGGGGGCATCTGTTATACAACAAAATGACCTCCTCATCAGCTCATAGGAGAAAGACACATTGGTTGGAAGAAAGACCTAAGTTACAGGCCTATTTGTCAGGGTAACACACCCTAGAAACAGACAAAAGGAGTTATAACACTGCCCAGCTCTCAGCAAAAAGCGTTAATCCCTAGGTTAACGCTCTGTTTTGCCTAAAGGGAAGCATTACTGGATTTTCATAAGGTCTGAAGGTCAAAACACGAGTTGACTGACTGACATCCCGCTTTTCACTCAACTGTCAGCTCAAAAAGCAGGAAACCTGTGCCTCAGTCCTGACTTGGGATATTGCTAATCCTATCTAAAGACACATGGAAAGGGAAACATCGATAAAGCAAGGCAAGTTCCTAGATTTTGCCTCATTGGAACTCATGGAGGAATTGGCAAGGATGAGCCTCTCTCCATCTATAAATTGGAGGCTCGGTCATTGTAACAAGGGTCGAATGGTTGTCGAAATTTTGAAGAGCTTAAGTATTGTTATGCTGCCAAGAAGTTGAGAGAGAGAGAGAGAGTGGAGCTGAAGGACTAGAGGAGGCTTGATCTAGCCAAGATGGTTGTAATCATCCTTCTTCTATCTGATAATATAGATCTGTTTATGTTTTGTCTACTTGATGGTGTCGATATTGTATTTCTTTACATGTTGGTTCAATGGTGCGATTGATAAGTATCTTAGATGTATGCTAACTTATATTCTCCTTTATATTAATACTTTGATTGTTGAGGTTCATATGTTGTGAAGATTACGCTTTGTCTTGTTTATGTGTAGGTTCTGATCTAGGAGCTGGCGGAGAGGTTGTCCACTTTGCCACACTAAGATCTTCAGCGGGACTACACGAAGGACTGAGGCAACTCTTCTCCTTTTGCTTTGTCAATCATGGGTTAATATGAATATATGTATGTTTCTTTGTGACAGTTGCAGTTAATCTCAAACAGTCTGCCTTGCGTCCCAGGAAGACTTAAGAGGGTATTTCATCCACAACCACCCGTGCAATAAACCCTATAGCAACTTGTCAAAGGCAACATAATTAATAAACTTCATATCTCCTCAACTGTGAGGAGTTCGAGGGAGTGCCAATACCATTGGAAAGGAATCGAAATAAGCTTTCCAACACTCTATGTTATGCTTCCATTTGAGCGAGGTTAATGGAGTAAAAATACATTCAAAGAAGGGGTATCAAATTCTCTTTTTCTTTGACAGCCTTTGACATCAATGACAATTCTCTTTTTCTTGGACAACCTTTGACATCATTGAAAACTTCTTTCAACATAAGGATGTGAAGGCAAAGGGAATTATTTTGGATGGTGTGGAGGATCACGTGATCCCCACAAAACAGGGAAGGACACAACACATAAGATGTGGGTGGCCTTGACTAGTCTATACCAAAGTACAAATGAGAACATGAAAATGGTGCTAAGAGAGAAGCTAAACAAAATTTGTATGAACAAAGCAGAGACCATGACCTCATATCTCACCATGATCTAGCAGGCTCATGATGAGCTATCAGTTGTGAGAGAAGTTGTGAGTGATTCAAAGCTAGTGAAGGTAGCTCTAAAGGGTCGTGCTAAGCAATGGACCACCTTTGTGGAGGGGGCCCTTGCTAAACAATAACTTCGTGATTGGAGCCTGTTTTGGGTTGACCTCATCCAGAAAGAAATCTAGGAGAGTTCAATAACTGGTGGTCAGTGTAAGAGTAGAGGGGGCAATTAGGAACTCTCTCTTGTTGCTCAAGTTAAGAAGCGCAAGGGGAAGGCCAACAAGAACTAAAGTGGAGGGGATCTTCACAAGGCAAGAAGGAGAAGGACATGAGCAAAGTCAAGTGATTTGCATGCCACAAGTTCAATCATTATATCGAACAATGTCCAAATAAGAAGGGCAAAGGGAAGACATCTATTGCAGCCACAACACAAATGGATAAGTTGGCCGAGAACTTCAAGAAGAACTTTTCCTTGGTGTCATGCCTTTCTGGCACCATTAGGAGAAGAGTGTGGTTTGTGGACAGTTGAGCATCTCATCACATGACAGGATCTCGAGATATCTTCACCAGTATGCCCAAGGCGCCTAGACATCTACATGTGGAGCTTGGTGACAACACCTGGTATGTAGTAGAGGGCATTGGCAGCATCCAGTTTCAGATGGACTCAGGGAGTATCATGGAGGTGAAGGAGCTGATGTTTATACCAAGGTTGGAGAAGGATCTCCTTTCTGCTTCGGTCATGGAGGACAGAGGACTAAAGGTCATCTTCACGGGAGGTGGAGTAGCTATTAAGCCAAAAGGGGTTGATCCTAGTGTGAGGCGAGTCATAGGGAGCAGGGAGAACAACCTATACATGTTAAGTGGTTAGCCAGTGAAGGCCCTTGTACATGAAAGTGACAACCAGAGCACAGGAGGATGGGACACCTACACTACAAGGCTCTTCCTATGTTATGGAGGATGGTTAAGGTTTTCCAGAGATCAAGGTGGAGCAAGAGTGAGTGTGCAATGGGTATGCGCTTGGAAAGCATGCCAAGACAGCCTTTGCTCACAGTGAGACCAAGTCCAAGGGAGTGTTGGGCTCGGTGCATTCAGATATATGTGGTCCTATATCAATGGAATCAATCACAAGGGCTAGCTATTTTGCAACATCCATAGATGACTATTCCAGGAAGACTTAGATCTACTTCCTAGAGACCAAGGGTGAGGTCTTTAGCCGGTTTAAAGCGTTTAAAACTCTTGTGGAGAAACAAATTGGGAAGAAGATTAAGGTACTAAGATCTTATAATGGGGGTGATTATACCTCCAATGAGTTTCAGGATTTTTGCACAGAGGTAGGGATCAAGAAAGAGCTCACAGTACCTTACAACCCTTGGCAAATGGGGTTGCAGTAAGGAAAAGCAGGACCATAGTGGGAACAGTAAACGCAATGATCTATGATCAAGACTTGCTCGTGTTTTCGTGGGCGGAGGCCTACAATACAGTTGTTTACTTGCAAAACAGGAGTCCTCACAAAGTATTGCAAGACAAGACTCCTAAGGAGATGTTTATAGGAGAGAGACCAAATGTGATTCATCTGCACATCTTCGATAGTCCACATTCCTATAGAGAAGAGGACTAACCTGGAGTCCTCGCCAGAGAAGGGCATTCTTGTGGGCTACAATGAGATCTCAAAGGCCTGCAAGGTCTACACTCTACAACAGAGAAGTCATGATCAGTCGAGATGTCAGACTCAAAGAGGCTAGGACCTTTGGGAGGTCTCATTACGTAGAGCTAGCAGGGGCAGAGGATCAGGAGTGCGAGGCTCCTAAGGTTAAGCAAGGACCAGTAGCACTAGCAGCAGGGGCACAACCTTCAAATTAGGATCGAAACGTTCCTTTGAGCTCTACCAAGTGGAGGCTGAGATGGGCCGAACTAACCCTCAGGGATGCAGAGGAGTATGTAGAGGCTTCTAGCAAGACTTTCAGGGAGAGTAGACCACCCGCTAGATTTTCCCGCTATTTGTTCTTAATGAGCAACATCAGTGATTCTAACCGTTCTACTTATGAGGAGGCAACACATCAACAGGTCTAGAGGGATGCCATGGCGGAGCATAGTTCCATCACGAGGAACGACGTGTGGGACATAGTGTTGAGGCCTAAGGGGAAGTTTGTGGTCACTTCTTGATGGATTTACAAGATCAAGCATTTAGCAAATGACAACAACGAGAAGCACAAAGCGAGGTTTGTGGCAAGAGGATTCTCCCAAAAGGAGGGAGTGGACTATAAGGAGACATTTGCTCCTATCGCCAGATATGCATCTATTAGGGCAATTATTTCCATTGCTTTAGAGATGGAGTGGAGTATACATCAAATGGATGTGAATATTGCCTTCATCAATGGGGTGATTGAGGAAGAAATGTATATTGAGCATCTTCAGGGCTTTGAGGTGCATGAGAGGGAGTCGCATGTGTGCAGGTTGAAGAATGCCCTTTATAGGCTAATGCAGGCTTCATGTGCATGGTATGCCAAGATTGATGGATATCTTCTTGGTTTAGGCTTCACCAAGAGTGAGGCGGATTTAAACTTGCACCATGTGCTTATTGAAGGCAAGTTGCTTATCTTGGTGTTGTATGTTGATGATATCTTCTTGACAAGACTAGAGAGGCTCATGGAGATGTGCAAGAGGACCTTTCTTTTGAGTTTGAGATGAAGGGGATTGGCTCCATGCATTTCCTTTTGGGATTGGAGGTGTGGCAACAACCGAGAGAGATTTTCCTTGGGCAGGGAAACTATGTAGTGGAGATTCTGAGGAGATTCAAGATGGAGGATTACGGGCCTATGTCTACACCTACGATCACCAACTTGAAGAAGTTGAGCACTTCTGAGGGTGAGTTGGTGGATTAGACATTGTATTGGAAACTAATAGGTTTTTTTACGTATCTGGTCAACACAAGGTGAGACATTTGTTTTGTTGTGAATACACTCAGCCAATTCATTTTGGAGCGGAGGAGGGTTCATTGGGTGACAAAGAAGCATGTGCTTAGGTACCTGAGAGGAATGGAGTATGGACCAAGATATGTCAGAGTTGGTGGAGTGGAGTTACAAGGCTATATAGTTTCCTATTTGGCAGGGAGTGCAGCGGATAGAAAATTTGCATCTAGATGTTGTTTCAGCATGGGATCAACTATGATCTCATGGTTCAGCAGGAAGCAGCAATCAATGGCACTTACCTCAGCAAACGCTGAATACATGGCAGTGAGTTCAACAAGTTGTCAGGCCATATGGCTTTACAAGATGCTCTCAGGGTTATTTCGACTTGAGATGGGACCCACAGTGATTCATTGTGATAATCAAAGTTGCATTAAACTCTTTGAAAATCTTGTGTTTCATGATAGGTCAAAACATACAGAGATCAAGTATCACTTCATCAAAGACAGGGTCCAGACAAGTGTTGTGAGATTGCAGTATGCATCCATGGGGGAGCAAGCAGTAGACATTCTTACCTCGTCTCTAGTGAAGGGGAAGTTCGTGTTCTACAGGGACAAGCCAGGGGTGGTGGAGAATCCCTTCCTTGCTAGGAGGGAGTGTTGATGCTTTTTAGCTATGGAAAGTCTTCTACACTAGCTTGGTGTCTTAGCATGTAGAAGAAGTTTGATTGCCTCTTTAGATGCATGCTTGGTGGAGTAAGTTAGCTACAGGAGGTCTTCTACACTAGATTGGTGTCTTAGCATGTAGAAGAAGTTTGATTGCCTCTTTAGATGCTAGCTTGGTGAAGTGACTTTACTATTTCTTTCCTAAGGTTAAATTTAGTAAAAGTACAATAATTAGAGTAATTAATTAATGTGGACTATTAAGCAAAAGTTCCAAGGATAAATAATAAAATTATTTAAGTGACTCAGATTTAATCTCATCCATTGATCACAAGAGAGGCTAACCATTGAGATTAGGGACAGAGATTATTTGCTTAGTGAAATGATAGGGTGAATTTAGTGGAGAGGTGAAGACACCATTATGCAAATTTGAGAGAGCAATTTTCTCAAGAGGGGGGAAAAAGGCTCTAGTTCACTATAGAAGATTGAGGGGCAATTGTTGGGGGAGATTTTCGAAGAAATTCAAGCAAAATTGAGCAGGAAGACAAGAACTGAGTTGAGGGGTCGATTTTTTGTGGAGGTTGAGTTATTTCTTTGGGCCAATTTGAGAGGTGTGTAGGCCATATAGTTGCCAAAGAGGTCATAAGCAGGGAAAGGGAGAGAAGAGCACTCCAAGGAGGTCGAGTTTGTCTTGGGGTTGATTCCATTTCAACATTTGAGTTTCCAGGAAGCCATAATTTCCAAGGGGCCAAGTTACAAGTTCCCCTTTAGCTATTATTTCTCTAAGTAATTTTTTGTGGGTCAAGACTCAAAACCCAATATTTTCCAAATTTAATATAAGTGAAGGAAAAGTGGTTTGGGTCATTATGTTGTTCTTGTGGTTGATTCTCTTATGACTTTCCCGCTGCGTTTCATTTGTGATATTAAGAAATACCAAAGTATTTATTTTCAACGGTTCAGAATTTTATTTGTGTAAAAAAATAATTTTTTGGGTATAAATAATTGTTGGGTAAACCGTAAAATAAATCAAACCTAGTATTTAAATTTTAACATCAAGCATCATGTAAAGTCCTCAAATAGACCAACTAGGTAGGAAATGTTGCACCATCAAAATCAATCTCTCTTTGCACTAGATAGTACAACTTATGCTGCACTGCTCAGGAGGTGGGGCAATAACCTCTATAAGCCTTTGATGCTATGATGTGAACTACCTGACAAATCCTCCTCAAGATCATGTGTAAATCAACAATCATTAGGTCACTAAAACCATGGATGCATCATAGTAGACCATACTTAAAGTTATGGGCACAACCAATACTTCCCACAAAGATCACCTTCAAATATCTAACTAGGCCAAGTCCCGCATAGGTGTTCCCTCCCTTATTTTTGGGATGGCTAGATGGATAACCCTATTAGGTGTTTCCAATCACCAAGGGGAAGTGACAGGTCCCAAGTTAGCCCATCAGTCCATAGTTGCATGTGTAGATGGTGGTAACGAAGTGGGCTTGACTTTAGCACAAGGTGCCATAGCGAAGTAACCAACGAATGGTGGTCCAACATATTAAGTGTATAGATGTATAGAGGGAGAAATCATGGAGGCATGAGTTACCCCTTTCCTCAGCCTATAGTTAAAATTGGCAACTAGGGCCAAATTCCACCTTGGGACAACTCATTTGATAGAGATGATGATTGCATTGGATTCCTCTTTTCGAGAAGTCCAAGATTGATATAAAGATCATCTCATTCAGACAAGCAGAAGTGTGATTTTGAATTTATGCCCACACATGTGCAAATTGATCAGGTTGGCTTCATCATTATGTAGACTCAAGAATCCCAATGGACGTGTGTTTTCACCCACAACAAATTATATAAATACAAGAGACCTCACACCTCTTTTGGACATCCATCACTCACACATTCTTCTCTCTCTTCATCAGATTGGTTCGTACAACTTGGGAAGCCTCTCTCTCTCTCTCACGTGTGGCTAGGAGGACAGATTTTCTGGGAAGAAATTATAGGCCGAATTTCAAACTTCAGGGACAGGTTTTACTGAGTTTGACTTCGATTTTTGGGTCAAAGATTCGATTTTTGCAGGCCGCATTATTAGGCACAAAAACTGAGGATTGGCTAGTTGCCCTATGTTGACTTTAGGGTTGACTGTTGTTTGACCACAGAAAATTACAACATTCTCTCTCCTTTGACTGAGTTTGACCGAGTTGTTTTGGGTTGAATTCATCCTCCTAATCAGGCCGAGTTTGACTAAGGAAGACTGAGTTGCTTTGGGGACGATTTGTTGTTGTTTTGACCAGCATTGACTTTCTAGTTAGGGCTGAAGTTTGACTGTAGTTGACTGCAGAAATTTATAGGGTTGTTTTGACTTTGTATTGGGCAAGTCAATTTGACTTTTGTACTCTCTCTCTTTGTTGAACTTTTGATTTAATAATAAGAAGAATTGATCAAAGGATTTTCCCCACATTGGGGTTTTTCCCTGGCATCTGCCAAATCTGGTGTCCTCTTGTCATGGCTTGTCTTTTGCAGTTTATTTTATGTTCTATCTGCCTTTACTGTCAATGTGATTATTATGATTGCTATTGGAAATTGGAAATTGTTATTGGGCTTCTAAAGGATTATTGAAGTAAATTGTGCTAAGCATAAATCATACCGTTGCTAACTAAAATTAAGATGGTATCAAAGCCCAGGTGAAGACAAAACCCAAGCAAGAGTGAGAAAAGCAATCACTAAGGAAAGTTGTTGGACAAAAGTATTTGTCTAGCTTCAATGACGACTACATCTTACTGCAAATCTAACTATCATGCATGGAAGATGTTTTTGGATTTGACTTTTGAATAGAATGATGTTATGGACTATGTAAAGGGAAGAGTGGTGGAGCCTCCTTCAAATGCATTCGCTGCTGCAAAAACAAAGTACAAGAAAGGTGAGGTCAAATCTAAGAAAATTATTGTAGATTCCATTCACAAGCCTTTGGTTGCTTATATTTCTAATTTGGAAACATCTAAGGAGATGTATGATAAGTTGGTTGGGATGTTCAAAGTAAGTCCTCTTTCTCAAGAACAAGTTGAAAGACATCAAGATGGATAGAGGAGAGTCCTTTCAATCCTACTTTATGAGGATTACCTAAATCAAGAATGATCTCTTATCTTTTGGACAAGTTTTTGGTGACAAGGAGCTCACTCTTATTGCACTTGCAGGTCTTACAAAAGCATGGGATGTGTTCAACACCACCATCCTCAACAATGACAGGATTCCGGGTTTTGATGAATTATTGGCTAGATGCACTCAAGAAGAAATAAGGATGATGGAGAGAGATAAGCATTCAAATGGAAATGATCCTACTGCTTTCTCCACTCATGCTAAAAGGAAGAACAATGTTGGTCCAAGAAGACAAGGTCAAGGATTTAAGTTAGGATTCAAAGAAGGAAGAAAAGGAAGATGCTTCAATTGCAACAGGTTTGGCCACTATGCTAGAGAGTGTCCTCACAAGAAGGATACTCCAAGGGATGATGACAACAACAACCACAACAACTACAAAGGCAATGGAAATCAAAGGAACAACAAGTTCAACAACAAAGGAAAGAGGAATGCTCCCGCTGCTCGATATGGAAATGGTCGTCCTCCCAAAAGATCAAGAAATTCCAGGTATGAGGAAAGTAATGTTGTAGAAAAACAAAATGAATTTTATCTTATTTCTGCTTTATCTACTACCTCTCCTCCGGATACATTGGATCATTGGTTGATTGATAGTGGAGCCTCAAGGCACTTCACTGGGTACAAAGAGGCCCTCTCAAATTTGGTTGAAAAGAAGACTAACTTGCAAATCATACTTGGAGATAATGCCACCTATCCCGTGAAAGGAATAGGTACCGTCACTCTTCACTTGAATCAAGGTCAAACCATCCATCTACAAGAAGTATTGTATGTGCCCGATTTGAAGAAGAACCTAGTATCTATTTCTGCGATGGAAGATAAAGGCTTCAAGGTAGCATTCATTGATAGAAAGGTACGTCTTTGGCAAAGAAACCCCAAAGGTGCACTTACACATGGATTTAGGGTTGATGGTCTTTATCAAGTTGGAGGAAGTCCTTTGGGAGCCATGCCTTGCGACACTTCTTTTCAATCTGAATTGTGGCACCGAAGATTTGCCCACCTTCATTACAAAGCCTTACCTGGTAAGGAACATGGTCACAGGTATGCCTGATTTCAACATGAATCGTGAAGGTGTTTGTCAAGGTTGTGCATCTGGGAAACTTACAAGGGAACCATTCCCTTCAAATGAAAGTCAAACTTTTGATATTCTTCAACTGGTCCATTTTGACCTATCTGGTATGTTGCTCGTAACATCATTAGGAGGATACTTATATTATGCTATTTTTGTGGATGACTTGTCTCGCAAAACATGGATCTATTTCTTGAAAAAGAAGGATGAAGTATTCAAATGGTTTCATGCTTTCAAAGCCTTGGTGGAGAATCAAACAGGGAAGAAGATCAAAATATTGAGGATCGACAATGGGACCGAATATGAATCAAATGAATTCAATGACTATTGTAGAGAAGTTGGCATTAAGAGGGAGACAACCATTGCATACACTCCTAAGCAAAATGGAGTTGTTGAACGAAAGAACTAAATGATCATGGAAACCACCCGTGCCATGCTTCATGATCTAGGTCTACCAAATTTCTTATGGGGAGAAGCTGCAAATACTGCCATATATGTTCAAAATAGGTGTCCACATCAAGCATTGAATTTCAAGACACCCGAAGAAGTTTTCACTGGTAAGAAACTTGATGTTTCTCATATTTCGTTATCTCGTGTATTTTCATGTGCCCAAAGAGAAGAGAAACAAGTTGGGAGCACTCGGGAAGAAAGGAACTTTTGTGGGCTAGAGTGAAAACTCAAAGGCATATAACATGAATGTGCTTGGTCAACGAGATGTGGAAGTAAGCCATGATGTCACATTCGATGAAGACACTACTTTTGGGAAAGCCAGAGATCTCCCCATTCCAAGAAAAGAAAATGATGATGTTACAAGAAAGTAGGAAGAACCTTCGTCCGATGAGCCTATGCTCGATGTTGAAGGTCTGATGGATCCCATTAATCCACCTCCTAGTGATCCCTCTACCTCAAGGAAAAGACCGTTGTGGTTCAAAGACAATGCAGAGGGCCAGTCCAGCATTTTCGTGGGTCTTGGGGGCAAGAGCTACAGCCCGGAAACTCACCCGGGAAGTTAGGAGATTTGTACGAGGGACCAACCTAGCATTATTGGACACTTTCCATGAGGTTTTACAGTCAGAATCCAGCAGGCCGAGTTTTGCAGTTGCAGCTGAAGTTGGGCTCCTTGGGGGTCGAATTTCAGAAGTCTGAACCAGCTAAATTCCTTCGTGGGTTTTTCTGGGTTTAGGCCAAGGAGTCGAGAGCTCGAATCTCATAATTTTCTGAGCACAGGAAGTGTTGTTTCCAGCCATTTGAAGTCAGCAGAAAGAGCAGTTTTCTGGGCAGCGCAGTGCAGATTGGTGCAGTAGTTGTAGCAGCCTTCAGTTCAGCTATTGCTCACCTAGGTTTGGTCATGCTTGTCCATTGAGACAAGCCCAAGTGCAACATTCTATTTACTATTGTATTTTTCTCTTGAGGAAGTAATAAAATAGCTCAGAAGTTCCTTATTTCCAGCATTTCCATGGGTGCTTAGTGTCTAGTTCGTTTTTTCTGTTTGTTGAACTGATTGTATGCTTGCATATCACTTGTATTCCTACTTAGGAACATTACACATAGATTATTAAAACAAATTAGAACTTTAAAAGATGAGAAGCTTGAACGTCAAAATAAAGTCGAATCAAAAGTTGAAGAACCTTTATGTCTCATAAATCATAATCAAAATCTACTCAATCAAATTAAGAAACTTAAAAATGATAAGAAATCATTGGAGAACACATTAAAAAAACTTATCATAAAAGAAGCATCGAAGTCTTCAAACTTAAGAGTCTAAGTTGAAGAAAAGGGAACAAACATCGATCCAAAGAATATCATGATTCAGAATAATTTCAATCTAGTTGAAGTGAAATCGTACTCAAAGGTTGCAGTTCAAACAACAAAAATTTCAAATGAAGATCTAGCGATTAACCAAGCGACTTTTGTATCTGAAGGAAATCAAATAACTCAAGTAAACCAAGAGATCACCACAAGCAAGTTAAGGAGAAATCAAATCACAACAACTCTTTATCGACACTCAAATCATAAAAGCAAACATCTTAACCAGTTTGCATATCCATCATCCCAGAAACAACTGACATATGTTCCCAAGAATATCAATGTCAACACAATTTAGTCTTTATGATAAAAATTCATCCAAAGTATCCAGTAACCGCAAGTTCCACAAAAGATTGATTTAGGAAGGTTAGATCCCTTCTTAGCTCGACAATTTTGTTTATCACTCATAAGATCTTATCATCTTGTATCATCGAAGTTGACAACTCGAAGAATTCTGAAAGATACGAATAGATTACAAGATAGAAACAGATGACATGTCTTGTCAGCAATAAGCTTTGAGGACAAAGCTTTTCTAAAGAGGAAGGCAATGTTATGAATATAAATAATTTATTAATATTTAATAATGATTAATATACTAAAGAGGCGTGTCTCTAAGGACATGACCGTTCATGAAGGGGCACCTGCCTAGGTATACAATCAGGCCCTCATTTGTAACCATATCATTATCATATCTCTTGTACATTCAACATTCTTATATAAATATTACTTGTCCTATAATGGATATTTACATATTCCAGAAGTTCTGACTATTCTATTGTGTATATGAACCCTGTTTGTTACAGTTGTAAGGAACTGTCAACTCTCTCTTTATCCCTGCACCTACACAAATGTCCTTGAAGTCATTGGAGGTGTACTCACCTCCATTGCCAAACCTCAACACTTTGATCTTCCTTCCTATTTGGTTCTCCACAAGAGCCTTAAACTCTTGAAACCGACTGAAGACCTCATCCTTGGTCTTTATGAAGTAGATCCAAGTCTTCTTGGAAATGTCATCAATGAAAGTAACGAAATAGTTTACCCTGTCAAAGATGTAGTTGGCATAGGACCACACACGTCTGAATGTACTAGATCCAAGATTCCCTTGGACCTGTTGTCACTAATTGGTAAAATTGTCTTCGTATATTTCCCAAGCACACATCCCTTGCATACTTCATATTGATTTGTGTTGAACTCTGGAAGACCTGTGGAAATTTCCCTCGACACCTTTAATGCCCCATGACACAAGTGTGCCATCCTCTTGTGCCAGAGCTCGCACAGGTCTATGCTACTATGTACCAATGTCCGGGTTGTCTCAAACTATAACCTATATAGCTTTCCCTTTCTAACTCGAATCACATTTACTACTTTGAAGCTAGCTCCCTTAGGGTGAAGATATACCTTTCCATCCTGGAAAGTAATAGATTAACACTTATCCTCCATAGTTGAGACTAAGATGAGGTTCTTTTTCAATCTGACACATACAACACCTGTTTCACCGTCAATGGTTTTCCATAAGCCCTCCGGGACATGATTGTCCCAAAACTTGTTGCTTTGTACTTGGCATTATTGCCAAGTTCAATGTGGAAGTCTAGATCCTTTTCTGTCAGACTAGTGAAGTACTCTTATGCTCCAGCCTCCAATCATATGACACAAAGCACCATTGTCTATGTACCAACTACTTGTGGTGGTTGAGCTAGAAAGACAAGCTATCAACAAGAACTCATTCTCAAACGAAATTGCAAAATCATCAACTTTTGTTGAAGTTGCTACCTGTGACTTCCCCTTGTTCTTATTCTTCTTGTTTGGACACAAGTTGGCATGATGCCCCGGCTAATGACAAACAAAGCATTACACTTTGCTCGTGTATGTCAAGCAAAACGAAAAGAAGATCCCTCTAGTTAACTGGGGAATAGTCACCAAGCCGCTTCAGGAGGGAGGGCTGAATTTCAAAGATCTCTATGCTCAAAACTTAGCCATGGGAGCAAAGCTGATTTGGAGAATCATAGCTCCCAATCCTGGTTGGGCGCATTTAGCTTTATGGAAAAAATACTTCAGAGGACAGAGACTCCGATGCTTGGATCGGCCCAAATCCCATCTCAGAACCCCCTTCAGTATGCTCAGTAACAAAGCAGCCCCGCTAGTAAATGCTCACGCCTTCTGGATACCTGGGAATGGTCAATACATCAACCTGTGGGATGACTGCATCATGAACAGGCCCCCGCTAGCTGAATCGAACCCCATGATCAAACTAAGGAATTGGATGAAGGACGCCAATATCAAATCGTTGTGGGATATTTCGAGCTAGAGCGGTGACTGCTGGTCTAGTTGGAAGCAGCTCCCGGTTCCACCCGCACTGCAAAATGACTACGCAACTTTCATTAACATTCTACATGGGCTGGCTCCTATCCACGCTCGGAGGAAGGACGTCTGAGGCTGGGGTCCACATCGGGAAGGTTTCACGGTTGCGTTGGGCTACTCCAAGCGCGTGGAAAGACCTCACGTCCCTCCTAACCCTGCTCCTTGGATGGGAATTTGGAATTTCCCCTCTATTCCAAAAATCGACCATTTCTGCTGGCTGCTTTGCCACAGAAAAATCCTTACAAATGACAGGTTACAGAAGAGGGGGCTTTCTCGGTCCTTCAAGATGCACGTTATGCAAAGAAATCCTGGAAACCGCCCCTCATATTATGATAGAGTGTAAATTTGCAGGTCTTATCTGGCAAGAGCTCCTTGGAACCTGGAACTTTAACTTCATCTTCCCCTGTTTCGTCCCGGCCCTGTTTGCTGGATGGCTGGCCAGATACCCAGGTCCAAATCCTAAAAATAAAATAATCATAGCAGCTTGGACTGCCCTTCCTAAATTCATCAGCTGGCAAATCTGGTTAGAGAGGAATAGAAAGATACTCAAAAATAAAGAACAGGATTTCAAACTCGTTGCAAATACAGTAAAATGCCAGTTGAACGAATGTCTGAGAGACAAAAGGGATGATACAAATCTATGCCAGCAAGATATCGAGTTGGGAGCTGCACTCAATCTCCAATTCCAAAAATCGACCACCATACCTATCTTTCCCAAAGATTGGCAAATCAGAAAAAATGAAGAAGAATTTCAGTCCTGGATTTCCAAGCAAACACTTCCTTCTCTCTTCTTTGACGGGGCAGCCAAGGGAAATCCAGGAATTGCTGGCGCAGGAGGGCTCATAATAAACCTAGAAGAAACTTCTATTCACAGATATGCTTGGGGACTGGGTCACTCCTCAAGCATGCAAGCTGAAGCGATGGCCCTTCTTCAAGGGATCAAACTACTTAAAGAGTTGGGCCTCAAGGAGGCAAATGTCTTTGGCGATTCGCAAGTCATCATCAAAACAATGGCGACAGATTCTAATCCAGCAGATCTGCGTCTTGCAAGGACGATTACAAGGATCAAAGACATGACAAAGCCCCTGAATTTGAAATTCTTCCATGTATTAAGAGTAAACAACAAAGAGGCAGACATTGAGGCAAACAAGGCAGCCCAGTTATCTGCTGGGATTATCCTCAAAGACAAAGAAACCTCATGGGATCCAATCCCCTAATCTTCCATGTTTTATTGCATTTTATTGAAGCAGTTTGTATGCATTCATAAGCTCGGGAAAGCAACAGCAATAGATCACATTATAAAATGTAAAAAGAGGAGATCCATAAGCATATGTGCTATGATCCTCTTGTTGGAGAGGCGCTCAGAAAGAAGCTCCACTATCTGTAATCTGAATTATGGCTTTTTGCCAAAAATCTAATGAAATCCCATAACCGTTTCTGTAATAATTAAAAAAAAAAAATGGGTTCCTAAGTCTAAACTTAGGAAAATTAAAATATTAATGTGTATTAATATAAAATGGGTGAGAAAGTTCTAAGAGACGAGGATCAAGCCAAATCTAATCTTAGCCATTGATTAGAAACTTAATATCGATCATTGAATCGTCAACAGGAAAAGTATAAGAGGAGGCTTGAGGGTCAGTTGGAGATACACCAAGTTGATCAGTCAATTCGATTTTCTGGGGCAAGGTTTGCTGAGAAATCAAGTTAGTGATCTGTTGCAACAAGGGGCAGTTCGGCAGAAGGCCGAGAATACATAGCAGAGAGGCAGAGAGTGTGTCGGAGAGACAACGCAGTGTCTAAGAAGGTTGACGCAGAGGCAGCGAAGACTGACGCAGAGGCTAAGGAGGCCAGTGCAGAGGACGCAAAGGGCCAAGAGGTTGACGCAGAAGTTGTAGAGGCTGACGCAAAAGCCACAAAGGCTGACGCAGGGAGTGCAGAGGGATGTAGAGTTGACGCTGGGCTGAAGAGGTTAGGCTGAGGAATTTTCATGGGGCAGACTGAGAGTTGATTGGTTGACGCAAAGTCAGAGAGGGTGACACAGTTCCTAAGGGTAGGTTGGAGCAGCTTTCGTTGTCCAACTAAGGGAGCAGTCACTGTGGGCCTATTCATCCAGTTGCTGATCAACCGGAATATCTGTCTCCGAAGAAAGGTATTACTGCCGAGGACATTCTTTGTTGGATGTGCGATTTCTGGCACCCTAGTTGTATTATGAAAAACTGCATAATAATAAAACCCTCATCTACTGCACTGGTTTTCCCGCATTGGGTTTTCCCGAGGACGATTGTCCAACAATAACAGTGTCCCTTGTGTTGTCTCAGTTATTTCAGTTGTTGATCTGTATATGTGTGAAGGTTGCAATTGTGTTTATTTCGATGTTTATATTAAAAAATAACTTGTTAATGTAAAGAACAAGTAGGAGATAATAAACCAAATATTGCAGTAGGGATTTCTAATGTGTCAAATTTAGAAATTTCCACAAAGTCGCCCCATAATCCCTACCAATCGGGAAGATTTTCCCATGTCACAATCCCTCGAACAAAATAGTCCTATTTTGAGAAGCCATTTAAGGTGATTCTCACCACCTCTAGTCTGGCACTACTACCCCAACTGCTGCCAACTCATCTCGTAGGTCAGTGATTCTAGTGAGATAAGAAGTAAGGTTTTCAGATTTGGCCATTTTGGTGCCTCTCAACTTCTCTTGAAGCACCATATTTCGATTCAAGTTACTGGTAAAGGTTTGCGAGAGCTACCCACATCTCCCTTGTTATCTTCTTTCCTACCAGGTGAGGAATAATATGATCCTTTACCTCATCAAGAATGATTTTCCTTGCTTTCACATCCTTTTCATTATGCTCCGCAAGTGTTGCAGCATTTGTTGGAGGTGTTAGAGTTTGAAAGCAAACTCCCAAATCTCATTTTCTTCCAGAACCAAAGAAATCTTTTCCCTCCAAGGACTATAGTCGGAAGCCCTATCCAATCTACCATCGAATCTCAACCCTATGGCCATGTCCTTGAAAACCTAGTAATGTTTTTTCTTTTCCTTGAGAACCCAGAAAAAATTTGTCCTTTCCTTGAGAACCCAGATAAATTTAGACCTCTACTTGAGAACCCAGAAAAATTTTCACCTTTCCTTGAGAACCGAGGAAACTAATCCCTTTTCTTCAAAACCCAGAAAGATCTCATCTTTTTCTCAAAACCCCAAAAAGATCTCATGCCTTTCTTGAAAACCCAGAATGATCTTTGCCTTTTCCTAAAAACTCAAAAAAAAATTACCTCCTAAAGAAGAATTTGATTTTCTTTTCATAACTTTGCTCTAATACCATGTAAGTTCTTCATAAGTTTCAAATCTGCTTGATGTTCCAATAAAATTTATGCCCAGATTTAAATATTTTTAGCCAAATAAACATTTTCACAAATCTGATTATTATGAACAACACACAGAAAGCATATGCACAGGTAGTATAGAAAACCACAAACAACAAATGACACAGCTTTTACCGTATAAAACTCCAAAGGGGGGAAACTAGCAAACAAATGTTTATTATTTTCAGCTCTTATAGAAATCAAGAATTTAATTACAGCAATAAAAAAACTTAGTACAACTGATAAATTCTTCAGAAACCCAGTTTTCAACCTAGCAATCTTCCAACTCTGTCCAACCTCGTATTTGAGATTAACATTGCCCCAACACGCAGTTGTACAATCATCCATACGACTGTATGAAATCTGTCTGGTATGGTACAATTGCCTTGGGAACCCAAGAAAATAGTCCCTTTTCTTGAAAACCTAGAAAGATCTCATCCTTTTCTCAAAAAGCCAGAAATATCTCAACCTTTTCTTGAAAACCCAGAATGATATTTGCCTTCTCCTGAAAACTCGGGAAAAATTTTTACCTCCTGAAATAAGAATTTGATTTTATTTTCGTAACTTTGCTCTAATACCATGTAAGTTTTTCGTAAGTTCCAGATCTGCTTGATGTTTCAATAAAATTTATGCCCAGAGTTGAATATTTTTAGCCAATAAATATTTTCACATATCTGATTTTTATGAACAGCAACAAAAGAACTTAGTACAACTGATAAATACTTCAGAAACCCAGTTTTCAACCTAGCAATCTTCCAACTCTGTCCAACCTCATATTTGAGATTAACATTGCCCCAACACGCAGTTGTACAACTACAATCATCCATACGACTGTATGCAATCTGTCTGGTATGGTACAATTGCCTTGGGAACCCAAGAAAATAATCCCTTTTCTTGAAAACCTAGAAAGATCTCATCCTTTTCTCAAAAACCTAGAAAGATCTCAACCTTTTCTTGAAAACCCAGAATGATATTTGCCTTCTCCTGAAAACACGGAAAAAAATTTTACCTCCTGAAATAAGAAATTGATTTTATTTTCATAACTTTGCTCTAATACCATGTAAGTTTTTCATAAGTTCCAGATCTGCTTGATGTTTCAATAAAATTTATGCCCAGAGTTAAATATTTTTAGCCAATAAATATTTTCACATATCTGATTTTTATGAACAGCAGCACACCGAAAACATATGCACAAGTAGAATAGAAAACCACAAACAATAAATGACAAAGCTTTTACAACAATAAATGAACTTAGTACCACTGATAAATTCTTGAGAAAACTACCCAGCTTTCAACCTAGCAATCTTCCAACTTTGTCCAACCTCGTATTTGAGATTAACGCTGCCCCAACTCGCAGCTGTACAATCTTTCGTACACCTGTACAGAATCTGTATGGTATGGTACAATTACCTTGGGATGTGTGCACTGCTGGAAAACTCAACCTCAATCTGATCTGCAATTCTCTCGGCCTCTACAATTCAATTTTCCTTCTCTATTTCTCCTTCTCGATCTCAAACCCCGTATGTCTTGTAATGTTCCAAATTGAAATTTACAGCAATAAACAGAGATATATACAATGAAACAACAACCATAAACGAAACACCACAAATACACATCAGAACACCAGGGAAATAGAGCTGAGCAGTTGAGCCATTTTATTAATAATTATAAACTTGAGTACATAAGTGGGTAGGAACAGTGGAACATGGACTCGTTATTCAAGCTATGCAAACCCCAGGTAGTACAACTCTGATCCAGAAGAAACACTGGCTCAATCTGGGACTACGCACTTGCCTTTGTAATTCTGATGCTAGTTGTTGAATGAAACTGGAATGTATGCCCTGAAGAGTGCTCAGAATATGCTGAAATTTTGCGGGTAGCCTCCTCGCTAGAGACGCAGCAAAACACAGAAAAATCTCACAGACCCAAGTGGTAGAATGACTCCCTCCAAATAACTGCGCCCTGCACTGAAAATATTATTGTTGCTGGCTGGCATCAAGCTTGTGTTTGGCCCTCAAAAGTGCTCAAAATATTCTACTAAATTAACTGGAGCCTCTCCTCATAAAAAACACAAAAAACCAGAATGGATTTGTGTTGAATCCACAGTGCACCGGTGACCCCAAGTAGTGCGTTTGGCTCTAACTGACTGGCTGAAGAATGCTAGAAGAAAACCTGATGAAATATGCCCTCAAAATACTCATGAAAATTCACCCTTCAAGTATGCTACGAAAATGCTGCTCCAATCCCCCTTATTTTCGCCTTATCCAACTCCCGGAAGCTACTGCTCAAAGACTGCACAAACGACGGACAGAAACCCCTATGCAGACCCTGGTAAAGACAAATTCGACCTCCCAATCAACAGTACTTCCAGCCCTGCAAACCTCCAATGAAATGCTCGTCCCCCTTGAGGGAAAGTCTCTGCAATTTCTCCTGCAATAATTTTGTCGTTTGTTGGTCCTCCTCAACACCACAAATATTCTCTGGTGTCCTTGAGGGAGCTTGCACTAGCTGAAGATTTACTGCAAAATGACTCTCCAAATCACCTAGAATCAGTTCCCAATTTCTCTCCTAGGGTGACACTCGAAGTTCACCAAAGGTAGAGGTGGAATTTCCACCCAGAAATCCCTTGTGCTAAGAAACACTGGTTGTCTTGGCTGAATAGCTCAAGAGAACTCAAGTTCAAATGTCAAATTATCAAAAAGATACAAAAATGAGGCCCTTATCTTCCCTTTATAGTTGTTGCTCCCTCTCTCCTTGTGGGATCCACCAATTCGACCTCCCTTCTCACTCTCTTTCTCCCTAGCTCGACTTTTTCCTAAGGGGTTTGATTTCCCCTTTTTTGGTGGTCCCCACATCCCACTACCAAATTAATTTATCTTTTCTCCTATGTTTGTAGCCTCCTTTTTCTCCAAAAATTAAGTGGAGCCTCCATAACCCACTTTTCCTAAGTTTTATATGCTAAAAATATTTCTCAATGCCAAATTGTGATAATGATGATTTTACTTAAAAAATTATTTATTGGGAACATGATAGTCCTCCTAGCCAAAAAATTGCTTGTCCTCTAGCAATGCCTGAACAAGCGCCCTCTCTATCAGTTGACCCAAATGGCTAATGCAAACGATATCGGGATCCCAAATGTGCCACTGAGTCATCCCTGTCCCCAACACCATCCTGTCATGAAGGAGTCCCTTGATACTAGGGTCCCAAGCCATCCTGATCAATGTGAAGCACCCCTTGCTCCACTCACTGTCTAGCTTAGTACAGGCCCCTGAATCCCCCCGCATATGGTCAGTAAGTAGAGCACCATGATAATATAAAGTCCTAATTGACTCCTCGTGCAACTGCTCTACTGAGTAACCCCTCTCATGCACTCCAAAGGGCCTCACAATCTAAGTCTAAGTCAATGATGAATAAGATGCAAGATCTATCTAATGTGAGATGCAAGATCTTGGTTGATTTTAATTATATGCCTAATCTAGATGAAGGCCTTCTCCTCAATTGTTTTGAAGCAAGTCTTAAACAAGGTTGTAGAAAGAAGTCCTGGGGAAGGAGGCTAAGGCCTCATTAACAATACCTACCCAGGAGTTCTAATGACCCAAGTGCCTTTGTTCCTACAAGGGATTGCCCACAAGAGAACTACAAGGTCACCTGTTTTAACCGTTGAGTAAGGGTCAAGCTTCTCAAATTGGTATGAAGAAGGTGGTCCTAACTTTCTATCAACCAAGCTTATGCTTGGAGGTAAATTTTAGGAATGCAAAACTAGACTAGAATGATGATGAAATTAGATAGTTTCAAAGAGATACAATAATGGAAATATGCTTCAATGTAAGAAATATAAACCACTTATAACCAAGGTTATTAAATATCACTTTAAAACACAAGTCTACAAGATTCCAATGATAAACCAATGAAGCAATTTAGGATTACTCAATGAAACAATAACAACAATTTCAAATGCCTTAGTTATAGTGTTTGTTAAGATGATCTTCACTTATATGATATTACAATAGAAACAAGTGAAAATTTAAATGATGCAAACACAAGTAACCAATGACAGATGAGATTGCTAATAGTGATTTAATGAGAAGATGCAACTCAATGACTAGATATAACAAATGATATTAATGAAAGTCTATCTAATCAATATGAGGGCAAGAGAAAAGGGTTAGTATCTAAAACTAAACAAAAGAAACTAACTAAGAAGATAAAGGCTCCTCCCTTTTAAATAAGGAGGGGGATACTATGGGATTGAATCCCAAGCTCCCTTCAAGCAAGAAGATCAATTTTATTATTATGATTACAATGAAGAAGAAGCTCTTAGGATAGTGATAAAAGGCTTCTCCAAACACCTTGAGGAGATCACAAAGATAATAGTACTTTTAGTATTTTACACAACAACCACCCCTCAAGCTACCAAACACAAAAGAGGAAAGCACAATTCAATGGATAGTATACTTCAATAATGAATCACTTGCACCTCACCGCAGAAAAGCCCATAGCCTTGATGAATCAAACCTCAAAGCCCATAGCCAAGCAAAGAAAGAAGCATAAAAAATTTATTAAATTTTATGTGACAATTTATATGGTTATTCAACCCTTAAATCTTCAAATATTAATGTGAAAAACCCTCTAATAGGATATGCTTCAGATCAAGGGTATGCGGCCCTCTCGAAGGCTTCCGTCTAGGATGAATAAGGCCTCTAGGCCTTGCGGCTATCCCTCAAAACAATCTTCCAATGACCAGAACCAAAGGTGGCTAGTCCCAAGCCAAAAACAAGTGATGAAACTCCTTCAAATGATGGATATAAGCATGCAAAACCACAAAGGTTAGTGTAGTAAATCAGAGGAAACAAATATGAATCCCAAGAGGCCTGCGGCTCAGCAAATCAAGGCCTAAGAGGCTTGCAACTAGGCAACGGTCAAATAAGCTAGCGGCTAGCCAAAGGAAGGAGAAGAATGAGTCTATAAGCCTGCAAAAGCAAGCGTAAGTTAGATCTTTGATGAGAAAATGGAGAAATTATTTACAAAAAATTTCAAGCTCAAACCCTTGCCAAAAATTGAATTTTGAAGTGAGAACAAGGGCTTAAACCCTAGTAGCTTCCTTGGATGAATTTTTGTTGATGCAAACATGCCACAAAATGATATATCCAACCCTCTAGAGGCCTAGAGAGGCCTAAAACCCCTTGCAGCCCTGAAGAGAAGCTAGACATCCCTAAAAAATGAGACGTTGAGCCCTAAAACCCTAGCCATCTAGGCTAGGTGAGGGCTACGACCCTCACAAAATCGATTCTTCCTTGATCTTGAGATGTATCCACCTGCAAAACGAATCCAAGGAGAAACCCTAGACGTTCTCTTCAGATCTGCAAGAAAATCAAGCTAAAAACCCCAATGATTGTATACAAATATAGAAAAATATGTACAAGCGTTAGAGAAAATTATTTACAAAATAATTTACAAAGTTTACAATGATTATGGCACTTATAAGGAAATCTATTCAGTTAATGCACAAATAAATTAAAATATATGAGAGAAATAATTTTATAGGTGAGAAATGGCCAAGATCTTCGCAAAACAAATCGTTAGATAAGCCTTGAAATTTACACAATGGGCTCTTCCCCTCACGCCAAAGATTTGAAGATCAAGTTATTAGATCAATAGAGGCAAGATAGACACAATAACCTTTAAGATCTAGAGATACTTGCTAGATCAATCAAGTTAGAATGTTTCTCTAAACCTACAACTAATGCAAGATACCTGTGCAAATAGTTAATCCAACCATTCTCTAATGAAATAACAACTTATAAAATATTATTCAGTAGAGCATTAAGAACATGATGTCATGATCAAAAAAAGCGTTACCACAAGAAGCAGAAGAGGAACACCGCCATGAATAAACCCCAAAGACTTCTTTATTATTTCAAAAAAATATTACAACCAACAAAGCTTGACTTAGAGCTCGATTAAAAAAAAAATCATGATCAAATGAGGAGCAAATAACTTCCTTATATACAAAAAATTAAAGCTTAAGACCCCTCCAAGTGGAAAATTTGCTAGTTTCCCTGATCCATGGCTTGATCCTTGTCAAAATAATTCGAACCCTTGATAATTGTTGCACAGATCTCCAAAAAAATTGATTTCCTTGATGGGTGTGCTAGATGGACCAAGCTCTGACTTTTGGGTGGTTTTGGACCACTAAAGAATTTTCAAAAAATAGAATTCTAGAATTCCCTTATTCAAAATAACCACCTAGACCAAAAAATTCGATTTGCTTGAGAAAATATTTCTCTTGGCCCAATGAATTTTCTGAGGGGATTTTCTTCCTTGGAAATGAGACCTTTCTCATATTTTGACTTGATTCGTTTGGGAAAGGCCTTCAATAATTTTTCCACTTGGAGAGAAATTAATTTTCTCTCATTTTAATTTTTGACAAATTTTCCAACTTAATTATTTTTACATTTTTCATTGGAAAATAAAATAATTGACTTGAGGATTACACATATATTCCACCCTCAAAGTGGGTCCTAAAAACATTTATGCGATGATATCTAATTATGATTAATCATCCACCTAAAATATTCCTAGACAACAATTTTTATATCAAAATTACATAGATATCCTATATAGAAGGGGGAATTTTACAATAATACATGACCTCTAGACTCAACCAAATTCTGTGACTTAAGATAGATGATCTAGCATGATAGTTGCATAGACTCGATAACACTAGGACTCACATAAGACCTTACCATCAAGCCCCACTCTAGCTTTGGGGTATGTGTGGAAGAAAAACTCTGCCAATTATAAGGGTTAGAAAACGTGAATAATTGGAAAAGAGTAAAAATCTCCCCAGAGTGAAACTCTTTGTTAAGAATCAAATGCTTACCTATTTGTTTTTACATGGCTTTATATTCATACTAGAATCATTTTTACAATAAAGGCCCACCGGGCTACAGAATTTGGGATTACAATGACAATCTAGAAGTTGCGTGATGATGATGACTTTGAAAAAAGTTAATCTGCTGACATGTACTCTGCATCTTGGGGTAGTTGACACATGTGTGGTCAACAGGTCATAAAGTAAAAGTTACTTATAAATATTGAGTCATATTGGGCAAAAGCATGTGTTGGACCACTTCTATATAACCTAGGTGGAAGCACTTATGCAAGCTAACTTCAACATGGTGATACAAAATGAGAGTGTCCAAGGTAAGAGTTGGAGAACTCGATACTAATCAAAAGCGAGATAGAGAGAAGTATTTGAAGATGAAGCCAAAAAACAAAAATGCTTCCTGAATTTGGTGATCGATGGCGAGGGGGGTGATCATGTTTGCACCAGCTCATTGTCAGAGTCCTCACGTACCATAGGGGAATCTAGTTGTATGACCCTCGGGGTGGTGTAGGAGCAAAGATGCTTAGTTCTCCTACCACCCAAGGTCAAAAGAAATAATGAACAGTACCAAGGCAAAATGATGGTATGATAATGAAAAGGTATGGCATCTATGCAATCAACTAGGAAAGTATCCCACCAAGTTATAACACCCCAACAACTAGGAAGAAGACTTGAACCCATCACATAATGGCTAAGTGAAGGCATTGGCTAGAGTCCCAACGTTGCACGAAACGGGGACATTTTTTGGAAGCGGGGACAAAACGGGGATGTCATTTTCCAAAAATCTAGGAAGCAAAGTGTTGGAAATACTGAGAGGGGGGGTGAATCAGTATTTCTTTTCAATTGTTACTTTTACCAGTTAGATCACTTATATTTAGAACACAAAATGAACAATAGGAATAAATGCTTTTATTAATATAATCTTTACAATGAATCAAGTACAATGTATATAGGGCTCCAACCCTAGATGAAGACATTGATCTTCAAATTCCCAGGCTCCAACCTGTTGCCAAGCACCAACTTGGACTTCCAAGGCTCCAACCTTGTCAATTCTGAGGCACCAACCTCAAGGGCTCCAACCCTATATCTGGTACAGGCTCCGACTTGGTTTCTTGAGGACTCCAATCCTCTAGGCTCCAACCCTATCTTATCCAAGGCACCAACCTTGAGTTTAGGAGCACCAACTCCAAAGACACCAATCTTATATTTGCCAAGCACCAACTTGGACTTCCAAAGGCACCAACCCCAAGGGTTCCAACACTATAGCTTCACTTTGTCAAGGTATGTTTGGTTGTACTTCACGGCTCCCCAAGTCTTCTTCAACGAGCCTTGTCTATCTTCAACAATGCTTCCTCCAAATCACTTCATTAATAACAACCTTGTCTTCTCAAAAGGTGTCACCATTGTTCTTCATATTACCCAAGCAAAGATCTCCAAAGCCACCTTATGATGGATTCAATGCATCATGGTCTCCAAGGGTGTCTCAAGATCAGCTTCTACAAGTGTCTTCAGATGTCTTCAATAATGCCTCAAAGGTGTCTTCAATAAATTGCTCAAGTTCTGCACCAGGTCTTCCAAACAGCGCCAAGATAACTTCAACAACTTTCTTCAAATTACTTCTGCTTCAAGGATCTTCAAGCTGCTTAAAGGTGTCTACAGTGTTGCTCCAAAATGTATTTAATGGTGCTACAAGGAGACTTCAAGAATGCTGCTCAAGAGGAGCCAAGAGATAGGCTCCAAAGATGTCTTCACAAGACACCCTTCAATAGTACTTCAAGATGTTTTCCAGGATTGACTCCAATAGTGCTTTTCAAGGCTGCCCTCAATAGACAAAGATGCTTGGTCTATATTAGCTTATAGACTGAGGTCTTTACTTCAAAGGTCTATAAATGATGCCCATTAGCTGCTATGCCTCTATCCTCCAAATAGGTCCAAAGAATGTGTTATAAGCTTACCAATCCAACAAATCTGAATCAACAAATTCAAGGTGAGTGATGATTGTTCAAAGCAATGTGACTGTCCACCAACTGCTCTCCAAAGTTTGTTGCAAAATGCTTCAAATCTGCCTCTGAAAGCCTTTTATGTTGCTCCAAAACTTTACTTCAAGGCCCTTCAAGATCCTCTCCAAGTTTGTTATATAGATGACAAGTCTATAACTTGGTGCCAAAAATCGGAGCTCCAAAAGACTGAAATTCTGTGGTGTAAGAGCTGCAATAGGACACTGTTTAGCCTTCTGAGCTTCTACAGGAGTCTGGAGACCATGATCCGAGCTGTCCACAGTCCTAAACAACAAATCCGAGCTGTAAGGTAAATGAGAACAGGTTTGAAGTAATTTTCTGTCCACTATTCCTTTACACAGCTAGCTTATCACAGCAATATTCCTCCTCGGCCTCCTTAAATTTGCCCAAACAGTAGACTACTAAGTCCTCTCGGCCTCCTTGCTGTTCTGTATCTTTTCTCTGAAATGATCACCGAAAAATTGATAAGAATGAAGTGTTTAACGTCATATTTATACACCAATTCACTCACCAAACCAAATAGACATGTCTCTTAAGGGCAGGCCAACATGGGAGAGAAGCTTAGGTCGGCTTACTGACCAGAATTACATCATTAACTTGTAAAATCAATAACTTTCAAACCACTTGGAGTTTCGGGCTGAGTAATAGCTCGTTGGAAAGGAAAAATTATGCTCTTCAAGATGGTGTAGGCATCATTAAGGATTTTTGCCTCTAAGGTTGCAAAAATTATTTTTTAATGTGACTGATTCTTTATGAGTGCAGAAATGGAGGCAAAGTAGAATGCCTTTGAGTGTAGGGCTTCTTCATGGTTTGATTTCTTCGTTGATTAATCATGTCCTAGCCTTCTTCAACATAGGATCACCATCAGCTTTACATCATTAGAGATTTGTCATGTCATCATCAAATTATCGGAGGTAGGACATGTCATCATGTAGTGTTATCATCAAGATCAGTGATATGGTAGTCTTCCATTATGATCATGAAGATACATGATTGATGCTTCATTTGTGTCTTGACATCTTAAACAAGAGTTGTAATCATCCTCTGGCATCTTCAAGAATATTTGCCCTCTCGACCATTGACATCAATGACAACATAGATTAACAATCTCCCCCTTTGTCATTGATGGCAATATTCTTGCCCTTTCAACATTCTCTCCCCCTTTGACATCAATGGAAAACGGGGTGCCCAAGTACTCCCCCTGTCAAGCTGCTCCTTTTCTTCACAACTAGTTTCTTCATAGGTATGTTACTCTCCTTGTCATGGTGCTCTTCTTTCTGGCAATGTGGTCCATGATATGTTTGCATTTCTTCATTTGGTGAACGACCTTCTCCTTCCTACACAATCTCATCTGGGCCAAGAAAGATTACCTTCTTAGTTGAACAAGTGGAAGACATCTTAACAACAATCCATCGGATAGATAAGAGATCACATTCTTCAATGGAGCTACTCTCGAGAGATGATCTATCAACGGATGATTGTTCAAGTGTGACTCATCAAGTCTCTCATAGGATCCATCCATGACTAGCTTCTCCAAGAATGCTTAATCATCATAAGCTCCCCCTAACTGTATGCATGGTCTTCTTTCTGACAGAGTCTCCTCATCAAATACTTAGATTATCAAGGATCAGGTCAACAACATGTGTTGTTGGCTGGAGAGTTCAAGAGATTTTCAGATTAAATCTGCTTCTTTCTCCATACTAGTGTATCTTTCTTTTCTGTCACAGTTCTAGCTTGAGTAGGTGCCCAAGTCAAGTTACAATCACGTGCCATATATCCAATGCTATGACACTTGAAGCACTCTATGTTGTTCATGAATAAGAATTCATGACTTCTTGCAAAATTGTTTTTCGGAGATTGACGGGGACCATTATATTTATCTTTGTGATGTTCCCTACAATCTTTTGCCATGTGCCCAAAGTTCATACAAGAATAACAATAACCAAGAAATATACTTTGGTACCTGGGAGATGAAGATTTCCTTGATGTACTTCTGAAGTCTTTTTGCCTTGGGATCCTTTGATGATATCCATTGCCTCTTGCATCTTTGACACCATCTGCATATCTCCTTGGAGTAGGATTTCTTCCATAGTTGTCTTCACTCTTCTCCTTGCTTTTGTTGGAACTGGGAGCATCAACATTTCTTTCTGGCTTTCTCACATCCTTGTTGTTTGAAGCATTAGGGTTTGCATCATTCTTGCTTGAGCATTCACCTGCATAGCCAAGACCTGATTTATCAAGGGGAGACCTTTGATGACTTAGAATGTCATCTAGGGTTTGAGAACTTTTCAAGTTCTTATTTAGCAAGTCAACTTCCTTTTTAAGAAAGACAATTTCTTCTTTCAACTTTTCACAGTGTTCATCTTTCATAACTAGTTGTTTCTTCATTTATTCCATCATCCTTGTTACTTCATGTGTTTCGATTTTTAGAGAGATGACATTTGATTTTAGTAGGAAAATCTCTTCATCCTTTTTTGATAGAATGATCTCCATTTCTTCCTTCATCTTGGTTTCTTCACATGATTGGGCCTTAGGTGAAGTGATTTCTGATTTTAACTTGGTGATGTTATCATCCTTTTCTTCTAGTTGGTATATCATGGTGTTTCTCTCCTTTTCTGCTTCATCAACTTGTCCTTCTATGAATGTCAAAGCTTCCATCATCTTCTTAGCTCCTTGTACTTGTTTCCTTGCTTCTTCTAGTTGAGATCTGAGGGAGGAGACCTCTTCCTTGTATTGACCAATCTCTGCTTCAAGTTTGTTCAACCTCTTGTGCCTTTGTTCAAGGTGGCTTGACAAGGTATCTTCTCGTTTCTTTGCCTTATCCAATTGATTTGTCATGGATATGACTTCTTCACGATGCTTTCTCTTGTTTTGATGAAATTCTTCCTTAATCTTGGTGAGCTCGTCATCTCTTTCTTGTACTTGAAGTTTGACAAGGTCAACTTCCTTCCTTGTCTTTTCCTGGTCACCAACTTGCGCTTTCTTCTTAAGTTCCTCATTTTCCCTTTTCAAATTGTTAATCTCTTCCATGGCAGCCATAAGTTTAGTGAGGAGATCTTCTTCAAAATCTTTTTCATTCTCTTCATCTTCTAGGTCTTATTTAGCCTTGATGTCATCACTCTTATCTTCAGCTTCCTTGATGGGCTCTGGATTTCCTTCTTGTTTTCCATCATTTTCTTGACTAGAGATCATTGTCAATGCTCCTTTTGAGTGAAGATCATGAAGTTTATCCCATATGCCTTTTGCTAACGAACATTTTTCAAAATTGGCCTTCATAGAATCAAGTAGCCCATTCAAGATTGCTTTCATTGCTCTTGTATCATGTTCCTTGTATTCTCCATCCATCATGCTATCAACAATCACCAATTTCCAAACTTCAATGCCTTGAGTTTTTAAGAAATTCCTCATTCTTGCTTCCCATATATCAAAGTTTCCATTGAACACTGGAGCCTTCAAAAATTGATTGACTTCAATTTCGGTGGATGAGGGAGATACATCTTTAGGAGGATTGGAGACTTTCTTCCTTGGCTTCGCCATTTGTGTTCTAATGATCAACCTTCAAGTTGTTAGGCTTTGAGTGAAGGTACTCGCTCTGATACCAATTGTTGGAAATACTGAGAGGGGGGTGAATCAGTGTTTCTTTTCAATTGTTACTTTTACCAATTAGATCACTTATATTTAGAACACAAAATGAACAATAGGAATAAATGCTTTTATTAATATAATCTTTACAATGAATCAAGTACAATGTATATAGGGCTCCAACCCTAGATGAAGACACTGATCTTCAAACTCCCAGGCTCCAACCTGTTGCCAAGCACCAACTTGGACTTCCAAGGCTCCAACCTTGTCAATTCTGAGGCACCAACCTCAAGGGCTCCAACCCTATATCTGGTACAGGCTCCGACCTGGTTTCTTGAGGACTCCAATCCTCTAGGGCTCCAACCCTATCTTATCCAAGGCACCAACCTTGAGTTTAGGAGCACCAACTCCAAAGACACCAATCTTATATTTGCCAAGCACCAACTTGGACTTTCCAAGGCACCAACCCCAAGGGCTCCAACCCTATAGCTTCACTTTTTCAAGGTATGTTTGGTTGTACTTCACGGCTCCCCAAGTCTTCTTCAACGAGCCCTGTCTATCTTCAACAATGCTTCCTCCAAATCACTTCATTAATAACAACCTTGTCTTCTCAGAAGGTGTCACCACTGTTCTTCATATTACCCAAGCAAAGATCTCCAAAGTCACCTCATGATGGATTCAATGCATCATGGTCTCCAAGGGTGTCTCAAGATCAGCTTCTACAAGTGTCTTCAGATGTCTTCAATAATGCCTCAAAGGTGTCTTCAATAAATTGCTCAAGTTCTGCACCAGGTCTTCCAAACAGCTCCAAGATAACTTCAACAACTTTCTTCAAGTTACTTCTGCTTCAAGGATCTTCAAGCTGCTCAAAGGTGTCTACAGTATTGCTCCAAAATGTATTTAATGGTGCTACAAGGAGACTTCAAGAATGTTGCTCAAGAGGAGCCAAGAGATAGGCTCCAAAGATGTCTTCACAAGACACCCTTCAATAGTACTTCAAGATGTTTTCCAGGATTGACTCCAATAGTGCTTTTCAAGGCTGCCCTCAATAGACAAAGATGCTTGGTCTATATGAGCTTATAGACTGAGGTCTTTACTTCAAAGGTCTATATATGATGCCCATTAGCTGCTATGTCTCTATCCTCCAAACAGGTCCAAAGAATGTCTTATAAGCTTACCAATCCAACAAATCTGAATCAACAAATTCAACGTGAGTGATGACTGTTCAAAGCAATGTGACTGTCCACCAACTGCTCTCCAAAGATTGTTGCAAAATGCTTCAAATCTGCTTCTGAATGCATTTTATGCTACTCCAAAACTTTACTTCAAGGCCCTTCAAGATCCTCTCCAAGTCTACTATACGGATGACAAGTCTGTAACTTGGTGCCAAAAATCGGAGCTCCAAAAGACTGAAATTATGTGTTGTAAGAGCTGCAATAGGACACCGTTCAGCGTTCTGAGCTTATACAGGAGTCTGGAGACCATGATCCGAGCTATCCACAGTCCTAAACAACAAATCCGAGCTGTAAGGTAAATGAGAATAGGTTTGAAGTAATTTTATGTCCACTGTTCCTTTACACAGCTAGCTTATCACAGCAATATTCCTCCTCAGCCTCCTTTAATTTGCCCAAACAGTAGACTACTAAGTCTTCTCGGCCTCCTTGCTGTTCTGTATCTTTTCTCTGAAATGATCACCGAAAAATTGATAAGAATGAATTGTTTAACGTCATATATATACACCAATTCGCTTACCAAACCAAATAGACATGTCTCTTAAGGGCAGGCCGACATGGGAGAGAAGCTCAGGTCGGCTTACTGACCAAAATTACATCATTAACTTGTAAAATCAATAACTTTCAAACCGCTTGGAGTTTCAAGCTGAGTAATAGCTTGTTGGAAAGGAAAAATTATGCTCTTCAAGATGGTGTAGATGTCATTAAGGAATTTTGCCTCTAAGGTAGCAAAAATTATTTTTTAATGTGACTGATTATTTATGAGTGCAAAAATGGAGGCAAAGTAAAATGCCTTTGAGTGTAGGGCTTCTTCATGGTTTGATTTCTTCGTTGATTAATCATGTCCTAGCCTTCTTCAACATAGGATCACCATCATCATGTCCCTGCCTTCTTCAACATAGGGTCACTAGTGCAAAGATATTTCATCAATCAAATGCAGCATCATTATGTAGTCTTCATCATAAGGACATCAAGCTTCACATCATTGGAGATTTGCCATGTCATCATCAAATTATCGAAGGTAGGACATGTCATCATGTAGTGTTATCATCAAGATCAGTAATATGGTAGTCTTCCATAATGATCATCAAGATACATGATTGACACTTCATTTGTGTCTCAACATCTTAAACAAGAGTTGTAATCATCCTCTGGCATCTTCAAGAATATTTGCCATCTCGACCATTGACATCAATGACAACCTAGATTAACACAAAGCGTCTCGGAAGCATCTACTATATATATATATATATATATATATATATATATTATTCAAAACAAACATCCCAAATACCAAATTAGTTGTAGAAGACATGAAAACGTGCATATTTTTACATAAATCAAGATAGATATGGCATCCATGATTCCATTGTACATCAATGATTAATTATTCAACCATCAACCATCTATATTCTAGCAATTACAAACATACATCAGCGTTTTAAGCATATTGTCAAACGTAAACCATTTAAGTATATTATAAAACATAAAGCATATTATCTAGCAAGTGAGCAACTGTCAACATTAATCATGTCCAAAATTCAAATCATAATGTTTACAAAATAGGCCACTTGGTCACCACCAAGACAAAAAGGTTCAAATTCACAACAAGCCTACAAGTCTAATGATTAATCTATGACAAAAGTAGTAAATTGTGAATATATCTACTAATCTCTCCTCCTTCCACAACGAAGAGAACGTGGCAGTGGGCCTCCACGTGGTGGCAATGAAGAAGATGGTGCTTGTGGAAGTTGTGGGAGTGGGACTGAAACTGATGAAGACGAAGCCCCTGTTGTTGGTGCTGAACCATGGAACCTAGGAACCAAGGGACCAGATGGGGGTGGCAACTCAACTCGAATATCATCATCGTGAATATATCTACTAATCTCTCCTCCTTCCACCACGAAGAGAACGTGGCAGTGGGCCTCCACGTGGTGGCAATGAAGAAGATGGTGCTTGTGGAAGTTGTGGGAGTGGGACTGAAACTGATGAAGACGAAGCCCCTGTTGTTGGTGTTGAACCATGGAACCTAGGAACCAAGGGACCAGATGGGGGTGGCAACTCAACTCGATCATCATCATCCTCGAATCGCTCAAAAAATTCATACCAAAAAAAAACTACTAGTTAACAAAAAAAATTAAAAACAGGAATTAGAGAAATGCTTTATAAGAAAAATTCATACCACAATGGACATACCTGGAGAAGAGCATCCTCTAATTGTTCTAATCGCAACACTCCATCCTCCAAATTGAGCTCCTCTGGATTCCTGTCCCAAACCTTAAGGTCTTTATTATTCTTTGCATCATCACAGTAATGGGACAACAATCGCAAGTTGCAATGAACATAAATCAAGCTCTCTACCCAATCTAAACTCAACCTGTTCCTTTTAACTCTATGGATGAAAGAATAAGAGCTCCAACACCTCTCTGTAGAAGAAATGTTTACCACCTGTGATAGCACCCGCAATGCCAAAGTCTATAGAAGTGGAATAGCACCTCCATGCATGTTCCACCACTCAAGAGAAGAAAAACTCTCTCGATCTCTAATTGCATGCATGCTCCCAAATGGACCAATGCTAAGTGTATAGTTGCTCAACTATTTCTGTAACATGGCAACCTCCTCCTCATCACGGACTAATTTACCCAATGCAATCATATATTTTTCTAGCACCTCTGGATCTAGGTTTGGTTTTCTCCTGCTCCCCCCCTCAGGTGCTGGTGTTGAAAGCCATGATGGATGATAGTATTTAGGTGTCAAAACATATGCTAATGCATGCAATGGAACATTTAGCATTTCCCGTCAGTTTTCCACCTTTGCACGAATATAATTGTACAATGTGATATCTCTAGGCTCAACAATGTCTTTAATCTGCCCAACATGCTATCCATTTGCTCATACACCTCCCCGATTATTGGCCGATCTGAATCTGCAAACTTGATCATGTAATAAACTGGTTTGGTGATTTACAAAACATATTTGACCTGTGACCAAAAGACCATGTCAAGAATAGTGTCCTTGGCTACATTAGCACCATCTTTATCAGTGTTAATTTCCTCCTATGATTTAGAGGTCACCATATTAGTTCAAGCGTGTCTCACCTTCACTAGCCGCCTAAAGGTGAGGTAATAACTTGCAAATCTCGTTTTTGCAATTTTAAGCAACTGCAACTTGGAGTAAGTTCCATAGAAGTAGTTTACCCTTGTATGCCCTGTGATAAATTTAATGAGTTGCTTCCCTTCCCTGTAAAGCTCATTAATCCATCCACATTTTTTATGCTTCTTAATATCATGCCTCAAAAGGTTCAATGTGTGCACCAAGCACCCAGACCAAAAGATGTGTGGATGAGTACGCTCAATAACTTTTCCTACTGCCTTACAATTTGCTGCATTATCTGTGATCATTCGAACCACATTATTTGGACCAACATCTCTAATTGATTGCAACAGGAGATCTGCAATGTTTTGGGAAGATGCACTGATGGAGGAGGAGTCATGACATGTAATAAATACTGCACCACTAGCAAAAACACCAAGAACATTTATCAAATGTTGGTTTCTAATATTTGTCCACCCATCTGATACAATGGATACCCCACAATCCACCCACTCATTTGTAAAACGTGTCAAAGCTCTTTAAACCTTTGTTTTTTCTCTTTCTAATAACATTGTTCTAGCTTTCTCATAGTTGGGGGACTTGTATCCTTTTAGGGCTTCATTGATGGCCTTTACCATTTCATGCCAATAAGGAGAGCGAAGCAAATTGAATGGTACACAACAAGCACAAAGAAATCGAACTATCTGTTCAGCCTCAAAATTACTCTTTCCCTAGCAACTCTTCACATTTCTTTTCTTTGTTTTTCCATGAGAAAGATGCATTCTCATCACCAATGACCGGTATATACTGTCTTGAGGAGAACATTTAGTGATTTACATGTTATGCTTTTATGTTTTGCTATTTGAATAAAGTTTTGTATATTAGCTATAGAACGTGGCCTATTCTGCAGCTAATCGGTTGTTCCGCAACTACCTTCATGCTCTAACAAGTTCCAGGTGTCAGAAGGCGAAACTAGCTACATGGGCAGCTTGGAAATCATCGTGACATGGACCATGTCCTATTCATTTAGCCCGGGTCGACAAAGAAGATGGCATAAGACTACAGTCAATGGATAAGTCAAACGCAGAGAGACCGAAGGTAATAGGACTTTGTTTCGTGGTTAATTAACACGTTTCATAGTGATGGGAAGTGTTATCCAAAACAACTACCTATACCTATGGACTCCAACAGCCACCTGTACAACCGAATCCAACAGCCACCATGTCTTGGATTTATGTCTCCAGCAGCCGAGGAAGAAATTCTGCATATCTGTCTTCTACGTGTTTGACTGTAGCATGTTTTTCTCCACAAACAGTTATATGATTTTTCTTATAAATACCTGTGTAAAGGACCGAAGAAGTTAGTAGTGATAGTAATAGTTTTATTGTGAAATCAAAGTTCTAGACTCTGTAATTTTTGGGCATTTTGTGTCCCTGTTTTTAATATGAAGACCGCATGTTTTATGAAAATCTGAAGGAGTTTTCTTGGAGTTGATTGAGCAAGCGTAGCCTAATCAGTTGCAGAGGGCCCCTGCACTGAAGAAGGTTTCATTTAATTTTGTTTTTCTTCTTCTTGTTAACTGTAAATTCATCATTTTCTTCTACAGTGTTTATAATCATTTTATTACTAACAATGTCTATAATGCAATTCCCATCATTTTCTTATTAACAGTGTTCATAATTTAAAGTAGCTTCCATTTGCTTGATCTCTTTTTAGTTTTTATAAGCAGCTTAGAAGATAGAACTCAATAGTTACTTCATTCACTGTTTTGCTAGTTTAAAGTCTCAATTAGACTGATCAGTGCCATTTACTATCTTTGCCATTTTATTTTTAGTTTACTGACTCATAGTGTTAATGAATGTTTATGAAAAACCCTTCAAGTTGATAATTCATCCTTAACTAAGTGGTTGAACATTTCATTTATGCAATGAATTATCGTTGCATCTCTGTATTTGTTTTCACTTAGATTAATGAAGTACAGAATTCCTCAAATGTCATCCCAAGGAGACTTTCTCCCAAAATTGAGAGGCAGAGTAACTAAGAATTTCATTTAGTTTTATTTCTGTAATTAGTTAGACATCAGTTGCAAATTTCACTTTCAGTTTTAATTCATGATTTAGAAATAATGGTAAAACAAAAATAGAAACTTTGTTTTCATTTCTTGCTTAGCTTTGCGTCCAAGTCTTTCTTAGCTCTGTTTTCATTTTTAAATTTTGAGCAGTCTTTATGAAAGTTAGATTTAGTTCTGATAATTACATTGTAAATCATTAGGAATTAAAATACCAAAAACCCCCCAAAACAACATAAAACACAAAAGCAACGAAATAAGAAGGTTTATCTAGCACAAACAGTGCACTACACTTCATCAGTTTACGATACCCAGATTGATAATTTATGTAAAGCAATTTTGGACATTAAATTGACCAAACATTTTGGCGCCGTTGTCGGGGAAGTGTAACTAGGTAGCCTTATCTCTTACATTCAAAAAAAAAAGAAATGATATGCATAGAGAAAGAGACTCTAGGGGTAGATTTATAGCTAGGGGCAGTAGTTCAATTCCTACAACACCACCTACTCCACCAAGAACAAGGAAAGATACACCTCCATCCCAAACTCATACTCCCAGCCATAGAACACCTGAAATTCCAGAGGCAGAAATTCAATCAAAAGAATCTCCTACTACCAAGCCAGCCCTAGAGGAGAAAAATTTTGAATCTCCAACAGCAGGAATAGCCTTTTTCACCTCCACAGGAGAGCCCATTTTAGTTGAAGAATTAGGAATACCTGGTGAGGAAGAAGAAGTAGAACCTCTCTCCCATATCCCATTAATAGAAGAACCAAAGGAAGAGAAGGTAACCTTGCAGGTTGAACCTTATACTGACTCTAAGGAAACTATAATGGCAGAAGAAGGAGAAGATGGGGAATTCAGTCTATTTGGAGGGGGTAGAGGAAGAGGTAGAGGAAACAATGGAGGAGGTAGAGGAAATAATGGAGGAGGCAGAGGAAATAGGGAAATAGATAATTCTTTTGGATTCCCTATAGTGGATGAGGAAACAAATGCCACCATGAAAAATATATCACCTTTTGTCCTCCCAAACTTCCATGGGTTAAAAAGTGAGGATCCTGAAACATTCTTATTTGAGTTTGAAGTCTTGTGCAGAACCTATGATTATCTAGAAGACTCTCAAAAACTCAAATTGTTTCCTTCAACACTAAAAGGAGCTACTTTGAAGTGGTTCATGGGGTTAGTCACTCAGTCCATTAGAACATGGAATGACATGAAAAAACATTTTTGGATAGGTACTTGGATTATTGCATGCCTACCAATCATAAAGATGAAGTGTTCAAAATGATGCAAAGAGAGGATGAAAACTTAGAGGATTTGATTGAGAGATTCAACTATAATTTGAAAAGAGAAAAAATGGATAATTTAGATGAAGACACCTTGAAAGCTCTTTTATTAAAGGCCATTAGAGATGAGTGGATAGATATCCTTAACATGATGGGGAAGGGAGATATCTCTCAACTCCCATTAAATGATATAGGAGAATTATGTGTTCATCTCTCAAGAGGGAAATCCAAAACTGGGAAAGGGCCAAGAGATCCTTCTCTTGTTAGAGTAAACAAATCTGCAACAGGATCTGTAAGTAGGGCAAAAATTGGTAATATGCTTGATGAATTTAAAACTGACATTCTAGGGAGCCTTAGTGAGCAATTAGACACCCTTAAAATACAAAACAAGCAGAAAACCGAGGCTGATGCTTTAGCCATTTTTTGTCCAAAATGCAGAAAAAAACATGCTCTAAGGGAATGCCCTTTAGATGCAAAAATTGTAGAAACTTGTATGATTTGCTCAGAAAGCCATGAGACCAAGGGTTGTCCTTCAATCCCAGGTCTTAAGGTTGTCTTTCAAGAGGAAACAGTTCCAAATTCTGCAGAACCTCTTTGTTTTGTTGCTAGAAGACCTTGGCAGGGGCCACAAAATCAGGGATTTAATAATCAAATGTATCTTCAGCCCCCACCAAATTGGAATTCTTGGCAGCAACCTTGGCCTCAACCTCAATCTCAATCTCAACCTTGGTCTCAACCTCAACCTCAATCTCAACCGTGGGCACAAGGAGTACAAAATCCTTATGGGAGATTTTCTCAATATTATCAATATCCTCCATCATATCAGAATTATCCTCCCCCACACATTCAGCAACAAAATCAGCAGCCACAACTTCAAAATCAGAATCCTCAACTTTCATTACCATTTCCACAACAAAACCAAAATCCTCAACTCTTACTACCATTTCAGCAGAAACCAAATCAGCTACCTACCCAACCATTACCAAACCCCAACAATAAAAACCCTCAGAATGCTTACATGATAGAAGGACAACAATTTCCAACTTACATGATTACTCCTCTAGATCTTAATGATGTTCAACTAAGATCTGGAAGGATATTAGAAAAGGAAAAACCTTCTGTAGTTATTCAAGAACAGAGCAGTTCTGAGGAAGATTCTCTAAAAGTCCATAAAAGTTCTGAGGAAACATCTCTCCAAAAACCAAAGCATTGAAAAAGAAAAACAAAAAGAATCAGTAAACACAACTCCTATCATTGAGCAACCAGCATCTACTTCTACACCTCCTTTTCCTGAAAAACTACAAATTGATAGAGGGGTAGAAAAACAGATCTTGTTGCCCAACTATGATTTTCTAGATGAATTGAAGAATGTCTGTATCAAAATCCCTTTGCTACAAGCTATTAGAGAAATTCCAATTCTAGCCAAAACAATAAAGGAGTTGAGCATAAAAAAACCAGGAAGAAAAGAAAAAGAAACAAAAAGAATTCACCTGGTAGGAAAAAAAGCAGACATAATGATGGGAAAAATTGCCATACAAAAATATGTGGATCTAGGAAGTCCAATTGTGAAAACACATACCAATGGAGTTGAAATTCCAAATACATTGATTGACTTAGGGGCAGCAATAAACATCATGAGCAAACATACTACGGAGCAGCTCAAGCTTCCTAATCTTCTTTACACACCTACCTTACTGCAACTCGCAGATAGATCAATGATCAAACCAGATGGAGTGTTAGAAGATATTTCAGTATCCTTAGATTCTTGGGAATACCCTGTTGATTTCATGATCTTAACTCCCAAGAACAATCTAGGAGGACATCCACTCATATTAGGAAGACCTTGGCTGGCCACAGCTGATGCTTTTATTAGCTGTAGATCTGGTGACATGTATATTTCTAATGGTAATTCAACAAAAAAATTTACTTTATATCCTCCAACAAAAGCAATCACAGAAATAGATGACAAAGAATGGATTGATGATGAAGATGATATTCAGCCTCTCTTTACTATTTCAAATATTAGTGAAGATAGTCAAATTTTAAATACATTGGAAAATTTTGAATCATCTTCAGAATATGACCATGAGCAATTCCAAGAAAAATTTAATGTTGAATATTTGTCATCTAGGCAGATGTCTCTCTATTCTATGGAAGAGTTTGGTAGCTCTACAATTAAAATTTTTCTAGGTAGGACATTGAACATAAACAAAAACTTGGAGAAACTACAACAAGAAGAGCTAATCAAAACATTACAAAAACATTTTGTTGCATTTGCATGGGAATACACCGACATGAAAGGCATTGATCCTAAGACTTGTATCCATCACATCTATATTGAGGAAAACAGTAGACCTATCAGACAACCTCAAAGAAGGATGAATTCAAATCTTAGAGAGATTGTGAAAGAAGAGCCCCAAAAATTACTTAATGTAAACTTCATTTACCCAATTTCAGATAACCAATGGGTTTCTCCTTTGGTAAATGTGCCTAAAAAGAATGGTAAATGGAGGGTGTGCATTGATTATTGAGAACTGAATAAAGCAACCCTTAAAAATCATTTCCCTTTGTCTTTTATAGATCAAGTGTTAGATACATTAGCAGGCAAAAAGTATTTCTCATTCTTGGATGGTTTTAGTGGTTATAATCAAATTCAGGTAGCACCTGAAGATCAGGATAAAACCACATTCACTTGTCCATGGGGAACTTATGCCTACCGAGTACTTCCTTTTGGGTTATGTAATGCACCTGCAACATTCCAAAGAGCAGTACTAGGGATTTTTTCTGATCTAATACATGATTGTGTAGAGGTATATATGGATGATTTTACAGTCTATGGGAATACATTTGAAGAAGCTTTGGAAAATTTGGGAAAATTTGGAAAAAGTTCTTAAAAGATGGAAAGAAACAAACCTTTCACTAAGCCATGAAAATTGTTTTATGATGTTTACAGAAGGTATTGTTTTAGGACATCACATTTCAGGAGATGGGATTAAAGTTGACAAATCTAAAGTTGAAGTCATCTCTAAATTATCAATTCCAAATTGCTAGAAAGATGTTAGAAGTTTTCTAGAATTTACAAGATACTATAGAAGGTTTATAGAAAATTTCACTAAAATAGCATCCCCACTCTTCAAATTTCTTATCAAAGATTGTGAATTCAATTGGAATTCTAATTGCCAATTGGCATTTGAAACCTTAAAAACAAAAATTTCTGAAGCACCTATTTTAAGAGGTCCAAATTGGAAACTCCCTTTCCATATTTCAACAGATGCTTCAAACACAGCTCTAGGAGTTGTATTGGGGCAAAAAGATTTGATTACTTATGCCATTTACTATACAAGTAAGAACTTGACTCCCACTGAGTTGAATTATACTGTAATCAAAAAGGAATTTTTAGCTGTTGTTCATGCAATTAACAAGTTCAGACATTATATAATAGGCTATGAAACCTTTGTTCATACAGATCACTCTGCAATTAGATATTTGATGAATAAACCTATTACTAATGGCAGAGTTACAAGATGGCTTTTACTTTTGCAAGAATTCAACATTACTGTGCTAGATAGACCTGGAAAACAAAACACAGTTGCTGATTTCTTGTCCAGGATTCAGAATATCAAAGAAGATTCTCCGGTTGAAGATAAGTTTCCTGATGAATATCTTTTTGCAGTAACTACTCAAACTCCTTGGTTTGCAGATATTGCTAACTACTTGGTCACAGGAAAGTTACCTTCACATTTGTTTCCTAGAGAGAAAAGAAAAATTATTCAGGAAAGTGCAAAATATTCATGGATCACTAACGAATGTATAAAACAGGGCCAGATCCTATGATCAGAAGGTGTGTCAGGGAAGATGAAATGCCCGAGATTCTTAAGGCATGCCATGATGAGCCGTGTGGTGGACACTTTGTTGACAAGAGGACAACCTATAAAATCCTTTCTTTAGGATATTATTGCCCATCCATCTTCAAAGATGCAAAAGAATATGTCAGGAGATGTGACAGCTACCAAAGGGTAGAGAAACCTACCCCATCAAATGAAATGCCATTACAAATTCAGGTACTCATCGAACCTTTTGAAAAGTGGGCCTTAGATTTTATTAGACCAATTAATCCTCCATCTAAACAGAAAAAGTATATATTGGTATGCACTGATTATGTCACTAAATGGGTAGAAGCCAAAGCATTACCTTTTGCTAATGAAAAATCTGTAGTTAATTTTCTTTTTGAGGACATCTTCACTTGTTTTAGTGTTCCAAGAGAAATTGTGACAGATCAGGGATCTCAATTCACATCTAACATGGTGGAAGGGCTTGTGGAAGAATACAAGATCAAGTATAGGAAATCTACTCCCTATCATCCATAAGCAAATGGTCAAGTGGAATCTACAAATAAAGTGATTAAAAGAATTCTCACCAAAACTGTGCATCTACATAGAAGAAATTGGGCAGAAAGGCTTCCTGAAGCCTTATGGGCCTACAGAACTACATGGAGGAACACAACGGACATACATCGTATGAACATGTTTTGGGAAACAAGTCTTGTTCCCTATAGAGTTCCAAATCAGAACTTTCAAAATGGCAATCCAACTAGGACTAGATTTATCAGAGCCACAAAAGCATAGGCTAGAGCAATTAAATAAACTTGATGAAATCAGGCAAGAGGCAGTTCAAAAGACTAGTATAGTCCAACAACAGAGGGCTAAATGGCATGACAAATATATCAAGGACAAGAGGTTTCAAGTGGGAGATTGAGCACTATTGTTTCATTCAAAGTTTAAAGATTTTCAAGGGAAGTTTCAAACTCATTGGCTTGGGCCATATGAAATTGAAGAATTCTTTAGTAATGGAGCAGTGAGGATCAAAACAATAGATGAAAGTAAAACTCCTTTTCTTGTGAATGGTCATAGATTAAAGATATATCAAAAACCCATTTCAGAAGAGGACTTCATTAAGATTTTCCAAGACAATTCTGAAATGAAGCTAGTGAACAAGAATTCTTCTTCTCCACTAACTTAGTCTTTATTTTTCCTACCATAGAAATTAAAAAAAAAAAAAAATTGTATAAGGTTGAAAACCAATCATTGATTGGCATACTTATACAGAAAATACAAAGCGAAAATCAGAGATTTTTGACACCCTATATTTTCCATTTTCTTTCTGTAATAAGTAGTGACAAAAAGCTACAGTCACTCTGCAGTTTAGATTCTGCAAAATTCATCATCTCGTCTCACCTCACTCTGTTCTATTTTTGCAGTTTCACTTCATTCCATTCTCAAATTTCATCAATAAATTTTTCAATTTTTCCTTTTTCAGTATTCATTCCATCTTCATTTCATTTATCATCTTGTCTTACATCTCATTTCATTTCACTTACATAGCCATTTCCATTTCATTCATGATCCATAAGCCATATTTTACTTTATGTTTCACATTCTGCAGTTGATTCTGTTCTGCAGCTAATCTGATTCTGCAGCTACAATTTGTTTATCAATTCAGGCACAAGTGTACAATTCATAATAAAATCATGTATGCAGGGAATTGAAGAAAAATCAATTTTTGAAGACCAATCATGCTCAAGGTACCTGTGGATCAACATCAAAAAAATTAGCAAGCAAAAGGTAAAGGTTCCAAAGGTAAATGCAAAAATTTATTTCAAAAAGCAATTTGAAAACATAAGTTTGTATAGTATGTATAATCACATGTCTCCTTAATCAACCATCATTTGATTTGACCGCCACGATGTCTCCGCCATATCTTCCATCTTTAATGACAAACGGTCTCAATGATTCTTTCATAACAAATCTCCGCTTCAAACTCCATAACTTGTACTCAAACGGTCCTCCACAACTACACCTATTAACGATCAAGATGACGATGTGACCTACCTATCTATGACTCTCTAAACCCTTACTGTCTATTTATTACATGCAATCTCTTAAAGCTTTTCTTTCATATTCATGCAGTCATTTCATATACACAGTGTTTCCATTTCTATATACACAGTCATTCCATTTTTCATATACACACAGTCATTCCATTTCTTAAATAGCACCAAAAATAGGGGATATGGGGCTTATTGTCAGAATAGAGCCCGTAGGGGTAAAATATATGGAAGGGTATCCTCAGCTTAAAGGGATGCTACAGAAGGCTGGATGGTTAAATTTTTTTGAAATTTTTGATGGCTACCACAAGGAGAAAGATGGTTTAAAAACAAGGAATTTCACGGTGAATCTTGGAAAGTGATCCTTAGAAACCCAGGTATGGATGTTACAATATTTAGAAAGGGAATTCCTATTTCAGCACTCAAGAACAAATGGAGTAATATGTTGTTAATTTTGCAAAAATTCATTACATGTGAAGGAAGATTTGGGTCTATGTATGTTTACCATATACGCTTATTAATGATTTTTTTTAAAAATGGAACCATCAACCTCCCTTCTTCCTTCTAAACAGTCTGAGAAGAATGGCTACAAATGTCCAAAAGAAAATTGAATCCATAGAAACAACTATGTATCATCATGGATTAGTGAAAATACTAGTTGAATTCCATTTGAGAAGTATAGGGGATACATGGGAAAATTTCTTGGTAAGAAATTTTTTCCAAGATGCTCCAGAATCACCTGAGGAGAGTCATGTTAAGAGAAGTAGGAGGAGAAAGATCGGCATAAATATTCAAACCTCCTCACAAAAGAATGATGCAGAGATAGCTTCTAAACCAAAGGTTAGGAAGCAGACTAAACAGAAAGGAAAAATGAAAGAGAGAGCTAAAGAAATCAATGAAAACATTCCTGAACCTTCATCACCACAAGAAGATGAACAGTTACTCTCCAAAAGACTGATAGAGATTAAGGAGCAAATCAAGAAAAATAAGGAGATAGGAAAGGGGAAGAAGGACACAAGAGAAGAAACCATAAGCTTCCAAAACCTGAGAAGGAGCTCTAGACTCCGAGGTGAGGTGAAGAAGGTAACATCAAAAGAAGCCCAGTTCATAAACTTAGAGGAGGAAACCCCAGTTCAATATCCTGACAATATTCCATCTGAACACAGTCCACAAAACTCTCCCCCACAGAATTTTGAAGACACCCCTAGCAGAGCTTCTCCTGGCATAGATCCAGTACAGCAGCAAATCTATGACTACATAGAGTCATTAGAGAAAAAGAATACCTCAATGGATCCAAGAACCTCAACCAATCTAGAGCAGCATGTCAGTCCACAAGAACCTCTAACTAGCTCTCTCAAACAAGAAATCTTTGCGTTAGAGATTTTGAACAGGCACATTCATAAAGAAAATGAAACCTTGAGGGAACAGAACAAGCTGGATAGAACCATTCATGACAACACAATGCTACACCTGGGATTATGGTACAAGAAAAACAAGAAGCTGAAGAGGAAAAATAGGAAGCTGAGCAGAACACGTATCAACATCAAATACATACTTCTTATGAAGAAGCCCAAGATGGTAGTCAGTGCAAAGAGAAGTAAGAAAAGGAAGTTGGATGTGCTGGCAAAACTGTCAAAACAGATGCAATAGGAGAAAGAAGTTCACGTTTTTGAAAATTGCATGGGGACATGCAATGATTTTGCAGTGGGGGTATGTTGAGCCTCAAAATTACTCTTTCCCTCGCAACTCTTCTCATTCCTTTTCTTTGTTTTTCCATGAGAAAGATGCATTCTCATCACCAATGACCGATATATACTGTCTTGAGGAGGACATTTAGTGATTTACATGTTATGCTTTTATGTTTTGCTGTTTGAATAAATTTTTGTATATTAGCTACAGAACACAGCCTATTCTACAGCGAATCAGCTATTCCGCAGCTACCTTCATGCTCTAACAAGTTCCAGGTGTCAGAAGGCGAAACTAGCTACATGGGCAGCTTGGAAATCATCATGACATGGACCCTGTCCTATTCATTTAGCCCAGGTCGACAAAGAAGATGGCATAAGACTACGGTCAATGGATAAGTCAAACGCAGAGAGATCGAAGGTAACAGGACTCTGTTTCGTGGTTAATTAACACGTTTCATAGTGATGGGAAGCGTTATCCGAAACAACTACCTGTACCTACGGACTCCAACAGTGACCTGTACAACTGAACCCAACAGCCACCATGTCTTGGATTTATGTCTCCAATAGTCAAGGAAGAAATTCTGCATATCTGTCTTCTACGTGTTTGACTGTAGCATGTTTTTCTCCACAAACAATTCTATGATTTTTCTTATAAATACCTATGTAAAGGACCGAAGAAGTTAGTAGTGATAGTAATAGTTTTATTGTGAAATCAAAGTTATAGACTCTATGATTTCTAGGCATTTTGTGTCCCTGTTTTTAATATGAAAACTGCATGTTTTATGAAAATCTGAAGGAGTTTTCTTGGAGTTGATTGAACAAGCGTAGCCTAATCAGTTGCAAAGGGCCCCTACACTGAAGAAGGTTTCATTTCATTTTATTTTTCTTCTTCTTGTTAACTATAAATTCATCATTTTCTTCTACAGTGTTTATAATCATTTTCTTACTAACAATGTATATAATGTAATTCCCATCATTTTCTTATTAACAGTGTTCATAATTTAAAGCAATGTTGCACGAAGCCCCCCCCCCCCACGGTTCCAAGCCCCAAAGCGCGTCCCGTACAGAAGCGCCTAGGAGGTCCGAATTTTTTGCTGCTTCCTAGAAATTCGAAAGCGTGGTACGGAACCGCTGCTTCCGAAGCGCGCTTCGTACGGTGCTTCTGGAAAAGCGTTTAGAAAATCGTTTTTTTTTTCAATTTTTTTTTTAATTTTAGGTGAGTTTGCTTGTTGGGGGTGGGTCCACCTTGGGTTAGGGTGATGAATGAAGGCAAAAAAAAATATAAATATAGCAGATGCTCCCTCATGGTAATGTTGAATTGTTAAAGTAAAAGTGACATTCTTCTTTATTTTTCATTTTCATCCTTTTACTTAAATTTTTAACATTACCATGAAATGACTCAGGATGTTTGAGAGTGGTTCCAGCCTCATTGGACTTCATATAGAGAAAATAGAATTTCATATCCTATTCAAAATTCAGCAAACTTAACAGTTTTCAGGAATTCAGGATCAATGGGATTGTGGCATTTCATTAGATTATATCAAGTATGAAGGTATGCGATTAGCATTTAATCAAGAGCACCAAGCCTTATATGTACCCTAGTGTTGGTGGTGTTAATTGTTGAACTCCTTTGTCACGCGGCACGCCCTTAGCAAAAAATTACCTTTCAATCAAGTCAAAATCATCGATCAAGCATGTTAAGCTTTTTCTACCATATTTTAAGTCTTGAATTAGGTAGTTTGATCAAAATTGGGCAATGTTGACTAATATCCCTAGACAATCGAGGTAGAGGCAAAGGCTAGACAAGAGGAGAAGAATCTAGATTCTAGATGGTTGATGCATCTAAATGGTTGATGCTCGAATAACTAATCATTAATGTACAATGGATGTTATATCTATCTTGATTTATGCAAAAATATGCATGTTTTCATGTCTTCTACAATTAATTTGCTATTTGGGATGTTTGTTTTGAGTATAAATGCAAAAAAAAAATATATATATATATATATAGCAGACGCTTCCACGGACGCTTAGCTTCCTAGATTTTTTGAAAATGACGCTTCCGCGTCCCCGCTTCCAAAAAACGCTTCCGCTTCGCCCCCGCTTCGTGCAACATTGATTTAAAGTAGCTTCCATTTGCTTGATCTCTTTTTAGTTTTTATCAGTAGCTTAGAAGATAGAACTCAATAGTTACTTCATTCACTGTTTTGCTAGTTTAAAGTCTCAATTAGACTGATCAGTGCCATTTACTGTTTTTGCCATTTTATTTTTAGTTTACTGACTCATGGTGTTAATAAATGTTTATGAAAAACCCTTCAAGTTGATAATTCATCCTTAACTAAGTGGTTGAACATTTCATTTATGCAATGAATTATTGTTGCATCTCTGTATTTGTTTTCTCTTAGATTAATGAAGTACAAAATTCCTCAAATGTCATCCCAAGGAGACTTTCTCCCAAAATTGAGAGGCAGAGTAACTAAGTATTTCATTTAGTTTTATTTCTGTAATTAGTTAGACATCAGTTGCAAATTTCACTTTCAGTTTTAATTCATGATTTAGAAATAATGGTAAAATAGGGATAGAAACTTTGTTTTCATTTCTTGCTTAGCTTTGCTTCCAAGTCTTTCTTAGCTCTGTTTTCATTTCTTTCTTAAGCTCTGTTTTCATTTTTAAATTTTGAGCAATCTTTATGAAAGTTAGATTTAGTTCTGATAATTACATTGTAAATCATTAGGAATTAAAATACCAAAAACCCCCCAAAACAACATAAAACACAAAAACAACGAAGTAAGAAGGGTTATCTAGCACAAACAATGCACTACACTTCATCGGTTTACGATACCCGGACTGATAATTTATGTAGAGCAATTTAGGACTCTAAATTGACCAAACACTATCTTTCCATCTATATCATCCCTCTGAGCAACATTCAGGAAATCCCCTATTGTTCTTTTACCTCCAGAGCTTGCAGAAGTGCCATGAGGAGATGAGCTACCAAATCTAGAGGTTGCACTTGATTCAAACTGAGTTTTTTTGCTTCTTGCTTTTTTGTTATGCAACCTCCTCTATTTGGATGTATTTTCTTCTTTGTTCAGCTGAAATGTTTGGGCAAATTTGTATCCCCACATCACCCTCTTTTTCATCATTGTCCATCACCCCACAAAGATGCCTCTTCACATGGGTATATGAACCACTAAATGGTTTTCCTCCATGACAACCATGAGGGCACAAAAATTTTAAGCTTCCACAACGTTTTTCCCCTTCAAGTTTGGTCACATAGTTCCACAAGGGTGTAAATGTAGCTTTCCCCTCTAGTGTTTCAGTGTTCCCTTTAGGTTCATCCCCTTCCTCTTCAAACCCTTCCTCCTCATCATACATTGGGTCACGCATATGGGGACCACTATCCTCTTGTTCTTCTTCCCTTCTATTCCTACTCCCCCTTGCCATCATTAAAACCAAAAGTGGAATGATACATGGACGCCAAAAGAACAACATCTTGGAATATGAATATAGGTGGTGGACAACCACCAATTAAATGAGCAAGAAGAAAGAATGGGAAAGAGTAGGAGAGGGAAGAGAAAAATAAAAAAAACAATGACAAAAAAATGAGGGAGTTTTGTGTTTGCACTTACCACTTTAGCTCTTGTAGATGGAAGCCCTTCATTACTCCTCCAAAGCTACTCCTTCTTTACTCCTCCAAGCTCTCCTCAAGTCTCTCCTCTCTTTCTCCTCTCTTCTCCAAACTCTCATAAAATAGAAGTGAGCAAATGAAAGATGAAAGGGCCTTTCAATCCCTTCACTCTCCACCCTAACCCAACTTGGACCCACACCCAATCAATAGACAAAAAAAATTAAAAAGGCGAATGAGTGGGTAGCACGGTGGAAACGTCTGGCTTCCCGTGGAAGCCGAAGTGCGGCGTTTCATATGGCCGATCCGTCAGCCGAAACACGGTTCAAAAATTCTGAAATGCGGATTGGGCCTTACAGTGCCGACAAGGCGGGCAATGTCTTTTCTGGCCCGATCCGCGTTTCGGCCGATGGATCACCCACAGATCCATACAGATCGCGTTTCAAGCTTTTGATCCAGGTGGGAGGCGTTTCGTGCAACACTAAGTTGGACATCATGAGCACAAGGAAAAGGCAAAAGGAGCATCCACCCACAATACATCATCAAGTAACATCTATAACAAAATGAAGATACATTACATGTATAAATGCCACCCTCATGCTAAGTAACAAAATATATTTAAGAAATAATCTGATGTATAAACTGTGTACTCAAGACCCGTAAGTCAGGGCCACTCATCAACACGTCATCATAATGGCAAATAATAATATCTCAACAAAATGGTGCTATGTATCAATGAGATGATATGATCCCTCTGATATCTAGGAGCAAATGAGATAGCCCCTTCTATAACTGCACACTGAATTATCTTTGGCAATCAACAATGAACTGCCAAATGTGACTGGATCAGAAAGGTAGAAGCCCATACTACTTGACAAGTAACAGTCACAACAGTTACATGAAAATTTAACAATGTTCCACGGGGCTCATCATTATTAAGATAGCTACCTATCAACCCATAGTTGATGAAACCAAGTGCCACAAAAACTATGAGAGGTATTTATTACTGCATTTCTTTGGGCAGATACATGGATTGTAGCAATGCACACTTAAGATCGTTGGATAGACTATAGCATGATGTTGTGGTTACACTTGAAAAGAATGTAGACAAAATAATATGAAAATAACAATATATATGTGTGACGCAACTCGAAGGACATAAAAATTGGTTTATATTAAATCTTTGTATTGCTATATGAAATTATTTGAAAAAGCCAAGATATTCTCTGCATTTTAAATTTTAAAAACATTCTTCTAATGCCATTTCAAAAGAGAGGCATGACAAGCCCAAGTTTTATTCTAAACAAAACGGAAATTGGACTCAAAGCACAATGCTTTCTAAAATGAATTGCATTGCACTGTGTTGTTACCTTTTGTTCCTTTTAGCCTTTCAATTTAAAAGCAATATTCGTGGTTCCTCATAAAGTAACATTACCTTTTCCATATGCATGCAATAGGATTTCCACCTCTAAGAAAATTGTAATCTCCCTAATAAGAGCATCGCTGCATGCAGTTGTTCCTCTAATGACCTAGGCATATCTTTTAATTTGAAATCTTCAAACCAAGATTCCTTATTAACCTACCATTTGATGCCTTTCATGGGCTTGCAATACCTATCAACCAAAATCACATATTACAGATATTTTGACAGTGATTGATAGGGTGCCTTGTGATATAACTACAATCCTAATTTTGAAAAACAAATACACGTGTCTTGAGTATAATGACATAGTTGAAAGGGAGTGAGAAAGCACACATGGATCCATTCAAATTTCATTTGTACTTCAATGTGGTATATGCCTCTGTCCAACGATGCTCTCAACCCTATTATTAGAGCTCTAAACTCTGCAATCATCTTTGACACGATACCTAAACCAACCATCAGTCCACATGCCTGCATATAACTCAAAACATCAGCATTTATTTTCAAGTATATGTGAAGGTACTTTAAAGTTTAGCCACATTTTTTATCTCACAAAATAATACACCAAGCAAGAGGTTTTCATACCACAGAACCATCAGGCCTCCGCAAGAGTATCCCAGCTCCTGATTTCCCAAGGTTTCCTTCAGACACACTGGCAAATTCAAGTTTATATGTAGCCTGCAATGGCATAGATGAATATAAGTACTTTGCCACCATACTTATACTGAAAGCAGAATCCAGAACCATGAATTTCAAAATTTACAGCATTCAGATATTTCTCTATAATTAAGTGTTGAAGTATGACATTATCATTCTTCCAATGCTATATTCCTTTCTTTGTAAACTGAAAATACTCAATGTCCATGTAAATAAAGAGGCAATAGTTATAGCTTTTTCCACTCCAAAATATACAATGAAAAGAAACTCCATGCAGGATTTATCAGCTAGCAGCAACAACTGTAATCTACCTCGACAAGAAGCTAAGTTGCACTGAAACGGATACGGATACGGGGTTTGAAATGGATACGGCAAATTTTCAAAAAATCTGGATACAATACGGCAGGAAACGGTACACACACACACACACACACATATATATATAAATTTAAAAAATAAAAAGTTCATATTAACATTCATATTTTAGAATCTAGATTAGATCTAAAGACTAAAAATACATAATCAATTATCATCTATGATCTATCATGATTCATCATCATCAATCAATTCAGCATAAACATTGTCATCATCATTAATGATTATTATAACATTCATGATTCAACATATCATCAAGTTTTTATTACTAATATTAAAGACAAACATTATTACTAATATAACTTATTGTTGTTACTAATATTACTAATCAATAATGTCATTATTGAAATTTTATTAGCATACCATATTTAATAAAACGTAATTAATCCTGAGGAGTTGGAAATTGGAATGCATGGTAATAAAATTATTAAACTGGGCTGCATTACCTAGTCATGATATCTTAAGATTTTACAGCGAATGTCGAGACCCGGCCCTCAATAGCAATTCGTGGGGAAAGAGATTGTGATTGTGCACAAACACAAAGAGGTAAACCCGACCTTGTCGGAGAAACAATAAAGGCCCACGCACTTCGCATCCGGAAAAGCCAGGAAGAATCACAATGGTTGTAGATTCTTAGGGAAACTGAGATAAAATCTACGAATGAATTTCAAGCATTTTTTTGGAGTCATAACATACGAATTTCAAATTTTTTGAGCATGGAAAGAATCCAATATGCCTGTCAAGATTAGTTTCAGATGAGTTTAATGAATACGAGTATTGTTTTACTGCCCCAGAGTGTTAAAGAAAGGAGAGGTTGGGCAAGCAGCTCACCCGGTCTCTACACAGTCAGCACGGCGGCTCACCCAGTCTCTACACAATTGGCACAGCAACTCACCCTCGTCGACAGCAGTCTGTAGTCAAAGAGTCCACTCTAGCAGGCAGTGAAAAGTATAAACTCCAATCAGCGGAAAAAAACGAAAAGTTATACTCCAGCACTCAAACGATAATAGATTACGTTAGTTCACAACTTAGGTTAATAGATTAGGCTGACGAATTATGAAAAAAACCAAAATAACGTTCCCAACGGGCAGAGATGGACTTAGCTCGGGATACATATTTCGTTATGGTAACGAAAAATGGAAAATGTTTTACCCTAAACCGGATCCGGGAGGTTTTTTTGAAAAGACATTTCAAAAAAGGCGTAGACCCAACCCTATTGTTTCCGAAAATTCAAAACGGCTTGAATACGTTTTTTTACCGTTTTTTTCCTATTTCGTACAAGGATCTGGATCCGAAACGGGATCCGGCATTTCAGGGGTTGCAGATAGTCGTTTCCAGCAACTTAGACAAGAAGCCTATATAAGTACAACCAGTATAATGCAATCGACAACATTGTTGTCACATAAATCTTAATACTATTAGATGGAATTTAAGTGAGACCTGAATGAGGAATTGAGTTCCACCTATGTGAGGGTGTCTAGTACGTATCCTCGCAAGTGACTCTGAGATGCCACACATTTCCATGGTGGATGTGGCTATTAAATACAATCTGCCGATTCTGAGCTACCTTAGCTTTGCAGACTATTTGTTAAGTTTAGGTATGTTCTATGCTAGAGCAATTTATTTCAATTTTCACAGTTAGCTCAATATCTTTTCCAGATTAGCAATCACATCAGCATTAAAGTAAACTGCAGATAGAACATAAATATAAATCACAGAAGACAAGCCAAGACAAGAGGACACAAGATGTGGCGCTAGCCAAGGACAAACCCCAATGTGGGGAAACCCTTGATCAATTCTTCTTATATGTTCTTCAATAGTTCAGCAGAGAGAGATAGTACATTTACAACTAAAGTCAACACTTTGACTTATCTACATGAGAGCATAGATCATCTCTAAGAAGATGATACATGAGATCAGTTGAAGACATGCTGCTTCAACTGATTCTCCAAGGTGACTCCTTCACCTATCATCGTGTTGCATCTCATCACCATGCTACACCTCACCGTGCTGCACCACGCTGCACCCATCATCACAATGCTTGACCTTATGAATGTTGCACCTAATGTTGTATTGATGTCCCATGTGTCATGATTGAACCATGATATCCATGTTAGCTGTCCCATTGCTTGTTTGTTGTCCCTTGCATGCTTGTTGTACCATTGCATGCTTGGTGTACTTGCTGCTAAGTACCATACAGTTGTCCCAATGTTAGTTTGTTGTCCCTTGCATGTTGTTGTACCATTGTGCCACTGTTGCACAATGTCATGGCTGTCCTGTTGTGCTTTGCCATACCATAACAGCACCATGAATTTGCTGCACTAAATACTAGTTGTCCCATGTTGTACCATTGTACCATTGCTGTCCCGTTGTGCACTATATGCCATTGACCATTGTTGTCCCATTGTTGTACCATATTTCCCCAAGTTGCCTTTGTTGTCCCATTGCTTATCATTGTAGTACCATGTAGCATTGTTGTCCCACTGCTGCACCATTGCTGCACCATACATCTTGTTGTCATATACTATGTTGTCTACAATGTCACAGCATTCATCATAAGACTTGGATCTATCATTCATGACTGTGATTCAATCCAAACAGCAGATAGAGCATCCTTATTTAGAATTAAGGATAGCTAAAGGTGTGGCTTCTTTATCTCAGCGTTTACGTGTGAGAGCATTCCTTCCATGACAGCAATGGTATTTGTTTCATGACTGCGTATAGGATAAGGGCTTTTCCTTTCATGACAGCAAGGACATTCCATGTGTAGAGCACTTCTTCTAGGACAGCGTTTAGGTGCCATCTCCATTAGGCAGCGTAGCAACTAGGTTTAGGGCATCTCTTCTCCTTAGACCTGCGGCTAGGGTTTCTGCCTTCATTTCCATGGCTACGTATTATTACTTCTTCATAGGGCAGCGTTAGGGCTTCTCCATAGGGCAACGTTAGGGCTTGCTATTAGGCCTCCTTCACCGTGCTAGATCTCCCTTTCCTCCTGCGTCTAGGGCTTCTTCATTAGGGCAACGTAGAGCCTAGGGCACTCCCTCTAGATTAGGGCAGCGTTATCCCTTAGGATCTCTCCTCCTACTAAAACCCAAAGACAAGTAGAGAGGAAGAGATCCCAAGTGTGTTGAAATGATTTGAAGGCCACCTCTATTTATACTAAAACGTTGAGCACAAGTGGGGTTTATTTGGTTGTTGGCCAAACCTTGACGAACACACAAATAAATTCATATCTCCATGAATACTTATCGGAATCGGATGATCTTTAGATCAATCCTACACCTCTCGATGAGAGGGATCCAAGAAAAATATCAGCTGCCATTAATAAGATGACCCACATGGAGTTTGGCCCTAGTTGCCAATTTTAACACTCCCTCTCAACTAGGGAGAACTCCATCCGCTGATCCATATGTCCGATTGTACTATCTCTGCCATCAGTGCCTTGCACTGCTCTGCTTTGCTGAGCTCTGCTCTGCTCTGCTCTACTGAACCATGAAGAAGAAGAATTGATCGAGAATGTCTCATACCATTCTCTACTAACCCGAAGTTAGTTCCATATGAAGAGAGTGTGTCATATCACTCTTACTCACCCCAAGTCAGTTTTATTGATCCCAGATCAATATCACAAGAGAGTGTCTTAAACCACTCATATTGATCCCAGATCAATGGAGGTCATTCTAGCATAGGGAGTACGGTAGATACAATGATGCGTCCATCGATAGTACTACTATGGTCCCTAACCCCATTTCCCTGCTCATTGATCGAATGAGAGGTACTTCCCATGAGTCCCAGACTGCATGGGTAGGATGCCTCGACAGGAGAACTAATCATCCTGTCCCGTAGGAGAACTAATCATCCTAGCTCACAGGAGAACGAATCATCCTGTCTCAAAGTCGCCTCGAGGTATCGCAGGGGAAGGCTGAGCTATTCACCCTGTACACAACACACCATCAGGGGAGGGTGAGTCGCCCTATGGTCGTGTGTTGCTCCAGTAGGTACCCCAAGTCCCCCAAAGCTCCTAGAGCTCAATGCATGCAACATGCAAGACCCTTATACAAAGGTCTCTCAACGACTCCAAGTCATTCGGGAAAGTCACAGATTTGACCTTTCCCCGGGGCTTTGACAAAATGTCTGCGACCTGTACATCAGTCTCAATGCGATGGAGCCTCCTTGCTCATCGACTTACCATATCCCAGATAAGGTAGTATCTGATGTCTATCTGCTGGAGCAATCATCGAATATGGGATTCCTCAACAATCGAATCCCCCTTGGTTGTCACAGAGAATCACAGTGGTATTCATCATGTGTACAAACAACTCACTGAAGAGCTTCCACAACCAGGCAACTTCACACGAGATCATACTCGTAGCTATGTATTCGGTCTCAGCGGTGCTTATAGCAACCGACTTCTGCTTCCTACTCATCCATGATATCGAAGCAAAATCCAAAGAGAACCAACACTAAGAAGTGCTCTAGTGATCCTCCACACTGCCTGCCCAGTCAACATTCGAATAATCATGCAGCTTCATATTTCCGACAGTGTATCTCAATCCATGAGAGATTGTGCCCCGAAGATATCTCAGAAGATTCTTGGCACCAATCCAGTGAGGCTCAACCAAATATGATCTCACCATGCTAACTGCAAAACATATATCCGGACGGAAGTTCACCAAGAACATCAATGCAAATGAGTTTATGAAACTCAGAGGCATTTCCCAAATCTGGTCCGTCATCACCACCATATAACTTTTGAAAGTTAAGATCCTCGAGGTAGTCACTGGCTTGCAGTTTACCATTCCACATCTAGAATCCAACTCCCTCTTACTTCTGCAAGTGAGAGGGTCTGCACCTGTCAAAAATAGGTCGTCCTCAGAAGGTGCTGGTATGAGAGGTCTATCATCCACAACCTTTAAACAATGGTTTGGATCGGCTTCACTCTTAGTGAATCTCAGCTTCATCTGACAGCTATCAATCCTCTCATATCAAACCCGGGGTGGTTAGCTTCAAGCCATAGAGGGCTTTCTTCCACCTGTATACATGAGATTCCCGATCATGAATCTCAAACTCCTCGGGTTGTTCCAAACCTGTGGACCTGCTACATGAGGGGAATGGTCCCCTTGTAAGATTTTCCTTCGGTACATCTCAGACATGTACCTTCATGCTCTTCTTGAATTCAAACATCTGAGTCACCATCTGGCTCACATCGGGTAGGGCCCCAAAAGTAGACATCCAGTGCTATAGATGAGATGTGTCAACTGATATGGTCCTCAATGCACCATCCTGCAACTTGATACAAATTGCCAACCCTGAACACAAAGCATCTTAGAAAAATTATTTTTAAACATGTACCTTTCCATCGATGAATGCCACCCTGTAACCTTTGACTTTCGTTGCCGAAATGGACACCAGGTTCTTCTTGTGATCAGGTACATAAAAGAGATTATGTAAGTGAATCGTGTTACCCTCATTCAATTGAGGGGTAACATTCCCTACACCCTTCCCGGGATAGGTTGCATCGGCTCCAAGTATAATCCCACGATTGTTTCCATCTCTACCAAATTAGAGAGAGCACCCTTCTATTCGATGGAGTGCCTTGAAGCACTACAATCAATAAGCCAGATTCCCAAAGAATCTGAAGGAGAGGGCCAATACAAGATAATGCTTCTTTATCTTATCAAAAACAACATTTGATTCTTCATACCTGGGGTTCCTTGCTTTCTCTGAAGAGTCAGCCATTTCCTTGATGACTTGTTTACCTATCATTCCTCTGATCATTGAATATGTCCCTGGAATGATTGTTATCATCATCAAGTGATGTGTCCCTACCTCGGACACTCGTTCGCACGATGGCCGAACTTATTATAATCAAGGCATCTGCCTTTCCTTCCACACTTAGATCCGGACTTCCCATAGAACTGATCTTTCGCTAGGGCATCAGAAACTTCCACTGCGCCATTCTGATAATTTTCTCTGCTTCGACTTCACCCTTGGTGAATTAGAAGAGGGATGAGGAATCCATTGATCCTTTTGTCCTTTCCCAACTATCTTCGATGATTGCTCTTTCACTCTTGCTTGGGCATTGTCTTCACCTCAGCTCTGATCCTATGTTAAGTTTAAGTATGTTCTATGCTAGAGCAATTTATTTCAATTTTCATAGTTAGCTCAATATCTTTTCCAGATTAGCAATCACATCAGCATTAAAGTAAACTGCAGATAGAACATAAATATAAATCGCAGAAGACAAGCCAAGACAAGAGGACACAAGATGTGGCGCTAGCCAGGGACAAACCCCAATGTGGGGAAACCCTTGATCAATTCTTCTTATATGTTCTTCAATAGTTCAGCAGAGAGAGATAGTACATTTACAACTGAAGTCAACACTTTGACTTATCTAGATGAGAGCATAGATCATCTCTAAGAAGATGATACATGAGATCAGTTGAAGACATGTTGCTTCAACTGATTCTCCAAGGTGACTCCTTCACCTATCATCGTGTTGCATCTCGTCATCATGCTACACCTCACCGTGCTGCACCATGCTGCACCCATCATCACAATGCTGGACCTTATGACTGCTACACCTAATGTTGTACTGTTGTCCCATGTGTCATGATTGAACCATGTTGTCCATGTTAGTTGTCCCATTGCTTGTTTTCTGTCCCTTGCATGCTTGCTGTACCATTGCATGCTTGGTGTACTTGCTGCTAAGTACCATACAACTGTCCCAATGTTAGTTTGTTGTTCCTTGCATGTTGTTGTACCATTGTGCCACTATTGCACAATGTCATGGCTGTCCCATTGTGCTTTGCCATACCATAACAGCACCATGAATTTGCTACACTAAATACTAGTTGTCCCATGTTGTACCATTGTACCATTGTTGCAACGTTGTGCACTATATGCCATTGACCATTGTTGTCCCATTGTTGTACCATAGTTCCCCAAGTTGCCTTTGTTGTCCCATTGCTTATCATTGCAACACCATGTAGCATTGTTGTCCCACTGCTGCACCATACATCTTGTTGTCATATACTATGTTGTCTATAATGTTACAGCATTCATCATAAGACTTGAATCTATCATTCATGCCTGTGATTCAATCCAAACAATAGATAGAGCATCCTTATTTAGAATTAAGGATAGCTGAAGGTGTGGCTTCTTTATCTCAACGTTTACGTGTGAGAGCATTCCTTCCATGACAGCAATGGTATTCCTTTCATGACTGCGTATAGGATAAGGGCTTTTCCTTTCATGACAGCAAGGGCATTCCATGTGTAGAGCACTTCTTCTAGGACAGCGTTTAGGTGCCATCTCCATTAGGTAGCGTAGCAACTAGGTTTAGGGCATCTCTTCTCCTTAGACCTGCGGCTAGGGTTTCTGCCTTCATTTCCATGGCTGCATATTATTACTTCTTCATAGGGCAGCGTTAGGGCTTCTCCATAGGGCAGTGTTAGGGCTTGCTGTTAGGCCTCCTTCACCGTGCTAGATCTCCCTTTCCTCCTGCATCTAGGGCTTCTTCATTAGGGCAGCGTAGAGCCTAGGGCACTCCCTCTAGATTAGGGCAGCGTTATCCCTTAGGATCTCTCCTCCTACTAAAACCCAAAGACAAGTAGAGAGGAAGAGATCCCAAGTGTGTTGAAATGACTTGAAGGCCACCTCTATTTATACTAAAACGTTGAGCACAAGTGGGGTTTATTTGGTTGTTGGTCGACCTTGACGAATTGTCCCATAACACAAATAAATTCATATCTCCATGAATACTTATCGGAATCGGATGATCTTTAGATCAATCTTACACCTCTCGATGAGAGGGATCCAAGAAAAATATCAGCTGCCATTAATAAGATGACCCACATGGAGTTTGGCCCTAGTTGCCAATTTTAACACTATTTCATTGCTGCAGGTGTAGGTGAATGCACCAGTTTGAAATTTTGGGGCCAACAGGTGCATGTGAAGAAGGTAGAAACTAAGAACATAGAAATGTAAAAGCTAAAATCAATATATACAACAATATTAACAATGATACTAAGTCGCACAAAACGCCAAAACATCTAGAAGTTTTTGAAACAAGTATGGCTGGGAACGTGACCCCCGGAAAATGGAAATGTTGGCTGAAACGTCATATATATATATATATATATATATATATATATATATATAACAAATTAGTTAATAACACATTATCTTGCAAGAAAAGAAAAAATAAGATGCAAATGACATTTTAGAAGGAAAACCAAGTCTATATTAACTCTCATATATCCATTATAGATAAGATTTTACATCAAAGGTTCCAAAATCAGCCTTTATACATGAGGCTATATGTGCTAAAACTGAAATAAAACATGAGCTAAAGACAATTATTGGCTACATATCATTAATCATAACAATCCTCATCCTCATCAACAAAAATAGAACAAGATGCTTGTTCAGCGGAAGAGGCAACTCTACTAGTACTTGCAGTTCCACATGCATCACCACTGGCTGTAGTATCAAGAGCAACAAGACACAACTCTAAGTCTGGACATTCTACTTCTACATCATGATCTTTATGAGGCCCAATTCTATATTCTTCACCCATACAAGACACAAGATGTAGGTTTGAATGCACATATACAAGATCCTCAACCTTTTGCGATCCCAAGATTCCCAACCTGTTGCACAACACAAAGCAAATGAAACAATAAGTGCTCCAATTACTTTCTGGCAACTGCTGATGAAGAGCTCGCCACTTGTGATAGAATACGAGTGGCAAGACTTTGCAAATACACACCATTTGCCCCATGACAAGTTGACCACTTAACCAGGTTCATGGTCCTCCTCTCATCCAAAGCTGATATGTCTACAAAATCCTCTAATCCAGTAGCAAAACAAGCAAATTCCTCCCTTACATCAGTTTGTAAAGAAGCTAGAAACAACCTCTAAAAGGCTTTCTTCACTCCATTGGCCACCTCCTTGTCCTTATGTGGGGCCTTCCTCTTTCCATTGCCTTGAGCAATGAATTCTTCATCATAAAATTTTGGATTTAGAGCATGTGCCAAAATATGCAATGGAGTGTTGACATCATTCCACCTCGTAATAATCATGGACCTCACCTACTCAGAAATCAAAATGCACAAAAGGAAGAGTGGGAGCCTCTTGTGTAATAATTTCCATGGTTTTCTCAACCATGGTATACATACCATCATAAACCTCTCCTAGTAAAGTTTTCTCTATGTCTACATCTCGGAGTACATCAAATGCAGGTAATGTGAAATTGAGGAAGAAATCAATCTTGCTCCACCAACATTCATCAATCAATACCCTCCTCCCGATACTTCCCTTCATTGAATCTTCCTGTCTCCACTCAACCCAAGTTGCACCAACCATCATACTCAATGCAGTTTTAATTTCAACAAGGTGACACAACATGATGAATTTTGAGGCATATGTTGACTCAACAACTTTGAACAACTCCAATCTAGAGTATTCTCGATATATTGCTTAAGATTAGTGGTGGTTGCTAATGAATTTTATAATCTCCCTAGCCTACCCTATGACATCCTTAATCCATTTTGTTTTTGCCTCAATCTATTCTAACATTCCACCTCATAACAATGACGTACCTCACCTGTTCAACAAAATCAAAATCCACAAGAGGAAGAGTGGGAGCCTCTTGTGTAATAATTTCCACGATTTTCTTAGCCATTGTATCCATGCCATCATAAACCTCCCCTGTTGCACACATTTTGTCAAAGTTCCAAGGAAGCAGTTGTACCATATTTTCAAAGGATCAAGATCATCTGCCAGCAGCCTTTTGAGTCATTGTAAACCCATTCTGCAAAATTTGTAATGTAAATGATGCTAGTAAGACTGCGTATGTATGTAACAACCTATGTAAGCCTATTATTTTGGCGACCAATTTCATCCTAGGAGGTTTTTCATCTCACTGATTTATCTTTGTTTCTAAACACGGATGATCAGCAGAGTTTTTCCCTCCAGCCTCACCCCAAAACTAGGGTGGAATTTATCGTCAAAGCCTTAAGTGAGTCCTAGTGTTTTAGTCAGGTCTTTTGTAGGAGGGATTTGGGAATAATTTAAGCTAGTTGGCTAAATTATTTTATTACGAATCACTTGGAATACTAGATCATACTATGTCGCAAAATTGAGTGTGTATTTTGAGGGTCTATAATGAACAGGGATTCCCCCTTTGAGGGATAAATTTGTAAAATCTTATGTAAAGAATATTTTAGTGCATGGTTGTTAAAATTGGCAACTAGGGCCAAATTCCACCTTACGAAATCTCATATGATGGAAATGATTATTGCATTGAGTTCCTCTTTTCAAGAGGTCCAAGTTTGATATAAAGATCATTTCATTTAGACAAGCAGAAGTGGAATTTTGAATTGATTCTCTCTCATGCACAAGTTGTCAAGATCGTCCTTAGTCAAATGTAGGCTCAAGAAGCCCCACGGATGTGTCTCCTCATCCTCAACGAATTGTATAAATAGAAGTGACCTCTATCCTCATTTAAACATCACTCACACACATCATTCTTCTCTCTTTATTCTCTTGATTGGTTCGTACAGCTTGGGCAACCTCTCTCTCTCCCACGTGTGGCATTGAAGAACAAAATTTCAAAAGTGAAACTGCAAGCCGAAATTTCAGAGTGCAGACCAGCGTTGACCAGGGTTGTTTGACTGTCTTTGACTGTGTTTTTCTGCACAGAATTCCGATCTCTTGAGGTTGCATTCACTGGCACAGAAACCGAGGCAAATAAGGTTGTTCGACCTAAGTTGCCCGTGTTGATTTGTGGTAGCATCAGATGTTCTCTAGCCATGAAAATAGGTGGAGAGGCTAAGGCACATAAGATCTCCAAGACCCATAAATCGTTTGGGGAAATTCCACCTGGTTGGAAAGATATTAAAATAATTAATATTTTTAATGGGGTTCCTAAGTCTAAACTTAAGAAAATTAAAATATTAATGGGTATTAATATAAAACTGGGTGAGAAGGTTCTAAATGACATGGATCAAGCGAAATCTAATCTTAGCCGTTGATTAGGGACTTAATCTCGATCGTTGAAGACTCAACAGGAAAAGTATAAGAGGAGGCTTGAGGGTCAGTTGGAGATACACCAAATTGATTAGTCAGTTCAATTTTCTGGAGTAGGGTTTTTTGAGAGAATTGAACCAGTGATCTGTTGCAACGAGGGGCAGTTCGGCAGAAGGCCAAGAGTACATAGCAGAGAGGCAGGGATAGTGCTAGAGAGACATCGCAGAGGCAGCTGGGACTGACACAGAGGCTGTGGAGGCCAGCGTAGGTGACACAGAGGGTCAGAAGGCTGACGCAGAGAGCCAAGAGGCTGACGCAGAGGCTAGCAAAGCTGACGTAGGGCCAAGAGGCAACGCTGGAAGATTTTCGCGGGGCAAACTGGAGCTGAGAGGCAAACACAGAGCCGTAGAGGGTGACACAGTCTCTGGAGAGTGACGCAGAGCAGTGGAGAAGCTTGGAGCAGCTTTCACAGTCTAGTTGAGGAACTGTCGTAGTTGTCATGGGATCAATCATCCGGTTGCCGATCAGCGAGAATATCTATCTCCGGGGAGAGGTACTATTGCCAAGGAAAATCTCTATTAGGTGAGCCATTTCTGGCACCCTAGTTGTACTCAGATACTGCATAATAATAAAACCCTCATATCTGCTGCACTAGTTTTCCTGCATTGGGTTTTTCCAGGAACGTTTGTCCAAAAATAACGGTGTCCCTTGTGTATTTGTCTTAATTATTTCAGTTGCTGATTTGTATATGTGTAAACGCCGCATTTGTGTTTATTTTCGATATTTATATTTATAAATAACTTGTTAATGGAATGAACAAGTAGGAGAAATTAAACCAGATAATGCAATAGGGATTTCTAACATGTCAAACTTAGAAATTTCCGCGTGGTATCGGAGCATTACATATCACAGGGGGACTGAAGGCACAAGCAAAAATATGAAATTTGAAGCAATAGCAGTTGTCCCGAGAGACAGCGTTGTTCCAGAGCAGAAGCAGCAGAGAAGAAGTGACGCACAGGGCCTACGTCATCATTTTGAGCCAGGAAGAGGGTCAGCGCAAAGGCACAAAGGGGCAGATCAGACCTATGTGGTGCCCGGTCATCTTTCTCAGCCAGGAAGTATTGACGTTGTGACCAGGAGGAGCAGATAGCCTTTGCCGGGACTACGCAGAGCCGGAAAGGCTCAGTTTCTTCAGTTGTCGGGGCTTGGGGAGCTGTGTGTAGATTGTGATTGAGGAACTAGTGGGGTGTTGTTTCTGTCGGTGTAGAAAAGTACCTAAGGAGACGGAACCAAGGTAGCGGGAATCACTACCTCAACGGATTTTTGGCCAACAAATCCAGATCCGAGTTGCAGTTGCAAGGAGGATTCGAGCAGAGCGGTTCGACAACTGGCCAAAGGATTTCCAAGAGGGAAATCAAGACTCAGAGGGAGATTTCCAGGAGGGGAGTCGAGACTCAGAGGGAGTCCAAAAGAGGAGCTGAAATGGCAGTGAACGAACTAAGGGATCAGGATAGGCTGGACGGGGCTTCCAACTTTGTCATCTGGAAGGCCAGGATCCTGGCAGACCTGGATCGACATTGCATCAAGGACTTTGCCTTGAAAGTCGTGGCTATCTCAGTCGACCTAGCTAAGAACGAGAAATATGAGGATGCAATGGCGAGGGCAAAATGCATGATCCTTGACGGCGTCAAAGATCATATCATCTCAAGGATCATATCATACCACATATCGCTGAAAAAGACACAACAAAGGAGATGTGGGACACTTCGACCACCTTGTATCAGGGCTCTTTCGTGCAGCGGAAGATGCTATTGGAGAATCAGCTGCAGTCATATCAGATGCATAAGGGAGAGCAGATAGATCTGTTCCTTCTCAGATTGCAGGAGATTCGTGACCAACTAACTTCCGTGGGGTCTACACCAGATCCAAAGTTTATGTTGAGGACTGCCCTGAATGCAGTCTCCAAGGAGTGGGAGACATTTGTCCAAAGTATTTTGGGCAAGGCTACTCTTCCCGGTTGGGAGGAGATGTGGGCAGCTCTTTGACAGGAAGAGCTCAGGAGGTTGACAAAGGCGGGGAGTAGTGGTAAGGGAGCTCGAGTCAAGAAAGAGGAGGAGGATGCAGCTCTAGCGTCTACGAGACAGCAAGGGAAGAGGAAGAAGAAGGATATCTCCAAGGTTAAGTGCTTCCATTGTGGGGAGTTGGGACATTATGCTTCCCAGTGTCCTAGGAAGAAAAGCAAGGGGGAGGCTTCTGATTTGAAGGCAGCTCCAGCCAAGGCGGAGCAAGAAGTCGAGACTGATGACGACTATGCCATGAGTGCTCATGCACCTCTAGAGAAGAGGTGGGAAGACATCGAGTTGTAGTCAAGAGGACTACATACTAGGGGCAGGATCCTTGAGGTTCCCAAACTCTTAGATCATATTCGGCTACGGGAGCCCTTAACGACAGGAGCAGGATGACTGAGGTTGGATGGAGCAAAGTGTAGTTGAGCAACAAGGCAGTGCTTGAGTGCACAAATCTGAGGCAGCGCAGTGAGCACAAGATAGCAACAGAGGCAACTTCAACATCATGAGGCTTCCAGCCTGACCGTGATGTCAGTATTCGGGTAGATTAGTTACTTACTTCTCAGTAACTGAGTTGCAGTGCAGCAGTTAGCAATGGCAGTGCTAGGGGCAGCATGGGTAGCATATTGAGAGGGAGTTGCAGTACAGATGTAGCATTGACAGTGGCAATGTCATGGGCAGCAATACAAGAAGCACAGTGCAGTGGGTCTAGGGCAGCAAGCCCAGCACCAGCACAGGTACCGATGCGCAAAATCAATGTGATGTTTCTATGGTGAAGCATTACTAGAGCACATTCCTTGCTAAGAGGGAGTGTTGATTTGTGGTAGCATCGGATGTGCTCTAGCCATGAAAATTGGTGGAGAGGCTAACGCAAATAAGATCTCCAAGACCCAGAAATCGTTAGAATAAATTCCACCCAGTTGGAGAGATATTAAAATAATTAATATTTTCAATGGGGTTCCTAAGTCTAAACTTAGGAAAATTAAAATATTAATGGGTATTAATATAACACTGGGTGAGAATGTTCTAAATGACATCGATCAAGCCAAATCTAATCTTAGTCGTTGATTAGGGACTTAATCTCGGTCGTTGAAGACTCAATAGGAAAAGTATAAGAGGAGGCTTGAGGGTCAGTTGGAGATACACCAAACTGATCAGTCAGTTCGTTTTTCTAGAGCGAGGTTTGCTGAGAGAATCGAACCAGTGATTTGTTGCAGCGAGGGGCAATGCGGCAGAAGGCCAAGAGTACATAACAAAGAGGCAGGGATAGTGCCAGACAGAAAGCGCAGAGCCTAGGAAGGTTGATGCAGAGGCAACTGGGACTGACACAGAGGCTGTGGAGGCTAGCGTAGGTTACGCAGAGAGTCAGAAGGCTGACGCAGAGAGCCAACAGGCTGACGCAGAGGCTAACAGAGCTGACTCAGGGCCAAGAGGCAACATTGGAAGATTTTCGTGGGGCAGACTAGAGCTGAGAGGCAGACACAGAGCCGTAGAGGGTGACACAATCTCTGGAGAGTGACGCAGAGTAGTGGAGAAGCTTGGAGCAACTTTCGCTGTCCAGATGAGGAACTATCATAGTTGCCGTGGGATCAATCATTTGGTTGCTGATCAGTCGAAATAGTTGTCTCCGAGGAAAGGTACTACTGCGAAGGAAAATCTCTGTTGGGTGAGCCATTTCTCGCACCCTAGTTGTACTCAGAAACTGCATAATAATAAAACCCCCATATTTGTTGCACCAATTTTTCCGCATTGGGTTTTTCTACGGTTGTCCAAAAATAACAGTGTCCTTTGTCTGTTTGTCTCAGTTATTTCAGTGGTTGATTTGTATATGTGTGAAGGTTGCATTTGTGTTTATTTTCGGTATTCATATTTATAAATAACTTGTTAATGGAATGAACAAGTAGGAGAAATTAAACCAAATAATGCAGTAGGGATTTCTAAAGTGTCAGACTTAGAAATTTCCACAGCCTGCAAGGCAGTTTGACCACAGGGCTGACTGAAGTTTTCCCAGGGTTGACTAACTTTTTGTGGACTATTTTGGGTTGACTTTGACCCTTCTTGAAGGTCAAATTGACTATTGTTGACCGAGCTGCTTGGAGGAAGTTTTGTTGTTGATTTGACCAGCGTTGACTTACTAGTTAGGGCTACAATTGACTACTGATTTTCACAGGGTTGTTTTGACTGTGTATTGGGCAAGTAAATTTGATCTATGTACTCTCTCTCTGCTAAACTATTGAATAATAATAAGAGGATTTGATCAAAGGGTTTTCCCCACATCGGGGTTTTTCCCTGGCATCCGCCAAATCTTGTGTCCTCTTGTCTTGGCTTGTCTTCTGTACATGTTTTTATGTTCTATCTGCATTTACTGTCAATGTGATTAAGTTAATGTGATTTCTACTGGAAATAATTGGAAATTGTCATTGGGCTGCTAAAAGAACATTGAAGTAAATTGTGCTAAAGCATAGAACATACCATTGTTATCTAAAATTAACATGGTATTAGAGCTCAAGTGAAGACAAATCTCAAGCAAGAGTAAGGAAAAGCAATCACTAAGGGAAGTTGTTGGACAAGAACTTGGAACTAGGCCCAATGAAGACTACATCTTACTTCAAATCCGAGGACAATCTTAAGGACAAATCCAACTATCATGGATGGAAGATGTCTCTAGATTTGACTCTGGAAGAGAATGATGCTATGGATATGGACTATGTCAAAGGAAGAGTAGAGGAGCCCCCTTCAAATGCATCCGCTGCTGCACAAACAAAGTACAAGAAAGGTGAGGTTAAAGCTAAGAAAATTATTGTTGATTCTATTCACAAGCCTTTGGTCACCTATATTTCTGATTTTGAATCATCTAAGGAATGTATAACAAGCTAGTTAGGATGTTCAAAGTAAATAATGTAAATCAAGTTCTCTTTCTCAAGAACAGACATCAAGATGGATAGAGGAGAATCCATTCAATCCTACTTCATGAGGATTACCGAAATCAAGAATGATCTCCTATCTATTGGAGAAGTTATTGGTGACAGGGAGCTCACTCTTATTGCACTTGGAGGCCTTACAAGAGAATGGGATGTGTTTAACACTACCATCCTCAACAATGACAGGATTCTGGGATTTGATGAATTATTGGCTAGATGCACTCAAGAAGAAATAAGGATGATGGAAAGAGACAAGCCCTCAAATGGAAACAATCCTACCGCCTTCTCCACTCATGCTAAGAGGAAGAACAATGCTGGTCCAAGAAGACAAGGTCAAGGGTTCAAGTCGGGATTCAAAGAAGGAAGAAAAGGAAGATGCTTCAATTGCAACAGGTTTGGCCACTTTGCTAGAGAGTGTCCTCACAAGAAGGATACTCCAAGAGATGATGACAACAATAACAACAACTACAAAGGCAATGGCAATCAAAGGAACAACAGGTTCAACAACAAAGGAAAGAGGAATGCTCCCACTACTCGAAATGGAAATGGTCGTCCTCCCAAGAAGTCGAGAAACTCCAGGTATGAAGAAGTTAATGTTGTAGAAAAGAAAAAAGAATTTTATCTTATTTCTGCCCTCACCACTGCCTCTCCTCCGAATACATTGGATCATTGGTTGATTGATAGTGGTGCCTCAAGGCACTTCACTGGGTACAAAGAGGCCTTCTCAAAGATGATTGAAAAGAAGACAAATATGGAGATTATACTTGGGGATAATGCCACTTATCCCGTGAAAGGAATTGGGATTGTTACTCTTCACTTAAATCAAGGTCAAACACTTCATTTACAAGAAGTGTTGTATGTACCTCACCTGAAAAAGAACCCAGTCTCTATTTCTGCTATGGAAGATAAAGGTTTCAAAGTGACATTCGTTGATGGGAAGGTTCGTGTTTGGAAAAAGAACCCGAGAGATGCATCCACTCTTAGATTCAGGGTTGAAGGTCTTTATCAGGTTGGAGGAAGTCCGTTGGGAGAAATGACTTGCGATACTTCTCTTCAATCCGAATTATGGCACCGAAGATTTGATCACCTTCATTACAAAGCCTTACCTAATGTACAGAAGATGGTCACAGGTATGCCTGAATTCAACTTAAATCGTGAAGGTGTTTGTCAAGGTTGTGCAGCTGGAAAACATACAAGGGGACAATTCCCCTCAAATCAAAGTCAAACTATCGATATTCTTCAATTGGTCCATTCCGATCTATCAAGTATGTTTCCTGTGACAAATTTGGGTGGATATTTGTACTATGCAATTTTTGTGGACGACTTCTCTCACAAAACATGGATCTATTTCTTAAAGAAGAAGGACGAAGTGTTCAAATGGTTTCGCTCTTTCAAAGCCTTGGTCGAGAATCAAACAGGGAAGAAGATCAAAATATTGAGGACTGATAATGGAACCGAATATGAGTCAAATGAATTCAATGACTATTGTAGAGAAGTTGGCATTAAGAGGGAGACCACTACTATATATACTCCTGAACAAAATGGAGTTGCCAAAAGGAAGAATCGAACTATCATAGAAGCCACCCGTGCCATGCTTCATGACCAAGGCCTACCAAAGTTCTTATGGGGAGAAGCTGCCAACACCGTTGTGTATGTTCAAAATAGATGCCCACATCAAGCATTGGACTTCAAGACACCCAAAGAAGTTTTCACCAGTAAGAAACCTGATGTTTCTCATTTTAGAATTTTTGGTTGTCCCGTATATTTTCATGTGCCGAAAGAGAAAAGAAACAAGCTAGATGCATCTGGGAAGAAAGGAACATTTGTGGGCTATAGTGAAACTTCGAAGGCATATAGAATCTATGTGCCTGGTCAAAGAAAAGTGGAAATAAGTCATGATGTCACTTTCGATGAAGATTCTGCCCTTAGGAAAGTCTGAGATCTTCTTATCCCTAGGAAGGACAATGATGATGATGCAGGAAGGCAAGATGAACCTCCAACTGATGACCCAATGCTCGATATTGAAGGTACGATGGATCCCATTGATCCACCTCCCAATGAGCCCTCTACTTCAAGAAAAAGACCATTATGTCTCAAAGATACTCTTGAAGACGCTGAGAAACATATTGCACCAAGGGGGACATTTCGTGAAAGCAAGAAGCCGAACAGATACCAATGGTACTTAGCTGCCATGAGTACCATTGTACAATCTGAGCCATGAACATTTGAAGAAGTTGTGAAACAACAAGTCTGGAAGGATGCGATGAATGAAGAATATGAGTCGATCATGAAGAATGATGTCTGCAATGTGGTTCCTAGACCCAGGGACAAGTCAGTGGTCACTTCAAAATGGCTCTACAAGATCAAACATGGAGCTAATGGGAGTGCTGAAAAGTTCAAGGCCAGATTCGTTGTTTGAGGCTTCTCTCAAAACGAAGGAGTAGACAATGATGAGATATTTGTATCGGTTGCCCGATATACCACCATCCGTTTGATCATAGACGTTGTTGACTTATAAGGATGGAGCCTACACCAAATGGATGTCAAAACTTCTTTATTGCATGGCTCGCTTAAAGAGGAAGTCTATGTAGAACAACCTGAGGGGTTAGAGGTTCAAGATAGTAGGACACATGTATGCAGGTTGAAGAAAACCCTCTATCGGTTGAAGCAAGCCCCCAGGGCTTGGTATGAGAAGAGTGATAGCTAGCTTATGAAGTTGGGATTTACAAGGAGCGATGTTGACCTGAACCTATACTTCAAGGTTGAAAAGGATAGGCCTCTCATTCTGGTCCTTTATGTGGATGATCTGTTTCTCACAGATGATGACCGTCTCATTCATCAATGCGAGAGGGAGTTGGCTTCTGAATTCGAGCTGAAGAACCTAGGACTGATGCATTACTTCCTAGGACTAGAGGTCTGGCAAAATCCAGGTGAGATTTTCCTTTCTCAAGGAAAATACATTGTGAAGCTGCTTGAGAGATGTGGGATGGTGGATTGCAAGTCTGTGTCTACTCCGATGGAACTCAACTTCAAGAAGTTATGTGGAAGTGTTGTTGGGCCCAGATTAGCGAATCCTTCCGAATATCATCAACTTGTGGGGGCCCTGATGTTCTTGGTCAACTCCCATCCTGACATATGCTTCGCTATGAACACGTTGAGTTAATTTATGGTCGAGTCTCATCACATTCATTGGATTGCTGCTAAGAATCTCTTGAAATATCTCTGGGGCACAATCCACTATGGTCTAAGATACACTGTCAGGAAGTTGAGGCTACATGGATATACAGATGTTGATTGGGCTAGCAGTGTGGTGGATCGTAAGAGCACGTCTAGGTGTTGCTTCTCATTAGGGTCTGCTTCAATATCTTGGATGAGAAGGTAGTAGAAATCAGTTGCTTTAAGCATCCTCGAGGCCGAATACATTACTTCGAGTATGGCCTGTTGTGAAGTTGTTTGCTTGAGGAAGCTCTTCAGTGAGCTATTTGAGCACATGCTAGATACCACCGTGATCTTTTGCGGCAACCAAAATGGGATTCGCCTTTCAGAGAATCTCGTGTTCCACAATCGCTCCAAGCACATTGATATCAAGTACCACTTTATCCGGGATATGGTACAACGGGAAGCTATAAGGCTCCAACACATCATGACGGATGAGCAGGTTACAAACATTTTCACGAAGCCTTTAGAAAACGTCAAATTCTTAAACTTCCAAGAAAGACTTGCAGTCGTGGAAAAACCCTCCTATGGTCTTGTATAAGTTGGACATTGAGCTCTGGGAGCTCCTGGGGGCTTGGGGTACTTCTTGGAGGTATGAGCAACCATAGGGTGAGTGGTTCACCTTCCCCTAGTGGTGCGCTAAATACAGAGTGAGTGATTCACCTTTGCCTATGACACCCCATGATGGTTGACATGTGTGTAGGGCGAGTGGTCCACCTACCCCTACGATTGACATATCAATAGGATGAGTGGTTCACCTTCTCTTGTCGATTGCCCAGCACACATCCTACCCATGTTGTCTGGGACTCATGGGAAGTACCTCTCATATGGCCAATGAGTTCGGAAAAGTGATTAGAGACCATAGCACTACCGATGGACGCATTATGTATTGCCATACTCCTTATGACTAGGATGCATGGTGTTCAACAACTTGATCTGGGATCAAGGACTGAATTTTGTCAGTGAAGAGTGGTAAGGCCTTGTGACCCACTCTCGATCACTTCTTCATTATTACTTCGTTGTTCAACAGAGCAGTGATGACAGAGATGGTACATGATGATAGGATGGCACGGTGATGACAGATGGATTGGCAGGTGGAATTCTCCCTACTTGAGAGCTAGTGTTAAAATTGGAAATTAGGGCCAAATTCCACCTTAGGACAGCTCATATGAGGGAGATGATTATTACATTGGATTCCTCTTTTCTAGAGGTCCAATTTTGATATAAAGATCATCTCATTTGGACAAACACAAGTGGAATTTTGAATTTGTTCTCTCATGCACAAATTGTCAAGGTCGACCTCAGTCAAATGTAGGCTCAAGAAGCCCAATGGATGTGTCCCCTCACCCTCAACGAATTGTATAAATAGGAGTGACCTCTCTCCTCATTTGGACATTTCTCAGAAACCTCTCTCTCTCTCCCACATGTGGCATAGAAGGACGAAATTTTAGAAGTGAAATTGCAAGCCGAAATTTCAAAGTGCGGACCAGCGTTGACCAGGGGTTGTTTGACAGTCTTTGACTGTGTTTTTCTGGGCAAAATTCCGATATCTTGAGGCCGCATTCTCTAGCACAGAAACCAAGGCAATTAAGGTTGTTTGACTTGCGTTGACCGCAGGGTAGTTGGACCGTAGGGTTGACTGAAGTTTGACCAGGGTTGACTGAGTTTTTTGTGGACTATTTTGGGTTGACTTTTACCCTTCTTAAAGGTCAAATTGGACTGTTGTTGACCGAGTTGCTTGGAGGAAGTTTTGTTGCTGATTTGACCAGCGTTGACTTTCTAGTTAGGGCTACAGTGGACTGCTTTTAACTGTTGATTTTCACAGGGTTTTTTTGACTGTGTATTGGACAAGTAAATTTGATCTATGTACTCCCTCTCTTTGCTAAATTATTGAATAATAATAAAAAGATTTGATCAAAGGGTTTTCCCCACTGAGGTTCTTCCCTGGCATTCGCCAAATCTTGTGTCCTCTTGTCTTGGCTTGTCTTCTATACATGTTTTTATGTTCTATCTGCATTTACTATCAATGTGATTAAGTTAATGTGATTGCTACTGGAAATAATTGGAAATTTCCATTGGGTTGCTAAAGGAACATTGAAGTAAATTATGTTAAAGCATAGAACATACCATTGTTATCTAAAATTAACAATGGTCCCTCATACTTAGACACCATGGTTAAAATATTTGAGGGTGGAAAAATAATTAATCCCCAAGTGTCAATCAGTTAATTTTTCTAGCAAAAATAAAATGCCATGTCCCTTCTCAAATGAATTAGTCACGGGATGCAGCAATACAATTTTGGCAACATTTTTGGTTTAGGAGGTTGACCCCACACGCAGAAACTTAGGAACTATAGGCAATTCAATTTATTTTTGGCAGCTAGTGGAATGTGGGGGCCACAACATTCATAATTTGAACTTGGCCAAGCAATACGTTGGAGGGAATTCGAGCTAGTGGATGGAGGGGCCCACATGAGGCTAAGGGGGGCCAAGGAGTTATAAAGAGAGATCAGCTCTCATTTTGGAGGGGATTTTGATCATTTGACAAACAAACTTACCTTTGTACTCTCCGCTACTTAGCGAGTCTACCGGTTGTTTAGACACGAGTCTTCCACAGGGAAGATTCAACCTCTACTTCGGGGGACTACCCGTGCCCACCTTAGGGAGGCTGTTACACGGGTTTTCCTAGAATCTGGTACAGTCACACACATCAGCCATCAGTGCAGGGAGGAAACTGTGTATTCCTGGGCAGCCAAAGAACAAGTAGGAGGAGTTAGAAATCAGCAAGGGGGATTCACAGCTTGCCAGGAGAGTCGGGAATAGACCAGCAAAGGGATTCACAGCTTGCTGGGAAAGCCGGGTGTTGAGGAGGCAACATAGAAAAAGGCAACTCCGTTGGAGTAGCAGCCAGCTAGACCAGAGCAGCAGTCAGTCGAAAGTCTGGACGGAGGTGCTGCGCAGAGACCACTGTAGTAGCAAACTCGTGGTGCTCGAAGAGCAATCATCCGAACCAAGGGTCATCCGGGGACAAGGAGTTCGTCAGTACAGGTGAACCCAGCGTTCTAGGGGTATTTTCAGAGGGATTTGCAGGTTTTTTCTTGCAAGTCGAATTTGGCTATAGCGGGTGGAGAGAGGCTCCAAGGAGGCCGAAAATCCAAAGTCAAAATCAGAGAAAATCCCTTCTAGGTTTTTCTGGGTTTTGTCCAGGGAGTCTAAGGCTAAAAAGATATAATTTTCTGGGTGGTTTTTGGGCACATTCCAATAGGTCGAAGTTAGCATATCAGTAGTTTTGTTGGGACAACGCAGTGCAAGTGGTGCAGCAAATGAACGGCCATCATCTTAGCTATTCCAGGTGCACCACTACATTTATATTGTACCCATTGCTCTCAGATTTTATAATATATGGCTCAGCGGTTCCAGATTTACAGTGTTTCCATGGATGTGTAATGTCTGTTTTTAATTTTATGTTGTTACGCTATTTACTCGTTTAAATATCACTCATATTCCTACTTAGGAACATTACAGTGGTATTAGAACCTAATTCTTGGCTCAGTTGTGGGGTTGGTTTCCTATTAGGGAGAAGACCGGGAGAACATCACTTACCAGAGGCAGAGGTACAGGAGCAGAGAAAGGGAGCTAGAAATTACACCAAACATAGAAGAAAAAGGGAAAGCAGTGGCCGAAGGGGAGGAAACGATAGAGCACAACAGCAGAGAGGAGATGGTTTTCGATAGTCTCTTGAGGGCCTTGAGTGACTTGGCCAAGGGACAAAAATACATGCTGGAGGAGATCAAATCACAGAACCGAGATAGAGCCACACCTAGAGCGTTTTTGTGTGGAGAAACTTCGGGGGCTTCTCAGCCCTTTATGTTGTTACGTTATTTATTCATTTAAATATCACTCATATTCCTACTTAGGAACATTACAGTGGTATTAAAGCCTAATTCTTGGCTCAGCTGTGGGGTTGGTTTCCTATTAGGGAGAAGACCGGGAGAACATCACTTACCAGAGGCAGAGGTACAGGAGCAGAGAAAGGGAGCTGGAAATTACACCATACACGGAGGAAAAAGGGAAAGCAGTGGCTGAAGGGGAGGAAATGATAGAGCGCAAGAGCAGAGAGGAGATGGCTTTCGATAACCTCTTGAGGGCCTTGAGTGACTTGGCCAAGGGACAAAAAGACATGCTGGAGGAGACCAAATCACAGAACCAAGATAGAGCCACACCTAGAGCGTTTTTGTGTGGAGAAACTTCAGGGGCTTCTTAGCCCTTCAATCACCCCTCACCAGTAGCGCAACACCCTTCAGTGAGTGTGCCCACTAGGGCTACACTACCCTCTTTTGTGCCAATAGCACAAATCGAACCAGCAAGAGAGGAAGACACTCCCCAAATGGGGGACTACTTCAGAGAGTGGCAGGCGATGGACGAAGATTTCAAAGAAGCCCTCTCCTTCAAAGATTACTACAAGCTCAAGTAGAGTGAGAGGAACAAGAGGTACGGAGGACAGGGGACCCAAAACTATGAGCTGCAGAGAACCATAGGGAGGACGTACTTGCCTACATTTGATGGCACTACCAAATGCACAGCCAGAGCTTGGGTTGAAAAGATGGACACATACTTTCAACTCAACCGGATGACGGAACAAGAGGCCATTAAGATGGCAGCACTACACTTGGAGGGGGAAGCCCATGACTGGTGGTTCCACGGCTTAACCACTTTGGGGCATGCCCAGATAGTTTCGTATGAGGACTTCACCAGGAGGGTGGTGGAGTGATTTGATCAGAGGGATCTAGAAGCATCCTTTAGGGAGCTGACACAACTGTGCCAGACAGGCAACCCGGAGCAGTATTTTCTAATTTTCTACGTGTGTCAGTGATGGTCCCGGATCTATCCGAGGCCAGGAGGGTATACACCTCAATTGAGGGTTTGCTTGAGCCTCTACCTGGACTGGTGAAGTCGCGCATACCCTCTAAGCTGCAGGAGGCGATGGTGTGCACCAGAGATTTGCAGGGGACCATTCCCAAGACCAAAGTGACATTCCCTGCATGGACCCCTTTCCCACAGAAGGGGCATGAGACTAGACCCCCGCCACCGAGGACCACACAAGGGAGGGGGCAGCTAGATGAGGAGACATGGAAGGACCTCCGGAGGAGGAAGCTATGCTTCACATGCAAAGAGCCCTGGCCACCAGGCCATAGGTGCACAGCGGGTAGAGCACATTACATTGAGGTTTTTTCTGATAGTGACCAGGAGGATGAGGTGGAGCAGGATTGTGGTGGGACAGATGGAGAGAGTTCGAGGGACAGAGGGCCACCACCTCCACAGGGAGGGGCATCTCCTGCCTCATCAAGGGGAGTCCTTGCTTCTCTATGTGGGATTGCTAAGTTTTTGACACTTCGGATCAAAGGTACGATATAGAGATAGAGGGTGTCGGTACTAGTGGACAGTGGGGCTACCCACAACTTCACAGATGCACAGCTGGTCCAGAGGAGGGGCCTCACCACGGCAGAGTTTGATGGATTCTTCGTCCTAGTGCCAAGTGACCGTACCATCCAATGTACCAGATACGTGCCCTCCTTGACAATAGTTATGGGAAACTACTCGATGACGGACCACTTCTTTGTGGTCGATCTGTGTTCAAGGTACCACCAGATCAGAGTTTGGGAACAGGACATCCCAAAGACAGCATTCCGGTGCCACTATGGGCACTTTGAGTTTCTGGTCATGCCATTTGCGCTAACTGACACTCCCGCCCATTTCAGTCTTGCATGAACCACATCTTTCCGGGGCAACTAAGGAGGTCCGTGCTAGTATTTTTTGATGACATTCTGATCTATAGCCGGACATGGGAGGAGCACCTCCAACACTTGGAGGAGGTACTGCGCATTCTGGAGGAGCAGCAGTTCTATGCCAAGCTCTCCAAATGCGAGTTTGGATTGACAGAGATGCTTTATCTCGGGCATATCATTGGAGCAAATGGGGTGAAGGTTCATGAGGAGAAGATCAGGGCCATTCGGGATTGGCTAGTACCCCAAGACGTGACTACACTGAGAGGCTTCTTGGGCATTTGCACTTACTATAGGAAGTTTGTCAAAGGGTTCTCATAGCTGGCAGCACCCTTGACCGACTTGACCAAGAAAGGGGCCTTCGCATGGACTGAGGGAGCATAGGCCGCTTTCGATCGCCTCAAGGAGGTGATGAGCAGTTGCCCTATTTTGGCACTCTCGGATTTTTCCCAGCCATTCACGATGGAGTGTGATGCATCAGGGGTGGGAGTTGGAGCCATTTTGTCACAGGAGGGGCACCCCATAGCTTTCGAGAGTCGAAAGCTCCTACCGCATGAGTTGTCATATTCCATATATGACAAGGAGATGTTGGCCATCATGCATGCATTGGCCAAGTTCCACCAGTACTTGGTGGGCAACCGATTCCGAGTGAAGACTGATCACAACAATCTTCGACATTTCATGGGGCAGCAGGGCCTCAATGACAGGCAACAGAGATGGGTCAGCAAGGTGCAGGCCTACGACTTTGATATTGAGTATGTGCGGGGCAAGCACAACATGGTGGCTGATGCTCTATCCAGGAGACCGGCTAGGTTATCTCTTATGAGCATCTGCCAGGATTGGAAAGCTCAGTTGTTGGTTGAGTACTCCAAGGCAGGAAGACCTGCGAGGTGCTAGAGGGGACACATGCAGATGAGCGTTACCGTGTGATGGATGAGGTCATCTATTACAGGAGGCGCATTTACTTAGTGCCCAACTTGCAGTTGAGAGAGAGGGTACTCTAGGCAGCTTACGATTCACCACTATCTGAACACCAGGGGTTCCGAAAGACTTACATGGCTGTTCGGGGAAGGTTCACATGGAAAGGCCTCAAGGAGGACGTGTTGCAGCACGTAAGGGAGTGTGAGGCCTGCCAGTGGAACAAGGGGGAGTTGACTCACCCTGCAAGGCTATTACAGCCACTTCCCATTCCAAAGGGGAAATGGGAAAGTATCTCGATGGATTCCATCACGGCGCTCCCCATAGTACAGGCGAAGGATTGCATATATGTGGTGGTCGACAGGCTGACCAAATTTGCCCACTTCTTTGCCATCCCCACTAGATTCACAGCTACCCAGGTTGTCGAGTTGTTCTTCTAGGAGGTTTTCAGACTACATGGACTCCCCAAGAACATTGTTAGCGACAAAGACAGCAGATTTATGGGTGGCTTTTGGCAGGAGCTTTTCAGGTTGGTTGGGATAGAGCTTACTCCTAACACCAGTTACCACCCCCAGACGGAGAGGGTCAACCAGTGGTTGGAGGGGTACCTGAGGAACTATGTGACGGGTCAGCAAAGGACGTGGATTCGGTGGTTGCACTTGGGCGAGTTCTGCTACAACACCACGCACCACATGTCTATTGGTATGACTCCTTTCCGTGCCCTCTATGGTTATGATGCTCTAACTTTTGCTGATGTTATTTTCGAAGACAGTCGAGCCCCAAAGGCCAAAGACTGGGTCCAAGAGAGCCAAGATATCCTCAAAGCTCTCAAGGATAATCTAGTGACAGCCCAGAATCAGCAAAAACTGTATGTAGATCGGCACAGGATAGAGAGGCACTTTGAGGAGGGGGACCTAGTGTACCTTCGGTTGCAGCCTTACAGACAGTCTACACTGAAACAGAAGGGGGCCGAGAAGCTACAGCCATGCTTCTATGGGCCCTACCAGGTGACTAGGTGGGTTGGGGAGGTGGCCTATGAGCTAGCACTGCCTTCGGGGAGTAAGATCCACAACATGTTTCATGTCTCATGCCTGAAGAAGGTGTTGGGACAACAGGTGACCGCAGCAGCTGATCTACCCCCATTGGATGATGAGGGCCATTTGGTGCTGGAACCAGAGGCCATACTGGAAAGCAAGGAGAGAAGACTGAGGAGCAGAACCATCAGGGAGTTCTTGGTACACTAGAAGAACTTACCGGATGAGGATGCCACCTGGGAGGGTGAGCACATACTAGAGCACCCGGCTTTGAGGTTGCTTGAGGGCAAGCAACATTTGGGAGGGGAGGACTGTCATGTCCCTTCTCAAATGAATTAGTCACGGGATGCAGCAACACAATTTTGGCAGCATTTTTGGTTTAGGAGGAGGACCCCACACGCAGAAACTTAGGAACTATAGGCAATTTGATTTATTTCTGGCAGCTAGTGGAATGTGGGGGCCACCACATGCATAATTCAAACTTGGCCAAGGAATACATTGGAGGGAATTCGAGCTAGTGGATGGAGGGGCCCACATGAGACTTAGGGGGCCCAAGGAGTTATAAAGAGAGATCAGCTCTCATTTTGGAGGGGATTCTGATCATTTGACAAACAAACTTACCTTTGTACGCTCTGTTGTTTAGCGATTCTACCGACTGTTTAGCCATGAGTCTTCCGCAGTGAAGATTCAACCTCTACTTCAGGGGACCATTCGTGCTTGCCCTAGGGAGGCTGTTACATAGGGGTTTTGAGGGAGTCCAGTACAGTTACACAGTTCAGCCATCAGTGTAGGGAGGAAACTGTGCATTCTTGGGCAGCCAGAGAACACGCAGGAGGAGTTGGAAATCAACAAAAGAGGGATTCACAGCCTGCTGGGAGAGCCGAGAATAGACCAGCAAAGGGATTCACAGCTCGCTGGGAGAGCCGGGAGTTGAGGAGGCAGCATAGAAAAAGGCAACTCTATTGGAGTAGCAGCCAGCTAGACCAGCGTAGCAGTCAGTCGAAAGTTTGGACGGAGGTGTTGCGCAAAGGCCATTGTAGCAGCAAACTCGTGGTGCTCAAAGAGTAGTCATCCGGACCAAGGGTCATCCAGGGAGCAAGGAGTTAGACAGTACAGGTGAACCCAGCATTCTAGGGGTATTTTCAGAGAGATTTGCAGGTTGTTTCCTACAAGTCGAATTTGGTTGCAGTAGCTGGGGAGAGGCTCCAAGGAGGCCGAAAATCCAAAGTCAAAATCAAAGAAATTCCCTTCTGGGTTTTGTCCAAGGAATCTAAAGCTGAAAGGATATAATTTTCTAGGCGGTTGTTGGGTACATTCCAACAAGTCGAAGTTAGCAAATCAACAGTTTTGTTGGGACAACACAGTGCAAGTGGTGCAGCAAATGAACGGCCACCATCTCAGCTATTCCATCACCTGGGTTTAGTCCAGCTTGTCCTTGAGACAAGCCTAGGTGCACCACTACATTTATATTGTACCCATTGCTCTCAGATTTTATAATATATGGCTCAGCAGTTCCAGATTTACAGTGTTTCCATGGATGTGTAATGCCTATTTTTAATTTTATGCTGTTACACTGTTTATTTGTTTAAATATCACTAATATTCCTACTTAGGAACATTACATAAAATTAATCCTAAGCCAAAAAATTAATTAATTAGAGTAAAAATTAAAATGCTAGAGAAATTAAATTCTCTAAGTGGAAAAATTCGTGGGTCTTAAAAAAAAAAAAATTTTGGAAGTCCCCCACCAAGAGAATATTCGACATTTCAAGAAAATTTGGACCCTTGGGACTTGGTGGTCAAGTCAAAGTCAACATTTCGAGGAAATTAGCTCAAAATAGTTATTTTTGAGCTAATAAAAAATGGGTTTAGTTTGAAATTCGAACATTCATCAAAAATAAGTATTTTTGACGGTAGATATTAAAAGTTTATCAAGGATCTATCGACGATCGAAATTATTTTGAGGAGGATCAAGCCAACTAGTCGTTATTTTCCACTTGGAGGATTTATCTATAAATTACATGTCATTTGTGTCTCAAGCAAACTAATCTTTGGCTAATGTAACTTTGTAAAAGCTGATATAATGCCATTGTCCCTCTGAGAACGTTTTAATAATCAGAATAAAAAACTTTGGGGCACAGCTCATGGTGTCTTTGTCTCGCTGATTTGTGGTGTGTGTTGGGTACGGGCATTCCTATATTGAGCTTTAAAATTTAATTGAATCGTAAGGAACATTCTATTAGTAAGTTTTGGGTTTATCTTAGGTGATCTGATTCATTGTATGTTCTAATGTTTTATTCTTGAGAAAATATATATTGTTTGCAGCTTCCCCAGCCCTTGGGCTCCAAGTTCACAAATTGTGGGCACAGGCTAACTATCTTTGGATTCTAAATATTTTATATGATTGTCTAACTTCGCTGAGGTTGTGGCTTGGCATTTATTTTTCGAAATACATTTAGGCATTGTCAAGATTTACAAAAAAATTATTCTCAAAAATTCTTCTAAGCATTGAACACTTGAATAATTTGTAAATATATATCGTATAATAAATTTGTAAATTATTTTATTCTCAAACACTTGTTTTGCAGTTGGGGTTTTCTATGGTTTTGGGAAAATTGTCGAATTAGAGCTAGAGCTATGCCCTTGAGGGTAAGATCTAGCCTCTACAATCTTTGCAGGACCAGCAACTAAAGAATTTCGCAAAAATTGAAGATCTGAAGCAAAATAAAAAAATTTGTCAAGGGTTTCAAGTTTTTTAGCCCTCTTAGGCCCAGCATCCTCCTCTCTCCCAACCGTCTACCCTCCTTGGCCGCAAGCATCAGCCCTTTTCAGCGATTAGAGGCTAGTCGTAGGCCCCCAGAGGCATCGGCCTCCCTTTTCCCCCCTAGTTGTGGGCTTTAAAGGCCTTTTTAGGATAGTCGTAAGCCTTTATGGCTTTGGCCTCCCTCCCTACACCTAGACGACAGCCTTTTAGGCTTACCATGGAGCCATCTAGGCCTCTAAGGCTTGGCCGCGGCCCTTTTTAGGCCTTCTCCTTGCCTCGGCCTCCTTTTCCCTCCTCCTCGGCCCTCCTGCCTTGCTTTTTCTACCCGTGCAGCCTTCCCTTTAGCCTCTAGCCCTTAGCCAGAGGCCTATAAGGCCTTTTTCTTTTTCCTTTTGCCCTCTTTTTAGCCCGAGTTTGCCCTCATTCATCTTCTGGTTGCTCATTTGATTTCTAGACTGAATATTGGTGAGTTTTGTAGGAGAAATTGGCTCAAATTTTGATGTTTATAAGTGTTCCAGTGTTATGAATTAAATATTCAAAACTATATATATATAACAAAAATAAATGATGAAATATTAAAATAATAATAAATTAATATTAATTAATAATTAGTAAATAAATTAAACTAAGTTACTCTATTAGTTTTGAAGAGGCATTAGTCAAAAGACGTGTCTTTAGACTCATGACCAGTCAACTTCTATAAAGGAGAACCACCCTAGCCTTGTAACAGCATCATCTATTATTGAATAAAATATATATATATGTGTGTGTGTGTGTTTAAAAAATCAATGTTTTTGAGCATTGTGAACTCAGTGAACAAGCTAAGTGTTCTAGTGGTATCAGAGCAATTTCAGTCCATTCTCTAAGAAAAAAAAGAAGATTGTTACACAAGTGTTCGACCATCTCCACTATCCGTACAGCAACGTACGATTATGTGACCCGTATCCACCGTGCCTTGTCGTTCCACACTCTATCCGCATCCATTGCTTCCTTACAAGTCGCCTTCCGATCATGCCACTGCAGTCCTCTACCCCTGCCGCGCTGCGTTTCCACTGTCCACAACTGTGCCACAATAAAACACCGTGCCCTTTCCCCCGACAGCACCCACGCTCTACAAGTCGTGACCACTGCCCCGACAGGCCACGAGTAGCTCCACTTAGTTAAAATTGTTGTCCCCTGCCGTCAAGCATAAATGTGATGGTAAGGACCATAAAGGCGCCATTTTATGGGTAAATAAAATGGATAAGAGAAGGTCATGACCGCATCCAACAACCTAGAAGTGGAAGCATATGATTGGTTCCTATGGTGGTCCAACAAATGTGCAACTCGCTCGTTCAATTGGGAAAATTTTAAAAACGCCCTGCTAAAAAGGTTTCATGACGAAGAAGAAGATGATGTTTACGAAAAAATTCGTTCACCTCAAATAGAAAGGATCAGTAAGTGAATACACCCACGAGTGGGAAGTATTAGCTATAAGGCAAAGGGGATTCTCAGACGAAGAGCTGCTAAAAATGTATCGATGTGGCCTTAAGGATTATATTCGGGAAGAATTAAAACTATATAAACCCCAAACCATTGAAGAAGCTAGACATGCAGCAATAATTATTGAGCGGAAATATAAACTCCATAAAGCACCATATGCCAGTAATGAAAAATCAAACAACTACTCAAAGGGGAAGTCAAGTAAACCATCTTCAGAAAACACTAGTAAGTACATTCCACCACCAATGTGCAATGGAGGAAAACAACAGTCAAATGTTGAAAGAAAAAGGGATGGAAAGTGTTGGACATGCGGAGACAAATATTCCCCAGGGCACAGATGCACTACGCAAAAACTTTACAATTGTGAAGCAGAACAAGAAGAAGAATCTTTAGAGGATAGCTCCAATGAAGAAAACAATGAAGAAAATGAGACCCCTAATCCAGATCCAGAAGAAGAGAATATGCCACGAATTTCTCTGGCAACCATCACAAGGATAGCTCAACCACAAACACTGAAGCTTAAAGGACATATCAAGAAACAAAACATTATCGTTTTAATAGATTCAGGAAGTACGCACAACTTTATAGATGTCAATGTCGCAAAAAGACTAAACATTTTTGCCTACCTTGTAGCAGATTTAAAAGTTATGGTGGCAGATGGAAAACAAATAGATGGAGTAGGAAAGTGCCATAAAGTTAAAATGCAACTGAATGAATACAAAATGGAGTCCAATTTTTATACGGTCCCTTTAGGAGGAGTAGACGTCGTCTTAGGAGTACAATGGTTGCAAACACTAGGGATGTATTTGGAAAATCACCAAAAATAGTTCATTAAGTTCAAAATGGATGGAAGGAAGTATAAGTTGTTCGGGTTCCAAGCCCCACCTACCCAAGTCATTTATGCTCAGCAAATGAAAAAGCTTATTCGCAAGGGAGCCCTAGTATTCATTGCACAATGTCAACAGTTAGAGTTATTATCGATGGAAGGGGTTCACCAACAGTCTGAAGTTTCATCCCTAATCCAGAAATATGAGAAGGTTTTTCAAGATCTACCGATGAAATTTCCCCCTAAAAGGAAAATTGAACATATCATTGAAGTCAAACCAGACTCAACACCAGTAAATGTAAAGCCATATCGCTACCCCATCATCATAAAACAGAAATAGAACGATTAATACAAGATTTGTTAAAGCATGGAGTCATTACGAAAAGTAGAAGTCCATACGCTGCACCAGTAGTATTGGTCAGGAAGAAAGATGGATCTTTCCGGTTGTGTATAGATTACAGAGGATTAAACAAAATTACTATTAAACACAAATTTCTAATTCCATTCATTGATGAGATGTTGGGCAAACTCCATCACGCAGAATATTTCTCAAAATTAGATTTGAGATCAGGTTACTATCAAATTCGAGTGAGATTAGAAGACGTCAAAAAGACTGCATTCAGAACTCACGAAGGGCACTATGAGTTTAAGATAATGCCATTTGGTTTAACAAATGCGCCAGCCACCTTCTAGGCAACCATGAACGAACTCTTCCACCCATACTTGCGAAAATTTGTGTTAGTCTTTTTCGATGATATTCTCGTTTACAGTAAGACATGGAAGGAGCACCTCAAGCATCTAGAGGAAGTATTGTCTATATTAGAGAAGAATCAATTTTACGCCAAGTTATCAAAATGTACCTTTGGGCAAAAGGAAGTTGAATACCTGGGACACGTTATATCCAGGGAAGGAGTCAAAGTGGACCCCAACAAAATCAAAGCAATTAAAGAATGGCCCAAACCCAAGAACGTATCAAAACTAAGAGGATTTCTAGGTTTAACTGGGTATTACAGAAGGTTCATAAAAAACTATGCACATTTGACGACGCCCCTAACCAACTTGTTAAAAAAGAATGCTTTTCAATGGAATAACTAGGCAGACGAATGCTTCAAGAATCTAAAAGAAGTGATGTCAACCACACTGGTACTAGCAACTCCAAACTTCTCCAAACCATTCATAGTCAAATGTGATGCTTCAAGGTTCAAAATTGGAGCAGTATTAATGCAGGACAACCACCCTATAGCTTTCGAGAGAAGGAAACTTAACAAACAGGAAAGCTTGAAATCAACTTACCAAAAGGAGATGCTTGCCATCATACATGCTTTAACTAAATGGTGACAGTACCTGCTCAGAAGTAAGTTCTCAATCCGAACTAATCACAATAGTCTTCAATTTCTACTTCAACAAAAAACATTGTCAACAGAACAGCAAAAGTGGATGGAGAAACTTTCAGCATTCGACCTAGAAATACTGCACAAAAAGGGAAAGGAAAATGTCGTAGCACTCTCACGTAAGGATGATGACAACACAACATGCGCCGCCTTGGTAGTTGTTCTTGAGTGGTTAGACAAAATACGAGTTGAGTATGCCAAGGATTTGGACTGTGGTTCTATGATTGAAAATATCAGTCAATATGCCAATTTTGAATGGAAAAATGACATATTATGGTACAAAGGTAGAATTTACCTAACCCCAACATCCAAATTTAGAATGAAAATTCTAAAGGAATCTCACAGTTCTCCTGCAGCTGGGCATGTCAGATTCTTCAAAACTTACGCCAATCATTCTATTGGAAGGATATGAGTAAGGAAATCCAAAAATATGTCAGGGAATGTGATCTTTGTCAAAGAAGTAAGAGTGAAAATATCCCAACCCCTGCTTTACTACACCCATTACACATTCCAGATAAAAAATGGGAAGAAATCTAGATGGATTTCATTGTAGGACTTCCTATGTCTGATGGTAAGGACAAGATATTTGTCGTAGTTGACAGACTCACTAAATATGCCCACTTCATGGCAATCAAAAAAACTGACACAACTAAGCAAATTGCGGATGTGTTTTGTAAAAACATTTACAAACTACATGGTTTTCCCAAGGTCATTGTCAGTGATAGAGATGCAAAATTTAAAGGCAATTTTTGGAAAGATTTCTGCCACCAAGCAGGAATATCTCTCAACATGAGTTCAGCTTATCACCCCCAGACAGATGGTCAAACTGAAGTTGTAAATAAATGTTTGGAAACATATCTTTGTTGTTTTGTCACCGACAAACAAAACAAATGGTCTCAGTGGCTACACCTGGCAGAATGGTGGTACAATACCACCTATCATACTTCAGCTAAAATGACTCCTTTCCAAGCCCTATATGGCTATGAACCACCTAGGTGGAAGGATTTTGCGCTACACGATTCTAAAGTACAAGCAGTAAAGGACCACTTAGAAGAAAACCAAAGAATTATTAACTTGTTAAAAGAAAATCTAATAGTGGCATGTAATAGAATGAAGCAACAAGTCGACCAGCACCGCACCGAAAGAGAGTTCGCAGAATGAGATTAGGTCTTTGTTAGACTTCAGCCCTGTAAGCAGTTGCATTAAAACAAGGAGGGAAAAATAAGTTATCTCCTAAATATTATGGACCGTACCAAATAATCAAAAAAATAAGAAGTGTGGCTTATGGACAGAAGCTACCAGATAATTGTCGAATCCACAACACATTCCATGTATCAAGTCTCAAAAAAGTACTAGAGCAAAATCAAACAGCGCAAACAAAAATACCTAAAACTGACGAAGAAGGAAGCATCATCTTAGAACCTGAAGGCATCCTCGCTACCAGAAAGAAGGTACTACGATCAAAGACTATTAATGAGTACCTTATCAAATGGAAAAATCATCCAAAGGAATACTCGTCATGGGAGACAAAACGTTTTCTTCAGCAACACCCAACATTTCCTATGCTTTGAGGGCAAGGCATTTTTAAGGGGGAGGTAATGTTATGAATTAAATATTCGAAACTATATATATATATAATAAAAATAAATGATGAAATATTAAAATAATAATAAATAAATATTAATTAATAATTAGTAAATAAATTAAACTAAGTTACTCTATTAGTTTTGAAGAGGCATTAGTCAAAAGACGTGTCTTTAGGCTCATGGCCAGTCAACTCCTATAAAGGAGAACCGCCCTAGCCTTGTAACAGCATCATCCATTATTGAATAAGAATGTGTGTGTGTGTGTGTGTGTGTGTGTGTGTGTTTAAAAAATCAATGTTTCTGAGTATTGTGAATGTGAGTGAACAAACTAAGTGTTCCATCCAGCCCTTGGAAAAATTTGAGCAAGTTTGGCAAGCTCTTTCTAGGCCTAAGGCCTTTGGTTTGACCTCTAACCCTTATCCTCTCATCTCTGTTTTATTACAGCAGTCATAATTACTTCATAACAGTGGAAAAATATCATTTTAATTGGCTTAAAACAAGTTCATAAATTGTCTAGCATACTAAGGAGTCAATTGCTTAAGTTGGGCATTCATCATTAGGCTTGTTTCATGGTTTATTGTTGACTGTAATGAGAGTAATCAGATCTGATATATCACTAATAAACACAATTAAGAGGCATAAAATTGATTGGTAGGATATCTAGCATATTGTCAAATCATTTAAGCAACTTGGGCATTAACTGTTTGGCATAAATCTTCAAGTTTTCATGACTGATATCTCTGCATAATAAGTGTGATCAGATCTGATATCATACTGAAAACTACATCATAAGAAGGTTGGTTAGCTTATATTTTTGTTTGGCAAGTCATTGGGTGTCTCATTGCTCATATTTGGTTCATACATGCTTGTCATTTTTGGATCTAGAGTGATTTTACTTGCTGCTGTCCTAAAGGCCTAATAATTGCTCATTTGAATGTGATTGGGACATAAGTGACTTAAGAAATTTCCTTGCTCATACTCCATTGATAATAATTGTTCCTTGTTTCATGGTTTCATGTGCTATTAGGTTGCTAGCATTGATATTTGGAATCTAACATTGTGTTTCTTGTGAGTTTCATAAGTATCAAAGTTCATAACTTTACAAGCTCACTCTCTCTAAAGCACATTGATCTAAATAATCTTGTTGCCTCTTTGAGTAATCATCATTGGATATTGGTATCTAATTGTGTTTTCCTTTCTAATCAAAAGAGCCTTGGTGAATAGTGTTTTCATTATTGCTTCATTGGTGAATGATAATCTCATTTTGACATTAAGATCTAAATGCTCTTTACTTGAAATCTTTGGATTAGCATTGAAGTATCTTGTTTCTCTAGAGTGGCAATCTAATTGGTGTCCTTGCTGAAAGGCTTCCAATCTAATTGAGCATCCTGTGATTGTTAGCATTAAGTAATATTGGCATAATCATTTATCTTGTTGAAAAATCTTGGAAGATTTCAAATTGTCTCAAGTAATTGTCATTGGCATTTCATATTTAATCATTGAAGTGGATAAGTGCTCTAAATTGCTATCAATTACATTGGTTAAGCATCTTGTGGAAGATAATTTTGTCTTAAGTTGAATTGATCTATTGTTGAGTATTGGCACTTGATAATTTGGCACATTCTTGGTGATAAGATTGTCTTTCCATTTATTATTAAGTACTCTTGTCATAAAAGCTAATCATAACTAAAGCACTTAAACATTAAGCAATTTTAACTTAAGACATCACTCATCACTCTTGCATTGCATTCTAAGTCTAGTTGCATTAATAGCTTACCTCCAATCATAATATTTGGTTGATAGACATGTAGGGCAACCCTTTCTCAATTTAGCTTGAGGAATTTAGACCCTCTTTAGTGGTTAACATGGTGACCTTGCAATCATCAGAGCCACAGTCTCTGCAGCGTCGAAGGCATCGGGTGGTTGGAACACAGGGGGAGGTATTGTTAATCAAGCCTTTGCTTGCTTCCCGTTGGCTTCCATCCCACAACCTACTCTAGAGACTGATTCCAAAACAGTTAAGAGGAAGGTTACACCTAGAATAGGCATCTAACTTAAAATTAACCAAGATTTTGCATTTTCACCTAGTTGGTAGGATTTGCATTTCATTTAGGTTAGTGAAGCATTCAAGCAGCGATTGTCCATCCAATTACTTGGCATTTAATTGATAATAAGCAAGAAGTTGACTCCATAAGGCACTGGTCTCACAATTCAATTCAATATAATCTTTAAGTCTTGCTAAAATTAACCAAGTAACCAGGCCACTCAATCGTGTCTCCTGGACTCATTTGTTGCCAACTTGTCTTTCGTCTTCACATTACCATAGGGACTACCCCCCATAGCCTGATGTTGGGAGACAGCTAGAACAGAGAGGTCGGGGATAAAAGTGACAGCCTCCGACCTTGTTGAATTTCCACGATCTTGGGCCTAGGATAGAATCTTTAAATATCTGACGCTACCAAACCAAGAATCTCAACAAAGCTACTTTGCAAAGCAGAACAATATAAAGCAGTAAATCACACATGCACAAGTAGAGACAACTTTTTACAAAATATTGTACAAATATGTACAGCCCAATCTTCGTTATATTAAACCAAGTAATACAACAGTCTAGGGCTCCCTTACAAGGGATACAAGATACAATAACAATCTCACTGCTATCTCTATATCGTATCTCGTCTTGTCGGTCCTTCGCTTTCATTCTACTTTCTAGCTACCCCTTAGTCCATCAAGAGACAACACATAGAGTCTCCAGGAGGGTTGCCACCTATCACTACTGCAAGTCGCTTTTGCTGCAACGAACATGGACTAATCCAATCTGCTCTTCTAGGTTGGCCAACACCTGAGCTCTAATCTGCCAATCTAGTAGCCTCTTTCGTCCATCAAAGGGCTACACTTTAGGCTCAACCTTCACCCAACCTTCAGCTGTCAACATTACTTTTTGACTGCTTGTCACGGACTACTTTGGGTAGCCAACACGCTGCCCTCCACCAGTGCAATGGCACCCAATCCTTCACTGTGAAATTTGCTCCTAGGATAGGCTTTCATCCACCAAGATAATCCCTCTAAATGGCTTACACAGGCTGCGACTTGTCCACACTAGGACACTATCCAAACTAGCATCAAACTCAACATGAATCTAACAACCAATACATACCTTGCTAGGCTAAATACTGTTGTGACTCTGTGGTCTGGTTAGGGCACATGTGAACTCCACGTCAACCCTCCCAATCTACCACCTAAGCCTCTCTATAGTTGCAGCTTAGCTTCTTTTATCTCCCTGTCATACTCATTGTTCCTTGGGCTAATAACCAGCCCCAAAACCACCCATACGTAGCTCTGTTTAGGGCAGAGTAAGGCCTGTGGCCTACTCTCCTTCACTGCCTGGACTGCGGCCTATGTACAGGAGATAAACCTCTCCTAAACCACATGAAATACCTCCTTCTTTTTGCCCAGAACTGCAGCTTCCTTTTCTTCTTAGAAGTCGGACCTGCAAGGACCTATTCTCCACCCAAATCATGCCCAAACTTGGTTTGAAACAGCGGTTGTCCTCCTGTAGCAGCTTGGTCCCCTCATAGGTACAAACTCACCCAAAAAACAGACCCAATCAATACTGTCCTCCTCCTTATGAGCTTGGCTGCCTCTCTGAGATAGATTGCCTATGAGATGATGCACTTGGATGCTCAAACAACTTCACATCACCTTATATTTATATTTATAAGAAGGGCTCCACGAATTTGATTGAAGAGACATTTCTCTTGGCACATTCATACCAAGCCTACATGACTTATGTGCACAAAATACATTTGTCAAATTAAAAAATTCATAACTCATCAAGGACATCTCAGAATTCGACGATTCTCGAAGCCTTGGATTCTCCTCGTCGTCCTCTATCATCTCCATCCATCTTATGTCCAAAATGCTTCATGGTTTTGTCCCAAACATCAATGGGTGCAAAACCCCAACCTTGGTTTCCAAGCCTACAAGTGACTCTTGTGATGCTCCAACCTCCAAACCCTGAACCCTAGGGATTTGTAGAGCTCCAAATTATATAATCAGATATCTATACTAAACAAAATATGAAAGCTGCTTTAAGGTTTAACTAACCAAGATTCATAACATCAAAATTCCTTAATTTGTTGTTGAGTACCTACCTGGTTTGTTATAGTTGAAGATACTTCAGAATTTGCTCTTTGCTGTAGTTGAAGATACTTCAGAAGTTGCTCTTTGTTGTAGTTGAAAATACTTTAAAAGTTGCTCCTGCTCTCGCTCTCACTACCAAAAGACCAAAAGCTCCCGGCCACACTGGGTACAACCTAGGTACTCAATCCATAATGCTTCTCAATTGATGCAATCTGTTCCTCCATGCTCAAAAACTTCAGAAACAAACAAGGCTCAGTCCTTACTGTCTGTAATCTCTTGTTACAAATTTTCCTCCTCTCAACTGTGCTTCCCAATAGCAAAATCTTTTCCCCCCTTTTTAGTCCTACTCCCTTCTCCTTTTATTTCTTAGGACCACCGCTCATTCATCCTTCATTGCCTTAGTTGTGTGCCCCCTGTCTAATACGTGGCTCCTCATAGTGAATTAAAGAGGTAGTCACACTTTATATTGACACTCATCACTTTATAAGGTTGTAGGTGATACCAAACTATATTACGTAGTCCTTTTGTTAATAAGCTTTATTTAATATTTTATTATATTATACCTCTTTTAATGTTTAACCTTTAGTTAAGAGTTACTACTTTTATAATAATATAACTCCCTTTTAAACTTTAATAATTTAATTTAGAACTTTTGGATAATGTTCTATGGTTACCTATTATGAATGACGACACATACTAAAATACATATTCCAATATATTTTTGCAAGTTAGATATTTATTTAATGTCTTCAACAATTACATCTTTTTATCCAATGTTTGGAATTTCTTCATAATTTAATACTACTAGTGCAGTGTAGGCAACACATGCATATGTAGCTATCATATGCATGCATTGTATACATGCTAATAATTCACATTTTGTTTGTACTGGTAGATGGGTCATTACATACACCCCTCCTTCAGAAAACTTCGTCCCGAAGTTAAGGTTTATATAGTATACTAGTAATTATAGTGTATTATTATTTTAGTAATTAGTGCAGTTATATAAGGATTATGTTCCGTGATTAAATACTTATTTAATGTGAGGACATTTTAAAATTTGTGTTTTGAACATTGATAGGTTTATAATTTTAATAGTTAAGCCTGACCCCGACCAGACTCCCAAGCTATTCTAGAATCACCCTATCCTTCCTAATCTCTTCCGCTCCCATCCTATCCGTCCTCTACTAGAATATGCCATGGCGTCAGCTATACTGATCTAACCATTTTTAACCTCAAGGGTGATAACATCGATTACATCGACCTAATTTTCCAGTAGGCATCTGGCAGTCATCATCACACGTCTAGGGGAGCATGACTCGTACAGTCCTCCCATGACTCTAGGTTTTGGAGGATAAACGGTGGGTAATACCTCCACCCCTCCTAGTGGGACCAGGGTCAACACCCTATCATGGAATCTCTTTGAGCCTTAATTGTTCTGAAGTTTTTGTCATCACGTGGTCATCTTGGTAACGATGTTATCTGCAACATAAACACTTATCCATACATTATAAAATATGCATCAATATATTCAAAATAAACAGTTATGTATAATTCATACATGTTATCTACAATATAACATACTTGGCCATATCCTACTCATGTTATTAGCTTTCATATTAAAATGTAATCATTCTTTTATTTCTATCTCATCAATCATATCAATATGCATAAAATGAAACAAAATTATAGATATCTTAATTCATAACATAATTCATGATTTAGATTTTATAGTTAGATTAATCAAATACTAAACTTCATCTTGGTATCGATGATTCAGTAAGGTTAATTTAAATAACATATTTCATATTGGTATCCACGTACCAGTAGAATTAAGCAAATAACATATATCATATTCCAGTAATATAAAAATTCACTTTTAAATACCAATCGTGTGTGGCGTAGAGTTCTTCATAAGGCTTTACTTTCCTTGAGGCATACGTTATTGCTCCCCTGTCTTGCATTAATACTGCACCAAATCCTTGCTTGGATGCATCTGTACATATGGTAAAGGCTTTGTCCATATTAGGTACTCGTAAGATTTGTGCACTAGTCAATAATCTTTTCAGTTCAGAGAATGCCATGTGACATTCCTCAATCCATTCATTTATGATTCCTTTACGCTGGAGGGTTGTGTTAGGCTTTGCAACTTTTGAGAACACTTCTACAAACCTTCGATAATATCCGACTAAAACCATAAAACTTTGTATTTCATGCGCATTTTTTGATATCGGCCAATCCATGATTGCTTTTACCTTCTCAAGATCTACTGAGATCCCTTCACCTGATATAATATGACCTAGGTAATGAATCTTCTTCTGAAAGAAGGAACACTTGGATAACTTTCCATATAACTGGTGTTCTTTGAGGCAAGATAATACTATTCGCAAATGTTCTTCATGTTCTTTCTCATTTTTGGAGTAGATGAGAATATCATCTAAGAAGACTTGTACAAAGTGGTCGAGATATTTGCGGAAAACACTATTCATAAGGTTCATGAATACTATTGGTGCATTGGTCAACCCAAATGGTATCACTGTGAACTCATAATGCCCAAAGCGTGTTTGGAATGCAGTCTTGGAGATATTGCTTTCCTTAATTCTTAGTTAATAATAACTTGATCATAGATTGGTTTTTGAAAAGACAGAAACTCCTTTCATTTGGTCGAAGATGTCATCAATTCGAGGCATTGGACACTAATTCTTTACTATAGTTCGATTTAAGTCTCGATAGTCTATTCATAGCCGCAAGGAACCATCTTTCTTTTTGACAAATATTACAGATGCACCCCAATGCGAGGTACTAGGTCGGATGTATCCTATATCCAGTAGTTCCTTCAGCTGGATTTGTAATTCTTGAAGTTCAGGCACCGTCATTCTGGAGGGTGTTTTAGAGATTGGTTTTGTACCAGGTTTTAATTCTATCGTAAGATCAAGCTCCTTTTCAGGAGGTAATCCTGGTAGTTCCTTTGAAAAAACATCTGGAAATTCAGATAACACCGGATATTGCTCTAACAACTTATCTATGAATGCATCCCCATTAAAATAGAAACATGATTTTCTTCTCCATCAGTGCATATAAGAACACCACCATTCATGGTTTTAGCACTTATTGACCAGTTGAAAGGTAAGTATGGAGGGTCTATAACGAATACGCCGAGAGTATAACTTCTTCATATATCTATATATATATATATGAAAGAATGAGTTGAATGCATTGCGTTCATGACCATATGCCTTTTTAGGCATTGACGGGTCATGATTGTGAATATACATGACCTATGTCATTTCCTTAAATATTGACTAATTTATTGATTATTAATATTTATTATGTTTGTAACATTTCCATCTCCTTAAAATTTGTTTTGTCCTCAAAGCAAAAGTAATGGGGATATTGAAAACATTCAAAGGTAATAAGGAGTAAAGCATTCACTCATAAGACTTAGCATCATTCTTTTCAGCCAAAATAGTAGATTGTGTTGAGTATTCTATATTTAATATAGATCATGCAATTTTTCTACATGCAGTTCAAATAGCAACTGACCAAACGACTATTATAAGAAAATTGTAATCAATCGATGCCAAAGTCAGCATAACTCCCAGTAGTTATAATCATGACAGGAGTAGCTTACTAGAGCCTTGAAAAATCAAAGTTTATAAAGATAATTACTGATGAGCTCTAAAATTTTTGAAACTCAACTGATTAAAAGTCCAACTTGGTTCATCTACAATGAAATCATAGTCTAGTTAAAAGTTTCGTACTCTAAAAGGAGAATATTAATTCTATTGCATATGCTTGCTAAATTAACAGCTGTCTAAAGTACATAAAATCATGATTCAATCAAATTGAATCTTGCATAAGCCTTTACACTGCAAGCTATATGAAGTTACAGTAAAACAAGATAAATTACACTGAAATTACGTATCGAACACCTTCACGAATTAAAGGCCTTTCCACATCACAAAATCCAGATTAAATAATAATAATATATAAAATTTCAACCCATATTTATATATTCAATTTTATTTAAATAAGAGTTATTAAATTCATTTATTTTGGTCACCATTATAGCACTGAGGTTGCACTTGATAAACAAAATCACAGATTTGAAGTTCCCCACTAACCGGATCCCAAATACATATGAAACCAACAATAAATATATATAATAGTAAAATCTTCATTGTTCAAATAAAAGTACATAACTGGAACAGTTTGTCACAACAGATCTTGCAATATAAAAAAAAATTATTATGCAATTTATTTGCTTAAATCCCAGATATATAGTCACAAGTAATTACCATGATTAGAAATCATTCTATCATCTATTTGAATTTCAACAGTCCGACTTCTACAAATTACAAGCTTCTCCATGCGTAAGAGAAAATTCAATATCAGTAGTAATAAATGTTATAAAAGACTGTTTTGTATTATCAACTCATTTATAATTTTATAGCTGACATTAAGCTCCTTCAAATTGTTGATCATGGTGACCTCAAAGAAAGAATGGAGAGAACAGTAAAAGATCTGAAGGAAGCTAGAGAAATGCACCGAATCCTTCATGTTGGTGGAAATGATGGATCTCCAGAAGTTTTTGAGGATCATCCACAATTGAAAATCATTGTTGAAGATTGACTTGTCCCAAAATTATAAATTATAAATAAGAATAGCATTCCATGGCATTTCAATGAAGTTAAGATAAGCCTCTATATATATATATATAATATTATCCACAATAATAAACCTCAAAACTAATACAAACTTACTCCACTTTAATTGAGTAACTTCTACCATTATTACGCTAATGAACCATCGCCAAAGGAGATGTCAAGTCAGGTTTCAAGTCAATACGTTTATTTTATTGACGCTTAGTTTCCCTATCTCCCATTCACTACAACGATGTTTCCAAGTCTTCATTACCGTGAGATATTTTCCTACTTCACCCATCGTATTTTATGGGTTTCACTTCTCTATCTCTCATTCATTTGTTAATGTGGACTCTCTTTTAACTTTTCCAGAAAACTTCGATTTCACTTTTTTTTTTTTAAGATAACGATGTTTCCTAGAGCTATTTTTTTTTTTCAATATTAAAATTAAAAATATTAAAATAGAATTAATTGTTCTCAGTAAAAGAAAAAAAATGAGAATGAAAATGTGGCGTGATTCCTAGAGATACAGTAGAGCACAGTAAACGCACAGTTAACCTACCCACTATCAAAAGATAACCGAAATATATATATATATCGAGAAAAGAGGGGCTCAGAAAATAATTCTCAGAAAATTGAGCTCCGCTATGAAAGCAACACATCTTGGCCAAAATTTTAAAGATGAAATATATGTAAATATATGGATATTACAGAGAAAGTAAGGAGGGCGTTAAAATTTCAGCAAGAAAACGTTGAGCGAAAAGGCATTTTGGCCGGAATTTTAGGCAGGAACAAACATACATAGAGATCCACACGCTTTAAAGTTTGGCGAAAGGAGCGTGGTGCTTAAAATATATATGGATAGAGAACACACAGTGAAGTTCGGTAAAGGTAACGCAGATGTGAGAACCAAAAAAAAAAATCTATATATATGTATATTGTCATTTCTCGCTATTCAAAGTGATAAGGAATCATAATAAAATGGAACACAAACTCCATGATACTCTGTAATGTATTACATGAAAAATTGTATCTATTATATTTTAAAGAAGGGTAAATTTTGTTAATATATAGATTCGTGCATTATGCCAGACCGTTCTCTAGGAAACAATATTCAATTAGAAATACACGACATCGTTGCAAAGTCAATCCAGATTAGGGCATAAATTATGACTAATGAAGATCACAAATCTCTCCAATTTGATGATTACAAATAAAATAGATTTGGTCATAGACTATCGTAAGGTAAACATGACAATTTCGCTAACTCTCCAGTCAACCCTTGTGGGCACCTTTCATTCGATGTCGTCGAAAGGAAGGGGTCTGACCGCTACCGAGAACTACTCTCCTGACATTCACTTGCTACTTGAGAGTTAAGCTCAGTGGCAACATGCTAAGTCGACTAGCTAGAATTAACTTTTCTATTATGCTGCATCGGTAAAACCTGAAAATTTAAATGAATTTATTTCCATGGTCAATTCCTGGCAACGCGAAAGTCAGTTATTCTAATGGGTATGCAGCAAAGTCTTTTATTCAAAACGTATCCTTTTACTTTTTCACACTTCTGAAAATACGTTCAAAACCGACAATGACTTCGGAGTGTCCAGCTCTAAACCTGCCATTATGTTCCATTTGATGTATGATATCGCAGCCAAAAAAGCTTCGGCATTAGAGGTGACCGCGACTATCTAGGATTTATGTTGTTTTAAATTATCTACAGAACCTTTGATTATCTTTCTCAGACGGTGTTGTGCTGGTATTATCGTTAGGGAACTCCAGTGAGAAAAGAAATTGTCACAGATTTGTGAATATTCACAGATACTTTGTGCACTGTCTTTGAGCTTTGGATTTGTCGGTGTGGCATAAAAACGTAATCACAGCGATGGAACTAAAAAGGAGAGAAGCTATAGTAATCTAAATAGAGCTAATTTAATCACAAAGTGCACAAAATACTGTGGAAACAATAGTATATGACACAGTTTGCATACTTAGTAATAAAAATACAGCGGGTCTACAATAAGATATGATCCCAACAACCTTGGTAAGGTCCGAGAGTTTGCAACCAGCTCTGATACCAAAGTGTAGAGCTCCAAATTATATAATCAGATATCTATAATAAACAAAATATGAAAGCTACTTTAAGGTTTAACTAACTAGGATTCATAACATCAGAATTCCTTAATTTGTTGTTGAGTACCTACCTAGTTTGTTGTAGTTGAAGATACTTCAGAATTTGCTCTTTGTTGTAGTTGAAGATACTTTAGAAGTTGCTCCTGCTCTCGCTCTCGCTACCAAAAGACCAAAACCTCCCAGCCAAACTGGGTACAACCTAAGTACTCAGTCCAAAATGCTTCTCAATTGATGCAATATGTTCCCCATGCCCAAAAACTTCAGAAACAAACAAGGCTCAGTCCTTATTGTCTGTAATCTCTTGTTACAAATTTTCCTCCTCTCAACTATGCTTCCCCAATAGCAAAAGATTTTCCCCGCTTTTCAGTCCGACTCCCTTCTCCTTTTATTTCTTAGGACCACCGCTCATTCATCCTTCATTGCCTTAGTTGTGTGCCCCCTATCTAATACGTGGCTCCTCATAGTGAATTAAAGAGGTAGTCACACTTTATATTGACACTCATCACTTTATAAGGTTGTAGGTGATACCAAACTATATTACGTAGTCCTTTTGTTAATAAGCTTTATTTAATATTTTATCATATTATACCTCTTGTAATGTTTAACCTTTAGTTAAGAGTTACTACTTTTATAATAATATAACTCCTTTTTAAACTTTAATAATTTAATTTAGAACTTTTGAATAATGTTCTATGGTTACCTATTATGAATGACGACACATACTAAAATACATATTCCAATATATTTTTGCAAGTTAGATATTTATTTAATATCTTCAACAATTACATCTTTTATCCAATGTTTGGAATTTCTTCATAATTTAATACTACTAGTACAGTGTAGGCAACGCATGCATATGTAGCTATCATATGCATGCATTGTATACATGTTAATAATTCACATTTTGTTTGTACTGGTAAATGGGTCATTACAGGATTGGAGTACCTCCCAAGTTACTCAAAAATCAACACTCCCTCTTAGCGAGGGAATTACTTCGAAGACTAGGAAGTAACTCATCGTCATCATCACTACTCGCAACTCACCCAACTCTTGGTGCTCACCACTGCAACAATCCCTGTAGCATGAACTACGCCTCTCTCGGAAGTGTCCCTATCACTGGAAGCATCTTGCTTCTTCTTCTTCACCTGTATCGCTTTCCAATCCCTCTAGGATTCCTTCTTGGCAAATGTGGAAGCACCCTTGCTCCTTGTTACAGCTCAAACTAGCAGGGGGCATAAAAGGGATTCCTAAAGGGACAACTGCTAGATCAAAGGGCAACGATGGAGGCTTAGCCCACTATCACTTGTGAGTTCCAAGCCCACAAGTGACTCTTGTGGTTCTCCAACCTCCAAACCCTGAACCCTAGGGCTTGGAGTACCTCCCAAGCTACTCAAAAATCAATGCTCCCTCTTAGCGAGGGAAGTACTTCCAAGACTAGGAAGTAACTCGTCGTCATCATCACTACTCGCAACACTCGCCCAACTCTTCACGCTCACCATGTGAAAATTCTATCACTGCAACAACTGATTTACCTTTCCTACTTATTACACCATAATTTATTCATGAAATCACTTCAATAAACATTAAAATAAATATTGCTGCAGATATCACACCGTAATACAGAAACAAACATATGCACAAGAATCAACACATTGACACAGATATTTTGGATTAATGTCCCCAAAAAAACCCAATGTGGGAAACTCGGTGCAGAGAGGGAGGATTTTATTATTCAGCAATTTTCTAGTACAACAGGGTGCCAAACTGGCTTACCCACAGATAGACAAATTCTCCAGCACTTCTTCTGATCCCAGCGTCAGCCCTGCTGACCTCTGCGTGGCCTGAAACCCTCTGCGTCAGCCTGTTGAGACTCTGTGCAGCCTCTCTGGCCTTCTGCGTCACTCCTGCAGCCTCTGCGTGGATGACGCAGGCCCTGTTGGCTCTGCGCAGTCTCTGCTGCCTCTGCGTGGCTCCCTTTGGCCCTGTGTCTACCTTTTCTGCCTCTGCGCTGATCTCCCTTCTCTTTGTTCCGTACTTGCTGCCTCCTCACTGCTCACCAGACCACTGGTTCAATTTCTTAGCTAACCTCGCTCCAGAAATTGAACTGACGGGTCTCCCTCAATGTGTTCTCCAAGTGACCCTCAAGCCTCCTCTTATACTTTTCTCATTGACAAATCAACGGTCGAGATTAAGTCCCTAATCAATAGCTAAGATTAGATCTGGCTTGATTCATGACTTTTGGACCATTCTAACACAGTTTCATATTAATTCACATTAATATTTTATTTTCCCTAAGTTTAGACTTAGGGATTACATTAAAAATATTAATTATTTTAATATCTCTCAAACTGTTTAGAATCTGCCAAACCCTTTCTAAGTATTGGAGATCTCATGTGCCTTAGCCTCTCCACCAAGTTTCGTGGCTTGAGCACATCCGATGCTACCCCAAATCAGCACTCCCTCTTAGCGAGGACTGTGCTCTGGCAATACTCCTCACTGAGCATCACCTTGATCATCCGGCATCAGTTCATGTGCTGATGCTAAGCCTTCCTGCCCAACATCCTCTACACTGTTGTATCCTGTACTTGTTGCCCATGGCTCTGCCACTGCAGCGTCTTTACGACAACTCCCTCTGCATCTGTGCTGCTGCTGGTCCTTTCTCCCAACACTGCATCTGCACTACAACTCCCTCTTTATTCGTGTTGCTAACACACTCATTTCTACTTCTGAAAGGGGTTCTTTACCATCCCCATCTTTTCCCTAAAGTAGTCAAATTTTGACTTTCCAAGGGCCTTGGTGAGGATATCTGCCACCTGTTCTCCTGTAGGAGTGTAACTCAACTGTACAGCTCCTCGTTGGACACAGTCTCTAACAAAGTGACACTGGATATCAATATGCTTCGACCTATCATGAAACACTAGATTCTCAGAGAGTTTGATGCAACTCTGATTATCACACATGATCCTGGTCACCTCCATATTTCTTCTGAATAGGTTCACCAACAATTTTCTAAGCCATATGGCCTCACACGAAGTAGTGCTTGCTGCCATATATTCTGCCTCAGATGAGCTCAGAGCGACGGACTTCTGTTTCCTACTGCACCGAGTGGTCATTCCTGATCCAATGTTGAAACAATACCTGTTAGAGTCGGTCTAGTAGCCCTCCACCAGAGATCAAAACTCTTTGCATTTCATAGTTAGGTGTCTCATCAGTGTGGTCATGTTGCATCCCGTTAGGCATGCCATAACCCTGGTGGAGAAGCTTATGTCTTTTATTCCCCTCTTGTTTGGCACTGCTGGATCATGTTTTCCTGAGTAAATAAAATCTTCACAAGGTCATTTCCCTGTTTTCAATGTCAAGGTCTTAGGTCTAGGGTTGAGTCAAGCTTTGTCTTGAGAGGTCATAAAGGACCAGCAGGCCAGAGGGATGTTCTTCCTTAAATATTTTTTCAAAGATTCCTATCATTGTACAGCTAAATTTTCACTTTGTTCTTAAAAACTCTGTTTTTGAAAACAAAGGTCATTATCTCATTTTGTAAAAATTCTCAAAAGTTCAAATTCTCCGAAAGTTGGCATGCAGCCTTGGTCTCCTTTGCCAAGACATCTCCAAAGCTATCTCTGCAAAAATTTTCAAGAGAAATCATCATTTCAACCAATCTATTTTGAAAAAGGAAACCAGAAGTCAGCAGCAATTAATTCAAAAAGTGTCATTTCAAAAACATTATAAAGTGGGTTTTGGGCAAATTAAATTCAAAAGTGAGCCTATAAAAGCCCCTCCCTCCTCATTGGTAACTCATTTGCCTCTCAACACTTCAAGAGAATACTTGTCAAGTCGATTTCAAAGTTCATTGGGCGAATTGGGCAATTACAGTGGCGCGCTACGCATCAGAGGAGGCGCGCTACGCATCAGTGCGCATTTTCCAGTGCTAAATAACTCAGGCGCTACGCGTTGGAGGCGCGCTACGCATCAGGCTGGGCGCGCTACGCGTTGGGTTTCTTGCTCAGGAAATCGCCAGCAAGCCACCAAAACTACTTCTCTCTCAAAATCTTTTCAGCATTTAAACAAGTCAAAACAGCAGTTCATTGGGTGCACAGTCAGCATTATTTTTCAGTCACTTGCCTCCAAAACCATGTCAGAAACCGAAACAGATTATGAGCAAAGTGATGACCGTGAAACAACACCAGAGGTAGAGGTGCCAAGGAGGCATCACAGGGGTGGTAAAGGTGGTCAGCATGTCAGGGAGGAGCCCACCTCTTTGGCTTATCTACAAGCTTGTCCACTTGCAGTGTCATGTTTCCGATATCAATCATGCTATGAATATTGTGAGAGAATCTCCCAAATTCAACACCACAAGGAATTGGCCTGCTTGTTTGTCCTACATTTGCACAATGGGCATGTGAATCTTGCAGGAGTGAACTTCACATTGTCACCCGAGATTGTTGCTCAAGCAACATGGATACCCAATATTGGAGAAGAGTGGAACAAGCGCCAGCAGTTGGACAGATTTCATTATGAGCCATATATCAAACCTGTATATATGAGGCACCTAACTGGTGTTTTTCCCTTCAGATTCTTAAGAGACGAGTATGCACCTTTGATGAGGATCATCATTCGCTATTTCACTTGCGAGGGCAGATTTTCACGTTTATATTCGTACCATATCCGTTTGTTGATGCATTTCACACAGGTACGAATGATGAACATTCCATTCTTCATATGACGAAATATAGAGAGGATGGTGCCCTTGGTGCAAAGAAAGAGCCCAGCACAGCAACACAAGAGCATCTATCATTATGCACTGATCAAGATTGTGGTCATGCATCAGTTGGCACAACAGGGTATTCCATGGGAGGATTTCATTTCTCGTGACTTGTTCACAGTGCCACAGCCACCTCCTGAGGTTGTCCGTGATGAGGGATGGCCTTCACATCAGTTTGATATTCCAGAGCCCGAACATGTCAGCACTCCTCCTTATGTTACATATCAGAGAGGCCACAGGGTCTTATTTGCATCTGCACGGCGAGTATTATCTCCACATCAGGTGGAAGGGGTCTCGCCTTCTTCATCAGCACAGCGAGTGTTATCTCCACATCAGGTGGAAGGGGCCTCGCTTTCGACAGCAGCACAGGTACCAGAGAGAGGCAAGCAGCCCAAGATTGATGAGGGGCCATCAGGTGTTCCAGGCATAGATGTTGTTGACCTTGATATCATTTCTCCTAGCCTGGAGTCAAAGGAGATCATCCAGCAACTAAGGGCTGAAAATGACTTGTTGCAGCAAAAATTGGAGATGGCAAAATGGACAATGACTTATTTAGAGCAGCGCAACAAGCAATTAGAGGATGAACACTCTCTTGATGAGTTGCGGAGGATCCATGAAGACCGCAACTTGGCTCGCAAGAGACCCGGTGATTTGACACCCATTGAGCGAGAGGCTATGCTCATCCAGGTCAATACTCATTTGGAAAAGTTGCTGGCCAAGGCAAACACGGAAAAAGACATGCTCCGACACATGAAGAATCACTATTGGGCTCGAATGCATGTGTGTAAAGCAAGAATGAAGGTGCTCAAAGGACGGTTGGCCAAGGCACTAAAACGGAGGAAAAGGCCCGATCCCCTTCATATTTTGGCTGAGGCTTCCTTGGAGGAGCATGGTACTAAATGACACACCTTCAGCTCAAATTTCAGAGAATTTGGAGCAATTTTGGTCATTTTTGAATTTTTTGGTCAAAAAACAGGTTTTTGCCCTCAACGCGTAGCGCGCTGCGCACTACCCTGAATATGGGCAAGTCCATTTCTCAAAAATTCAGCATTTTTGGATTTGTCATGACAAATTACACTTGCTCAGCAATTGCCAAGACATTTCATCAGGTTTTGAGCCCTCAGAAGGTCAAAAAACATGCAAAAAATGACTTTCTGCCACTTTTTGGACACACAGGAAGCAGTCTTGGGAGATTGCAATTTTGGAGGGGCAAATGGACACCAAATTGAGAAATTCCACTTGGGTTGGAAAGTAGACATCCAGACCTTTCCAACAAGCCTACTTTTGCCTCATTTGGATGCCGGGAAGTGCCTCAAAAGTTGGCTCAAAGGCGCGCTACGCGTTGAGAATTGGGGCGCTACGCATCAGGGAAATTTGCCAGATTTTCACCTACAGCTCAGCAAAACGCAGATTTGACTAGTTTTGACTTTTTGGAGTGATTTTTCATCCTCCTTGATGTAATTAATGTAATTTTATGATGTCATGGCACTTATTTATCTCTTCTAGAAGATTCATTCATAAAAAGTCAAAAATTTAATGAATGAATTGGTTTCCTAGCTTATAGAGGCAAGTTGTTTTGATTGCCTAGATTGTAGTGCTCAGTTTAGAATTGGTTGAAACAGCTCCTAGGATGATGAGCTCGACCCCTAGAGGCAAGGAAAGGTGTTAGCTTGCCTATATTATGTATTTTCTTAGTCATTTTCATGGTTGGACTCTTGAGGGATAAGCTTCTATTGTATTACACTTTGTATCTCTGCAATTTTGGCAAAGGAGAGACCAGGGTTTTGTAGCACTTTTTGGGATTCCTGTGGTTATTTGTGTTGATGGTGTGCGTCTCTCATGTACTTGTAAGTGTGTTATGTGTATCATTTTCCCACTTTTCTTTTTTTCACATTAAGTAAATGAAGTGTTAAGGTAGAATTCATAATTTATATGCTCTGCCTTTAAGTTTGCTTAATATCTATGTTTTCCTCTGTCTAAAGAGAACTCTCGAAAGTTTCTTGCTCTCTTTAGCTCTTCACCGGTCATTCCTATTCATTCACTTAAATCAAAGGCATCAAGACAATCTCCTACCTTGCCCCAAAAAGACCTCTGCAAAAGTTGTGTCCATCCCCGCACCCAAAATTGCTCTCCTCCTGTTTTCCACCAAAACCCTAAAAATCTGAAATCAAACCTTCTCAATCAGTTTACTAGCCTAAAATCAGTGTTCTTTATTGGTCATCTCCGCCCTTTGAAGACCTTTTGCCGAGATAGACACGGAGAGAGCTCTCTCCTGCCCCGTAGGGCTAGCTACGAGGCTAAGTGGTTTGATGTTGCCTTGGATTTTGTCTTTTTCAGCCTGAGGCCAAATTCAAGCGCTAACACTACCTAGAGGTACTTTTCTGATCCACTGAGCTTCCTGCCTAATCTGCATCAGTAAATCCACTCAACCTGATATTCTTCCCCTTGGTGTACAAGAGCCCATAATCAACTGTTCCCTGTAAATACCTGAGAACGTGTTTGGCTGCTGCCCAGTGTGCCATCTTTGGTTCCACCATGAACTGACTGAGGGTGTTGACAGTGTAGCAAATATCTGGCCCAATGTTGCATTAATCGTTATCGGGATAATATCGACGCGAGGAAAAAATCGGAAAAAATCGTAATTATCGGGAAATAATCGGGAAAAAATCGTTTGGTACAAAAATATTCATTTTTTTTGCATTTTTTTCAATTTTTTTAATATCTAAACTATCTACAACATAAAATAAATACATTGACACATAAATATGGTAAAAGAACTAATATATAAGATGTTTAATATCATTTCTAGTGCTAAAATCACACATAACATTGAATCATGTCCTGAATAGTAAGTCCTGACTCCTGAGTCCCAACTCAGCCTCAAAATATCAACAAAAAATATAATAATGTATCTCATCATGTCATGATGTCATATACAATAAAATGAAGAAAATAACTAAAGTCTAATCCTATTGATTTCCTCTGCCCCTCTTGCGAGAAAATGCCACAGCTTTCCCTTTCCCTCTAGATGTAGATGCTGGCGCTAGTGGAGTTGGCAGTGGAGTCTGCTATGCTCTAGAAGTTGAAGAACTAGAAGTAGGAGCTATAGGAGATAGACCACATCCTCTACTAGTGGCAGGGGTAGCCCGGGCAGGTGGTGTCACCTGGAAACATTACAATCTCCCAATCCTGAAATCCTAAAAAACTGATAAGTCCGCTGCATTTTAAATGAAATCTATAATTCTACTTTCTCCATATGAAATCCAATGAGGCTGGAACCACTCTCAAACATCCTGAGTCATTTCATGGTAATGTTAAAAATTTAAGTAAAATGATGAAAATGAAGATTAAGGAGAATGTCACTTTTACTTTAAGAATTTAACATTACCACAAATAGCATATCAATACGAGGGCCTAGACTTGATCATTAAGCTACCCCACTCGAAAATTATTTGTTTCTTTCAAAAAAAATTGCATTTCGAACATTTAGCATCCCTTATAAAACCTCGTTGCCTCGACTGTGAAAATGATTTCATAAAAAAACCAAAAAAAACATTATAAAACCTCGCTGCCGGAGACCCCCACGATAATTTCGATTGTTATCGTGATAATTTCATAAAAATCGTGCAAAAAAAATTACCCGCAATAAATTCGTATAAAAATCGCGATAAAACGATAAAATCGCGATTTTATCGCAATTTCCACAACACTGATCTGGCCTGGTGTTGACCAAATACATCAGGGACCCTATGAGCTACCAGTATAGGGTGGGATCTACATCCTTGTCTTCGGATGCATCAATCTTCTTCCAGTTGGTGATCATTGGCGTAGCCATAGGACTACAATCTCCCATCCCAAAGCTTTTCAAGATTTATGTAGCATACCTCCCTTGCCCAAGGAAGATTTCTCCTTTCTGCTGCCAAACTTCCAACCCTAGGAAGTAGTACATTCGTCCCAGATCCTTCATATCAAATTCTGTGGCTAGATTTTTCTTGCAGTCCTCAATGAGTCTGGATGATCCTGTCAGAAAAAGATCATCCACATATAATACTAAGATAAGCGGCTCGTTCTCTACGACTAGATAGTAGAGATTCGGATCCACGTCACTCTTGACAAACCCCATCTTCTGCAAGTAGCCATCTATTCGACCATACCATGCTCTCGGTGCCTGCTTCAGCCCATACAAGGCTTTCTTCAGTCTGCATACATGAGACTTCTTCTCATGAGTTTCAAAGCCCTCTGGTTGTTCAATGTATACCTCTTCTTCTATTACCCCGTTCAGAAATGTCGTCTTGACATCCATCTGATGGATCTCCCATCCCATCTGGGTTGCAAGAGATATCACGGTCCTAATAGATGTATACCTGGCTACTAGGGCGAAAGTTTCCTCATAGTCAATCCCTTCCTTTTGAGCATACCCCTTAGCCACAAACCTGGCCTTGTATTTCTCAACACTGTCGTCCGCAGCATATTTGATCTTGTAGATCCATCTCGAACCTACCACAGATCTGTCTTGAGGTCTTGACACCACCTCCCAGACATCGTTCACCATTATGGAGTTATACTCCTCTACCATCGCATCTAGCCAAACCTGATGCTGAGCTACCTCCTTGAAACTGGCAGGCTCTCCATCTTGAGCTACTAACACCTGATATCTGTCTGGTTGTTTTTGCTCCCTCTTACTGTTCCTTGGCTCACCGATGAAGTTCTTTGCATCACGCAGAATCTAACGAAGTTCCCTGCTAGTTCTTCCTCTGCCAGCAGGTGCTTCTATTCGCTCCTCCTCCTCATCCTAAGAATCTTCCTGACCTGAGGAAGAATTCTTCACTTCTGTTGGTTGAAGAGGCATGACCAACAGATCCTCTTTCGACTACTCCTCGGAAGGCATTTCGCGAGATCTTCTGAAAGCTCTGTCCTCCATGAACTTTACATCTCGTCATACTACTACCTTTCTGCTCCCTGGAAGATAGATTCTGTATGCCTTAGCGTTCTCGCTATATCCCACCAGATATCCCTTTTCCACGGTCTAATCCAGCTTGTTCCTCTTTTCTTCGGGTATGCGGCAATATGCTAAACTCCCAAATATCCTGAAATGACTGACTTCAGGCGTCTTCCCGATGAAGACTTTCTCTAGCGTAACCTTGCCCAATGCCCAATGAAAATTCTTGTTCTGAACATAAACAGGTGTGTTGCATGCTTCCACCCATAGGAATTTTGGTATATCCTGATCATACAGCATGGCCCTAGCTGCTTCTACAATAGTCCTGTTCTTTCTTTCTGCTACCCCATTTTGCTCTGGATTGTAGGGAGTTGTCCACTCTCTTCTGATGCCCTCTTTAGCGCAATAATCAGTGAAGTCTTTATCGACATACTCTCCACCATTATCTAAGCGCAAAACTTTTATTTTCTTCCTAGTCAGATTCTCCACTAGAGCCTTGAACTCCTTGAATCGACAGAAAACCTCATCCTTGGTTTTCAGAAAATAAATCCAAGTTTTCCTCGAGTGGTCATCAATGAAGGTAAGTAAATACTCGGCACCACTGAGAGCTTTAACGGACACAGGTCCGCAGATATCTGAGTGTATCAGTCCTAGTACACTCTTGGCCCTGTGTTTGCTTCTAGGAAATGCTGCCTTGGCATACTTTCTTAGACCACATCCCCTGCATACATCATCTTGTTCCGTACTCAGATCCGAAACTCCTGTTACAATGCCCCTGAGGATTCTCAAAGCTCCATGGTGCAAGTGACCCATCCTTCTGTGCCATAGTTCATTCAAGTCCTTGTCCCCATGACTGCCTATTAGTGCCATTGGTGATTCTAGTTGTAATCTATACAATCGATTACTTTTGATCCCAATCTGCACTTTCTTTTTCCAGCTTGGGTGTTTGACGTATACCTTTTCCTTGATGAAGTAGACGTCATAGCCCTTGCCTTGTAGTTGTGACACGGAAAGTAAGTTCATCCCCAATCCTGGTACATGCAGCACATTTGTGGCACGGAACCGCTCTCCTGATTCTATCTGAAAAACTATGGTACCCTTCCCTACTAGAGTACACTTTGCCTTATTCCCCATGGTGATCTGAAAGTTCATCTTTTCTTCTCGATACTGAGAAACACTCCCTGATTCCCGTCATATGCCATGAGGCTCCACTGTCTTTATACCATACTTCTGATGATGCAGCCCTAGTCATGCACACCAATTCTTCTACCAGCCTGGAAGCCAACATAGAGAAATTGAAATCTCTTTCTCTTGTTCAATCTTCTAAAAATCTGCGTGAGTCCCCTGAGGTGGATGCCTCTGCATCGTGGTCTCGACCCATCACTGATTTTCCCTTCCTGTCTCTGATTACTTGCTCTGATACCATGTGAAAATTCTATCATTGCAGCAACTGATTTACCTTTCATACTTATTACACCATAAGTTATTCATGAAATCACTTCAACAAACATTAAAATAAATACTGCTACAGATATCACACCGTAATACAGAAAAAACATATGCACAAGAATCAACACATTGACACAGATATTTTGGACCAATGTTGCACAAAGCGCCCCCCCCCCCCCGGGTTCCAAGCCCGGAAGCGCGTCCCGTGCGGAAGTGTCTAGGAAGCTTCGGCGAAAGCGCGCTTCTGAAATTCGGAAGCGCGCTTTCCCCTGATTTTGCCGCTTACTGCAATTTTCCGAAGTGTGGCTTGGAAGCGCGCTTCCGAATCTCCGAAGCGCGCTTCGGCAGTACGAAGCGTGGCGCTTCGGAGGGCGAAGCATACGCTTCCGTACGGTTCCGGAAAAGCGTTTAGAAAATCATTTTTTTTTTCAATTTTTTTTTTAATTTTCGGTGAGTTTGCTTGTTGGGGGTGGGTCCACCTTGGGTTAGGGTGAGAAATGAAGGCAAAAAAAAATATAAAAAAATATAAATATAGCAGATGCTCCCTCATGGTAATGTTAAATTCTTAAAGTAAAAGTGACATTCTCCTTTATTTTATGAAAATGAAAAATAAAGGAGAATGTCACTTTTACTTAAATTTTTAACATTACCATGAAATGACTCAGGATGTTTGAGAGTGGTTCCAGCCTCATTGGACTTCATATGGAGAAAATAGAATTTCATATCCTATTCAAAATTCAGCAGACTTAACAGTTTTCAAAAATTCAGGATCAATGGGATTGTGGCATTTCATTAGATTATATCAAGTATGAAGGTATGCGATTAGCATTTAATCAAGAGCACCAAGCCCTATATGTATTATGTACCCTAGTGTTGGTGGTGTTAATTGTTGAACTCCTTTGTCACACGGCACGCCCTTAGCAAAAAATTACCTTTCAATCAAGTCAAAATCATCGATCAAGCATGTTAAGCTTTTTCTACCATGTTTTAAGTCTTGAATTAGGTAGTTTGATCAAAATTGGGCAATGTTGACTAATATCCCTAGACAATCGAGGTAGAGGCAAAGGCTAGACAAGAGGAGAAGAATCTAGATTCTAGATGGTTGATGCATCTAAATGGTTGATGCTCGAATAATTAATCATTAATGTACAATGGATGTTATATCTATCTTGATTTATGCAAAAATATGCATGTTTTCATGTCTTCTACAACTAATTTGGTATTCGGGATGTTTGTTTTGAGTATAAATGCAAAAAAATATAAATATATATATATATAGCAGACGCTTTGCTTCCTAGATTTTTGGAAAAAGACGCTTCGGCGTCCCCGCTTCCATAAAACGTCCCCGCTTCGTCCCCGCTTCGTGCAACATTATTTTGGACTAATGTCCCCGGAAAAACTCAATGTGGGAAAACCGGTGCAGCAAGGGAGGATTTTATTATTCAGCGATTTTCTAGTACAACAGGGTGCCAAACTAGCTTACCCACAGATAGACAAATTCTCCAGCACTTCTTCTGATTCCAGCGACAGCCCTACTGACCTCTGCATGGCCTAAAACCCTCTGCGTCAACCTATTAAGACTCTGCGCAGCCTCTCTAGCCTTCTGCGTCACTCCTGCAGCCTCTGCGTGGATGACGCAGGCCCTATTGACTCTGTGCAGTCTCTGTTGCCTCTGCGTGGCTCCCTCTGGCCCTGCGTCTACCTCTTCTACCTCTGCACTGATCTCCCGTCTCTCTGTTCCATACTTGTTGCCTCCTGACTGCTCACCAGACCACTGGTTCAATTTCTCAGCTAACCCCGCTCCAAAAATTGAACTGACTGGTCTCCCTCAGTGTGTTCTCCAAGTGACCCTCAAGCCTCCTCTTATACTTTTCTCGTTGACAAATCAACGGCCGAGATTAAGTCCCTAATCAACGGCTAAGATTAGATCTGGCTTGATCCATGACTTTTGGACCATTCTAACACAATTTCATATTAATTCACATTAATATTTTATTTTCCCTAATTTTAGACTTACGGATTACATTAAAAATATTAATAATTTTAATATCTCGCAGACTGTTTAGAATCTGCCCAAACCCTTTCTGGGTTTTGGAGATCTCATGTGCCTTAGCCTCTCCACCAAGTTGTGTGGCTAAAGCACATCTGATGCTACCCCAAATCAACACACCACTGCAGCAATCCCTGTACCATGAGCTATGCCTCTCTTGAAAGTGTCGTTATCACTGGAAGCATCCTGCTTCTTCTTCTTCTCCTGTATCGCTTTCCAATCCCTCCATGATTCCTTCTTCGCAGATGTGGAAGCACCCTTGTTCCCTATTACTGCTCCAACTAGCAGGGGGCATAAAAGGGATTCCTAAAAAGACAACTGCTAGATCAAAGGGCAACGATAGAGGCTTAGCCCACTGTCACCTCAGCTAAGAATCCTTACTCTTTACGGACTTTCACCAATGGGAGGAGACCTGATATATAGAAAGTCACTTGTGAAGGATGAATCAACCAATGGATGTGAAATGACTTTAATGATCCTTTTCCTAGAAGGGGGGTAAGAATAGAGCTTGCTTGTTAAGCAAGGTACAAAGATTTCTAGGATAAGGAGGTGAGGATTTGAAGGTTAAGTTAGAGGAATATGCCTTGTAAAGGAGTTCCCCAATCCTAAAATCCTTATTGGACTTGACATTCCAAATGGTTCTTGAAGATTTGACTTTTCAAAGGTGTGGGACCACACAGGACCAAGTGGACCCAACCTAGTTTAAAGAGAGAAAATCTAGCAACCAATGATGATCTCAATGTTGATTTGTGGTAGCATTGGATGTGCTCTAGCCATGAAAATTGGTGGAGAGGCTAAGGCATATAAGATCTCCAAAACCCAGAAATCGTTTTGGGAAATTCCACCCGGTTGGAGAGATATTAAAATAATTAATATTTTTAATGGAATTCCTAAGTCTAAACTTAAGAAAACTAAAATATTAATGGGTATTAATATAAAACTGGGTGAGAAGGCTCTAAATGACGAGGATCAAGCCAAATCTAATCTTAGCCATTCATTAGGGACTTAATCTCGATCGTTGAAGACTCAATAGGAAAAGTATAAAAGGAATCTTGAGGGTTAGTTGGAGATGCACCAAATTGATTAGTCAGTTTGATTTTTTGGAGCGCGTTTGCTGAGAGAATCGAGCTAGTGGTCTGTTGCAGCGAGGGGCAGTGAGTACATAGCAGAGAGGTAGGGATAGTGCCAGAGAGGCAGCGCAGAAGCTAATTAGGCTGATGCAGAGACAACTGGAGACAGCGCAGAGGCTGAATACACTAACGCAGAGGCACCTGGGGACTGCGTAGAGGTTGGAGAGGCCAGTGTGGATGATGCAAAGAGTCTGAGAGTTGATGCAGAGAGCCAGGAGGCTAACGCAGAGGCTTTAGGAACTACACTGAGGCTAGCAGGGGCCAAGAGGCAGCACCGGAAGAATTTTCGTGGGTACACTGGAGCTGAGAGGCTGAATATATGTCTCCGAGAAGAGGTATTACTGCTGTGTAAAAATCTTTGTTGGGTATGTCATTTCAGGCACCCTAGTTGTACTCAAAATCTGCATAATAATAAAACCCTCAGAACTGTTGCCCCAGTTTTCCCACATTGGTTTTTTCCGAGGATGATTGTCCAAAAATAACGGTGTTCCTTGTGTGTTTGTCTCAATATTTTAGTTGTTGATCTGTATATGAGTTAAGGCTTCATTTGTGTTTATTTCAGTATTTATATTTATATAAATAACTTGTAAATAGAATAAACAAGTGGGAGAAATTAAACCAGAAGATGCAGAAGGGACTTCTAATGGGTCACATTTAGTTATTTCAACACTCAACCTAGACAAGGAAGGGGAAAGGATCAAAACAAGAATTTCCACTTGAAGGTTTCAAATTGATCCTATGAGGCACTATCCTAGGGAACACCAGGGCAAAGTTTGATCTCGAAGCTAGAGCTTGGGTTATCTCACAATTCCACCGTCGAAATGGCTTCAAAATTGGAGGAGGCCTTGAGGACACACCAGCGCAGTAGAGGCTAGGAGATCGAACTTTTTCTTGGGCTATTTTGTCGGGAAAATGATGCCCTAGGTGACCCAACTTGGCTAGACCTAGAAGAGAGAGGGAAAGGTGAAGGAAAGGTATTCTTTGAGTGATCACCTATTGGAGGACCAGTGCCTTAATCCCTTGGGGAGAATGGAGTCAAGGAGAATAATGAGAAAGGAACTTGTATTTCGGTCAAGGAGGCCTTAAGGACTACTTCGCTTAGCCTTTAGGGCAAGAGGAAGAGACCTCAAATCTTTTATACTTTGCTTGGCAAAAGAGATGGCTTATCAAGATAAATTCACCAGTGGAATTATCCCTAGGAGATTTCATTCACATACATGGCCCAAACATTGAGAGATGCTATATAGAAACAATAATTCCACAAATTTGCAATTATGCAATGCAACAATTAGCCCTATTATAGTGAAAATCCCATTCAATGCATATGACAAAAGTAAAACAAGAATAGCATTAAAAGTGTGTACTTACATGTAATAGAACATATCCAACCATCAATAATTTGACAATAAAGAAGCTCCAAGATAAAATACTCCAAACCAAACATCAAAATTCATCCATGCTCCGATTCTTGATCCCAAAAAAAGTTGGAAATTCTCTAAGGAGAAGAGTGATCCAATCCAAAGTGATGATACAAATGAATTCATGTCTCTCCTATTAATAAATTCATTGGGAGTTCGAATTACCTAATTTGAGCCTACATTAGCCCATCAACTAAAATGATGTGCAAATAATTATCTATTGGTGACAAGCCCACCAAACTAGCTCATAAATAAAATAATAAGTCTCCCAACAGGTCGAATGATCAATAATGCATGTCGTTGGGCTATCTAAGAGGCCTTATGAAGTTCATAAGTGCCAAATGATGAGTTGGACTTCCAAAAGTAATCCATGTAATAAGCATGTGGTGCTCCCCATGGTTGTGAGAGCACACAAGTGACCTCATGGGTCTCCAAGTAAGTTGAAGATGCATGTAAACCATCTGTAAGGGCTTAGATGATGGTGTAGGTGATGCCACATCATCCTACAATTCATGGGTCAACTACCAAGTGCATGGTACATCTGTGGGGCTGGCTAGGCAAAGGTGAACCAAGTGCATCTTCCGCGTACAATAGGTGAATTTCGAGCAATCTTTGAACATCTGTGGGGATCCATGGAGTGTTGTCTACTGTTGTGGAGGCCCATGGCTCTCAACACACACCTTACATGTGCCAATGTAGCCCTCTAGAGGGTTAGAAACCCGCATAGGGAGACCAAACCCAAGATGGAGACCACCTGCAATCTTGCATAATAAGATCCAACGTGTCCCCTAGCCTTCCAGTACAACAAGTCATCAAGGAAATTGAGTAAAAGAGCTTACAAACCATGGACCACAGGTGGGGACTTCATAATGGTCTGCCCTTCCATAATGGCCTTTGGCATTTGTACTGTTGTTGGCCTTGCTACCGCCAACACTGCATTTGTACTGCAACTCCCCTTCAAATTTTGCATGCATGTTGCTGCTAGCCCTACCACTACCAACATTGCATTTGCACTGCACTGTTCTCCAACTACTGTTGCTACTGCATTAGCAATGGAAAAGCATCCAAAATTACTGAACTGGTGTTCAGCATGATGCATCTTGTTGTTGGAGTTCTAACTGCTGCTAGTCTTTGTGCTAAGCATCTGCGTTGTTGTTGACCTCTGCTCTGTGCCCACTGCACTGCTACCAACTCTGCTCTGCGCTCCTCAGTCTTTGGCGCTCCTAGCCACTGCAACTGTCACTCTGACACTCCTCTGCACCAACCGACATTAGTCCATCTTGCTACTTCTGATTTGGGCTCCCGTAGCAAGGTATTGATCCAAGAGGTGGACTCCTCAAGGATCCTACCCATCTGCAATTATTTCAAACTATAGTTCTATATCACCCCACCCCTGAGCAATCATAGAAAACACCTCCTCCTCGATTGGTGCGGATGCAACCTTTGGATCATGCTTCTCATCCTTGTCCTTTTTGAGAGGACACTGTGTGGAGTAGTGACCAAGTTCACCACACCAGAATCACTTGATCTTCGAGACATCTTTCTTTTTCTTCTATTGCTCCTACTGCACCTTAGATGCGAGGGTTGCATTCTCATCCTCCTCGGGCTTCGTCCCACTGTTGTTGCTGCTACTATCAAGTTTACACTTGACTTAGTCTCTCCTCATCTCTTCCTGCTGAAGAGCAGCCCACATCCCTTCCCCACATCCCTTCCCAATCTAGCAATCTCTCTGCCCAGGATGCTTTGGACAAACACTTGCCATTCTTCTGAGACTGAATTTAGAGCCAACCTCACCATCTCGGTAGGCTGAGGTGTTGACCCCACAGCTGCCAACTTGTCTCGGGTCTCCTGAAGCTTTGCAAGGAACAGATCAATGCATTCCCCCTTCTGCATCTGTGTGGATCTCATCTTCTGCTCCAAGTACATCTTTTGCTGCTCGGAAGATCCCTGATATAGCGTGGACAAGGCATCCCACATCTCCTTGGCAGTCCCTTTGCCTGAGATGTGACATACTACATGATCCTTCACTCCGTCGAGGATCATCTGCTTGGCCTTCGCCATCTCTCCCTTGTACTTTTTGAGCGGATCTGGATCCGCGAGCTCGGCTACCATATTGTCATCGTAGATCTTGAGAAAATGTTCATCCAGAGGCATGACATCCTCGCCTTCCAGGTCACATAGTTGCATGCACCATCCAACCAACCTGATCTCTCAACCCACTAGCTGCCATCTCTGCGAATTGAAAAGGTCGAATGACCTCCTCTCTCCTCTGCATTGTTGCTGAGCTAGCTTATGCACTCTTTACTGGAGTCAGTAGATCTGCTACCCCTTGTTGCTGCTCAACAAATGAGAATGCGAATTCCCTGGCTAGGAATTCTCTAAGGAAGAAATTCCCTCAAGTGTCTCTCTTCTTCCTTTTGACATTTTCTAGCTAGCAATTGCTACAGAAAACTGCGTCCCACCTGAAGACTGCCTCTTCGCGGAAGTTGTTGCGCTACTCCCTCTGACACTGGCAAATTTCGATCTAGAAGTCTTACCTCTATGTCGACTCGCTCAAAGAGAGACCTTCCTCGAAAATTTTCCCCTCCTGGCCTGGACTGCGCAATCCCTCTGGGGATTCGATTTGTTGCCTACGCAACACTTTGACCCTCCTCTTCAGCGTTGTGTTCTTCCAGATCTGCTCTCTTGCTTCACCTGCAACTCCAATACCATGTGAAAAATCGGTTACCTGATTCCTACTACAGCAACTGATGTTAACTCTTCTAATGGTTAATTTGATTAATCAATTTACTTGTTGTGGGCTACAGAAAATATCGAATTAAATACACTACAACCTACACGAATAAAAATTGCGGCAACTAAATACAGTCCAGGGGAGAAATAAACATCACACACATCTACACAGTCATTTTTAGACAAATATCCCTGGAAAAATCCAGTGTGGGAAAACCGGTGCAACAGTTGAGGGTTTGTATTATTAATTAGTAGTTTTCTGAATACAATCTCTGGATGCCTTGTTGGCTATCCAGTACAAAGAATATGACAGATAGAATATTAGTGAGAAATACCTCACACTATCACTGGCGATCCCGACTGATCCAGCGATAGAATGGCTTGTCCCTTGCTGCCTCTACGCAATCACTGCATAGGCCCAGCGTCACCCCTTCTGCTGATCGATTTGCCTTTGAGACTTCGATTATGTCCTCCCGATCTCACACCCCGGCTTCTGGCTTCAAAAATCGACCTCTCCAGCAAAAATACAAATCTCCTCAAGGCTCTGTGCTGCCTCTGCGTCAGCCTACGCTGCCCAGCGTAGCCTCTGCGTTGCCTCTCCCGAATCTCTCTCTGCCTCCTGTGCTAAGTATCCCTGAATCAGGAAAAATCTCCAACCGAAACTATCCCTGCCCCTCACTGCAAGAAATTACTTTGAATCTCTCTCTGGCAACTGTTGCGCTGCTCTCTTCAACAATTCGATCTTTGATCTCCCACTCGATGTGTCTTCTAAATGCCCATCAAACCTCTTCTTATGATCCTTCTATTGAGAACCAATGCCCCAGATTAGATCCTAATCAATGGCTCAAATCATTTTGGCTTGATCCTCGTCTTCTTCTAGAAGTTTCACCCACGGTTAGGTTAATACCCTTCAATTATTTCAATTTCCCAAGTTTAGACTTAGGCCTCCATTAAAAATAATTAATCATTTTAAATAAATTGTCTCCGGGTGGAATTTCCCAAAACGATTTCTGGGTATTGTGGAATGCATGTGTCCTAGCCTCTCTGCAAAATCTTGAGGCAAGAGCACAACCGATGCTATAGAAATCAACACTCCCTCTTGGTGAGGAATATGCTCTAGTAATGCAACTTGTTGAAGCATCACTCTGATTCTGTTACATCTCCCTCTGTGTTGCTGATGTCTGACACCACTGTCCATCAACTATTACACAAATGTTGCATCTGTATTGTTGTTGGCCCTGCCACCACCAACACTGTATCTACACTGCAACTCCCTTTCAAATTTTGCATCTGTGTTGTTGCTGGCCCTGCCACTGCCAACACTGCATCTGCACTACACCCTTCTCCACCTACTACTGCTATTACATCAGCAACGGAAAAGCATCCAAAACTATTGAACTAGTGTTCAGCATGATGCACTTGTTGCTGGAGTTTTGACTGCTGCTAGTCCTTGCGCTAACCCTCTGAAGCCTCTCTGTTATTGCTGACATCTGCTTTGTGCCAACTGCACTGCTACCAACTCTGCTCTGCGCTACTCAGCCTCTGGCGCTCCTAGCCACTGCAACTGTCACTCTGACACTCCTCTGCACCAACCGACATTGGTCCACCCCGCTACTTCCGATTTGGGCTCACATAGCAAAGTATTGATCCAAGAAGTGGACTCCTCAAGGATCCTGCCCATCTGCAGTTCTTTCAAACTACAATTCTATATCACCCCACTACTTGGAGATCATGGAAAACTCCTCCTCCTCGATCTGTGCGGATGTAGCCTTCAGATCATGCTTCTCGTCCTTGTCCTTCTTTTTGAGACGACACTGTGTAGCGTAGTGAGGAAGTTCACCACACCAGAAGCACTTGATCTTCGAGAAATCTTTCCTCTTCTTCCGCTACTCCTGCTGCCCCTTAGATGCGAGGGCTACATTCTCATCGTCCTCATTGGGCTTCGTCCCATTGTTGCAGCTGCTACACTTCACTAAGTCTCTCCTCATCTCATCCTGCTAAAGAGCGGCCCACATCCCTTCCCAATCTGGCAATCTTTCTCTGCCCAGGATGCTCTGGAAAAACACCTTCCATTCTTTTGAGACTGAATTTAGAGCCAGTCTCACCATCTCAATAGGCTTACCCCACAGCTGCAACCTCGTCTCGGGTATCCTAAAGCTTTGCAAGGAACGGATCAATGCATTCCCCTGTTTGCATTTTCGTGGATATCATCTTATGCTCCAAGTACAACTTACACTGCTCGAAAGATCCCTCATATAGCGTGGACAAGGCATCCCATATCACCTTGCCAGTCCCTTTGCCTGAGATGTGACATATTACATGATCCTTCACTCCGTCGAGGATCATCCGCTTGGCCTTCACCATCTCTCCCTTGTACTTTTTGAGTGGATCTAGATCCGCGAGCTCAACTACCACACTGTCAAGGTAGATCTTGATAAAATGTTCATCCAAAAGGCATAACATCCCCGCCTACCAAATCACATAGTTGGATGCACCATCCAACCGATCGTGATCTCTCAACCCACTGGGCGCCATCTCTGCCAATCGAAAAAGTCGACTGACCTCCTCTCTCCTCTACGCTATTGCTTAGCTAGCTTACGCACTCCCTGCTAGAGTCAATAGATCTGTTGCCCCTTGCTGTTGCTCAGCAAATGAGAATTCGAATTTCGTGGCTAGGAATTCTCTAAGGAAGAAATTCCCTCAAGTGTCTCTCTTCTTCCTTCTGACGTTTTTCTGCCCACTAATTGCTACGAAAAAATATGTCCCACCTAAAGATTGCCTCTTCGCTGAAGTTGTTGCACTGCTCCCTCTGACACTGGCAAAATTCAATCTAGAAGTCTTACCTCTCTGTCAACTCACTCAAAGAGAGCTTCCTCGAAAATTTTGCCTTCCTGGCCTGGACTACGCAATCCCTGTGGGGATTCGATTTGCTGCCTACGCAGCACTTCAACCCTCCTCCTCTTCAGCACTGGGTTCTAACGGATTTGCTCTATTGTTTCACCTGCAACTCTGATACCATGTGAAAAATCGGTCTGATTCCTACTGCAGTAACTGATGTTAATTTTTCTAATTGTTAATTCGATTAACCAATTTACTTGTTGAGAGTTGTGTGTTACGGCAAATATCGAATTAAATACACTGCAACCTACACAAATAAAAACTGCGTAAATTAAATACAGAATAGGAGAGAAATAAACATCACACATCTACACAATATTTTTGGACAAATGTCCCTGGGAAAACCCAATGTGGGAAAACCGGTGCAGCAGTTGAGGGTTTGTATTATTAAGTTGTAGTTTTCTAAATACAATCTCTAGATGCCTTGTTGGCTATCCAGTACAGAGAATATGGCTGACAGAAGATTAGTGAGAAGTACCTCACACGATCATTGGCGATCCCGACTGATCCAGCCACAGAATGGCTTGTCCTTTGCTGCCTCTGCTCAATCACTGCGTAGGCCCAGCGTCACAGCTTCTAGGGACAACGTCACCCCTTTTGCTGGTCACCCCTTTTGCTAATCGATTTGCCTTTGAGACTTCGATTTGTCCTCCCAATCTCACACCCCGGCTTTCGTCTTCAGAAATCGACATCTCCAGCCAAAATACAGATCTCCTCAAGGCTCTAGGCTGCCTCTGCATCAGCCTGAGCTGCACACCGTAGCCTCTGCGCTGCCTCTCCTAGGTCTCTCTCTACCTCCCCTGCTGAGTATTCCCGAATCAAGAGAAATATCCAACCAGAACTATCCCTAACCTTCACTACAAGAAATCACTTCGAATCTCTCTCTGGCCATTGTTGCACTGCTCTCTTCAGAAATTCGATCGCTGATCTCCCACTCGATGTGTTTCTAAATGCCCATCAAGCCTCTTCTTATAATCCTTTCGTTGAGAACCAACAGCCTAGATTAGATCCTAATCAATGGCTCAAATCATTTTGGCTTGATCCTCCTCTTCTTCTAGACATTTCACCCACAATTAGATTAATACCCTTTAATTATTTTAATTCCCTAAGTTTAGACTTAGACCTCCATTAAAAATAATTAATTATTTTAATAAAATTGTCTCCGAGTGGAATTTCCCAAAACGATTTCTCGGTATTGTGGAATGCATGTGTCCTAGCCTCTACAAAATCTTGAGGCAAAAGCACAACTGATGCTACAGAAATCACCACTCCCTCTTAGCGAGGAATGTGCTCTAGTAATGCAACCTGCTGAAGCATCACTCTGACTCTGTGACATCTCCCTCTGTGTTGCTGATGTTTGACACCATTGTCCATCAACTACTGCACAAATGTTGCATTTGTACTGTTGTTGGCCCTGCCACTGCCAACACTGCATCTGTACTGCAACTCCCTTTCAAATTCTGCATTTGTGCTGCTCTTGGCCCTGCCACTACCAACACTGCATCTGCACTGCACCCTTCTCCAACTGTTGTTGCTACTGCATCAACAACAGAAAAGCATCCAAAATTACTAAACTGATGTTCAACATGATGCATCTTGTTGTTGTAGTTATGACTGCTACTAGTCTCTACGCTGACCCTCTGAAACCTCTGCGTTGTTGCTGACCTCTGTTTTGTGCCAACTGAACTGCTGCCAACTCTGCTCTACGTTGCTCAATCTTTGGCGCTCCTAGCCACTGCAATGTTGATTTTGGGTAGCATTGGATGTGATCTAGCTCCAAAATTTTGTGGAGGGGCTAGAATACATGAGATCTCCACGACCCAAAAATCGTTTGTAGAAATTCCACCCAGATTGTGAGTTATTAAAATAATTAATAATTTTAATGGGGTTCCTACGTCTAAACTTAGGAAAATAAAAATATTAATGGGTATTAATAAAAATATGGGTGAGAAGCTTCTAGGAGACGAGGATCAAGTCTGTTTTAATCTTAGTCGTTGATTAGGGACTTAATCTTTGTCGTTGAATCATCAACAGGAAAAGTATAAGAGAAGACTTGAGAGTCATTTGGAGATACACCGGGCAAATACTCAGTAACTCGAGGGAAATCGATTCTCAAGGAGAAGGAGTTCAATTTCAGAGGGAGAGTTGCAGGGTGAAGGAAGAGGGCATCAGCATCAATCATAGACTGAGGAAGAGGTGACGCAGAGCATCAAAGGGATAGCGCAGAGGGAAGATCAGAGAGACAACGCAGCAAGGGACGCAGTCCTCACGGAGGCCTCATGCAGAAGTGACGCAGAGGTGACGCAGTGAAGGTTGAAAGGTCTCCGAGGTGTCAGAATTCCTCCAAAGCAAAGGGAAAAATTGTCTCAAGTGTTTCTCTCAGAGGTGTCTCTATTGTTGAAGTTTCTAAGTCTACTTAGTTAGAAACCCTCCATGCACTTTATCTGATTTATTCCTACCTAATTGTTTCGTTACTTAACAAGTTATTTACAATGTAAATACTGAAAATAAACACTAGTGCATGCAAAACATATTACAGATCAATAACTGAAGGAAACAGAAACAATCACACCAAATGACACTGTTAGTTTTGGACCAATGTCCCTTGAAAAACCCAATGCGAGAAAATCAATGCAGCGATCTGAGGGTTTTCTTATTAAGCAATATTAGAGTACAATCTGGGTGCCGAAACTGGGCTACCCAACAGAGAATTTCCTTGGCAGTGATACCTCTCAGTTTGAGACAAATTTCCCCGCGTAATACTGCGCCAGCCCCTCTCTACCTAGCGTTGGCCCTGCGTCACCTCGGATGGATTTGCGTCAGCCTTAAGAGGCCCTGCGTCAACCTTCTGGCCCTCTGCATCAGCAACGCTGGCCTCTCTGAGGCTCTGCGCAACAGGATTGGAGAATCTGCAATGGGTCAAGAGCATGATGCTAGGGTAGCAACTTAAAAGGACTCATGCAGTTCTCCTGGAAAAGAGGAAAGCATGAAGAATATGGATCACGACTATTCTATGTTAGCTTCCAAACTGGAAGAAGAAGTCGCTTGCTTAGCAAGCTCTGCTTCATTTGAGGTTTGGTATATTGACAGTGGAGCCTTTGCGCACATGACAAGAATACGAGAATGTTTTTCGAGCTATCAGGAAGAACAGATGAACTTCCAAATCACCATGGGAAACAAGTCAAAATGTACCCCCATAGGGAGAGGTACTATAGTCTTTCAAACAAAAGCAGGGGATCGGCTTAAGCGACCAATGTGCTGCATGTGCCAAGATTGGGGATGAATTTACGCTCTATATCTCAGTTACAAAACAAGGGCTATGATGTTTTCTTCATTGGGAAGAAAGTATATGTCAAACATCTGAGTTCGAAAAAGAAGACCCAAATTGGAGTCAAATGTAACAGGTTGTATAAGTTACAGCTAGAATCTCCAATAGCAGTGATAGGCAGTAGTGGGGAAAAAGATTTGAATGAACTATGACACAGGAGGATGGGACATGTGCACCATGGGACTCTAAGAATTCTCAGAAGAACCGTCACATGACTCCTAGAGTTTAGTACCAAACGAGAGGACGTATGCAGAGGGTGCGCACTAGGCAAGTACGTCAAAGCAACGTATTCCAAAAGTAACAGTAGGGCTAAGAGTGTTTTGGGATTGATACACTCAGATATCTGCAAACCCATGTCCACAAAAGCTCTTAGTGGTGCCGAATACTTCGTCACCTTCATTGATGACCATTCCAGAAAGACTTGGATCTACTTTCTAAAAACCAAGGATGAGGTTTTTGATCAATTCAAAGAGTTTAAGGCTCTGGTTGAGAATCTGACAGGAAAGAGGATAAAAGTGTTGCTCTCAGACAATGGTGGATAATACATTGATAAGGACTTCACTAATTTCTGTGCAAGAGAAGGCATCATAAGAGAATGGACAACTCCCTATGATCCGAAGCAGAATGCACTAGCAGAGAGGAAGAACAGGACTATTGTTGAAACAGCAAGGGCGATGTTGCATGATCAGGATATGCCCAAATTTCTATGGGCGGAAGCATGCGGCACAGCAATGTATGTCCAGAATAGGACTCCTCACAGGGCATTGGGTAAGATTACTCCGAAGAGTGCCTTCACCGGTAAGAAGCATGAGATGAGTGATTTCAGAATATTTGGGAGTTTGGCATACTGCCATATACCAGAAGAAAAGAGGAAGAAATTGGATCAAACTACAGAAAAAGGATATCTAGTGGGATATAGCGAGAATGCTAAGGCATATAGAGTCTATCGTATAGGAAATAGGAAGATTGTAGTTCGATGGGATGTAAAGTTCATGGAGGACAGAGCTTTCAGGAAATCCCGAGAAATGCCTTCCAAAGAGCAGTCAAAGGATGATCCATTGGTCCAGCCACTTTGACCAGCAGAAACCAGCACCAGTATTTCTCCTAAAGACAAAATTCAATAGGTATCACAACAGGTGGAGTCTCAAGAAGAGGAGGAGCAAATAGATCTACCCACTATCAGTGGAAGAATGAGTCAGGAACTTCGACAGATACTAAGGGATGCAGAGGATTTCGTTGGAGCTCCTAGGAATGAGAAAAGGGAGCATAGACAACCAGATAGGTACTAAGCCTTGGTGGCTCAGGTTGGAGAACCCTCTAGTTTTCAGGAGGCCGCTCAGCATCAAGTATGGTAGATGCTATGGTGGAGGAATACAGTTCCATTATGGTCAATGATGTCTGGGAAGTGGTGCCTAGGCCTCAGGACAGGTCAGTTGTAGGTTCGAGATGGATCTACAAGATCAAATATATTGCAGATGACAATGTGGAAAAATACAAAGCCAGGTTCATGCCTAAGAGATATGCTCAAAAGGAAGGGATAAACTACGAAGAGGCCTTCGCCCCAGGAGCCAGGTATACTTCTTTTAGATCTGTGATATCCCTTACAGCACAAATGGGGTGGGAAATTCACCAGATGGACGTCAAGACTGCGTTCTTGAACGAGGTGATAGAAGAAGAAGTATACATTGAAGAAAGCCTTGTATGGGCTTAAACAGGGGCCTAGAGCATGGTACGGTCGAACCAATGGTTACTTGCAGAAGATGGGATTCGTCAAGAGTGACGCAAATCCCACCCTCTACTATCTTAGTGTAGAGAATGAGCCTCTAATTCTGGTGTTATATGTGGATGATCTTTTTCTAACAGGTTCATCTAGGCTCATCAAAGATTGTAAGGAAAACCTAGCTATAGAATTTGACATGAAGGATTTGAGGCGAATGCATTATTTTTTGGGGTTGGAGGTTTGGCAGCAGAAGGATGGAATTTTCCTTGGACAAGGGAGATAAGCTACAAAAATTCTGAAAAGGTTCAAAATGCAGGACTACAGACCTATGGCTACTCCAATGATTACCAACTGGAAGAAGATTGATGCATCTAAAGATAAAGAAGTCGATCCCACCTTGTACAAGCAGCTCATAGGGTCCCTGATGTATCTGGTCAATACCAAGCCAGACATTTGTTACGCTGTCAACACCCTTAGTCAATTCATGGTGGTACCAAAGAGGGCGCATTGGGCGGCAGTCAAGCATGTTCTTAGATATACATGAGGAACAGTTGAGGATGGACTAATGTACACCCGAGGCAATGACATCAGGCTAAGTGGGTTCAATGACACAGATTGGGTTGGAAGTTCAGTAGATCGAAAAAGTACCATTGGGTACTGTTTCAATATTGGATTAGGAATGACCCCCTAGTGTAGTAGGAAACAGAAATCCGTAGCTCTGAGCTCAGCTAAAGCTGAATATATGGCAGCTAGCACAGCGTCGTATGAAGCCATATAGCTTAGGAAGTTGCTTGTGAATCTATTCAGGAGAAGGATGGAAGCGACCAATATTTTGTGTGATAATCAGAGTCACATCAAGCTCTCTGAGAATCCAGTTTTTCATGATCGGTCGAAGCGTGTCACTTTATTAAAGACTGTGTCCAACGAGGGGCAGTACAATTATGGTACACCCCGACAGGAGAATAGGTTACAGACATTCTCACCAAGGCTCTAGGAAGAACAAAGTTTGTTTATTTCAGGGAGAAGATGGGAATGATTGAGAATCCGTTTTAGTAGAAGAAGCGGATAGTACAGGGAGTTGTACTGCAACAGTTAGTAGTGGCAGTGTCATGGGCAGCATGATGCAACATATACAGAGGGAGCTACAGTACAGATGTAGCAGTGACAGTGGCAGTGTCATGGGCAGCGGTACAGTTGCAGCAACGCAATAGATGAGGAGCAGCACGCTGAGCATCAGCAGCGCAGAGGACCGATGTCGTGCATCAATGTGATACTTCTGTAAGAAGTATTGCTAGAGCACATTCCTCGCTAAGAGGGAGTATTGATTTTGGGTAGCATCGGATATGCTCTAGCTCCAAAATTTTGTGGAGGCGCTAGAATACATGAGATCTCCAAGACCCAAAAATCGTTTGGAGAAATTCCACCTAGATTGTGAGTTATTAAAATAATTAATATTTTTAATGGGGTTCCTAAGTCTAAACTTGGGAAAATAAAAATATTAATGGGTATTAATAAAAATATGGGTGAGAAGCTTCTAAGAGACGAGGATCAAGTCTATTTTACTCCTAGTCGTTGATTAGGGACTTAATCTTGGTCGTTGAATCATCAATAGGAAAAGTATAAGAGAAGACTTGAGAGTCATTTGGAGATACACCAGGAAAATACTCAGTAACTCGAGGGAAATCGATTCTCAAGGAGAAGGAGTTTGATTTCAGAGGGAAAGTTGTAGGGTGAAGGAAGAGGAGGGCATCAGCATCAGTCAAACACTGAGGAAGAGGTGACACAGAGCATCAGAGGGACAGCGCAGAGGGAAGATCAAAGAAACAGCGCAGCAAGGGACGTAGTCCTCAAGCAGGCCTCACGCAAAAGTGACGCAGAGGTGACGTAGTGAAGGCTGAAGGGTCTCTGGGGTGTCAAAATTTCTCCAAGCAAAGGGCAAAATTGTCTCTGGTGTTTCTCTCAGAGGTGTCTCTATATTATGTATAATCCTTGTAAAGAGATTGTTGTTGAAGAATAATAAATAGACCCTCATCTGTTGCATCGGTTTTCCTGCATTGGGTTTTTGCAGGGACAATTGTCCAAAGATAACTGTGTTGATGTGATTGATTCTTGTGCTTGTATATCACTATTATTTTTCCTCTATGTTATTATGTGACAACTGCAGTAGAATTTATTTTGATATTAACTGAAGGGTTTTGTAAATAACTTATTTAAGTAGGAGAAATAAATCAATTACTGCAGTAGAATTTCATGTTAGAAATTTTCACATGCAATTGTCACTCTAACACTCCTCTGCACCAACTGACACTAGTCCATCCCGCTACTTCTAATTTGGCCTCTCGTAGCAAGGTATTGATCCAAAAGGTGGACTCCTCAAGGATCCTACCCATCTACAGTTCTTTCGAACTACAATTCTATATCACCCCACCTCTAGGAGATCATGGCAAACTCCTCCTCCTCGATCTGTGCAGATGCAGCCTTCAAATCATGCTTCTCGTCCTTGTCCTTCTTTTTGAGAGGACACTGTGTAGCGTAGTGACCAAGTTCACCACACCAGAAGCACTTGGTCTTCGAAACATCTTTCTTTTTCTTCCGCTGCTCCTGCTACCCTTAGATGTGAGGGCTGCATTCTCATCCTCCTCCTTGGGCTTCGTCCCACTGTTGCTGCTGCTACTATCAAGTTTGCACTTGACTAAGTCTCTCATCATCTCTTCCTGCTGAAGAGGGGCCCACATCCCTTCCCAATCTGACAATCTTTCTCTACCCAAGATGCTCTGGACAAATACTTGCCATTCTTCTGAGACTGAATTTAGAGCCAACCTCACCATCTCGGTAGGCTGAGGTGTTGACCCCACAACTGCCAACTCGTCTCAGGTCTCCTGAAGCTTTGCAAGGAACGGATCAATGTGTTCCCTCTTCTGCATCTACATGGATCTCATCTTCTGCTCCAAGTACATCTTTCACTGCTCAAAAGATCCCTGATATAGCGTGGACAAGGCATCCCACATCTCCTTGGTAGTACCTTTGCCTAAGATGTGACATACTACATGATCCTTCACTCCATCGAGGATCATCTGCTTGGCCTTCGCCATCTCTCCCTTGTACTTTTTCAGCAGATCTAGATCCGCAGGCTCAACTACCACACTGTCAACGTAGATCTTGAGAAAATGTTCATCCAAAAGGCATGACATCCCTTCCTTCCATATCACATAGTTGGATGCACCATCCAACCAATCCTGATCTCTCAACCCACTAGCTGCCATGTATGCCAATCGAAAAAGTTGAATGACCTCCTCTCTCCTCTGCGCTGCTGTTGGGCTAGCTTACGCACTCCCTGCTGGAGTCAATAGATCTGCTACCCCTTGTTACTGCTTAGCAAATGAGAATTTGAATTCCCTGGCTAGGAATTCTCTAAGGAAGAAATTCCATCAAGTGTCTCTCTTCTTCTTTCTGATGTTTTTCTGCCCAGCAATTGCTGCAGAAAATTGTGTCCCACCTGAACACTGCCTCTTCGCTGAAGCTGTTGCGCTGCTCCCTCTGACACTGGCAAACTTCGATCTGGAAGTCTTGCCTCTCTGTCGACTCACTCAGAGAAAGACCTTCCTTGAAAAATTTTCCCTCCTGGCCTGGATTGCATAATCCCTCAAAGGACTCAATTTGCTACCTACGCATCACTTCGACCCTCCTCTTCAACGTTGGGTTCTTCCAGATCTGCTCTCTTGCTACACTTGCAGCTCTGATACCATGTGAAAAATCGGTTACCTGATTGCTACTGCAGCAACTGATGTTAATTCTTCTAATTGTTAATTCGATTAACCAATTTACTTCTTGTGTGCTATGACAAATATCGAATTAAATACACTGCAGCCTACACATAAAAACTGCGGAAACTAAATACAGTACAGGAGAGAAATAAACATCACACACATCTACATAGCTATTTTTGGACAAATGTCCCCGGAAAAACCTAGTGTGGGAAAACCGGTGCAGCAGCTGAGGGTTTGTATTATTAAGCAGTAGTTTTCTAAATACAATCTCTGGATGCCTTGTTGGCTATCTAGTACAGAGAATATGACTGACAGAAGATTAGTGAGGAGTAGCTCACATTATCACTGGCAATCCCGACTAATCCAGCCACAAAATGGCTTGTCCCTTGCTGCCTCTGCGCAGTCACTACGTAGGCACAGCGTCACAGCTTCTAGGGACAACGCCACCCCTTCTGCTGATCAATTTGCCACTGAGACTTCGATTTTGTCCTCCCGTCTCACACCCTGGTTTCCGGCTTCCGGCTTCCGACTTCAGAAATCGACATCTCCAACAAAAATAGGGATCTCCTCAAGGCTCTACATTGCCTCTGCGTCAGCCTATGCTTGCTAGCGTAGCCTATGCGCTGCCACTCCCGGATATCTCTCTGCCTCCTCTGCTGAGTATTCCTGGATCAGGAGAAATCTCCAACCGAAATTATCGTTGCCCGTCACTACAAGAAATCACTTCGAATCTCTTTCTGGCAACTGCTGCGTTGCTCTCTTCAGAAATTCAATCTCTGATCTCCCACTCGATGTGTCTTCTAAGTGCCCATCAAGCCTCTTCTTATAATCCTTCTGTTGAGAACCAACAACCCAGATTAGATCCTAATCAATGGCTGAGATCATTTTGACTTGATCCTCGTCTTCTTCAAGAAGTTTCACCCACAGTTAGATTAATTCCCTTTAATTATTTTAATTCCCTAAGTTTAAACTTAGGTCTCCATTAAAAATAATTAATTATTTTAATAAAATTGCCTCGAGGTGGAATTTCCCCAAAAGATCTATGGGTATTGTGGAATGCATGTGTCCTAGCCTCTCTGCGAAATCTCGAGGCAAGAGCACAACCGATGCTATAGAAATCAACATATTGCGCTGCTCTGTGTCAGCCTCACTATGGCTCACTTGCCTTTCTGCAAATGCACTCATCGGAACTGAAATCCTTCCTCCAGCTTCACTGTCCCTGCCCCTCTCTCATTGCTTCGATCTCACTCGCTCTCTCTCCGGCAACTGATTGCTACTACTGTGGAAATCAATCGATCAAGAAATCGAACTGCTCAAGTGATTTCTCCAAGCCCCATCGACTTCTTCTTATAATCCTTTGTTGAAACTTCAACGGCCAAGATTAGATCTTAATTGATGGCTAGGATTAACTTAAAGTCGATACGTGTGAGTTTCTAGAACATTCACACCTTAATTTAATTAATTTTGGTTAATTAGTCATATTCCCTAAATTTAGACTTAAGAAATATTTAAAAATAGACTAATAATCTAATTAAGTTATTTCTAGGCGGAATTTCCAGAAACGATTTCTAGGTTTTGGAGATCTCATGTATTCTAGCCTCTCCACAAAATTTCAAAGCTAGAACACATCCAATGCTACAAAAACTAACAGAGGGAGCTAGACCACGCAACCAAAATCAGAGTTTCCCATGAAATACCATCCCTAAGGCCAAATGGTCCGTAAAAGAGATCCCAGGGAACTAGAATCCAAAGTTAATATCCAAAAAGGGACATAGGGGACAAGAGCACAGACCTAGCCCATTCTTTCCGCCAAATCCCCCCATTAATCGATGCCCAGAATTGTCCATGATAAGCAAACTACAATACTCAATTACCAAATGACAAGGCATACCTTTAGGTTCGGGAGGCCAACCTTCAAACATACAATTATGACAGATGGGTGAGGGACCACATGACTAGCTCAGGTGGCAAAGAAATGGCACAACGAGCTAGTTGGTGGCTGCAAGGCACTGCTGGCTGCCAGTTGAGGACCATCTTGGAGAAAAAAATTCTCCTAGAGATATCACCCACAAAATGGTGGGTAACATCTGGCTCCAACTAGGACGTGATCTCTCGAAGAAGTGGACGAAGCTACTCGAATGGGAGGTCACATGAACTCCAGCAATCTCTTGGTTATCGTAGACCTGTTACCTACACATATCAACAATTAAACGCACGGGGCAGCATCTTTTTCACGGTGTCTTATGATCACCCATGCTTAGTGTTAGGCTATAAAATCAACAAAAAAACAAAATATGCAAACTTTAATTTAAATGCATCTAATCTACCATGAGAAATATCATGAGGTTAGTCCTAACGAAAAATCAACATGCGATGCATCCTACTCTAACATGCATAACATACAATGTCAAGTCCTAGATATAATCATAGACCCAATGCAACCAACATGTCAATTGATCAATACAAGAATGCATGCTTCAATGATTATTTTTGCAACGGACCTAGCAATACAGATGGGAACAATGATATGAGGGGTTGCGAGGGAGGGAGGTGGGAAAAGAAGAGACCCACATGCCATAGAAAGGAACCCTGGAAGAAGGAAAAGGCACCAGTCGAGAGGACTGGATTTGATCCTCCAACCAAGAGATCGAAATGTCAATGACCAAGTATATGAATCTTTGGTGAAGAACTATCTCGAGCCTATCATCCTTAGGGTAAGGAGTGAAAGACTCAAACATGTTTAGGATGATACTATTTGGTCATTGGGAAAACAAAAAGTGGACCCGTCATCGTATTTGGGAAAAAGCCATGATTCTTGGTCCTTCATAGGGGAAAGCAACTCTTCATCAAGACTAGGGGAATGGACATCCTCACAAACATCTACTTCTGGGGCAGGGGAGGAATTCTCAAACATGAAGAAAAACCCTTTATCGGTGGGATGGCCTAGGGAAGCATCTTCCTCAATTTCTTCTATATTAGAGTCATCAAAATTTCCCAATATCTCGGAAGGCTCTTCTTTGATTGAATCATCTTGGAACATAAAGAAGAGACCTTTCCAACCACTAGGAAGGGCTTTATATGGACCAAAATTGTTATTCAGAAGAGGCAGAGCATTTTCTTCTTCCTTGAGCTCATTCTTATGGACTTGAGAAACCATGGGGTCTTCATTTCTATAATCATACCCAATTCCCCAATCAACAGCCCAAAAGTCACTCGTAGATTCTTCGTTTATTCGACTATCATGATCTTCCTTGAAATCCTCCCATTCTTCACTATATATTTGGTGTTGGTTAGGATGCCATTCATTCTCTTCTTTAGACGGGGAGGATTTTTCCTCCTTCATCCGTTCCCGACGAATGATCTCCAACATATTTACTACATGATTTTGATAAAATGCCTCAAGAAGAAGATCATCGGTAGGACTCTCTTTATATTCACTCTTCGTGTTAATGAGCCTTTCCGATTGCTCACAATAGTGGGAGAAAATCTCTTGGGAGTTATATGTGGCCATCAGTTTCCTGCAAGACTTTTCATATTCCATCATCCATTCTTGCAATGTTTGAGTGTTGTCAGGGTTGATATCTTCCTCATTATCCTTAGAGGACGTGCTTTCCAATTCATGAGTCTCCCCTTTGGCACCATCTTTAAAGTATGCATCAATAGGAGACTCTTCCTCAAGCATAAAACCATATTCAATAACTTCCTCCTCTCGAAGCGCCATATCTAACATTTGGGATATGTCTCCATAAGATTGGAAACTCAGTCGTTCATGCAACAAGAAGTGCGTAGTCAACATTGGAAGACAAGGAATACTTTTAGGTTTACATGACTCAAGCCAATCAATACTTGGGGCAATGGATAGGACAAACAATTCCATTTGGTCACACGGTTGAGTTATATTTTGCTTTGAAAGGTACCTTACGAATCTTACAACATGGTTGACTGCGGAATGTGAAACCCCATCGAACATTGGCATATTCTTCATGGATTTCGATGAAGGATCTCATGGGGTCCCTATCATATCTATGGCGGGAATATATGTTTTCAACATGTTGTTGGGTCCTTAATGACATGGGAGTCGCCAGGGTGAATGAAATTGCCCTAACAAATGCTTGCTTCACCCTACAAGCATTGACTTTGAAGTTCAATGAAGAAATAGGGCTTTGTTCTTCCAATGGATTCGCCAATAATGTTATGTCAATATGTCGTATGGGGAACCAAACACACGTTTCGTGTCCCAGAAAAGGCGCTAAAATGTTACCACTCAAACTAGTAGGGGGCATAAAAGGGATTCCTAAAGGGGCAACTGCTAGATCAAAGGGAAACAATGGAGGCCTAGCCCAATGTCGCCTCAACTAAGACTCCCTACTCTTTACGGACTTTCACCGATGGGAGGAGACCCGGTATATAGAAAGTCACTTGTGAAGGATGAATCAACCAAGGGATGTGAAGTGACCTTAATGATCATTTTCCTAGAAGGGGGGTAAGAATAGAACTTACTTGCTTGTTAAGCAAGGTACAAAGGTTTCTAGGATAAGAAGGTGAGGATTTGAGGTTTAGGTTAGAGGAATATGCCTTGTAAAGGAGTTGCCCAATCCAAAAATCCTTATTGTACTTGACTTCCAAAATGGTTCTTAAAGATTTGACTTTTCAAAGGTGTGGGACCACATGGGACCAAATGGACCCACCATAGCTTAAGGAGAGAGAATCTAGCAACCAATGATGATCTCAACCTAGACAAGGAAGGGTAAAGGATCAAAACAATAATTTACACTTAAAGGTGTCAAATTGATCCTATGAGGCACTAGCCTAGGGAACACCAGGGCAAAGTTTGATCTCGAAGCTAGGGCTTGGGTTATCTCACAACTCCACCGTTGGAATGGCTTCAAAATTGGAGAAGGCCTTGAGGACACAACAACGCAGTAGAGGCTAGGAGATCGAACTTTTTCTTGGGCTATTTTGTCGGGAAAATGATGCCCTAGGTGACCCAACTTGGCTAGACCTAGAAGAGAGAGGGAAAGGTGAAGGAAAGGTATTCTTTGAGTCATCACCTATTGGAGGATCAATGCCTTAGTCCCTTGAGGAGAATGGATTCAAGGGGAATAATGAGAAAGAAACTTCTATTTCGGTCAAGAAGGCCTTAAGGACAACTTCGCTTAGCCTTTAGGGCAAGAGGAAGAGACATCAAAGCTTTTATACTTCGCTTGGAAAAAGAGATGGCTTATCAAGATAAATTCACCAGTGGAATTATCCCTAGGAGATTTCATTCACATACATGGCCCAAACATTAAGAGATGTTATCTAGAAACAATAATTACACAAATTTGCAATTATGTAATGCAACAATTAGCCCTATTATAGCGAAAATCTCATTCAATTCATGACAAAAGTACAACAAGAATAGCATTAAAAGTGTGTGCTTACATGTAATAGAACATATCCAACTATCAATAATTTGACAATAAAGAAGCTCCAAGATAAAATACTCCAATCCAAACATCAAAACTCATCCCAGAGAAAGTGTGAAATTCTCTAAAGAGAAGAGTGATCCAATCCAAAGTGACGATACAAATGAATTCATGTCTCCTATTTATACACTCATTAGGAGTTCGAATTACCTAATTTGAGCCTACATTAGCCCATCAACTAAAATAATGTGCAAATAACTATCTATTGGTGACAAGCCCACCAAACTAGCTCATAAATAAAATAATAAGCCTCCCAAGAGGTCGAATGATCAATAATGCATGTTGTTGGGCTCTCTAAGAGGCCTGATGAAGTCCATAAGTGCCAAATGATGAGTTGGACTTCCAAAAGTAATGGACAAGGGGTTGGTCCCTTGTTCTCCACATAATAAACCTGTGGTGCTCCCAATGGTTGTGAGGGCACACAAGTGACCTCATGGGTCTCCAAGTAAGTCAAAGATGCCTATAGACCATTTGTAAGGGCTCAGATGATGGTGTAGGTGATGCCACATCATCCTACAAGTCGTGGGTCAGCTGCCAAGTGCATGGTACATCTGTGGGGCTGGCTAGGCAAAGGTGAACCACGTGCATCATCCTCGTCCGATAGATGAATCTCGAGCAATCTTTGAACATATCTGGGGATCCATGGAGTGTTGTCTTCTGTTGTGGAGGCCCATTGAGCTCAACACACATCTTACATGTGCCAATATAGCCCTCTAAAAGGTTAGGACCCCTTATAGGGAGACCAAACCCAAGATGAAAACCACCTGCAATCCTACATAAGATACAATGCTTCCCCTAGCCTTCCAATACAACGAGTCATCAAGGAAATCGAGTAAAAGAGCTTACAAACCATGGACCACAGGTGGGGACTTCATAATGGCCTGCCCTTCCATAATGGCCTTTGGCATGTGCTAATGTCTCCAAGCTTCAAATGGGGTTAACCAATTATCCCATTAAGTGGTTTCTACTTTTAAATGGGATAATATATCCAAGGTACATCCTTTAAAAGGTGGTGGCATGTGATAAAGAGGTAAATGGAGTAAGGAATGAGAAGGGGCAGCCCTAGGCCACATGCTGGGGTACAAGAGTAGCTAGTAGAAGGGAAGCCCACACTTGGGTTTATAATGTATAGAAGGGAGCAATCATGGTACATGAGGTGCCCCGACCTTAATTTTTCCACCCTTCTTTATATGTCTTTTGCCTTTTATGATTTTTCTTCACTTAACTGCTCGAGGCTCAAAGGGTAAGAGCATGATGTGTGAGATATAGCAGTGGATACCCCCTTTTATGGTAGGACGGTTCATTGCCCACCAGGGGTTGGGACAATCATGGGTTCCTATATGATGCAGGAGGCTGATAGAACCTGTAGGAACCAGGGTGATGGCCATGATGATGGGGTAGAGCTCATGTATTGGCTTTTTCCCATGTGCTAAATGTGTTTGTCCCGACCATCTTTTGCATTTTGTGGTACATTTTCCTGTTGAATGTGGCCAATTGTGCTTTTACTTTTCTTTTTATCTGCATCAACCTTTTAGGCATCATTCCAACACTGACCCAAGGTGTGGGCAATGGGAATGGGAGAGCTAGCCCTATGTGGACCCAGGTGGGAGAAACGATAAATGGGGTAATAATGTGTGGAAAGGGGGTAATAAATGCAAATGAGGAAGCGGGACCACGCAACCAAAATTAGGGTTTCCCATGAAATACCACCATCCCTAAGGCCAAATGGTCAGTGAAAGAAATCCCACTGGACTAGAATCCAAGGTTAATATCCAAAAAGGAGCCTAGGGGACAAGAGCACAGACCTAGCCCATTCTTTCCGAAAAATCCCCCCATTAATCCATGCTTAGAAGTGTCCATGATAAGCAAACTACAATACTCAATTACCAAATGACAAGGCATACCTTTAGGTTCGGGAGGCCCACCTTCAAACATATGATCATGACATATGGGTGTGGAACCACATGGTTGGTTCAAGTGGCGGAGAAATGGCAAAACGAGCTAGTTGGTGGCTGCAAGGGGTTGCTGGTTGAGGACCGTCTTGGAGAAAAAAAATTCTCCTAGGGATATCACCCACAAAATGGTGGGTAACACTACCTATTGACCACGTGCTCTGCTTGGGCTGCAAAGTCTCCCTCTGAATCTGCAAGCTCCCTCTAGAACTTGACTCCCTGAAAGTCTCTAGAACCTGGACTTTCTTCTTTGGAACCTGGACCTTCTTCTTTGGAACCTGTACCTACCCTTCTGAAGCCTGAACTTGCCACTGCTTCCCTAGAACCTACTCCTAGTCCTCCTGCTTCTTCTTCCCATGTTCCCTAGGCTTGCCCATCAGCCTGTATAGACCATGCTCTCTAACTCCAAGCACAATACAAGTGGAGCTAAAGCCTCTAGATCTGAGTCTTGCCTTCCCATCCTGGAACAAGACCTCAAATCGAGATGGATCGGTACATACCAGAAGGTCCTTGATGGATTTGCACAGTTGAGATGGCTTGCTCAATAATGGATGTTTGACCTCATATGCTTGTTGACATAGTGCTCTTCCCTTAGGTGTTGGACTTCTCTTGATAGTTTGGTGGACAACTTTCATTGGGGCCCCATGAAGGATCCACTTGCTTGGAGAGCACCCTTCATGGGATGTCATGTCCCCAATAAATTATTTTGCTAAGTAAACTCTCCTTTTTGCAATTTTGGTGTTGAGAAAGTATTTTGGTAGGAAAAACTTAGAAAAAGTGGGTTGAGGGAGTCCCTACTTGATTTTTGGAGGAAATGAGCTACAAAACATTAGAAAAAGAGAAATTTATTTAGTAGTTGGATGTCGAGGCCACCCACAAAGGGGAATTCAAACCCCTTAGGAAAATCGAACCAAGGGAGAAGGAGGGAAGAGAGGGATTTCAAACTAGTGGAGCCCACAAGGAGAAAAGGGAGTAGCAATTATAAATATAGGAGAAGAGCCTCATTTTGGGATATTTTGCAATTTGAGATCTGAACTTGAGTTGCTTGAGTTGTTTAGCCAAGTTGACCAGTGCTGTTAAGCACAAGGGATTTCCAAGCGGAAATTCCATCTCTTCCTTCGATGAACTTCAATTGTCACCCTAGGAGAGAATTTGGGGAGTTGATTCCAAACAATTGAGTTATTTCACAGGATTCTTTTAGTTGGTGCGAGCTTCCCATAGGGCGCAAAAGAAAATTTGTGTGGCTGAGAGAGGCTAGCATACAGTGGATTTTTGGCCAGAGATTTTGCATAGATTTTCCCTCTACGAGTATGAGTTTTCCCTTTGAGATTTGCAGGGCTGAAAGAGCTGCCAATTGGAGGGTCAAATTTGTCTATTTCAGGGCCTACATAGGGGTCATTGGCCACCTGTTGCGCAATCATAGAAAGCAGCAGCTAGTGTGGGTGGAACAAGGAGAAATAAGGAGGTTTAGAGCAGGGTTGCGAGGGAGAGGCTCCCCCCCCTGAACCTGCCCACAGAGCATGCTCCTGAAATCGCTCCCGCAGGGAGCAAATTTCAAGAGTGACCCCAGGAGCAAAATTTTTGCTCCCTAGCCATTTTTGCAAAAAAAAAAAAATTGCAGTAACATTCCAAATGCAATTTTTTTCAAAGAAACAAATATTTTTTAGTGGGGTAGCCTAATGATCAAGCCTAATCTTCATTTTCATTCTTTTACGTAAATTTTTAACATTACCATGAAATGACTCAAGATGTTTAAGAGTGGTTCCGACCTCATTGGATTTCATATGGAGAAAGTAGAATTTTAGATCTCATTCAAAATCCAGCAGACTTATTAATTTTTCAGGATTTCAAGATTGGGGTGATTGCAATGTTTCCATTGGATTTTGTCATGTATTAGGGTATGGAACTCGTATTTAATCAAGAGCACCAATCCCTCTATGTACCTTGATGTTAGTGACATTGGTTGTCGAACTCCTCTATCATGACCCTACTAAAAATGTACCCATCAGTCAAACAAAATATTGACTTGACATGCTATGTTTTTTCTATCTTATGCTAATGCTTAGAGGGTAATATTAATGACAAAGATGCGAAGGTGCGAAAAGGTGTGAAGATTGTTGCCAAGAAGTCAAAGAGAATGTGAGTTTGGGAAGTCTAAGGAGACAAGGAAAATCGAAAATAATGGTGTCTCTCTCTCTCTGTGTTTCGTGTCCTAGATTAGGAGATCGAAGTCTTCCAAGTTTCACGCTTGTCGAAAGCTGCCAGGTGCCGTAAGTTGCAGGGAAGAGGTCGAAATTTTGGGAGGTTGACTTGGTGTTGAGGGAAGGTTTGGTCTTGATCTAGGGTGAAGAGTCTCAAAGAATACTATTGAAAGGAAGAATTATCTTGACTGGATTTTCCTCTCGTAGGGGGTTTTGCCCTGGCATGTGCCTACATCTAGTCTCTATTGTTTTATGTGTTGTTGTTTTTGGTAATTGCTTGATGAACTAAAGAAAGAAGATATAAAGAATCTTAATAATAAGAAACATCACAAGTAGTTATCGAGATCAAGAAAATCTTTACTGCCTTTACAGATTCAAAGGCAATGACAAAAATACCTCTGGATATTAATGCTTAGAGGGTGATATTAATGACAAAGATCCTGATTTTCCAACAAGACTCAAAAATTAGACATTTCTCGTGGCGGCAAGAGGCCCAAGCATTAGCAATAGATAATAGATTTACTTGTCTTTTCTAGTTTCTAGTAGCTTTTATAACTGTTGACTCTTTCATATTTATTGTGGTATTTTATGTAAACAATATATGACAATTTAAGTTTGAAGTTTGAAGTTGGCAATTATAACTCATTGGTAATGAATTATGAATATGATGCTTCGTGAAAGTTGAAAGTTGTTTCATTTCATTTCATTTTATAACATTTCATTTCATGTTAGATATTCTTTGTTGTAATGGTTACACTTAGCTTACAAGTACAACTTTGGTGATCAATGATGATAAATATTATATATTGAATTTTGAAAACTTGAAATTTTAAGATTGATGAATCATGAGACTCAATATGTTGTATGTTACTAACTTGTGGGCGTGGTTGATGACAATTATAACTTCCAGATGATTGATGTTATATGGTTCAATCTATGTTTTTATGTTGTTTTAATCTAATTCATCATTCTACATGCTTTTGTTGACATATATGCATCAAAATATATATATATATATATATATATATATATATATATATTCGCTCCCGAACCAGGAGCTTTTCAATATGTCGCTCCCACCCCCGCTCCCAAATAACCTTGGTTTAAAGCAACTATTTGCAGTGAACTTGGAGGAGAATTTTCCAGCAATTATTCAAGCCATTTTACAGCAATTTCTTCTCTACAGCATTTCCAGCCAGCCAATTACAGCCACATGCATTTCTTGGGATCACCCAAGCACTTTGGTTTCATCCCAAACCCTTTCCGGTTTTTGTGGGTTTATTGAGAGGAGGCTCCAATTAATTTGGCTGAATTTTTTGAGCACATTTGAGGGCCCAAACACAAGGTCAATTCCAGCCAGTAGGAGCAGTTTTTACCAGGCAGTGCGCAGTTTTTCTGGGGAACCTTTTCGACACTTGGAGCTATTGTATTGACACTTGGGTTTTGCCATAGCTTGCAGTAGCAAGCCTAGGTTCCATTCCTATCATTTGATGTACCTATATTTTCAAATTAATACCATGGCTCAGATTTTTTACTCCATTTACTGTGTTTACTGAATTATGGTTGTGTTTCAAAAATTTTATTTGTTTTATGCTAGTGCATGTATTTGATATTCGTTGTATTTCCTAGTTAGGAACATTACGATGGTATCAGAGCATGTTCTTGGCCAATTGTGGGCAAAATTAGCAGGTGATGCCACATAGGTACCAACGAGCATAGAAGCGGAGGAAGACGTAGAGGAAGAGGTCATGGTAGAGAAGAAGAGCTTGACCATTTTTCAAACACAGAGCTTGATAACACTAGAGAACGCATGGACAACCAAGGGGTTGTGAAAATTTCTGAATTTAACAAACCATAAATCCTACTGCAGTAAGTTGATTTGCATTACCTACTTGTATTCTTCATTTTAACAAGTTATTTTTAGAAATATTCAGAAAATATTAATGCAAATACACTGCAGCCTACACCAATATACAGATCAAGTACTGAAAAAAATGAGACAACCATACAAAGGACACTTATTTTTGGGCTAAACGTCCCCGGAAAAACCCAATGTGGGAAAACCGGTGCAGCCGATATGAGGGTTTTATTATTAAGCATATTTCTAAATACAACTAGGGTGCCAAATTCAGCTCACCCAACAGAGAATAAACCCGACGGAAGTACCTCTATTCGGAGACAGATATTTTGGTGAATCCAGCAACTGGATGAACAAACCCTACGGGTGACTGCGCTGTCCCCAGTGTTGTGCAGCAATGGTTGCTCCAAGCTCTGCGCTGGAACTGCATCACCTCTTCTAGGAGTTGCGTCACCCTCCCAGTGAGCCTTCCCGGCTCAGAAACCAATTTACTGAACTACTGCTCGATCTGCCTCCTCGTACTTCTTGAGAGGATCAGCATCAACCAGACCAGCAACCGTCCTCAAGGCATAATCCTTGATGCAATTTTTATCCAAAACTGCCAGGATCCTAGCCTTCCAGATGACGAAGTTGGATGCTCCATCCAACCTATCTTGATCCCTCGGCCATCTGCTCAAAAGAACACTGAACTGGTTCTCTTCTCCCTCTTTTGTTGCTGCCCTAGCAAAACTCGGATCTGGATTTCTTTGGAGCTAGAAATCCTCTAAAGAACAAGCTCCCTTTGAATTTCGATTTCCTTCACGGAAATCCTTCTACCAACCACTATCGAACCACTCCTCTCTCATCTCTCTCTGCTGCTGCTCAGCACTGGATCTAGATTTCTTGGCAAGAAATGTTCTGAGGAACTGATTCCCTCTAATTTGCTTCTGCCCCACTAGGTATTGTTCTGCACCAACATAATCAACACCCCACCAGCAACTCCAGATAAAATCTGCGTTGCACCCCCAGCAACTGGAAAACCGAGACTCAACAGCCTCTGCGTTGGCCCAATAACCACTGCGCTACCCTCTGCAGCAACAGCATCACCCAATCACTCACGCAGGCTCTGCGTGAGCCTCCCTTGGTGACTGCGTCACCCCTCCTCTGCTCTCTTGGCCTGAAACTGCGTTCTCTCGGGACAACTGTCTTCACGCACAGATTTTCCTCTGTCCTTTCGTTGATGGCTTCAGTCCTCCTTGATTTGCAATCGCTCTGATACCATGTGAAAATTTATGAATCTAACAAACCAAAAATCCTACTGTAGTAAGCTGATTTGCATTACCTACTTGTATTCTTCATTTTAACAAATTATTTTCAGAAATATTCAGAAAATATTAATGCAAATATACTGCAACCTACACCAATATACAGATCAAGTACTGAAAAATAAATGAGACAACCATACAAAGGACACACTTATTTTTGGACTAAACGTCCCCGGAAAAACCCAACGTGGGAAAACAGTGCAGCAGATATGAGGGTTTTATTATTAAGCAGATTTCTAAATACAACTAGGTTGCCAAATCCCGCTCACCCAACAGATAATAAACCTGGTAGAAGTACCTCTATCTGAAGACAAATATTTTGGCGAATCCAGCAACTGGATGAACAAACCCCATAGGTGATTGCGTTGTCCCCAGTCCTGTGCAGCGATGGCTGCTCCAAGCACTGCGCTGGAACTGCGTCACCCTCCTAGTGAGACTTCCCGGCTCAGAAATCGAATTGTTGAACTGTTGCTCAATCTGCCTCATAGAAACCCCAGCGTTGCCTCTCAATGACTGCGTCAGCTCCTCTAGCCTCTACGTCACCCTTCTGGAGCTGCGTTGTCTCTCCTTGGCACTGTGTTATCTCTTTGCTATGTATTCTCAGCCCTGGACTGAAGTCCCTCTGCCGAACTACCCCTCTCTGCACTAGAAACTTACTCTGAAATTCTCAGGAAACCACGCCCCAAAATTTCGAACTAGCTCAAGTGTTGCTCTCCCTGTGTGTGTTCTGCCACTGACTCCAAGCCTTCCTTCATACTTTTCCTGCTGAAAAATCAATGGTCGTGATCTAATCTATAATCAGCGACTAAGATTAAATTAGACTTGATTCTCGTCTCTTAGAAGCTTCTCACCATTATTTTCATTAATACCCACTAATATTTTAATTTTCCTAAGTTTAGACTTAGGAACCCCATTAAAAATATTAATTATATTAATAAAATAAAATCCAGGTGAAATTTCACCAAACAATTTCTGGGTCTTGGAGATCTCATGTGTTCTAGCCCCTCCAAAAAATTTCGGAGCTAGAGCACATCCGATGCTACCCAAAAATCAACAGGGGCAACGAGTAGCCTAGGCAGAATGGGTTGGATCCATTGCTAGAAGAGTTGGTGAGGTCGAACCTGTAGATGGTGAGGTAGAATCAGCAAGTTATAGACATGATGCGGCAGATGTTGGGTCTACAATTTCAAAACTTACAAGGAGAGCCACAAGAAGGGGCCAATGATGGAGAAGGTGAGTCTAGAATAGGATAACAGAGCCATGTGCGTGCACGCACAAACCAGCAGTCGAGTACTCACTCTTATGGCCAGACTGCTAGACCCAGGATGTCTCACTTCCTAGAGGAACCGGAGAGGGAGAGAGAGTCAGATGCATTTGCTGAGCTGATGAGATCTTTCACTGATGCAGTTGATGAGTATGAGGCATTGGGTCCTAAGGTCAGGAGGATCCTATCCTTTGGTGACTACTGCCACCTAAAGGAGAAGTACAGACCAAGGAGCACCTTTCAGAGGAGGACAGCAGCATCAAAACACGGACACTTAGAAGCTGGCAGGGAAGGTGATATTGTCCAGCTTTGATGGATCAAATAAGAATTCAACTACAGCGTGGATCCAGAAGCTCGATACATACCTTCATCTGCATCCCATGCAAGAGACAGATGCGATCAAATTTGCCACTCTACACCTATACGAGGATGCGCAGGAGTGGTGGTACCACAGGTTGGTCACACTGGGGCATGCTTCCATTAAATCATACACTAAGTTTATGAGGAGGTTGGTGGAGAGATTTGACAGGAAGGACCCCAAGTTACACTTCAGGGAATTGGCCAACCCGAAGAAGAAAAGCAGTGTCGAGGCATATATGGCAGAGTTCTAGAGACTAGATGTTATAGTCTCTAACATCATAGAGATGAGGCATATCATGTTGTTCATTGAGGGGTTGGCAGAGCCACTACATGGTTGGGTGAGAGCTTACAGGCCGGTGTCATTACAGGATGCCATTAACCGGACCAGGTACATGCTTGATGCAATTCCGAAGACCAGGACACTAGTACCACCCAGGCCTACCTTTCCTCAGAAAGGTAAGGATATTAGACCTCCTTAGAACGAGTGGACAGGGCGAGGGCAGCTGGATGATGAGACTAGGAGAGACCTCCAAAGGAGGAAGTTATGCTTTACATCTCAGGAGCCATGGGCAGCAAGGCACAGGTGCACCAAGGGCAAGGCCCATTACATAGAGGTGTTTTCAGACAGTGAACCAGAGGATGTGGATGAGTCGGAGATAGATGGAGGTGATCCAAGGGCAAGGCCCATTACATAGAGGTGTTTTCAGACAGTGAAACAGAGGATGTGGATGAGTCGGAGATAGATGGAGGTGATCGTGGGCCACAGACTATGGGAGGACCACCACCCACTCCCAGAGGAGGCCCACCTCTACCCACTGGAGGGGTTATTGCTTCGCTTCGGGGAGTTCCAAAGTACTTGACATTGAGGATCAGGGGCAGCAAGTGTTGATGTTAGTGGACAGTGGACCTACCCACAATTTCATTAATGCGCAGATGGTGAAGTGTAGAGGAATACATATAGAGGCTTTTGAGGGATTCTTAGTGTTGGTGCCAGGAGACAAGACCATGCAATGCACGAGATATGTTCCCAGTTTGACCTTGACCATGGGGAACTACTCGGTGACAGATCATTTCTTTATAGTTGATGTGTCGAAACCAATGTGGTGATGAGTGTCTAGTGGTTATATTCCCTAGGGCGTGTCGCTACTGATTGAAAGAAGCTAGAGATGGCGTTCATGGGGCCAAATGGTCAGTTGGTAGTACTGAGAGGCATGCATTCATACCCACCACAGACTGTGTCAACTCACAGGATGGACGTTGATTTGAGACATGGAGAAATAGCATAGGCAGTAGAGTTACGTATCTCAGAGTCGGGGAAGCAAGGGCAACAGCCACACCTAGATATTTTAGCACTATTAGAGAAGCATCAAGCAGTGCTCTGAGACATTCCCCCAGACCGTCCACTAGATGGAGGCTTTGAACACACCATAGAGTTGGAGGAGGGGGTGAATGCAACCATTACCACTCCCTACAGGCATCCCAAAGCATATCGGGATGAGATTAAAATTGTTATTCAGGAGTTGTTGGCATTGGGGCACATTAGGCCCAGCTCCAGTCCCTTTGCTTCTTCAGTGGTGTTGGTGAAGAAAAAGGATGGGATGCTTCGCATGTGCGTTGACTACAGGACCTTGAAAAAGAAGACGCTAAAGAACCGGTACCCAATTCCATGCATTCATAAGTTGATGGACAAGCTTAGAGGAGCTAAGTACTTCTCTAAGATAGACTTGCGTTTGGGATACCATTAGATTCAGGTGAGAGAGTCAGATATCGTGGACACTGCATTTTGGTGCCACTATGGGCACTTTGAGTTTTTGGTGATGCCCTTTGGGCTAACAAACGCACGAGTGACCTTCCAGTCTTACATGAACCTTGTGTTCTGCAAGAAATTCCGCACATCCGTGCTGGTGTTCTTTGACGACATTCTGATATACAGTAGGACTTGGGATGGGCACCTGTAGTACTTGGAGGAGGTCCTGCGCATCTTGGAGAAGCAGCAATTCCACGCCAAGATGTCCAAGTGTGAGTTTGGGTTGACAGAGATGTTGTATCCAGTGTTGCACGAAACGCCACCCCAAGGATCCAAACCAGGAATCGCGTCCCGTACGGATCCGTGGTCGAATCCGCGGTTCGGAATTTCAGAACCGCAGATCGAGCCGACGAAGACGGTTCCTAGAAATTCGAAACCGTGCTGGCACGATCCGCGGTTCTGGATTTCCGAACCGCAGATCCGACGAGGAGTTCCAAAGGGTTCCATAGGATTCTAAATCTGTTTTTTATTTTTTCTTTGACTTAAGTTGGGTTGGGGCTTCTCAAACAATCCCAAGGTGCTCCCTTGATGCTCCTTACATGCTTCCTAGATGCTCCCTCATGGTAATGCTAAATTCTTAAAGTAAAAGTGACATTCTCCTTTATTTTTCATTTTCATCCTTTTACTTAAATTTTTAACATTACCATGAAATGACTCGGGATGTTTGAGAGTGGTTCCAGCGTCATCGAACTTCATATGGAGAAAATAGAATTTCATATCCTATTCAAAATTCCGCAGACTTGTGTGATATTACCACTTAGCAATATTGCTAAGGGGAATATCAATCTTGCCCAATTTTGTCTAATTTCATGTTTGCACTTAGGAGATGCGGGTTCAGAGGTTCCACATGAATTTTGGGATTAAGTGGGGGCCCAAACATTCGGAAGGAAGGGAAATATTGCAGCTCTAGTGGAGCGTGGGGGCCACCCCATGGAGAATTACGGCCCACATGTGGAAGATGCTCTCATTGGAGAGAAGTTGGTGTGGAAAGTCGAGCTAGGCCCACATGGGCATCTTCGAGGCTCTTTGATAAATAGAGCAAGAGGCACTCATTTTGGTCATTCAATCATCTATTCAGAAATTGTGTCTTTGACATAGCACGCTTGAGCTGAAGCCAAGTCTGCAGTGTTGTTTAGCACACGTGTCTCTGAGCGGAGATCTCAACCCTTGCTTCAATGGACTTCAAGTGCCAGCCCAAGGAGGGAGTCCTACATATACCAGTTCGTACCAGCAGCAGGGAGTGTGAGTTTGTGGAGAGGATTGGCAGCAACAACACAGGGATTCGCAGTTCTTGGAGGAGGCACCCTTGGAGGTTGAGGAGTGAAGGGAGTTAGGGGTTGAAACTTGAGGTAGAGTCCGAGGAAGTTTTGTTGGGGCTTTTCCTGCATTTTGGCGGAGCAGCAAACGCAGCATTTGCTGCAGGTTACATCTTATGTTTGGGGAGGAGGGCCAAGCATTTGGGGTCAATTTTAGAGTCTCAAAACTAGGACAAACCCCTTCTGGGTTTTTCTAAGATTATTGAGGAGAGGCCAAGATTAATTTGGCAAAATTTTATGGGCAGATTTGAGGGGTCAAAAAGGGGCCCCAGCCAGATGAGCTAGGGGAAAATTGGGCTGAAATTCCAAGGTCAACATTTGGCCAATTACTTCGTGGGTTGTTGTGGGTTATTGGTGGAAAGCCCAGGGTTAATTTCCCATAATTTTCTGAGCATCTGAGGAGGCCCTAGAAGCATTTCTTTGCAGCCAGCAGCATATTTTCTAGTTAGTTTTAGCACAAAGCCGAGAGAGAGAAGTAACAGATTTGAGAGAGATTTCTTATTGTTCATTTGGGCTTAGCTAGCTTGCCTTGAGCAAGCACAGGTGCACTCTTTCCAGCAGCACATTGTACCCTCCTATTTATTAACAAAATGACTCAGATCAGCACAGTTCATGGAGATTTCTGGTTGTTAAATGTGCTGTAAATTTTTGTATATGTTTCTGCTATGTTTGCTTATTTAACATTGTATATTTCCATTAGGAATATTACAACTAAACAGTTTTCAGGAATTCAAGATCAATGGGATTGTGGCATTTCATTAGATTATATCATGTATGAGGGTATGTGATTAGCATTTAATCAAGAGCACCAAGCCTTATATGTACCCTGGTGTTGGTGGTGTTAATTGTTGAACTCCTTTGTCATGCTCTTAGCAAAAAATTTACGTTTCAATCAAGTCAGAATCATCGATCAAACACGTTAAGCTTTTTCTACCATATTTTAAGGCTTGGATTAGGTAGTTTGATCAAAATTGGGCAATGTTGATTAATATCCATAGACAATCGAGGTAGAGGCAAAGGCTAGACAAGAGGAGAAGAATCTATATTCTAGATGGTTGATTATCTAAATGGTTGATGCTCGAATAATTAATCATTAATGTACAATGGATGCCATATCTATCTTGATTTATGTACAAATATGCATGCCTCCATATCTTCTACAACTAATTTGGTATTTTGGAATTTTTTTAATATAAATGCAAAAAAAATATAAATATATATATAGACTCTTCTGAGATGCTTCGCCTCCTAGATTTTTGGGAAATGACGCTTCCGCGTCTCCGCTTCCAAAAAACGTCCCCGCTTCATGCAACACTAGTTGTATCTGGGCATGTGATTAGGGAGGATGGAGTTAGAGTTCATCAGGGGAAGATCAGGGACATTCTGGATTGGCCTAAGCCCAGGAATGTGACAAAAATTTGAGGATTCTTGTGTATATGTACCTACTACAGGTGGTTTGTGAAGGGGTTTTCTCAATTGGCAGCACCCCTAACAAATTTGACAAACAAAGGGGCATTTGAGTGGACATACGTGGCACAAGAGGCTTTTGAGCACCTCAAGAGGGTGATAAGCAGTTGTCTAGTCTTGGCCTTACCTAACTTTTCGCAGCCCGTGTGATGCATCTGGAGAGGAATTAGGGTGGTTTTGATGCAGGGAGGTAATCTGATTGCATTCAAGAGTCGAAAGCTACAGAGCCATGAGAGGTTGTATTCCATACATGATAAGGAGATGTTGGCCATTATGCATGCTTTGGCCAAGTTTCGGCAGCACTTGGTGGACAATCGGTTCAAGGTGAAGACTAATCACAATAGTCTTCAATTCATTTTGGAGCAGAAGGAGCTTCAGGAGAGGCAGCAAAAATGGGTCAACAAGATCCAAGCTTATGACTTCGAGATAGAATATGTCAAAGGCGAGCAGAACATAATGGCAAACGCCCTATCCCGGAGGTCCGCGACACTCTCGCTAATGGACATCACTCAAGACTGGAAGGTGCAATTGCTATTGGAGTACTCCTAAGATCGGTAAGAATGTGAGATCTTGGAGGGCATTGTTGGGGATGACAGGTACAGGGTGATGAACGAGGTGATTTACTACAAAGACAAGATCTATTTGGTGCCAGGCTCACAGTTGCGGAAGAAAATCTTATAGGCAGCTCATGACTCACCCTTGTCTGGACATCAAGTGTTTTTCAAAACATACCAGACTATCAGGGAGCGCTTCACTTGGAGAGGCCTCAAGGAGGACATTCTGAGGCATGTACGAGAGTGTGATGTTTGCCAGAGGAACAAAGGGGAGTAGACACATTTGGTTGGCCTACTACAGCCCATTCTTATTCCACAGAGGAACTAGGAGACTGTCTTCATGGATTTCATCACCGGCCTTCTAGTTGCACAAGGGCATGATTGTATCTACGAAGTGGTGGACGGGTTGACCAAGTTTGCTCATTTCTTTGCTATCATATCCAGGTCCTCAGCTTCACAGGTAGTTGAGCTTTTATTCGGAGAGGTATTCAGCCTGCATGGTCTTCCAAAGACCATCATCGGTGACCAGGGTAGCAGGTTTATGGGGGCATTTTCACAGGAGTTGTTTAGATTGGTGGGCACCGAGCTCACTCCCAGCACTAGCTACCACCCTTAGATAGATGGGCAGATGGAGATCGTGAATAAATGGTTGAAGTGGTACTTGCAAAACTACGTGACAAAGCAGCAACACCCATGGGTGAAGTGGCTACACCTTGGAGAGTACTGCTACAACACCACTCACCATATGTCCATCAGAATGTCACCTTTCCGTGCCCTTTATGGTTATGATGCATTATCTTTTGCTGACATGGTTTTTGGAGACAACCAAGCCCCTGGGGCAAAGGATTAGACGCAAGAGAGCCAAGAGATCCTGAGGGCTCTCAAAGACAACTTGCATACAGTACAAAGCCAGCATAAGATGTATGAAGAAAAACACCGGGTTGAGAGACATTTTGAGGTTGGGGACTTAGTTTTCTTGCATCTTCAGTCATACAGGCAGTCTACACTGAAGCAGAAGAGAGTTGAGAAGCTCAAACCACGTTTTTACGCGTTGTACAGAGTGACCAGGTGGGTTGGAGAGGTAGCTTATGAGCTAGAGCTCCCACCAGGGAGAAAAGTAGACATTGTGTTCCATGTGTCTTGCCTAAAAAAGGCCTTGGGACAACAAGTGACAACTGCCACAGAATTGCCTCCTTTGGATGATGAGGGGCACTTGGTTTAGTACTGGAGGCTATTTTGAAGGTGAGAGAGAGGAAGCTCAGGAACAGAACCATCATGGAGTTTCTTGTCAAATGGAAGGACCTACTAGTGGAGGATGCCACATGGGAGGGAGAACAGGGTCTACAGCATCCAGCATTACAATTGCTTGAGGACAAGCAACTTTTGGGCAGGGAGGACTGCCATGTCCCTAATAAATAATTTTGCCAAGTAAACTCTCCTTTTTGCAATTTTGGCGTTGAGAAAATATTTTGGGATGTAAAACTTAGAAAAAGAGGGTTGAGGGAGTCCCCACTTAAGTTTTGGAGAAAAGAGTCTACAAAACATTAGAAAAAGAAAAAATAATTTAGTAGTGGGATGTGAGGACCATCGACAAAGGGGAATTCGAACCCCTTTGGAAAATTGAACAAAGGGAGAAGGAGGGAATAGAGGGAGTTCGAACTAGTGGAGTCCGCAAGGAGAAAAAGGAGAAACAATTATAAATAGCGGAGGAGAGCCCCATCTTTGGATCTTTTGGCAATTTGACATATGAACGTGAGTTGCTTGAGTTGTTTGGCCAAGTCGACTAGTGTTGTTGAGCACAAGGGATTTCCCAGCGAAAATTCCATCACTTCCTTCGGTGAACTTCAAGTGTCACCCTAGGAGAGAATTTGGGGAGTTGATTCCGAGCAATTGAGCAGGTATTTCACAGGATTCTTTCAGCTTAGGCCGAGCTTCCCATAGGGCGCAGAAGAAAATTCGTGGGGCTGAGAGAGGCTAGCAAATAGTGGAGTTTTGGCCGAAGATTTTGTAGAGATTTTCCCTCAAGGAGGACGAGTTTCCACTTGGATATTTGCAGGGGCTAAAAGAGTTGCCAATTGGAGGGCCGAATTTGTCTATTCCAGGGCTTGCCCAGGGGTCACTGGCCACCTACTGCACAATCATAGAGAGCAACAGCTAGTGGGGGTGGAACAAGGAGAATTAAGGAGGTCTATGATAGTTATTTGCAGTGGAGTTGGAGGAGGATTTTCTAGCAGTTGTTCGAACTTCAGGGCATCTAACAACAGTTTCTTCTCTACAACATTTCTAGCCAACCATTTAGTGCCACATGCATTTCTTGGGATCACCCAAGCACTTTGGATTCAGCCCAAACCCTTTCCAGGTGTTTGTGGGTTTATTGAGAGGAAGCTCCAGTTAATTTGGTTGAATTTTCTGAGCACATTTGAGGGCCCAAACACAGGGTCGATTCCAGCCAGCAGTAGCAGTTTTTCCCAGGCAATGCGTAGTTTTTCTAGGGAACCTTTCCGACACTTGGAGCTAGTGTATTTGTTGATTTGGGGTAGCATCGGATGTGCTCTAGCCATGCAAATTGGTGGAGAGGCTAAAGCACATGAGATCTCCAAGACCCAGGAATGACTAGGATAGATTGTACCCAGTTTGGGAGATACTAAAATAATTAATATTTTTAATATAGTTCCTAAGTTTCAACTTAGGAAAAATAAAATATTAATGGGTACTAATATAAAACTAGGTTAGAAGGTTCCAAAAGTCATGGATCAAGCCAAATCTAATCTTAGTCGTTGATTAGAGATTTAATCTCGGCCATTGAAGGACCAGCGAGAAAAGTATAAGAAGAGGCTTGAGGGTTAGTTGGAGAACACACCAGAGTGATCAGTCATTCATTTTGCTAGAGCGGGGTTGTTAAGCAAAGTTGAATCAGTGATCAGAAGAAGGGGCAGTGAGTACGAGGCAGAGAGGCAGAGAGAGTACTGAGAGACCAGCGCAAAAGCAGAGAGAGCGAGAGCAGTAGCCAGTCCAGGCTATGCAGTGCCCAGCAGAGACAGCACAGAGGCTAGAGGGACTACGTCATCCACGCAGAGACTGCTGGAGTGACACAGAGGGTCCCAGAGGCTGCGCAGTGCCTCAGAGGGGTAACGCAAAGGGTCCTGGGGTTGACGCAGGTCAATAGAAGGCTGACGCAGAGGCCAGAAGGGCCAGCACTGAGCATCAGTTGTGTCAGAGAGGGTTTCGTGGGACAGGTTTTCTGAATACCTGTTTCCAGATATAGAGGTATTGCTGCCGTGTATTTTTCTCTGTCGGGTGAGCCAATTAGGCACCCAGTTATACTCAGATAGACTGCATAATAATATAACGCTCTGAATCGCTGCACCGATTTTCCCGCATTGGGTTTTTCCGGGGACATTTGTCCAAAAATAACAGCATCACTTGTGTGCTTGTTTTCTTTCAGTTGATGATCTGTAGATGTTGAGATTGTACTTGTGTTTATTTTCAGCATTTATAGGGTTAAATAACTTGTTAAGTAATTAAACAAGTAGGTGAAATAAACCAGATGGTGTAGAAATTCCAACATGGTATCAGAGCGTGGTTGCAGATCACAGGAAAATTGAAGGCATCAGGTTAGCAGAGCATTTTCAGCAGATTCAGCTGTCCCGAGTGACAGAGTTGATCCTTGCAGAAAGCGACAGAGGAAGGAGTGACGCCAGTCTGGGCTAGAGAAAGGCAACGCAGAGGCTGAGAAGGGCAGAAACAGGCTCACGCAGAGGCCAGGTGGGCTGACGCAGTTCGCTAAGGGAGCTGTTTTTCCGGTGTCGGGATTGTGCAGAGCCAAGAAGCTCAATCCTTCAGTTGCTGGAGCATAGGAGGTTGTGGGTAGTTTGTGGAGCGAAGCTGGTGGGGTATTGTGATCAGAAGAGTACCTAATAGGGCAAGACCAAGGTGGAGGGAGTTGGTGTCGAGGCGGATTTCTAGCCAAGGAATCCGGATCAGTGTTGCAGCTGCACAGACGATCGAAGTGGGGCAACTTGACGTTGGCAGAAGGATTTCTAGGAGGGAAATCGGGACTTAGAGGGAGTCCAGAAGAGAACTTCCAGACCGGAAGTAGAAAGACTCAGAGGAGTCGAACCGAGAACTTCCAGACGGGAAGTAGAGAGACTCAGCAGGAATCGAACCGAGAACTTCCAGGCGGGAAGTAGAGAGACTGGGAGGAGTCGACAGAGAAGAGCAGCAAGATGGCAGTGAATGGGTTGAGAGATCAAGACAGGCTGGACGAAGCGTCCAACTTTGTGGTCTGGAAGGCCAGGACCTTGTCCATTCTAGACAGACATCGTATCAAGGGCTTTGCCTTGAGAGTGATGGCTATCCCAGTTGACCCGGTAGCTAATGAAAGGTATGAGGAGGCATTAGCTAAGGCAAAGTGCATCATCGTTGATGGGGTCAAGGATCATGTGGTACCACATATTGCCGAAAAGGAAACGGCAAAGGAGATGTGGGACACTTTGAAGACATTGTACTAGCATACTTCCGTGCAGAGGAAGATGCTCCTGGAGAATCAGCTAAGGTCATACCAAATGCAGAAGGGAGAGTAGATAGATGGCTTCCTCAGTTGGTTGAAGGAGATCAGTGACCAGCTAAATTCCATAGGGGCCACGCCGGATCAGTAGTTGATGGTAAGGACCGCACTGAACGCAGTCTCCGAGGATTGAGAGACATTTGTCCAAAGCATACTGGACAAGACGAGTCTTTTGGATTGGGAAGAAATGTGGGCGGCTCTTCGTCAAGAAGAGATCAGACGGCTGACCAAGGCGAGGAGTAGAGGCAAAGGGCTTAGGATCATGAAGGAAGAGGAAGAGGATGCGGCTCTAGCATCTGCGGGAAAGCAAGAGAAGATGAAGAAGAAGGACCTCTCCAAGGTCAAGTGCTTCCATTGTGGAGAACTGGGTCACTATGTGAGCCAGTGTCCGAGGAAGAAGAGTAAGGGAGAGGCTTCTAACTCGAAGGCAGCGCCTGCGAGGGCAGAGAAAGAAGTCAAGGAGGATGACGATTGTGTCATGAGTGCTCATGTGCCACTTGAGAAGAAGTGGGGAGACATCAAGCTTTAGTAAGGAGGACTACAGGCGATGAGGGGCAGGATCCTTGAGGTACCCAACCTCTTTGATTATACCTTGCTACGGGAGCCCCGAAGAGGAGTAGCAGGACTGGCAGATGTAGGTAGAGACAGATGCGGATGAAGCGGCAGAGAGTGCTAAAGTGTAGGAATCCCCAGACAGTTCGAGGCTAGCAGGCTGCAATAGTGCGAGAGGCACGGGAGTGTTGCACCAGTGCAGGATGGCACAGAGAGGTGTGCAACGATGCGAGATGCAGGGAGTTGTTGCAGCAGTGTAGAGGTCAGTAGAGGGAGCACTTGTTAGCGGCAGAGAGGGGTTCAGCATCGGGAGTGTTTCTAGCCTGACAGGGATGTCAAAAGTTCGGTGGATCAATTACTTACCTCTTAGTAACTGAGCTGCTGTGCAGTAGTAGTATGCAGTAGCACAATGCAACATGATGAGAGGGGGATGCAATGCAGATGCAGTGTTGGGACTCGGGAGGATGGACCAGCAACAGCATGGATGCAGAGGGAGCTGCTGTACGGATGCAGTAGTGGAAGTGGCAAGGCCATGGGCAGCAGTGCAGGATGCAGCAGTGTAGAGGATGTTGGGCGGGGAGGCCTAGCATCAATACAGGTACCGGTGCCGGATAATCACAGTAATGCTCAGTGAGTATTACTAGAGCATAGTCCTCGCCAAGAGGGAGTGTTGATTTGGGGTAGCATCAAATGTGCTCTAGACATGAAAATTGGTGGAGAGGCTAAAGCACATGAGATCTCCAAGACCCAGAAATGGTTTGGACAGATTTTACCTGGTTTGGGAGATATTAAAATAATTAATATTTTTAATGGAGTTCCTAAGTATAAACTTAGGAAAAATAAAATATTAATGGGTATTAATATAAAACTGGGTTAAAAGGTTCCAAAAGTCATGGATCAAGCCAAATCTAATCTTAGTCGTTGATTAGAGATTTAATCTCGACCGTTGAAGGACCAACGAGAAAAGTATAAGAAGGGGCTTGAGGGTCAATTGGAGAACACACCAGAGTGATCAGTCATTCATTTTGCTAGAGCAGGGTTGTTAAGCAAAGTTGAATCAGTGATCAGCAGCGAGGGGCAGTGAGTACAAGGCAGAGAGGCAGAGACAGTAGTGAGAGACCAGCGCAAAAGCAGAGAGAGCAAGAGCAGCAGCTAGTCCAGGCTACGCAGTGCCCAGCAGAGACAGCACAGAGGCCAAAGGGACTGCGCCATCCACGCAGAGACTGCTGGAGTGACGCAGAGGTTCCCAGAGGTTGCGCAGTGCCTCAAAGGGCTGACGCAAAGGGTCCTGGGGTTGACGCAGGTCAGCAGAAGGCTGACGCAGAGGCCAGAAGGGCCAGCGCTGAGCTTCAGTTGTGCCGAAGAGGGTTTCATGGGACAGGTTTTCTGAATACCTGTTTCCGAATATAGAGGTATTGTTGCCGTGTATTTTTCTCTGTCGGGTGAGCCAGTTAGGCACCCAGTTGTACTTAGATAGACTGCATAATAATATAACCCTCTAAATAGCTGCACCGGTTTTCCCGCATTGGGTTTTTCCGGGGACATTTGTCCAAAAATAACAGTGTCACTTGTGTGCTTGTTTTCTTTCAATTGATGATCTGTAAATGTTGACACTGTACTTGTGTTTATTTTCAGTATTTATAGGGTTAAATAACTTGTTAAGTAATTAAACAAGTAGGTGAAATAAACCAGATAGTGCAGGAAGAATTTCTAATGGGTTAGAATTAGAAATTCCAATAGTATTGACACCTGGATTTTGTCATAGCTTGCAGTAGAAAGCCCAAGTTCCATTCTTATCATTTGATGTACACATATTTTAAAATTAATACCATGGCTCAGACTTTTGGCTCCATTTACTGTGTTTACTGAATTGTGGTTGTGTTTCAGAATTTGTATTTGTTGTATGCTAGTGCATGTATTTGATATCCATTGTATTTCATATTTAGGAACATTACATGGGATGAGGACCATAGTCCAACTTGCAAGAGGGCATTAGGCTCTAGTTGGTATGTGGCAACCTAGATTCATGTATGGAGTGTTCAAAGAGGGCTGGAGGACACCTTGCGCTTTGACAATATTATTGCAAGGGAAACTAACCCAATGGAGTACATGGCTTAAGAGGATTGTTGGAGCACTTGGAGGGTTGTGATGAGTGATGTGGGCTTGCCGTGCATAGTTACATCATGTTGGAGACATTATTGTGCATGACATCAGCTTGGAGCATGAAAGATCTACTTTAGAGTGTAGCATCTCACTTGTGTTGGCCTACAAGTGCTCATTGTAGGTTGTTTGTAAGAGCTAAGGCCCACATTGTATTGTTGGCCTCCCTTACCTTGTATTTAAATAGAGGGACGAGAGAGTCTTTCCATTTGTATATGTTCATTCACTCACTTGTATTCACATTGTGATGAGATGTTACCTAGAGAAGAGTGTGCGATAGCCTCTCTACCTCTCTAGAGTCTTCAACTGTGCTCTCTCTCTCTCTCTCTTTGTCTCTCTCTTCATTGGGGTTTCTTCTTGGAGTATTTTGGAGCATCTTGGAGGTTTAGGGTTAGAGTTGACCCCTTGGATATTGGAAACTAGGGTTTTGTGATAAAATTGTAGGGTGGAATTATGAAGAAGAGGAGAGGATGTCTTCCCTTGGAGGATGCGTTTGAGTGGTTCCTTCGTATTGGATCCTCTTGGTTGCTAGGGCTTTCTTGATTTGCCCTATCTAGGGTTCACAAAGCTGACAAGATTTGCAGTAACCTTGAGATAACGTTATGGTATTTACATGTACTTCATCTGGAGCATATTAATGAAGTTTCAAGCTCTACATAATTTGTGCAATTTTCAGATTTCAGTTTCAGCTATATATATATATATATATATATTCTTTATGCATTGTCATTTACAGCCATCTGTCTTGCAGATTTGACATAAGTAAGAGGACAATATTTAAGTGATTTTACATCAATGTGAAGAATATAAGGGATTGATTTTACTGCCGTCATACTGTTGTCATACTGCTGTTATTACTTATGTAAAATAGTATTTTCAGATGTGGCTATTCGCTAATAAGCTGCCTTAAAGGGGATGAAACTTATCCCTTTGGTTTGGTATTTTTTTCTCTTTGAATTGCAGGGAAGTTTGGGCCGTTTGAAAGAAAAACATTGCACTCTTTCCACTTCTATTTTGTACCTTGTTTTACAGTATCCCTAAGGCTAAAAATTAACAGGGCTAAGATCCAAGAAACCTTCTAGGTCGAAACTAAAATTTCTGTTTTGCATTGAATTTTGTGTTGAAAATAATGTAACTAGGTTCGGTCTTCATCATGCAAAATATTGTAACGATGTATTGTTGTATCAAGAAAATATTTTTTCATTGCTTGAGACATGGCTTTCATGCTCAAGAAGTTTCTTGGTCTAGTCGTGGCTCCAATTGAGAGCCTTAGATGAGTCATGTAATATGAAGACAGTCATGTATTATTACACTTGTAAATGTAATTGATGTAAGTCAAAAATCCTTCTAGATCATCAATGAAATACTCCAACATGTACCCACGGAATTGATGCAAAGAAACTGCTTGAAATAATTCTGGAAGCCTCTTATTATCACGTCGGCCTAATCAAGGATCACGTCGGCTAAATCAAAGGATCAAGTTGGCCTAGAGGTGAGGAGGCAAGCCTATATAAAGACTGCGTTCACACCTCCTCAAAGCACACAATAACCCTCATTCATTCATGAATACAAGCAAAGTGAAAGGGTCGAAGTTAAGGGTAGCCGCAGTCATTGAGGAGGTCTGTTCCCTAATCCGAAAGTCTGTTCTCTCATGCGGCATTCTGATCCGGTTTAGGGCATCACACTTTATAAGTATATTGTTGGGTTAAAGGTCCATTCTCGCTGCAGTTCGAAGGAGAAAGCCATTGCCGAAGAGATCGAAGTCATCATAGGGTTAGAAGAGCCCTAACCCTCCTAGTGCATGTGTCTACGTTCTGAAACGGAAGGCTCTGTTCTCACTGCCCTAGAACAGTCACTCCTTTGGCATCACAAAATCTCAGAACAAACTCTAATCAACAGTTCGTTATATATGTGATGGGTCTACATGAAGTGCAAGTATAAGAGAAGGCTAGATGAGCCTGTCCTAAACTATATCCGCTGACTGTCATACTCTTGTTGCAGACATACTATACAGTCCAGAATTGCAGAAAGAGACAAAGTGTTTGGGTACATGTTTGGAGGTATTGTCATCTGATGTTGAACGTATTATTGAGTCAATGTCTGGGTTATGTAATTTCTCAATAAAGATTCTATAAGAAAGAGTTCAAAGGGTTTTTCCTCTCACAGTTTGGAGAGGTTTTTGCCCTGGCTTGGTGCCAATATCTTGTGTACTTGTGCATTTTGATCTTCTTGTTTTGATAGCTGGTTGATGATAATAATTCATGTAAACAATAAGAAGCAGAATCTAAAGGAATAATATCACAAGCAGATACCACAGTTAAGAGAAATTGAATATTTTAAATTTCCCTTCATTTCTCAACATTTTGAATTCCAAGAAATTTCCACACAATGTTGGAGTTTCCCCATATTATACAAAACAAAGATGGAAAAGGATAACGACAATAAACAATGGATATTGTTTAGACTGTTGAATCTCCAAAGTACAAAGGAATCAAAGAAGATGTAACTCAATGTAGATAGTCGTCGAAGTAATTTGGCCCTTCGAGAATTTCAATAATTTCAGAGTGTTAACACTCAAATTGTCGACAAGAGAATGAAAGGTCTTCACAGATGGCAAATTCAAGGCAACTTGGAAGACAGAAATTGTCACCTCAATCTATCTTACCACACTTTAAGGTGAATGTATATCACCTCTCGGGGGGCTTCCCTGCTAAGGCCTTTAAATGCCCAACACTAAAAGGATAATCAATTATCTGATTGTATATGATTAAGAGGGTGATTGCTCAGTTTGTTTTCAAGCTGTAACCCCCTTTATAGATTGGCCAAACAACACGTTTTTTGTTCTGATACATGGCCAATCTCCAATGTAACTCAAGGTGGAATCATGTTTAGCACGTCATCACAGCTTCCAGCCTGATAATAAGGCTATAGTGTTCTTACCTTCTACCTTCCAAAGCCAGTATGGACATAGAAAGGAAGTTGAGTGATCACACAGTTGCCTCTTGTTATCACGAAAATCTGTGTCCACAAACCTCCATGACATTTTTAGACAGTGAATCCTGTCATGGTTGAAAGTCTCTCCATTTGGACTGGTGTTTTCCAGTCTCTAGGGGGTGTCGCTAGATGATGAATGCTGTTATGCACTTAATATTCCTGCGTAAAACATCAATTTGTTTAGCACACAATAAAGCTTTACTTTTGACTTGCCAGTGAGCAACCTAACCTAAAGTGAAGTAATTCCTGGAATGAGATTTGCTATGGTTGAAGTCAGATTTATCAAAGTAATAGTAGCAATGAAATTGAAAGTGACTCAAGAAACGAATGTGTGCCTCAGTGAAATAATTCAAAAATGTGCACTTCAATATACCTTCACACTGCATAAATATTTATTCAATGGCCTCCAATGCATTCAAAGAGTTAGAACGCACAAGATAAAGGATAAGCATTTCAATGCATTTCCTTAACAAGATACATACATAAATACTCTATCTTGTGACCTTTGGTTTCATCTTCCAAGAGGTCTCTTGGACTCCCAAAGACTATTCATGTTCACTTGTAACTCTTCATCGTCCTCTCAGGATTTACCATAATCACTAAGGATTAGGTTTCCAGCACTCTAGAACCATCGGGGTCTGACTATATGATCCTAGGGGGGATGTACGACTGACGTATATGTATACTCCTAGCATCCGAGGTTGAAAAAAAGAAACTGCAAATGGATCTCTCATTGTCCTCTGGCACTAGGAGAAAGTCTGACGAGTGCCAGAGGACGTGTTTCCTGATGTATGGTTCAGCACCTTGGAAACAGTCTCAATAAGATCGATTGGTCTCCCAAAGGGGGAGAATTAAGAGAAACCCCGGATCTCACCATCTAATATTTGGTGCACTTTGGAACTCTGCCTACTGTTTGTTGCTTAAATTTGGCAGATCAACATGAAAGAATGAGGTGATCATCCTGGACTTTTTACGTCAATAATCTGATGTCCAAGGTTCTTAATATACAATATCTGGTAGCACTATAATCTACCCTTCCTCAATCTACGTATAATAATCCCAATCCCTCCCTTTCGTAGATTCTTCTTCCCACCATCAGTAACCTATATTGAGAACAAGATAGTCTTAATCTTGTCTTGTCTTCCCTTTCTTTGTCCCTATCTAGGTGGCATCTCAAATCTCTCTACTAATCAACTATTATGTTAGATTTCCTACCAATATTTTGGTTTGGCTAACGCAATCTCAAGCATAAAAGCATCCTCAAAGTTATGTTGATGTAGCTACTAAGAAATATTTCACATTGTAAGTATCTATCTAGTTCATAATTTAGCATCTACCATACACAAAAATTGATTAGAAAATAGCATTGTTCTAATAAATAGCCGTGACTAGAAGTATCTTTAATGAAAAGGTTCTAAACATTAAATACTTACATGGAAGTACCTGTCAGCCACAACCACGGAAGCAGCTTTCACTTTTTCAAGCCCAAGATAATTAAATAAGTGAGACTCTGAATCAAAGTGTAGTAGCTCATCATCATCACTTTCACTCTGCATTTGGAAAATATCCAATAAACATCAAATTCAACCTCACTAGATTACTTAAGCCAATATAAGCATCAACTAATGTATTGAGCATCACATGTTACTTTCAATTCTAATAGACTTGATGTTAAAAATATATGCAATCAAGATTTACAGTAAACAAAATAATGTAGTTTAGATATTTTAAAAAATGGTGAAATCCAAACCAAGCATCAATTCAATGAAATGCAAAGCCACCCAGGAAAATGAACTTTAAAGGATACAGGATGTTATGTTTAGAAACACCCTGATTAATAATGCAATTGAAGATGAATAACTAAATAGTACCGTAGTCTAAAGAACCAATTGTAAGGCACAATATGTTGATTTTGGGTAGCATCGGATGTGCTCTAGCTCCAAAATTTGGTGGAGAGGCTAGAACACATGAGATCTCCAGAACCCAGAAATCGTTTGGAGAAATTCCACACGGATGAGGAGTTATTAAAATAATTAATATTTTTAATGGGTTCCTAAGTCTAAACTTAGGAAAATAAAAATATTAATGTGTATTAATAAAATATGGGTGAGAAAGTTCTAAGTGACGAGGATCAAGCCAGTTCTAATCTTAGCCGTTGATTAGAGACTTAATCTTGGCCATTGATTCATCAACAAGAAAAGTATAAGAGGAGGCTTGAGGGTTAGTTGGAGATACACCAAGTTGATCAATGAATTCGATTTTTTGGGGCAGGGTTTGCTGAGAAATCGAGTTAGTGATCTGTTGCAACAAGGGGCAGTTCGGCAAGAGGCCGAAAAAACATAGCAAAGAGGCAGAGAAAGTGTCGAAGAGATAGCGCAGAGCCTAGGAAGGTTGACGCAAAGGCAGCAAGGGTTGACGCAGAGGCTGAGGAGGCTAGCGCAGAGGACACAGAGGGCCAAGAGGATGACACAGAAGCCGTAAAGGCTGACGCGGACAGCACAGAGGACTGAAGAGGTTGCGCTGAGGTGATTTCGTGGGGCACACTGAGAGCTGATCAGCTGACACAGAGCCGTAGGAGGGTGACGCACTTCCCGAGGATAGCTTGGAGCATCTTTCACTATCCAGCTAAGGGAACAGTCGAAGTCATTGTGGGGCAAATAATCCAGTTGCTGATTAGCCAGAATATCTATCTCTAGAGAAAGGTATTACTGCCGACGACATTCTTTGTTGGGTGAGCCATTTCTAGCACCCTAGTTGTATTCAGAAATCTGCATAATAATAAAACCCTCATCTGCTGCACCGATTTTCCCGCATTGGGTTTTTCCGGGGACAATTGTCCAAAAATAACGGTGTCCCTTGTGTTGTCTCAGTTTATTTCAGTTGTTGATCTGTATATTTGTGAAGGCTGCAATTGTGTTTATTTCGATGTTTATATTATTAAATAACTTGTTAATGTAAAGAACAAGTAGGAGATAATAAACTAGATATTGCAGTAGGGGTTTCTGATGTGTTAGATTCAGAAATTTTCACATGGTATCAGAGAGATTGCAGATCAAAGGAGAACTGAAGACAACAACAGAAGAAATCTGAAAATTTGCAGCAGAAGCAGCTGTCCCGATAGACATCGTTGTTCTAGAGATGAAGCGACAAGAGGAGGAGTGATGCAATGCAGAAAGGGTGATGCGGAGGCTCACGCAAAGCCTGCGTCAGCGTTTCGAGCCAAGGGAAGGGTCAGCGCAAAGGCAAAGAGAGGCAGAAGAGGCTCATGCAGAGCCACGTCATCCTTCTCAGCCAGGTAGGATTGACGCAGTTGGCCGGAGGAGCAGATTCAACCGGAGTTGGGATTGCGCAGAGCCTGGAGGGCTCAAATTCTTCAGTTGTCGGGACTAAGGGAGCTGCGCATATTGTGATTTGAGGAGCTGGTGGAACATTGTTTCTGTCAATGGAGAACAGTGTCTAAGGAGACAGAACCAAGGTAGGGGGAATCACCACCTTGACGGATTTCTAGCCAAGAAATCCAGATCCAAGTTGTAGCAGGCAAAGGAGGATTGGAGAGGAGTGATTCAACAGTTGGCCAGAGGATTTCCAAGAGGGAAATCAGGACTCAGAGGGAGTCTAGAAGAGGATTTCCAGAAGGGAAGTCGAGACTCAGAGGGAGTCCAGAAGAGGAGTAGAGATGGCAGTGAACGGACTGAGGGATAAGGACAGATTGGACGGGGCTTCCAATTTTGTCATCTGGAAAGCCAGGATCCTGTCAGTCCTGGATAGACATCGCATCAAGGACTATGCCTTGAAGGTAGTGGCTATCCCAGTTGACCTAGCTGAGAATGAGAAGTATGAGGAGGGCCAGGCGAGGGCGAAGTGCATGATCCTAGACGGGGTCAAAGATCATGTCATACCACATATTGCTGAGAAGAACACAACAAAGGAGATGTGGGACACCCTGACCTCCTTATACCAGGGATCTTTCGTGCAAAGGAAGATGTTATTGGAGAACCAGTTGAGGGCATATCAGATGAAGAAAGGAGAGCAGATAGATCCATTCCTTCTTAGGTTGTAGGAGATTCGTGACCAGCTTACTTCCATGGGGTCTACACCGATCCAGAGTTCATGGTCAGGACTACCTTGAATGTAGTCTCCGAAAAGGTGGGAGACATTTGTCCAAGGAAATTTGGGCAAGGCAACTCTCCCTAATTGGGAGGAGATGTGGGCAGCTCTTCGACAGAAAGAGCTCAGGAGATTGACCAAGGCAGAGAGTAGCGGGAAAGGAGCTCGAATCAAGGAGGAGGAGGATGCAGCTCTCACATCTACGGGACAGCAGGTGCTACAGAAAAGAAAGAAGAAGGACATCTCCAAGGTCAAGTGCTTCCATTGTGGGGAGCTAGGTCATTATGCATCCTAGTGTCCCAGGAAGAAAGGCAAAGGAGAAGCTTTTGATTCAAAGGAAGCTCCAGCAAAGGCGGAGCAAGATGTCGAGAACGATTACGATGTTGCCATGAGTGCTCATGCACCTCTAGAGAAGAGGTGGGGAGACATCGAGTTGTAGTCAGGAGGACTACAGAAGATGTGGGGCGGGATCCTTGAGGTACCCAAACTCTTGGATCACATACGGCTACGGGAGCCCTTAACGACAGTAGCATGATGACAGGTGTTGGGTGGAGCAAGGTGTGATGGAGCGACAAGGGAGTGCTAGAGTGCAAAAGTCTGTAGCAGCGCAGTGGAAGTTGCAGCAGTGCAAGAGGCACAGAAGAGGTTGCAGCAGCGCAGTGGCAGTAGAGGGAGCATAGGATAGCAGCAGAGGTAGCTTCAGCATCACGAGGCTTCCAGACTGACAAGGATGTCAGTTTTTTGGGTAAAGTTTCAGTTACTTACTTCTCAGTAACTGAGTTGCAGTGCAACAGTTAGCAGTAGCGGTGCTATGGGCAGCATGATGCAGCATTTTGAGAGGGAGTTGTAGTATAGATGTAGCAGTGCTAGTGGCAGAGCCATGGGCAGCAGTACAGGAAGCAGCAGTGCAGTGGATGAAGGGCAGCAGGCCGAGCATTAGCAACACAGAGGACTGATGCAGTTGATCAGTGTAATGCTTCTATGGTGAAGTATTGTTAGAGAACATTCCTCGCTAAGAGGGAGTGTTCATTTTGGTTAGCATCGGATGTGCTCTAGCTCCGAAATTTGGTGGAGAGGCTAGAACATGTGAGATCTCCAGAACCCAGAAATCGTTTGGAGAAATTCCACCCGGATAAGGAGTTATTAAAATAATTAATATTTTTAATGGTTTCTTAAGTCCAAACTTAAGAAAATAAAAATATTAATGTGTATTACTAAAATATGGGTCAGAAAGTTTTAAGTGACGAGGATCAAGTCAGTTCTAATATTAGGCATTGATTAGGGACTTAATCTCGGTCGTTGATTCATCAACAGGAAAAGTATAAGAGGAGGCTTGAGGGTCAGTTGGAGATACACCAAGTTGATTAGTGAATTCGATTTTCTGGGGCAGCGCTTGTTGAGAAACCGAGTTAGTGATCTGTCGTAACGAGGGGCAGTTCAGCAAGAGGTCGAGAATACATAGTAGAGAGGCAGAGAAAGTGTCGGAGAGGCAGCGCAGAGCCTAGGAAGGCTGACACAAAGGCAGCAAGGGTTGACACAGAGGCTGAGGAGGCCAGCGCAGAGGACTGACGAAGAAGCCACAGAGGCTGACGCAGGCAGCGCAGAGGACTGCAGAGCTAACGTTGGGCTAAAGAGGCTGCGCTGAGGTGATTTCGTGGGGCAGACTGAGAGTTGATCAGCTGACGCAGAGCCGTAGGAGGGTGACACAGTCCCTAGAGGGTGACGCACTTCCAGAGGATAGCTTGGAGCAGCGTTTGTTGTCCAACTAAGGGAATAGTCGAAGTCACTGTGGGGCAAATCATCTAGTTGTTGATTAGCTGGAATATCTGTCTCCGGAGAAAGGTATTACTACCGAGGACACTCTGTTGGGTGAGCCATTTCTGGCACCCCAATTGTATTCAGAAATCTGCATAATAATAAAACCCTCATCTGCTACACCGGTTTTCCCGCATTGGGTTTTTTCGGGGACAATTGTCCAAAAATAACAGTGTCCCTTGTGTTGTCTCAGTTTATTTCAGTTGTTGATCTATATATCTGTGAAGGCTGCTGTTGTCGCGCGGTTTGGCACGACAACGCTCAGACCGGGGGCTGTCACTCTGATCCCCGGTCTCTCCATTTAAGCCTGTCTCCCACGGCTAAGGGGGGTAGACCCTGGAAAGATGGAGGCCAACTGCCAAACAGCTTGGCTGGGAGACGAGATGCACTAAAATGGTTTTATTGATTTGATAGACCAGTGCCTTGTTAGATTGGTGCCTAAATGATTACTTTCTAGGTGATATAAGAGCATGAATCATAAACAGCAATCACTTATCATCAAATGATCAGAACAATGCTTTAAATATCCAGTAAAAACCACAAAGTTCCTCGAGTAACGATATCTGGCAAACTAAGAGAAATAAATTGCTTTAAATAACAGTGAAACCAGATACTTATTTCGTATTCAGACCTCAGCATGAAAGATATACGATGATAAACAACTGAAGGTGGTAAGAGCAATTCTCCACAAAAAAAGGAATTTTTTATGCTTTTCAAATTTTTTTTATTTTTTTTTTAAATAAAAAATCCAAAAATAACGATCTAAAAAAATTAATCTAAAACTAAACTTTAAAAATTTAACTAATATCTAAAAACATAAACTCTAACATAACACAAATCTAAAATCTAAAAAATCAAATCTAAATTTAATTTAAAAAAAATAAAAAAATAAAAATAAAAATAAACTTTTTCAAAATCTAATCTAATTACTACAAAACAAAATTTTATAAAATCAAATTCTAAATAAAAACTATTTCTATAGCCTACGGATAAATGAATCCCTTTTTTTTTTTTTTTAGGAAATTTAATGCAACTATCTAAAAAAAATTTAAATCTAAATATTTAAATCCTAAAAAAAAAGAACTAACATAAAATCTGAGGAACGAAACTATTCAAAACTTATTAAATAAATTAAAACCTAATTAAAATCTATGCTAAACTATGGCCACGCTGACGGAAATACGAAATCAAAAAAAAAAAAAAAAACGATTTGACCCAGCACTAAAACGTAACTGTGCAAAATGGCTACCAGAAGCCGACAAGATCGAGCTGTTAAAACAAATATGCAGCGTTTAGTTTCTTTTAAAACATGTATCAAAGCCCTACTACGTGAGAAACGTGAGCAAAACTCAGGTAAAAACGAAATTCGCACTTCATGCAACAGAGAACAATATGAAACGTTTTGGATTTCCCCTCGTTTATTGACTGGCAGGCTGCGCGCGGGTTTGAAATGCTCGACGGAATAAATTCTGAGCGCAAAAGGGCAGAGACAGCAGCGAGATATCACGCGGAGGGCAGAGATTTCGACAGCGTGAGGCAGCGGATGGCTTTGGACACGATTTGCATATACAGGTCTGCTGGCGAGGTAAATGAAGTGTTTGCAGGGTTTCAGGTATAGTTTCTTGGCTGCGGTAAGTAAAAGACTGAGTGAAATGAGCCACGGGTAAGCTGGATGAGAATGCGAGTTAAACAAAAACGCCACCCTCACTACACGCAGAAAAATGGAAATGTCTTGCTCATACGCAGGCAGGGAGAAGGGATCACGTACCAAAAAAAAAATTTATCCGGCCCGTCAGCAAGAAAACATAATCTTTAACGCTATGGCTTTCATATCTCCTTCGATGGCAGACAGAGAACGATTTCGTGGCTTGCAATGATTTTAATGGCACAGCTCTTGAAAACAGGATCGAATTTAGAAATTTACCTGACGCCCACGCTGAAGCCTTTGCTCTTTACCATTCAGTGCACATCCAACGGTAATTATCTCACGCAAAACAGCTGGTCTGTGTGGAGTACCTGGACCTTGACGGCGGTGTGAAGGAGTGTTGAATGCTGCGTAAGATGGCCACGCAGATCTGCTTTCAAAGGAAAAATTATCCCTGTAGCAGAATTAAACACTGAGAAATAACCAGAAAACTGATTAAACCCTTGAAAGCTTCAGAGAACACCCTGCAACCTGTAACTTGCCTATAAGGCAAAACTTGAAACCCTAATGAGAACTTTGATGAATCCTTGAAACTTCTCAGAAAAAAATCTGCAAATCGAAATAGAAAATCGATACAAGAAGAATGTGTACAGAACCAAAATTTGAGACTTCCCGGATCAGTTAAACAAAATTGCAGATTTTGGCCCCTTTTAGGCCAGGTTTAACAATAACAGCAGTAATTTTTTCAATATATCAGAAGTTTTGAACTTTACTGTGAACATAAAGAAAATTTCTCATGTAAAACAGGAAAAAAAAACTTTAAAAGATTAACCCAGGGCACAATCAGCTGGGCTCTGCACAGAAAAGCCTGTGGGAGTCGGCTGGTTCAGCCCAGAACTTCCCCAAACGCCCACAAATACCCTTCACCTAAAGGTTTCCTGCACACCTCAAGCAAACATCAGCAAAGAGGGCAAGAAATGCTGCTAGATTTCAAGAAATAATGGAGATACCTGCCATTATTCCAGAAACCCTACAACATTCAAACCCTAGCACGTGAGCAAGATACCTGTACTCACAATACTCTGAAAACCAGCTATTATTAACTGCTGAAAACTGAAATATGCAGAAAAACAAACATCTCACAGCAATTCCAGAGAGTAACACCAGCCAGTTTTGAACCCCAAAGTCTTTTTATTAACCAGAAAATCAGATTACAAGAGAGCTTTTTCAGTATAGACTCACAGATCAGATGATCTCTAAATGATCCCTAGCACCCTACTTAAAGGAAATGTCTCCAACGGCTAGTTCGAGTGATCCATGCAGAAATGATCTCGACCGTTGATGAGAATCAAGACATCTCTTGATCTCATCCGTCGATTTATTCACTTAAAATATTATTATTTTATTAGTTAGGTTTTTTTGCTTTACTTTTTTATTTTTTTATTACTTTTTATTATTTTATTATTTTTATTCATTTTTTAATTTTTTTAATTTATTTTAAAATGGATCATCGAACTAAGCCTTCAGAAACATCACCTAGGACCTAGGACTTAGGACTCATGAGGGGATTTAAAACATTTTTCGACCCTCAGGACCATTACATCATGACTTTTACAATTTACATCTTAAGGGAGAAAAACCCCTTTAATACAGACCCTCACAAAACACCCAGCTCTGCGACACAACGATAATCTAGCAGATTAACACACTAGGATTCTCCTAAAGTTCTAATGACAAAATCCATCCCGGCTTTGGGGTCAGGTTTGAAGGAAAACTCTGCCGATCCATGGATCGGTGAGACGAAAAACCTTCCGGGACGTAGATTACCATCAGAAAGTTAGGTCCACCTAGGCAATTTTATATACATGACTCTGATCTGCTTAGATTATTTACAATTCATACATGCAGACTGGGTTTACAACTGAAATGATCAAGCTACTGATGATGGCAGGATGGCACGGACATGCTGATCAGGTGCTGCTTCTTTTTGCCAAGAAAAGGTGGATGTACTGCATGGGTAGTTGACCAGTAGAGGTCAACAGCTGCAATTGTGTTTATTTTGGTGTTTATATTATTAAATAACTTGTTAATGTAAAGAACAAGTAGGAGATAATAAACAAGATATTGCAGTAGGGGTTTCTGATGTGTTAGATTCAGAAATTTTCACACAATATACCTTTAACATAAGTGGAAAATCAAATAAATTACCCAAGTCAACTTTCATATAACAATGCCATCCATACTTCTTGAAATCAAATGTTTTTATTTCACTATGAATTCCAATTTCCTAGGGAGAAGTTTCATTTCACCTCTATGATTTAAAGGATCATCTATTTTCTTCCACTTTCATTGTACCAAACCCTTACCACATAACAAATAGTTTTGTAGGCTATCCTAATTCAATTGTCCAACTACATATGTTTTGGAATCTCTATCTTCGTTTTCTCTTCAGTGACTTTACATGAAATTTTTGCTTAGTAACATTTGAGATCTAAAGAATCCTCTTGATCACCTCTCAAGTTATATCAAATTCTAGATTTGAATTTTATAATTTGTTTGTTTTATGGAAGTTTATTGTTGGGAATCAATTAAAAGTCATTTCCCTAAATTCCAAAACATAGTTGCAAAAATCATCGTGTCAGCATAGTACTCCTAATTCAAACTCTGCTCAACCTTACTGACAAGCCAAATTAACTCTGTCTCGAGTCTAAAATTACCAAAACGTCAAACTTGAAGTGTTTTGAGTGGCACCCTCAAGTAACTCACATTATTTACTACCCAGTAGTTCAAGCAATGTTGCACAACCCCCCCCCCCCGGGGATCAAAAGCCTAAAACGCGATCCGTTCAAATCCATGGGTGATCCGCTGGCCGAAACACAGTTCGGAAATTGCGAAACACGGATCAGGCCAGAAAAGACGGTTCCTGCCCTATCAGAACAGTATGGCCCGATCCGCGTTTCGGCCGGCGGATCAGTCGTACAAAACGCTGTGCTTCAGGGCCGGATCCGTATGGATTGAGACCACTTCCACAGGCAGCCGGACATTTCTGCCGTGCGGCCCACTCATTCGCCTTTTTTTATTTTTTCTTTCCTATTGGTTGGGGGTTGGTCCAAGTTGGGTTAGGGTGGGGAGTGATCGGATTAAAAGGCCCTTTCATCTCTCATTTGCTCACTTCTATTTTATGAGAGCTTGGAGGAGTAAGGAAGGGCTTCCATCTACAAGAGCTAAAGAGGTAAGTGCAAACCCCAAACTCCCTCATTTTTTTGTCATTGTTTTTTGTATTTTTCTCCTCCCTCTCCTACTCTTTCCCATTCTTTCTTCTTGCTCATTTAATTGCAGGTTGTCCACCACCTATATTCATATTCCAAGATGGTGTTCTTTTGGCTTCTATGTATCATTCCACTTTTGGTTTTAATGATGGTAAAGGGGAGTAGGAATGGAAGGGAAGAAGAACAAGAGGATAGCGGTCCCATATGAGTGACCCAATGTATGATGAGGAGGAAGGGTTTGAAGAGGAAGGGGATGAACCTGAAGGGAACACTGAAACACTAGAGGGGAAAGCTACATTGACACCCTTGTGGAACTATGTGACCAAACTTGAAGGGGGAAAAGGTGGTGGAAGCTACAAATTTTTGTGCCCTCATGGTTGTCATGGTGGAAAACCATTTAGTAGTTCATATACCCGTGTGAGGAAGCATCTTTGTGGGGTGATGGACATTGATGATAAAAAGGATGTTGTAGGGATACAAATTTGCCCAAACATTTCAGCTAAACAAAGCAGAAAATACATCCAAATAGAGGAGGTTGCACAACAAAAAAGCAAGAAACAAAAAACTCAGTTTGAATCAAGTGCAACCTCTAGATTTGGTAGCTCATATCCTCATGGTACTTCTGCAAGCTCTGGAGGTAAAAGTACAATATAGGATTTCCTGAATGTTGTTGGGAGGGATGATGTGGATGGAAAGATAGTCTGATTTCTTTGTACTTGTGGTGTACCATTCAATGTGCTTCGCTCTCCCTATTGACATGAAATGGTAAAGGCCATCAATGAAGCCCCAAAAGGATACAAGCCCCCCAACTATGAGAAAGTTAGAACAGTGTTATTAGAAAGAGAAAAAGCAAAGTTTCAAAGAGCTTTGACACGTTTTACAAATGAGTAGGTGGATTGTGGGGTATCCATTGTATCAGATGGGTGGACAAATATTAGAAACCAACATTTGATAAATGTTCTTGGTGTTTATGCTAGTGGTGCAATATTTATTACCTGTCAGGACTCCTCCATCAGTGCATCTTCCCAAAACATTGCAGATCTCTTCTTGCAATCAATTAGAGATGTTGGTCTGAATAATGTGGTTCAAGTGATCACAGATAATGCAGTAAATTGTAAGGCAACAGGAAAAGTTATTGAGCGTACTCATCAACACATCTTTTGGTCTGGATGCTTGGTGCACACATTAAACCTTTTGATGTATGATATTGTGAAGCATAAAGAATGTGGATGGATTAATGAGCTTTACAGCAAAGGGAAGCAACTCACTAAATTTATCACAGGGCATACAAGGGTAAACTACTTCTATGGCACTTACTCCAAGTTGCAGTTGCTTAAAATTGCAAAAACAAGATTTGCAAGTTATTACCTCACCTTTACACGGCTAGTGAAGGTGAGACAAGCTTTAACTAATATGGTGACCTCTGAATCATGGGGGGAAATTAACACTGATAAAGATGGTGCTAATGTAGCCAAGGACACTATTCTTGGCATGTTCTTTCGGTCACAGGTTAAATATGTTTTGCAAATCACCAAACCAGTTTATTACATGATCAAGTTTCAAGATTCAGATCGGCCAATAATTTGGGAGGTGTATGAGCAAATGGATAGCATGTTGGGCAGATTAAAGACATTGTTGAGCCTAGAGATATCACCTTGTACAATTATAATCGTGCAGAGGTGGAAAACCGATGGGAAATGCTAAATGTTCCATTGCATGCATTAGCATATGTTTTGACACTTAAATACTATCATCCATCATGGCTTTCAACACCAGCACCTAGGGGGGGGCAGGAAACAACCACACCTAGATCCATAGGTTCTAGAAAAATATATGACTACATTCGGTAAATTAGTCCCTGATGAGGAGGAGGCTGCCATGGTACGGAAACAGTTGAAAACCTATACGCTTAGCACTGGTCCATTTGGGAGCATGCATGCAATTAGAGATCGAGAGAGATTTTCTTCTCTTGAGTGGTGGAACATGCATGGAGGTGCTACTCCACTTCTATAGACTTTGGCATTGCGGGTGCTATCACAGGTGGTAAACACTTCTTCTACAGAGAGGTGTTGGAGCTCTTATTCTTTCATCCACGGTGTTAAAAGGAACAATTTGAGTTCAGACCGCGCAGAGAGCTTGGTTTATGTTCATTACAACTTGCAATTGTTGTCCCATTACTGTGATGATGCAAAGAATAATAAAGACCTTAAGGTTTGGCACAAGAATCCAGAGGAGCCCAATTTGGAGGATTGAGTGTTGTGATTAGAGCAATTAGAGGATTCTCTTCTCCACGTATGTCCATTGTGGTATGAATTTTGCTTATAAAGCATTTATCTAATTCCTATTTTTAAATTTTTTGTTAACTAGTGGTTTTTTTTGTATGAATTTTTTGAGCAATGCGAGGATGATGATGATCGAGTTGAGTTGCCACCCCCATCTGGTCCCTTGGTTCCCAGGTTCCATGGTTCAACACCAACAGTAGGGGCTTCATCTTCATCAGTTTCAGTCCCACTCCCACAACTTCCCCAGACATCATCTTCTTCATTGCCACCACATGGAGGCCCACCGCCACGTTCTCTTCGTGGTGGAAGGAGGAGAGATTAGTAGATATATTCACAATTTACTACTTTTGTCATAGATTAATCATTAGACTTGAATTTGAACCTTTTTGTCTTGGCGGTGACCAAGTGGCCTATTTTGTAAACATTATTATTTGAATTTTGGACATGAAAATGTTGACAGTTGCTCACTTGCTAGATAATATGCTTTATGCTTTATGTTTTATAATATGCTTAAATGTTTTATTTTTATAATATGCTTAAAAATTTGAAGTATGTTTGTAATTGCTAGAATATAGATGGTTGACACTCGAATAATTAATCATTGATGTACAATGGAATCATGGATGCCATGTATATCTTGATTTATGCAAAAATATGCATGTTTTCATGTCTTCTACAACTAATTTGGTATTTGGGATGTTTGTTTTGAATATAAATGCAAAACAATATAAATATATATATAGTAGACGCTTCTGAGACGCTTCGTTTCCTAGATTTTTGGAAAATGACACTTCCGCATCCCCGCTTCCAAAAAACGTCCTCGTTTAGTCCCCGCTTCATTCAACGTTGAGTTCAACCCACAAGCAGATGCAAAAGCTCGCCAATGTCAAATATAAATGCCAAAAAGGAAACAGAAAAACCAAAATTCGAATAATTTCTAATGCCAATTTTTTTGTAAGCTTTAGTTGACTTTCTAATGAGTTCAAGTGAATTCTTACACTTGGTCCTATTTGAATTATTCATCGAGCCAAGGTTTTCAACATTGTTCCAATGGTTTTCAAGAAAAATCCCAACTAAAAAAATAACACTTATGGGTGTTAGCACATTTACACAAAATAGAATTGGTTTGGAACACCAATGGTTTAATATCTGGTGCAATACAATCTTCAATTGAGGTGCAACAAATTGTCCAGAATATTTGTTGCAAAACTCATCATCTTGGAAGAGATTGATCCCTTCCTAGATTGGATCATGGAGAGTCACCCACTAGCATTTCCATAAGATGATCTTAGTTGAATGGTCTTGGAATCACTTAACACAATGGAGGAGGATGAGTCAGGTGTAGCACCTTCAAGGACAGCCATACACGAGGGGAATTCAAGAAAACCCAAGCCTAATCCAATGGACAATTTGTGAAAATTCCTTGAACGGAACAACTGAATATTTATTTCTAACTGTTAGCAGTTTATTTGTCTTCTAAATTATTATTTCGCAAATAACAATAAATTCACTATCGCATTCTTCACAAAAAACGTTGCGGAACTAAGAAATAGATGCACACACACAAAAAAATATAACACCATTGTTTTTGGACAATTGTTCTTGGAAAAACCCCGAAGTGAAAACCAGTGCAGCAGATGAGGGTTTTATTAATTCTTCAGCAAATTCAAGAGTACAATAATTTGCCTGCCAAAATGGCAAGGCTCTGGCAATCTTCTACTAACAAAATAATTTGGAAGACATCCTTGTCTCCCTCTACAACTGATCTTGCCTCTCCTAGACTGCTAGGATTCTCCCTGGGCACTCGCACTGCAGCCCAGAAATGCACACTAGCTGGCTGAATAAATTCATACAGCCCCGAAAATGCCTCCAATTTAGACATTTAGCCTCCCGGTGCCTCTGAAACTCACTCACTCAGCCTCCGAGACACTAATTCGGCAAATGGCAACTAAAATGTGGCTCCTCCGCAACCCGCACTAGTTGTAGTAGCCCTCTCAGTAGATGAATTTGGCCTCCTCTTCCTGTCTCCCAGACACTGGAAAATACTAAGGAAAATTCCTTCGGACTCCTACTCCTAAATCTCTATTGAAACCCTTCATCCGATGATCTCCCTAGATTCAACTGCACAATTGTTGAATACCTGCAACTGGTGTTGATTTCGAGTAGCATTGGATGTGCTCTAGGCCTCAAAATTTGCAGGAAGGCTTAGACACATGCATTCTCCAATTCCCAGAAATTGTTTTGGGAAATTCCACCCGAAAACAGTTTTATTAAAATAATTAATTATTTTTAATTGGACCCTGAGTCTAAACTTCGGAAATTAAAATAATTAATGGCTATTAATCTAAACTATGGATGGAACTTCTAGAAGAAGGTTGAGATCAAGTCAAATGATCCTAACCATTGATTAGAATCTAATTTGGGTTGTTGATTGATCAACGAGAGGATTATAAGAGGAGACTTGATGGGCACTTGGAGAACACACCAGAGGCAGATACTCAATTACCCGAGTAAGATCGATTTTCTCATTGGTCGAAGTTCGGCAAGAGAAAATTGAATCAGAGGAAGAGTTGCAGGTGAGAAAGAGAGAGAGGGCATCAGCATATTCAAAGAGTGCAAGGCAGTAAGACGCAGAGCAGGAAGGGTGACGCAAAAAGAGGCAGCACGGAGGCAGTTTGACGCAGAGACTGTGTGGGCAGCTTGACACTGAGCCTCGGAGAGCAGTTTGACGCAGAGAGGATCAGAAGGATTCCGAGGAAGAAGAAGTGTTTCACTTGGGGTAGAACTTGGTCAAGAAGTGTCTGTAAAATTTCTCATTCCTATTTTGTTGGTTGTAATTTGTACAAGAGAATTTGCTGAAGAATAATAAAAACCCTCATCTGCTGCATTAGTTTTCCCACATTGGGTTTTTCCGGGGACAATTGTCCAAAAATAATTGTGTCATTGTGGTTGTATTTGTGCTAGTATATTTCCTTACATTTACTTTCTGCAATGTTTTAATTGTGAAGGCTGCAGTAGAATATATTTCAATATTTGTCGTAAGAATATTGTGGATAACTTATTTCTGAGGTAATAAGTAGAAGAAATAATATTAATCACTACAGTAGGATTTCGATTTAGAAATTTTCACATGGTATCAGAGCTATAGGGAAGCAAAAGAAAGAAGTCGAAGGACACAGCGTTGAAAGGGGAACGGAATTCAAAATTCCTGCAGGGGCAGAAATTCGAATCTCCCAAAGGATTGTGCAGTTCAAGCCAAGTAGATTGGATTTCATGGGAAAACTCTCTCTGAGTGAGTCGACAAAGAGGTAAGTCTTTCCAATCGAAATTTGTCAGTGGTAGAAGGAACAACACAGCAGAATATTCAGCAAGGAGGGTTGTCCCAAGTGGGACACAGATTTTCCTGCAACAGTTGTTGCGACAAGTTAGCGTCAGAAATTGGCTCAATATGGATACTCAAAGTGTCAGATTTATCTACCAAATTAAATGAAGAATTCGCATGCCTAGCAATTTTAGCGTCAGCGGATGTTTGGTACATTGATAGCAGGGATTTAGCTCATATGACTGGAGTACGAGAACATTTATCGAGCTATCAAGAAGAACAAATGGACTTCCAAATAACTATGGGAAACAGAACGAAATGTACTCTAGTAGGGAGAGGAACCATATCTTTTCAGACGGAAGCAGGGACCAACATCCGAGCCACCAATGTTCTGCATGTGCCAGGATTAGGAATGAACTTGATTTCAGTGTCCCAGTTACAAGACAAGGGATATGATGTATACTTCATGGGAAAGAAGGTATACGTCAAGCATCCAAGCTAGAAGAAGAAAAAGCAAATTGGGGTTCGAAGCAACAAGTTGTATAGGTTGCAGCTCGAATCACCAATGGCACTGATAGGCAGCAACTGTAATGGTGAGAAGGAGCAAAATGAATTATGGCACAGGCGAATGGGGCACTTACACCATGGAGCACTGAGGATGCTCAGAGAGACTGTTACAGGGGTACCAGTCCTTAGTAGTGAACATGATGACTTATGCAGAGGATGTGTGCTAGGAAAGTATGCTAAAGCAGCTTTTTCCAAAAGTAACAATAGAGCAAAATGTGTATTAGGATTAATACACTCAGATATTTGTGGTCCTATGTCCACAAGGGCTCTTAGTGGTGGCGAATACTTCGTCACCTTTACCGATGATCACTCCAAGAAAACCTGGAACTATTTCCTAAAGACCAAGGATGAGGTCTTTGATCGTTTCCAAGAGTTTAAAGCTCTTGTTGAAAATATGACAGGGAAAAAGATAAAGGTATTGCGTTCAGATAATGGTGGAGAATATATAGACAAAGACTTCACAGATTTATGTGCAAAGGAGGGCATCAAAAGAGAGTGGACAACTCCATATAATCCGAAGCAGAATGGAGTAGCAGAATGGAAAAATAAAACTATTGTTGGGGCAGCCAAAGCTATGTTGTATGATCAGGATCTACCTAGGTATCTATGGGCAAAAGCTTGCAACACAGCAGTATATATCCAGAATTGAACTCCTCATAGAGCATTGGGGAAGAGAACGCCCGACGGAGTTTTCACAGGGAAGAAGTCGGAAGTCAGTCATCTCAGGATATTCAGAAGTGTGGCTTATTGTCACATTCTAGACAAGAAGCGCAGTAAACTGGATCAGACTGCAAAAAAGGGGTGTCTCGTAGGATACAGCGAGACCTCAAAGGAATATAGAATCTACATTCCTGGCAGCAGGAAGATTGTAGTAAGACAGGATGCAAAGTTCATGGAGGACAGAGCTTTTAGAAAATCTTGTGAGATGCCTGCAGAAGATCAGTGAGGAGATGTTTTGTTAGTCTAAGAGCAGCAGGGGCAGCAAGGAGGACAGGGAGAAGGACATACACCTGGATCGAGTACAGTGACCAGCACTAGTTATCTCCTCAAAAGGAGGAAATGCAGATGATTCTCAACAGACAGAACGACAGGATCAAGAGGAAGAGTTGGTTGAGCCTCCCACCACCAGTGGTAGAACCAGCAGACAAGTCCAGCAGACACTGAGGGACACAGAGGAGTTTGTTGGAGAGGCAACGTAGACAACCAGATAGATACCAGGCATTGGTAGCTCGGGTTGAAGAACCCTCTAGCTTTCAAGAAGTTGTTCAACACCAAGTATGGGTGGATGCCATAGTGGAAGAATACAACTCCATCATGACGAATGATGTTTGAGAAGTAGTACCTAGACCAGAAGATAGATCAGTTGTAGGATCACGATGGATCTCCAAGATCAAGTATGTTGCAAACGACAGTATAGAGAAGTACAAGGCAAGGTTCGTGGCAAAGGGGTATGCTCAGAAAAAAGGAATAGACTATGAAGAGACTTTCACCCCAGTTGCTCGATACACCTTTATCAGAGATGTTATATCCCTAGCAGCTCAAATGGGAAGGGAGATTCACCAAATGGATAACAAGTCAACATTCTTGAACGGAGTGATAGAAGAGGAGGTGTATATAGAACAGCCTGAAGGCTTTGAAACTCGTGAGAAGAAAACTCATGTTTGCAAGTTAAAGAAAGCCCTGTACGGGTTCAAGCAGGCACCCAAAGCATGGTATGGTCGAATTGATAGTTACTTGCAGCAGTTGGGATTTGTCAGGAGTGATGATGATCCCAATCTCTACTATTTGTTGGTAGAGAATGAGTCGCTTATTCTAGTATTGTATGTAGATGACCTATTCCTAACTTGGTCATCCAGGCTCATCCAGGATTCCAAGAAGAATCTAGAAATCGAATTCAACATGAAGGACTTGGGATTGATGCATTATTTTCTGGAATTGGAAGTTTGGCAGAAAAATGGGGAGATCTTCCTTGGACAAGGAAGGTACGCTACAGAAATTCTGAAGAGATTCAGAATGCAAGATTGTTGACCCATGGCTACTCCCATGATCACCAACTGGAAGAAAATAGATGCATCAGAAGACAAGGAAGTAGATCCCACCTTGTACAGGTAGCTCATTGGGTCGCTTATGTATCTGGTCAACACTAGGCCAGACATTTGTTTTGTTGTCAACACTCTTAGTCAGTTCATGGTGGAACCAAAAAGAGTGCATTGGGCAGCAGCAAGACACATTCTTAGGTATGTACGCAGAACAGTCGGATATGGGTTGAAGTACTCCCGAGGGGAGGACATCAGTTTGAATGGGTTCACTGATGCAGATTGGGCAGGTAATTCAGTAGACCAAAAAAGTACCTCGAGGTACTGCTTCAGTGTTGGATCAAGGATGATATCTTGGTGCAGCAGGAAGCAGAAATCGGTAGCACTGAGCTCAGCAAAAGCAGAATATATGGCAGCCAGCACAGCTACGTGCAAAGCCATAAGGCTCAGAAAATTGCTTGTGAGCTTATTGAAAAAAAGGATGGAGGCGACCAAGGTTTACTGCTATAATCAGAGTTGTATCAAACTCTCTGAGAATCCAGTATTTCATGATCAGTCGAAACATATAGATATTCGTTATCACTTTATCAGATATTGTGCTCAGCGTGGGGCAGTACACCTACAGTATGTCCCCACAGGACAGCAAGTGGTCAATATACTCACAAAGGCTTTCGAAAGAGCTAAGTTCACTCAGTTCAGAGAGCAGATGGGTATGGTTGAAAATCTGTTTCAGTAGTAGCAACAGTTTGCAGTGCAAGGACAGTTGGCAGTGACAGTGCCAGCAGCAGCACAGATGCAGACATTCAGAGGGAGTTGTAGTACAGATGTAGCATTGGTAGTGGCAGAGTCAAAGGCAGCAATATAGTTGCAGCAGCAGCGCAGTAGTTGGTGGACAGCATGTCAGACATCAGCAGCGTAGAGGACGATGCTTCTGAATCAGAGCAGTCTGCAGTATCAGTATATTGCTATAGCATATTCCTTGCTAAGAGGTAGTGTTGATTTGGGGTAGCATCGGATGTGCTCTAGGCCTCAAAATTGGTAGGAAGGCTTAGACACATGCATTCTCCAATACCCAGAAATCGTTTTGGGAAATTCCACCCGGAAACAGATTTATTAAAATAATTAATTATTTTTAATGGGACCCTAAGTCTAAACTTAGGAAATTAAAATAATTAATCACTATTAATCTAAACTGCGGATGGAACTTCTAGAAGAAGGCAGAGATCAAGTCAAATGATCCTAACCATTGATTAGAATCTGATCTGGGTCGTTGATTGATCAACAAGAGGATTATGAGAGGAGACTTGATGGGCACTTGGAGAACACACCAAAGGCAAATACTCAGTTACCCAAGTAAGATCGATTTTCTCACTAGTCGAAGTTCGGCAAGAGAAAATCGAATCAAAGAGAGAGTTGCATGTGAGAAAGAGAGAGAGGGCATCAGCATATTCAGAGAGTGCAAGGCAGCAAGACACAGCGCAAGAAGGGTGATGCAAAAAGAGACAGCACAGAGTCAGTTTGACACAAAGCCTGCGTGGGCAGCTTGACGCAGAGCCTGGGAGAGCAGTTTGACGCAGAGAGGATCAGAAGGATTCCAGGGAAGAAGAAGTGCTTCACCTGGGGTAGAACTTGGTCAAGAAGTGTCTGTAAAATTTCACATTCCTCTTTTGCTAGTTGTGATTTGTACAAGAGAATTTGCTGAAGAATAATAAAAACACTCATCTGTTGCACCGATTGTCCCACATTGGATTTTTCCGGGGACAATTGTCCAAAAATAACTGTCATTGTGGTTGTATTTGTGCTAGTATATTTCCTTACATTTACTTTATGCAATGTTTTAATTGTGAAGGCTGCAGTAGAATATATTTCGATATTTGCCGTAAGAATACTATGGATAACTTATTTCTGAGGTAATAAGTAGAAGCAATAATATTAATCACTGCAGTAGGATTTCGACTTAGAAATTTTCACAACTGGGTGGTCGAACTTCTCAACCCATAATTGATGCCATCTCCAAGCCCTTCGACTTGCTCTTATATTCTCTCGTTAGAGTCTCAATGACTATGATTACATCTCAACCAATGGCTAAGATCAATTTGACTTCATCAATAGAAGCCTCTAGAGCAAAATCAAACTTCCTTAATTAATTAACTTTAATTAACCACTTTTCCTAAGTTAGACTTAGGAAATATTTAAATTGTGGCTAGTTAATTTAATTAAGGCATCTTCAAGTCTGATCTCACGAAACCTTTTCTGGGTTTTGGAGATCATGTGTTCCTTAGCCTCTTAGACATCATCTTAGACTATAACACTTGTCCGCTACAACCAAACTCAAAAAATAATTGTTATCACTCCCTCTTAGCGAGGAAGGTGTTCTCCACTATACCCATATGTTCTTTGGTCCTCCCTAGAGCCTTTGTGAGTATATCAGCGACCTGTTGCTTTGTAAAAACATGTTGTACCCAAACTGATCCACGTTGTTGGTGTCTAACATCTGTGATACCTCCTTCCTTCACATATTCAAACTGATGTGACTCCCTATCACTGGAATTCACTGTGAAGAACAACACTCTGGCAGTCATTGCCCACCATGTTACTGCACATACTTTGATCTCACACTGTTGATGCCCCTACACTACCTCTGCAATGCTGCTATTACTGCTCTACCACTGCAACCATTGCAATAGTGAGTCTCGATCTCCCTCTAAATAAGAACTGGGAAATCTCTGTTGGCTGGAAACCCTCTCATGGAGTTTCTCTCTCGCTGGAACTGCGCCTGCACTCTTCAACTGTCCAATTCATACTACCACCCCATTCACACGCATTTCCTACAATTCGCACTTGCAACTGGAAACTCGATCTCTCCTCATCTACTGAGTCACTGCAACTCTCTCGAGTCTCTGACTGCGCTTTGTTGACCTCTCGATTGTCCTGCTACTTTAACTCTTGGGCTCCGTAGCATAGGTAATGATCCAACTGAGGAATACACAGCAACTAGATCTTATCTACTAATCAAGCCCTCCTTGGCTAGATCTTGTTGAAGAAAGTGTAACTAGGTTCGGTCTTCATAAATATGAGATGTACTTTTGATTCTTGTATTTTGTAAAAGAAAGAAAAATGATTATTCTTATTACTAAGCTTGGGTTTCTTGCCCAAGAAATTTGTTTTATAGGTCAAGCACTAATTGAAAGTGCTTCTAGGATTGTCCTAGGTCAAGAAGTCAAATAGGGACATTGTCATAATATGAAGACCCCATCAGGCATCTTGTAAATTGTAAAAAGAATTATTTTTGTATTTCACTGAGCCTTCCAAGACCAAGTCGGCCTAGAAGCTGGAATTCGTACCCCTAGAAGACCTATATATAGAAGACAGTTCGACCTCATTTGGACACATTCATTCCTCTCTCTCTCATGTGAAGGAAGAAGCAGAAAAGGGCAAGCGAAGAAGGCAGATGAAGGAGAAGAAGTGTTATGGGTTCCTCTCTCTTTCTCTCCACACGTGCGAAGAAGAGGGCCGAAATTATGTAGCTTTTCGCTAGAGTTTTTGTTGTCAAGCTAGGGTTTCATTGTGGAGGTTTGATCTGGTGGCAAAGAGGTGAAGGAAGGGCCAACAAAGTCCCCTTCTAGATCCAGAAGACAAATTAGGTCAAGCAAGGTAGCTGGAGGCTAAGAAGAAGCAGTTATAGCTCACACACGTGAAGTCGCTGCTACTGTCATGGGGCCAAAGTTGCAGATCTGCAATTAGGGCCGAAAAGTTGTGGCTGGAGGTCGAAGTAGTGTTGCTGGAAGAGATTCTGTTGGGTTTGGAAAGCAGTGAAGCAAGCACATTCTTGAGAAGTTGATCTTGGTCTTGGAAGGGCTTCAGTGTTGGTCAAGGGTCTTGGTATTCGTCAATAAAGAATCTATAAGAAGAGATTGAAGGGTATTCCTCTCAAGAGGAGAGGTTTTGCCTTGGCTTGGAGCCTACATCTTGTGTACTTGTATCTTGCTTGTTGATTTGTGGTAGCATCGGATGTGCTCTAGCCATGAAAATTGGTGGACAGGCTAAAGCACATGAGAAAACCAAGACCCAGAAATGGTTTTGACAGATTGTACCCTGTTTGGGAGATATTAAAATAATTAATATGTTTAATGGAGTTCCTAAGTCTAACTTAGGAAAAATAAAATATTAATGGGTATTAATATAAAACTGGGCTAGAAGGTTCCAAAAGTCATGGATCAAACCAAATCTAATCTTAGCCATTGATTAGAGATTTAATCTTGGTCGTTGAAGGACCAACGAGAAAAGTATAAGAAGAGGCTTGAGGGTCAGTTGGAGAACACACCAGAGTGACCAGTCATTCGATTTGCTAGAGCGAGGTTACTAAGCAAAGTCGAATTAGTGATCAGCAGCGAGGGGCAGTGAGTACTGGGCAGAGAGGCAAAGACAGTGCCAAGAGACCAGCGCAGAAGCAGAGAGCGAGAGGCAGCAGCCAGTTCAGGCCACGCAGAGCCCAGCAGAGACAGCGCAGAGGCCAAAGGGACTGCGTCATCCACGCAAAGGCTGCAGGAGTGACGCAGAGGGTCCCAGAGGCTACGCAGTGCCTTAGAGGGCTGACGCAGAGAGGTTTGAGGCTGACGCAGGGCAACAAGAGGTTGACGCAGAGGCCAGAAGGGCCAGCGCAGAGCTTCAGAGATGCTGGAGAGGGTTTCGTGGGACAGGTTTTTTGAATACCTATTTCCGAATAGAGAGTTATTGTTGTCGTGTATTTTTTCTGTCGGGTGAGCCGATTAGGCACCCAGTTGTACTCAAGGAAATACTGCATAATAATAAACCCTCAGAATAGTTGCACCGGTTTTCCCGCGTTGGGTTTTTCCGGGGACATTTGTCCAAAAATAACAGTGTCACATGTGTGTTTGTTTTCCTTCAGCCGATGATCTGTAGATGTTGTGACTGTATTGTGTTTATTTCGATATTTAAATGTTTTAAATAACTTGTTCAAAATTTACAAGTAGAAGAAATAAACCAGCATAATACAGATTAATTTTCTAATGAAGAGACTTAGAAAATTCAACATGGTATCAGAGCGTGGTTGCAGATCACAGGAAAGCTAAAGGCATCAGCTGAGCAGATAGCATTTGCAGCGGATTCCGCTGTCCCGAGTGACAGAGTTGATCCTTGCAGAAAGCGACTAAGGAAGGGTTGACGCAGAGGGACAGCGTCATTAGTTCGGGCCTGAGAGAGGCCAGCACAGAGGCTAAGGAGGGCAGAAACAAGCTCATACAGAGGCCATGAGGGCTGACACAGTTGGTTGAGGGAGTTGTTTTGCCGGTGTCGGGATTGCGCAGAGCCAAGAGGCTCAATCCTTTAGTTACTGGGGCGAAGGAAACTGTGGGCAGTTTGCAAGAGTGAACTTGGTGGGGTACTGTGGTCAGAATAGTACCTAACAGGGCAAAACCAAGGTAGAGGGAGTTGCTGCCGAGGCGGATTTCTAGCCAAGGAATCCGGATCAGTGTTGCAGTTGCACAAACGATCGAAGAGGGGCAACTTGACAGTTGGCAGAAGGATTTCCAGGAGGGAAATCGGGACTCAGAGGGAGTCCAAAAGACAACTTCGAGACGGGAAGTAGAGAGACTCGGAGGAGTCGAACTGAGAACTTCCAGACGGTAAGTAGAGAGACTCAGCAAGAGTCGAACCGAGAACTTCTAGACAGGAAGTAGAGAGACTCAGCAGGAGTCGAACCGAGAACTTCCAAGCAGGAAGTAGAGAGACTCGGAGGAGTCGACAGAGAAGAGCACAGAGATGGTCGTGAATGGGCAGAGGGATCAGGATAGGTTGGACGGAGCGTCCAACTTTGTGGTCTGGAAGGCCAGGATCCTGTCCATTCTAGACAGACATCGCATCAAGGGCTTCGCCTTGAGAGTAATGGCTATCCCAGTTGACCCGGTAGCTAATGAAAGGTACGAGGAGGCAATGGCCAAGGCAAAATGCATCATCCTTGATGGGGTCAAGGATCATGTGGTCCAACATATTGCCGAGAAGGAGATGGCAAAGGAAATGTGGGATACCTTGAAGACGTTGTACCAGCATACTTCCATGCAGAGGAAGATGCTACTTAAGAATCAGCTACAGTCATACTAGATGCAGAAGGGAGAGTAGATAGATCTCTTCCTCGATCAGTTGAAGGAGATCCGGGACCAACTAACTTCCATAGGGGCCACACCGGATCAGGAGTTGATGGTAAGAACCGCACTAAACACAGTCTCCGAGGAGTGGGAGACATTTGTCCAGAGCATACTGGGCAGGGCGAATCTTCCAGATTGGGAAGAATTGTGGGCGGCTCTTCGTCAAGAAGAGATCAGACGGCTGACCAAGACGGGAAGTAGCAACAAAGGAGTCTAGATCAAGAAGGAAGAGGAAGAGGATGCAGCTCTGGCATCTGCGGGAAAGCAGGAGAAGAGGAAGAAGAAGGACCTCTCCAAGGTCAAGTGCTTCCACTGTGGGGAACTGGGTCATTATGCGAACCAGTGTCCGAGGAAGAAGAACAAGGGAGAGGCGTCTGACTCTAAGGCAACGCCAGCGAAGGCGGAGAAAGAAGTCGAGGAGGATGACGATTGTGCCATGAGTGCTCATGTGCCACTAGAGAAGAAGTGGGGAGACATCGAGCTGTAGTCAAGAGGACTACAAGCGATGAGGAGCAGGATCCTTGAGGTACCCAACCTCTTGGATTATACCTTGCTACGGGAGCCTCGAAGAGAGAGTAGCAAAACTGACGGATGTCGATAGAGACAGATGTGAATGAAGCGGCGGAGAGTGCTACAGTGCAGGAATCCCCGAGCAGCGCGAGGCTAGCAGGCTGCAACAGTGCAAGAGACACAGAGAGTGTTGCAACAGTGCAGGATGGCACAGATAGGTTTGCAGTGTTGCGAGCTGCAAAGAGTTGTTGCAGCAGCACAAAGGTCAGTAGAGGGAGCACTTATTAGCGGCAGAGGGAGCTTTAGCATCGGGAGTGTTTCTAACCTGACGAAGATGTCAGAAGTTGGGTGGATCAATTACTTACTTCTTAGTAACTGAGTTGCAGTGCAGTAGCAGTTTGCAGTAGCACGATGCAGCATGATGAGAGGGGGATGCAGTGCAGATGCAGCTTTGGGAGGATGGACCAGCAACAGCACGGATGCAGAGGGAGTTGTCGTACGGATGCATCATTGGTAGAGGGAGGGCCATGGGCAGCAGTACAGGATGCAACAGTGCAAAGGATGTTGGGCGGGGAGGCCTAGCATCAGCACAAGTACCGGTGCCGGATAATCAGAGTGATGCTCAGTGAGGAGTATTACTAGAGCACAGTCCTCGCTAAGATGGAGTGTTGATTTGTGGTAGCTTCGGATGTGCTCTAGCCATGAAAATTGGTGGAGAGGCTAAAGCACATAAGATCTCCAAGACCCATAAATGGTTTGGACAGATTGTACCCAGTTTGGGAGATATTAAAATAATTAATATTTTTAATGGAGTTCCTATGGAGTTCCTAAGTCTAAACTTAGGAAAAATAAAATATTAATGGGTATTAATATAAAACTAGGTTAGAAGGTTCCAAAAGTCATGGATCAAGCCAAATCTAATCTTAGCCGTTGATTAGAGATTTAATCTCGGTCGTTGAAGGACCAATGAGAAAAGTATAAGAAGAGGCTTGAGGGTCAGTTGGAGAACACACGAGAGTGATCAGTCATTTGATTTGTTAGAGCGGGGTTGCTAAGCAAAGTCGAATCAGTGATCAGCAGGGAGTGGCAGTGAGTACAGGGCAGAGAGGCAAAGACAGTGCCAAGAGACTAGCGCAGAAGCAAAGAGCGAGAGGCAGCAGCTAGTTCAAGCCACGCAGAGCCCAGCAGAGAGAGCAGAGGCCAGAGGGACTGCGTCATCCACGCAAAGGCTGCAGGAGTGACGCAGAGGGTCCCAGAGGCTGCACAGTGCCTCATAGGGCTAACGCAAAGAGGTTTGAGGCTGACGCAGGAGGTTGACGCAGAGGCCAGAAGGGCCAGCGCAGAGCTTCAGAGACGCTGGAGAGGGTTTCGTGGGACAGGTTTTCTGAATACCTGTTTCTGAATAGAGAGGTATTGTTGTCGTGTATTTTTTCTCTGTCGAGTGAGCTGGTTAGGCACCCAGTTGTACTCAAGGAAATATTGCATAATAATAAACCCTCAGAATAGCTGCATCGGTTTTCCCGCATTAGGTTTTTCCGGGGACATTTGTCCAAAAATAACGGTGTCACTTGTGTGTTTGTTTTCTTTCAGCTGATGATTTGTAGATGTTGTGATTGTATTGTGTTTATTTCGGTATTTAAATGTTTTAAATAACTTGTTCAGAATTTACAAGTAGAAGAAATAAACCAGCAGAATACAGATTAATTTTCTAACGGATAGACTTAGAAAATTCAACATTGTTGATCTTCTCGTTTTGGTAGTTGTTTAATGATTGAAGAACACACTATAATAACAAGAAGAAGAAGATAATCCTAATAAGTAAAAAGACATCACAAGCAGTTATCATAGTTAGAAGAATCATTAATGTCATCTTTCCTTAGATTCTTCAACATGGTATCGGAGCTATGGTTCGCACAAGGCATGAAGAAGGTCAAATCTATTATGAAGAAGCTTGAAAAGAAGTGTTCATCACTAGCAAGTCTCATCAAGCAAAGTTTCAAAGCAGTGTGGAATAGTCTCCTCTTCCAAAGATGTCAAATCTTCAAAGAAAGAAGGATTGTTCTCAGCCCTCACCGGAACATTTCAAGATGAAAATATATGGGTGATAGCTAGTGGAGCTTCAAAATACATGACTGGATATCACAAGCAACTCAAAACCCTATCCAAAGGAAAGTCCTCATACTCTGTGGAGCTTGGTGGCAACAAGAGCTATCCGGTAAAAGGCATTGGATCTACATCAATTGAGCAGTAGATGAATAATCCCCCTACAAACAGGTCTGATACCATAATTGGTTTCAGATCCTAAACTATCTCCTAAGATCTCTTTAGATCCTAAAATCCTCCTATGAATCATCCTTCATATTTTTGAATATTCGATACATTTCAAATAACATATTACATGTCGATAAGGGAATAATTCTTGATTTTCTAAATAAATCCCTATTTCAACAAGAAAATCAGATACCTATTACATTAATTTTGACTTAAATTAAATTAAGGGAACCCACTCCCTTTAGTAAATGTGGCAAGACACCTAGGTCTTGTTGACTTGAAAAAATGCTCCCACATCAATTTGTTTCCTACTTGAGGTATTACTGATATTTTCCATTCATGGTGATTTTAGAGAAAAGGAGTTGCTGTGAAATGCTATTTTGATTGCAGTCTCACTCATTTGCTGTGAAATGCCATACGTGTGGCTGGTATATGATTTATGTTGGGTTCTTTATAATGCATACATGCTGGTCTTATAATCTTAGAGCTATAGTGGAAAAGACTAGAATGATGTACTGAATTGTACATTTTTGCGGGACGTGATAGATAATAGTGGCCACCTGTTTGTAATGGTTATATATATATATTAATATTACCATGGAAAATGGCCTTAGGGAAACCCTCCAAGCACTTCCTTGCATTCCATGAATGGCACTCAGAGTAAATGCCACTAGTGCAAAACATGTATCCCTAACCCAAAGGGACTCTACCGGACTTGAAACCATGAACTCTCAACAATCTCCACCTTCAAAATGACCAGTTCCAACCAGTTGAGCTAGCTGCTAACCCAAGGGATTTTATATATATAAAACCTTGGGTTATATCAATCAGTTCAAACTGACCATTTTTATATTACATATATATAAAACCTCGGGGTTAACACAATCAGTTTGAACTAACCATTTATCTGTCTATCTATATTTGCACCCAGCAAGCATGTTTGCCACATGTCAAGCTAATGAGAAATTCCATCTAGAGATGAGTTGCACCATTTGCACAACATATATATATGGTCAGTTTGAACTGATTGATCTAACTCAAGGTTTTATATTGATATATATATTTAAAACCTCGGGATTAGCTCAATCAGTTTGAACTAACCATTTATTTATCTAACTATATTTGCACCCAGCAAGCGTGTTTGCCACATGTCAAGCTAATGAGAAATTACATCTAGAGATCAATCAGTTCAAACTGACCATATGTATATAATATATAACCTCGGGGTTAGCTCAATCAGTTTGAAACTTTGAACTAACCATTTATCTATCTATATATATTTGCACCCAGCAAGCGTGTTTGCCACATGTCAAGCCAATGAAAAATTCCAGCTAGGGATGAGTTGCGCCAATTGCACAAAATCTTTCAATTGCCTGAAGGAAAATTAGTTCCGATGTGATAGAATCTCTTTCCTTGTACTATATGATTCAAGCAATGGAATCATAGATAATGCATCACAAGTAGCTAGCTGCGAAGTGGTGAAAAGTTGTCTAGCACTGACCATTAGCAAAAGGATCTCGTATGAGGTTTGGTGGCATTATAGCATCTCCACAAAGGTGGGTGTCTCACTGGACAGGCAACATTATATTCAACATGTTACATACCGTTAGCATGTAAGTAGACAAGCATCCATGCTAATCGTATGGCATTATCCTTCATCTTAATGCGTCTCAAATGTGGTCATCCTGCCCTTATTTGATTATTGGTCAAGTAAGCTGTTCTATGAATATGCCTTCATTTTATAGGCTTTCATCGTATGGTAAACAGACTTGACATACAGTCAATTAACTTCAAAGTTCCCTCTATATAAAAAAATGATGTATACTTTGGATGAAGCACAAGTCATGCGAGTCCAGCACTGGTCCTTCATAATGTGTATTTTCGAGTCAATGTAACTTCTTTCATGTCAGCTAATTACAAAATATAAACAATACCAAGAATTGTGTCACACAATACAGCATCCTCTAACAAACAAACTTTCCTAAACCAACATAACTCAAGTTATTTTCTGAAACTTCACCTGACATTCATCCCTCTTCAAAAAATTTCTTCCTTCAAATAAAAGAAACATAGGTTTGTGCATGTCTGCAATGTCTCTGGCATATTCTAAATTGTCATGTAAGAGCTCACGCATTCTAACAAAACTTGAAAATCTCACACACTGTCTCTCTTGATCACTGTGTTCCTGCACTTTCATAAATGAAAAACTAACCATAAGAATAATTTCCTAGAAAGTGCCAATGCATTGTCGCAAGAAACAAATTAAACAATGGCTAAGTATTCCAACATGAGAAAATTTTCCTAGAAGGTGGCAATACATTGTTGCAAAAATAAAAATGAACACTTACATTAACAGTGGCTAAGTATTCTGACAAAGAGTTCCAATCATATATGAACTTGAGATTCAAACAACTCGAAAAGTTAGCAAATTACATTACACAAGGGCTCCAAAGAAAGATACTCAGGACAATCTTCAGCTTCTGTTTTAATATATTGGGAAGATTTCACTGAGGTGCTTTCAACCAATGGGCTCTGCAGAAAAACCAAAACAGCTTTAGTTTGAACTTTGAAGCATAAGAAACATATATTAACGAAGGTTCCGAAAAGCATATAAAACTGTCTTAACTTTAGAAATTTGAAATTATACAAGTTAAAGAACAATCTAACCAAAATGCCCTAGACAACTGTAACAAAGTCATTTCCTAATTAAGAAAGAAAACAAACATATTAATGTCCCTGATAAAGATAAGATAGGATAAGATAATTTTATTAACGTTCAACAAATGACCACAAATAGGTCAATGAAACTGCTAAGTACAAAAGTGTTGATATACTATGGGCGCAATAAGGCCTCTCTTATAAAAGCCAAAAACAGATCTAACCTAGGATCTAAACTCTATAAACAAGGACATAACACACTGCTGGAAAAGTTGGAATGATAGAAGCACCTCCAAGAGTACAAAGTCAAAAACTCCTTGGAGGGAGGGATGCTTCAAAGGAGAGCACAAAGAGAATAGTACCCACTAGACCTATCACCAGAAGAAGAGGAAACCTGCTCTGTGAGTAATCCCCCTCCATAACTGTATCTCCCCTAGCATTTGAGGCCGGAGAAATGAAACTCCAATAGAGGAGCTAGAAGAACTGGTCCATTGGATGTCTCTTTGTAACAACACGAGGGGCTTGCTGCTGCCTACTAGAAGGACAGTCCCTGTCCCAACATCTGAGTCAACAGCTCCAGATGAGCCTCACCGAAGGAGGCCAGAAGGCCCCCAATGAGTCTCACCGAAGGGGGCCAGAAGGCCCCCCCTAGAGTCTCCCAAATCTGGACCCTACTAGCATGGTGTTGCTATCTATGTGGGCATTGATGCCCTTGACTACCAGAAACACCATGAAAAGGATGTGATCATCCCAATAATCTCCAACCATAGGGGAGGGTTGAGTGTGGAAGACCAGAGAGCACTGCTAATCTAAGTTCCAAAAGAAGATGGAGAGAGAAATCTAAGACTCCCAAATGAGGCAGCATAACCATCCCTGGATCTCATAGTAGACAGGGAACTGGAAAATAAAGTGCTCCTTCATCTCAAGCTTCTGCATAGGACAAAGCGGGCAAATCTTTTCCTCCTAAGGAAACTGATGCTCAACCTCTATCTGATGCCTTTGACAACCTACTCGAAACTAGTCCAAGGGATCCTGAGCCCATGCATCTAGTGTTGTAGAATGAAATGGGGTTGAGCAATGAGCTCCTCTCTCAACACCAAGAATTGTTTTTTGTAGAAATCCATTGGGCTTCAAACCCCTTGGTGGGTCAAACCAAGTGATCTAGATATACTGCTTGTAAATGTAATCTCTGATAATATCATTCATCTCCTGCTTTTTCAACAGAAAACATCCAAGGGTACCAAAAGTATATCCAAATGAAGGCAGGCAATAGTCTTGAGACCTTTAAAAACCACCGACCATGAGCCAATCTCATAAGTCTATTCGAGGTCAGGGCCTCTACAGAGCAGTAAACGAAGTATGGATAACAGTTTCTACCGATAGTTGAGTCAGCGAAGCACCAGCAATGCAATAATGAGACCCATCTAAAATGGTCTCAAGATGAAAAAGGATGAACCGCAAACTCTACCTAAACAATGGCATTGGATATAGTCTTCTTGCTTTATGGCGTACCCAATAACCTTTGTACACTGTAATGACCCATCATTAATCTAGAGAGCTCGAGAATATTAGCATGCATACGATGCATGCATATGATAGCTACATATGCATGTATCGCATGCACTGCACTAGTAGCTATATTCTAAGTTACCTAAAATAATAAATATCCTGACACTCCTCCGTATAGAAAAAATCGCATTCACCCATTAGCACATATTACTTAAATTAATGAGTGCTTACCAATGTTATTAAGTTTAAAAGTGTAAAGTAAAAGGGTTATAAAGAAAATAAATGAAAAGAATTATGTAAATTCTTAAAAAAATCCGGTTATATAATTATCTATTTTGAGCAATTTTTAAATAAAGTATGAATGGATTATTAAAGAGATAAATTAAATCAAATAAAGCCCTATGTATGAACTTAGGACTTTTAATTTAAAAATATAAAAAAATCTTAATCAAAGTAAAGTGACTCATATCAAAATATCCTGAAGGAGAGATACGAAACGGCACATTGAGCAGGTGTCGTTGAGAAGGGAAGCGGTGGACTCATAGATGGAGAGAGAACCACCGCTTATAATGGGTACATAAGAAGAGGCCGAGGGGGAAGAAAGGGAGTCCGGGGGTGTTCTTGGCCTTGGCGGCTATTTGCTGAGAGTGGGAAGAACTGATTCGGGTGCTGTTGGAGGAGGAAGGAGAAATTTATACATACTGGTTATGATTCGGAACTATTGAGCCTTGATTGTTTTGGAAGTTTCTGGGCACGGGGGAACGGTATGCATCGGTCGAGAAGCATACTGGATCGAGTATCTAGGTATATTCGGTTTGGCTGGGTGGTTTTGGTTATTTGGTAATGAGAGCGCTGGAGCAGTCCTGAAGCACCCTCACCGCAACAGCCGTAGCAGGCCAGGTAAGTACTTCATCAATTCAATAATACCATTTCAAACAGTTCAGTAATTTTTACAGTTTCAAACAGTTCAGTAATTTTTACAGTTTCACAGTTCAGTGATCGTTACAGGTTTACAGTTTAGTTAATGACTCTTTAATTTAGCACAGTCATTACATATGGTATCAGAGCTGGTTCAACTTTCGGACCTGTTAAGTTGCAGTAAGATATAAATCGGATATCAAAAAAAAAACCATACTAAAGAACAGAACATGAGGGAGTTCACAGTCTAGCTTAATACTGTGGGAGACTCAATAACATCTGTACACAGTCACAGTCATAGTAGCCAGATGCATTGTGAATCTGTGACAGAGAGCTCCATAATAATTAGTTTTCTTTAGTAATACAGAGTTTTTATTTGGCCAGTGAAGTTTGAAGAAAATTAATTAAACTACGAAGTTGCAACATTATAAATCTGTGGAGAGTCCAAGAATTTGTAACTCAGCCTTGGGCCACATATATCTACACAGTCCGAGTATGCTCAGTCACCCTTGAAGCTGACTTGTTTTGAAAGCATGAGGAGTACAACAATGAAGGATAAAAAGGTGTTTCAGAAGAGAAGTCGCTTCCCTTGACTTTGAAATGAAGGTTAACCTCTAGCTCTGCATTGTTGATCCAAATGTCCGAATTTTTGAACATCTTCTCATCCTTGGTATGTACACTACAATCATGTTTGATCAATGAATTTATCAAAATTTTGTGAAGGGTTTGTTCTAGTAAGGCACTCAAGGCCTTCCTATTCGCAACTATATCTATCCTAGAAGAAAAGAAATCTTCTGTTTATGATCCAAAACTATTTGGCATTGTTTGATACATATGCATCTATGAGAGCCCGCAAACAACAGTCTTCTCCTGTGTTTAGTCCAGAATCGACTTTGCTGAAAGGATATTTTGAGCATGAATCTGTACATAATCTTCTAAACGTGAGGCCCGAGCTTCTCTTCAAAATTTTAACCATTCAAGTCAGCCTTGAAAAGAAGCCTAGCTCACTTTCATCTCAATGGAACTTAACTCAAGCCTCTGTCATAAAGGGAGAAGAGCCGAGTCTCTTATTACATTTTTCAATGCATGAAGGAGAATCAGATCAATGGATTATTAGGCTTATCATCTCATAATTTAAGAAGGATCATTACCTTGGACCGCAGCCTAAAAGGATTAAAACACCTATTCATCTCACAGTGATGTATGTTGACCTGTGGAGACAGTATGACCACCTGGGAGTCCAGCACAACTGTGGTCACTACAGTGTCAAATTCAACTCTTTTAGCATTCTGGGGACTCCTATTGCCGCTCTAATTGGCTATGGTATTGCACGAGGAGGTGCTTCGGCTTGTAATAAATTGCGGAATGCTGTGTTTTCAAGGCATTTTAAACATACAAGTTTGGTGCTCCACTTGCGTGGGTTACATCTCTTGCTGTTGGCGGTTATGGTGCTTTCACCTTGTTTGTGGCACAGTGGCGGACCAAATTTCGACAGCACAGCACTGTCAACGGCTATGGCTCTGTGCTCACAAGGCATAATGGCTGGAACGATGACTGTTGGTGATCTGTCCGAGATGAATGTGCAACTATCAATGGATGGACTCAGACGCACCGACATCAGCGTTAAACATCGAACCGACTTTCAATGGATGGGCTCATGTCAATGGATGGATTTCGACTTGTCCGATGCCAGCTAAACGATGGCGTGTTAAAATAAAGCGTGAGTCTGATAGTTAAGTGACGCGTGAAGAATTACGTGCCCCATGGGCTGTTATGTGTCATTACTCGCCGACATAGGGAGATTTTCTATCGGTGCCCGCCGTTTAGCTTAAATAAACGGAGATTTTCTTGGTTTTGAAGAGAATCCGTTAGATATTCACGAATTTGAAGGTTCTACGGCGGAGTGCCTGGGGAGGAAAATGGGGATGCCGACCAGCGCTGCCGTATCGCCCTTCGTGCCATCCGCTGCTGGGTCTGCGTCCGTGATGCCCACATTGCCAAGCCTTAGCGACGCGGAAGAATTGATAAACTCGGTGAGACTTTCATATTCGACTGTGACGGCGTGATATGGAAGGGCGACAGTTTAATTGCCGGCGTGCCGGAAACTTTGGACATGCTCAAGAATGGGCAGATGGTGGTTCTATGGTTGGCGCATTAAGAGGGTCAACTCAGAAAGAACCTATTGTTGTTGGGAAGCCCTCAACGTTCATGACGGATTATGTTTCCAAAAAGCTTGAGATGTTTCCTTTTCAATCTTGGAAGCTAAAAATTCAAAAAAAATTGTAAGCAGTCCAACCTATTATCCTTTGAGGATTTATCTTCCAAGCTGGACAAGAAAGAATCATCAAGAAAGTAGTTATTAACCATCTTCCCCATTGTCAAAGTCTAGCAATGGAATGCATTAATAAGCTCCTACACCGTACTGTTCTAGATAGATAGCCCTGGGCTTCAGCAACAATTATATACAATGCAAAGACTATAGGGGCGGTTATTCTCCCTTTCAAAGGTATGACATTCAAATCTTACAGGCATTCCCTTAAATTAATAGAAGCCTTTGCTTCTTGCATGGAAAAGAAAAAAAGAAGAAAACTCTGTTGGAAATCTATAAAATATCTCCCACACAATGAATCCCTTCCTTTTACAACATAAGGAATAGAAGTGGCATCCATGTCCAACAAAATTAAAAGGTTAGATTTTGATTTCACATATTGAACTGTATATGCACGACTCTCTACATGTGATTTTGGCAGTTCATTTTGTTCTTCTGAATGCGCTATAGTGTGTAAAAAAAAAAATAGGTTTGTTCTAGTGTAAAATAGTCTATTTCCGATTTGTTGCATGTACTCATATGATTGTGTTTGTAAGACAATTTTATCCCCAACTCCTCTATACTGCAAGAGACCAATCTAATTCTTTTCCTTAAACCATTGAACGTGTAACATGATTAATATAAAGATTCCAAAGTTATGAGAGTGATCCAGGGTAGGCCATAATCCTACAATCTAGAACAAGAATAAACCGCAGTGGCTTACAAAAGTAGCAGCCCACTAAATTCTCCAATGTACGAAGGAATTTCACCAGAAATCATGTTGTTTCTTAGCACTCTGCACAGGATGTAAAATGTTATAAATCTTGTCGTTCAGAAGACAAGCAGCAAAGTCAAGTGGCTTGCATTAAGTTAAAGTTTATAATTACAAGAGGTTATTTCACTTACAGATGAGTCAATTTTGTCAAATTTTGTAAGAATGAAGCCTTCCAGGGTAAGTTTCAGAAAGATTGTGACACTCGTCTTTAAGTAGTTATGATTTAAATGAGCTACCATATAATTTTGTTTTCTGTTAGTATATGGTTTCTCTGTATTGGGGCTAAATGGAATACTGTAAAGGCAATTTTTCTGTTGTAACTTTGTAGTGATGCTTCATCATTTGCTTAAGTTTGTTTTTTTTTTCATGTTGCTGTATAAAGCTTTAGTTTTCATTCGAGGTTTGCTTATCTAGTCAGGTTTTGGTAGCATAAGTTATGTCTTTTGACTTCTTGCCAAACATCATAATGGTTACTTTTGAGTTTGCTGTGTGAGTATAACTCTATAATTTCTTGGGCTGTTCTCCAGCATTTAGGGCTGCTATTACAGTTAGAATATTATTTTGATATACAGATTTTAGTTGTTTCTGCATTTGTTATTAACATTACTGGTATTATTTAGGAAGGTGAGAATGTTGTGCTTTTATCAAAACATGTTCTGCTTGTGTAGATATTGTCTTTTCAGTATAAATGTGCTGTATAATTTGTTTTTCCACTGCATTGGTTTACTTCTTCATGTATAGATTTTCCATTTCATAGTTTAAATAGTATTCTTCTATGTGTGCCATTTTATACAAATATGTGATACTTGGTTGGCTTTTGGCTATTGTCTGAAATTTTGAACTTTGAATAAATGATAAGATGAAGTACTAGGTGTCTAGTCACAGTAATTATTTTGCTAAATGAGCAGATTTTCTCCTGATCTAAATGATCCTTCCAATCAACTTGTTCAAATCTTATCCTCATTTGGAGTTCCTGTTCTCATCATACATGAAGCAAGGAATGATAATAAGAATCATAGCATGCATTCAAAGTTGTCAGCAATCCATGCAAAATAATTAACATGTCCCCGATTCCATGAAAATGGGCCCTCTGGAGTCTGAATAATTAACGTGTATGACAGAACTAAAATGAATCTTCTATGTGTGAGGCTTCTGTCAGGAATGCTGTTCAATATACTCTGTGTCCAAAGCATTTAGTTTCATACCTAAATATGGAAACTGTACCATACAAGAGCACTTGTTTGAGAGAATGTGAAACCTTCATTTGAGTGACAAAAATGATTTGTACTTTGTATATGACATCTGGATTGGCTGTCATTTGTTGTGATTCGGTAGGTAGTCTGTTGAAGTTTTATGCTGCCTCTTGTTGCAATTCTGGTTTTCTTTCATGGCTTGTGCCTTTCGTGTTTGTCTAGGAAGATTCCTCCTCTTACTGTCACTATTATTATTGTTTGCATTCCCATAGTCAAACTGTTACAGGTAAGTTACCAGGATACATCATACAGTTATGGAGCCTGATATAGTTTCATATTCAGATACAACAACTTTCAAAAAAAAATTTACAATACATTTGAATGTGAGATATATAATGTTAAAACGCATAACAGAGAGATACGGAAAACAAATACCATGAAGCAAATCCAAGATTTTGTAGATACTGCTACAAGGCTAGAACTGTAGCATAAGGAGATGCTATTAAAGATCTTTTCTACCGTTCGGAGATTTAATGTGCTTACTCATAGTTGTGTTTGAAAAGATAATGGCCTCTTCCTATAAATTTCTAGACTTGCTTCACATCAGTTTAAAAGTGTCATCGGTATATTTAAGGCAGCAAATATTCTGGCTATTTGGCTTCCATGAAACATTTATTTCAGGGATACTTATCCCCTAAATGGTTTAGACTTTAGAGTACTATAGCAAGCTCTTTTATTTTTATTTTATTTTATTTTTTTTGTCAAAAAGCATATTCCTCTGAAAGCATTTTAGTTTGAAGCTTACAGACATCTTTATATAAGTTATATAAGATCTGGATTGCATGGGATAACTATTTAGTAAGATGGTATGCCCCTCATGGTTTTGAACCATTATCTGTTGTTGTTTATAGTCTAATCTAGCCTTTCTCTGGTCTTCTAACCTTAATGTTTGGGTCTATCAGCTACCTTAGTGTGTATCTCTAAATTGATAAGGTGACTATTACTCTGTCCCTTCCGGTTCCTAGGCATAATTGTAGTTTTGGTTCTACCAGAAATCTGCAGTTACCTCTGTGAATTGCTTATACCTGGAAACCCTTTTCTTAATATATGGTTATGCCACTTAACTTTTATCTAAAAATCTGTTGGAAATTAGATTCATCTTCTATCAAGCGGAAATGTCCTTGAAAATTAGACATGTTCTTTACCTATCTTATTTTGGATCATGTTGAAAACATTTAAGGTGAATGTAACTTCATTAGGGGAATATTTTAATTTGATTTGAGTTGTCAACATTTTCATTCCCTGATAATTTTTACGAGTTTCCTAAGTCCTTACAGTCCCTAGGTGATGTAAGCACCTACATGATATTTGCAACATTGTATGATATACTTGAAATTATTCAAAGGCATAGATTTAAAACAGATGCTACTTAAAGCTGTGAATTCCTTGATGATATGATATGGACTTCCTGATGATGATAATATGGACGAGATTAACTCCTTGAAGAATTGAACAAAAGGAGTTGACATATTCTCTAGAGATAAGTACCTTCTTGAATATTTTGATGTTATTCTCTTGTATTGGTATACTTTGCTTGGATGGATTCGTTTTTATTATTATTTATGCTCCTATGACAAACAATGGGTAATGATGTTTATATTCTTACGATCTTCTGGATATTCATTTTAATGTTTAGTCATCCTCCTTTATAATTACCAGGGGACTCACTCCTCTGTACCTGTCAACAGCGAAGATATTTCTCTTTGACTTCTCGACATAGGAGATGTATTTGAGTTTGTATGAATTATTCTATGAGACCTTTCTTCAAGTTGTATGAAAACTTCTGTAGGTGTTTTCTTAATAGTTTTTACTTCAGAAAATATATACAGTGGACAAATAACATTCAAAAGAGACCTCTAAAGAGTCACATATAATATCTTCCCTACTCAAAATTACCCCAAGTGACTGTGTACCTGTTAATTGGTTTCTGAACTAATCAAATTCTTTTTACATTTAACCTTTATTTCTTGCTCCTTATTTATGATCGCATTTTACCTACTAATTCATCCTTGAAATCCCTTATCTTATTATCCTTTATAGAAAGCATCTTTTGAGATTATCAAATTCTTGATATTAATGCTCAGACGTGACAAAGTCTCTGCTAACTTCTCTGATGGATCCCCCCTGTAGTCGTTGCTTCAGCAGTGATTGCTGCACATATATGCTCACTCTTCTCTTTTACTTAACTTTTGATCCTGTTTTCATACCTGTTTATTTTGGTCGATAATCAGGGATAGCAATTGTTGTTTCTCTTTCTGTACTGTCTCTGGTGTTTGAACATGCGGTAGAGCTGATATTTTGAGTTTTCTCCTGAGCACTTGAATATCTGTAATTCTTGATCTAATCAAGGCTTGTATTGATGAGGAATCATGTGGATTTGCACCCAATTTGATTACAACCTGCTCCAAATTATCTATTCTCGTCTGTTTTGTTTTCGTGGAAATTCCTTCTTATTTCAGCTGGCTGGTCCTTTGGTTAACATATTTTCTAATTTTAAAGCATTAGTAGTTGTTTTAGCTAAGCTTTTGCGTAACATTCAGACCTAATTTAGCAAATAGATAAGTGATGAATACAACCTGAGCAAAGGTTCCATGAGCATAAATTCAACCCATAGGGCCAAGGTATTGAAAGAGTACTACTATTTAAACATAGAGCAATGTTCGGTGTATTATGGTTAAAGGAAATGTTCAGTTCAAAATATGTTCCCCAAACGTGTTGCATACCATACTTGAGCTAGGTATTTCAATCAATTTATATATAAAAGAACACAACAAGTAACAGTATTGTTAAAAAGAAGGAATTGAGATTTGTCTTCGCTAATGACTATCCATATGATGCATTTTGTTACCAAGTAAGACAATAACCCAGTTAGTTGTTACTGGAGCAAACACATTCAGATCAATGAAAGTTTGGAACATAACGATATGTGTCCGTAAGATCAAAAATCAAGTGTCAGTTAACAAATTTAAAGTCATGAGTTTTATGCACAAACAATACACGAAAGAATGATTATATTATGAATATGAAAGCTAATGACATGAATAGATTATGGCAAGGTATGTTATACTTTAGATAACATGTATGAAATATACATAAGCTATGTGTTTTTGAAAATATTAATGCACATGTTATAAATGCATGGACAAGTGTTTATGATTGCAGATAAAATCTCATTACCGAAATGACCACGTGATGACAGAAACTTCAGAACAATTAAGGCTCAAAGAGATTCCATGATAGGGTATTAACCCTGATTCTACTGGGAGGGGTGGAGGTGTTGCCCACCGTTTATCCTCCGAACCCTGGAGTCATGGGAGGACTGTGCGAGTCACGCTCCCCTAGACGTGTGATGATAACTGCCAGATGCCTACTAGGGATCAGGTCGGTATAGCCAACGCTGTCACCCTTGGAGTTTATGAATGGTAAGGTCAGTATAACTGACGCCATGGCATACTCCAGTAGAGGACGGATAGGATGGGAGCGGAAGAGATTAGGAAGGATAGGATGATGTAGTGATAGCCTGGGGGGCCTGATGAAGTAAAACATGATCATTAAGTTATAAACCTAAAAGTATTCAAAATGCCAATTTTATAGTGTTCTCTCATTAAGTAAAAATTTAACCTCAATACTCAATCCGAGCAAGAATGTACTAATCACTATTATAAGTATTGAACTCTAACTTCGGGACGAAGTTTTCTGAAGGAGGGGTGTATGTAATGACCCATCATTAATCTAGAGAGCTCGAGAATATTAGCATGCATACGATGCATGCATATGATAGCTACATATGCATGTATCGCATGCACTGCACTAGTAGCTATATTCTAAGTTACCTAAAATAATAAATATCCTGACACTCCTCCGTATAGAAAAAATCGCATTCACCCATTAGCACATATTACTTAAATTAATGAGTGCTTACCAATGTTATTAAGTTTAAAAGTGTAAAGTAAAAGGGTTATAAAGAAAATAAATGAAAAGAATTATGTAAATTCTTAAAAAAATCCGGTTATATAATTATCTATTTTGAGCAATTTTTAAATAAAGTATGAATGGATTATTAAAGAGATAAATTAAATCAAATAAAGCCCTATGTATGAACTTAGGACTTTTAATTTAAAAATATAAAAAAATCTTAATCAAAGTAAAGTGACTCATATCAAAATATCCTGAAGGAGAGATACGAAACGGCACATTGAGCAGGTGTCGTTGAGAAGGGAAGCGGTGGACTCATAGATGGAGAGAGAACCACCGCTTATAATGGGTACATAAGAAGAGGCCGAGGGGGAAGAAAGGGAGTCCGGGGGTGTTCTTGGCCTTGGCGGCTATTTGCTGAGAGTGGGAAGAACTGATTCGGGTGCTGTTGGAGGAGGAAGGAGAAATTTATACATACTGGTTATGATTCGGAACTATTGAGCCTTGATTGTTTTGGAAGTTTCTGGGCACGGGGGAGCGGTATGCATCGGTCGAGAAGCATACTGGATCGAGTATCTAGGTATATTCGGTTTGGCTGGGTGGTTTTGGTTATTTGGTAATGAGAGCGCTGGAGCAGTCCTGAAGCACCCTCACCGCAACAGCCGTAGCAGGCCAGGTAAGTACTTCATCAATTCAATAATACCATTTCAAACAGTTCAGTAATTTTTACAGTTTCAAACAGTTCAGTAATTTTTACAGTTTCACAGTTCAGTGATCGTTACAGGTTTACAGTTTAGTTAATGACTCTTTAATTTAGCACAGTCATTACATACACTCTGAGGTGTACACTCTGAGGATATGGGATACTTCTATTAACCACCCAATTTGAACCAATTTCACCAAGGAACTATCTCAATTGTTCTATATTAACCATTTATCATCAGAGAGCATAACACTAGAGATTTATACAACCTAAATGCAACCACTTAATTATTCATGAAATTATAATTCACACAAGCGGGCTAACATAGGCACAAGGTTGCTTGGCAGCAGGAGCGGAAGCAGGAAGTAGGAGCGGGAAGCGACATTTTCAAAAGCTCCTGGATCAAGAGCAAATCAGGAGCGAATATTTATATAATATATATTTCTATATATTTTGATGCATATATGTCAACAAAAGCATGTAGAATGATGAATTAGATATAAAAAGCATAAAAACATGGATTAAACCATATAACATCAATCATCTAGAAGTTATAATCTTCATCAACCACGTCCACAAGTTAGTATTAAGTAAGATACAACATATCGAGTCTCACAATTCATCAATCTTAAAGTTTCAAGCTTTCAAAATTCGATATATAACATTTATCATCGTTGATCAATAGCGTTGTACTTGTAACCATTACCATTACCAAGTAGCCAAACTATAACAAAGAATATCTAACATGAAATGAAATGTTTCAACTTTCACGAAGCATTATCTAACATGAAATGAAATGTTTCAACTTTCACGAAGCATCATATTCATAATTCATTACCAATGAGTTATAATTGCCAACTTCAAACTTCAAACTTAAAATGTCATATATTGTTCACAAAAAATATCATAATAAATATGAAAGAGTCAACAGTTATAAAAACTACTAGAAACTAGGAAAGACAAGTAAATCTATTATCTACTACTTCCTCAGGCCCTTGCCACGAGATATGTCTAATTTTTGAGAAGCTTGTGGTGGTCTACTAGGAGTCTCTTCCCGCATAATCGGACGACCATGTCCAAAACCAAAACTAGAAGGCACATGACCTCCACATGAGGATGTAGATGGAGGTGGCGACAACAAAGGCAAAGCTTGTGGAACTCAAGCACTACTACTGGATGATGGGGGTGGCATGGTTGTTGTTGTTGCTTCATCATCATCTTTCAAAAGTTTTATTTCCAATTCTTCTAGATGTATAGCTCCATCCTCCAAATTATCTTCCTCTGGGTTGTTGTCCCAAGTCATATATGATGTATCAACATGAGCCCGCTCACAATAATGTGTCAACAACCTCAAGTTGTAGTGCACAAAAACCAAGCTTTCTACCTAGTTTTCATTGAGGCAATTTCTTCTCACATTATGGATGAAGCTATAGGTGCTCCAACACCTCTTTGCAGAAGAAGTATTTACAACCTGTGAAAGCACTTTTTTTCCAATTTTGCCAAAAGTCCCTGGCCGCCATACATGTCCCACCATGTGACAGCATCCAATCTGTCCCTATCTTCCATTGCATGCAAAGAACCAAACACTCCAGTGCTAGTGAAGTATTTGCCTAATAATCCACGCAATCTAGCACACTCCTCCCTGTTAGAGACCAGCTTGTCTAATGTTGTCATATACCCATTTTGTACCTCTAAATCTGTATGGGGTTGTAATATTCCCTCTAAATAAATTTTGCTAAGTAGCTCCATATTTTTGCAATTTTCACGATGGGCAAATTCTGTGCACAAAACTTAGGAAAAGTGGGTGAAGAGGCATCAATGCAATTTTTGTGAGAAGGAGGCTCCCAAATATTAGGAAGGAGGAAAAATTAAATGGATGGTGGAATGTAGGGACCACCTCAAGGAGGGAATTCGAACTCCCTTGAGGAAATTCGATTTGGAGGAGAGAGAAAAGGGAGAACAAATTACGGAGCCCACAAGGGGTAGCGAAGATAAATAGAAGGGAGGAGCTCCATTTTGGGGTCTTTTGCCAAATTGAAAACTTAAACATTATTCGTTTGAGCTTTTTAGCCAAGTCAATGAGTGCTACTTAGCACAAGGGAATTTCTAAGCAAGAATTTCCAACTCTTCTTCGATGAACCTTGAGTATCACCCTAGGAAAGTCATTGCCTTCCTTTCGAGTTGCTACGAAGTTGTTTACATGAGTATTCATCCACTTGTACGTGTTATCTGAGCACAGTAGGAGAAATTTGCACCCCATTGAGGAGACAGCGTCCTTGCGTATCAGGTTCCAAGATTTTGGGAGTATTTTCTCTTGGGATTTCGCTGGAGGTTTGTGGTGATTTGCAAGCCAAATTGTGGGGAGGATCTTTAGGCTGAATTTGTGCATTTCTGGGCTTCGGCAGGGGTCACTAGCAGAGATTGCGTAGGGGTCACTGGAAGAGATTGCACAAGGGTTAGGGGCTAAAGGGAATTAAGGTGAGAAGGGTTGGAGTAAAAAGGGAAATTGGAAGAGGAATTTTACAGGGATTCTTGTCAGCATTTGGGAGGAGATTTGAGGGTATTCTATAGCTAATTTCCAACAATGTTTACAAGAAAGGATACTGGCAAATTCACACTATTTTGTGAGCTCCCTAGAGGGTTGGTTTGGGGCCAAACCCTTTCTGGGTTTTGTTGGGCTTGGCGAGAAAAGGCACCGGCTAATTTCCTAGAATTTTTTGAACACATTTGCAGACAAATTTCCCATTTCCTATCTGGTAGCAGCAGTGGTAAATTTGTAGGTCAGCACAAATCTTGGAGAGGAGCTTTTCCAACACTTAGGCAACATTATTATCACCCGGGTTTCACTTTGTTTACTGTAGCAAGCCCAAGTTCCTCTATTCCTATCTATTCTACTCCATTCTGCTCACAATAATAAAATGGCTCTAAATTCGATGCAATTTCTCATGTGTTCTATTATATTGTGTGTTAAAATTTTGACTATTATTTATGATTCATGCTTTTGTTATTCACTTAATATTTATGGTAGGAATATTACAGTGGTATCAGAGCTGTGATTTGGCCAGCTGTGGGGAAAACTCTTTCTGTGACCTTAGGAGACGAGCAAAATATAACATACAGGAAGTATAGATACAGGAGCAAAGGGAGGAAATTGGAGATTACCCCAAATTCGGAGGTCCCTAAGCAGGAAGTAACAGAGACAGTCAAGGGGAACACTAGCAAGGACGACAACTTTTTAGAGCATCATGAAGGCTTTGAATGATCTAGTAAGGGGGCAAAAGGAGGTGATGGAGGATATGAGACAATAACGCATCAGAGACAGCCATAGGGAGTTCATGGGAGGAGAGAGCTCAAGTGCATCCCACCATACAGATAACACTACTCCTCAGAGCCACCCCACCATTTACAGTGGACCACCCAAGTCTACCATGCCCGCGTTCATGACTGTAGGAATTGGGGAACAACCGGACACAGATGAGATGCCTATGGGGGACTATTTTCGTGAATACTTGTCCATCGGGGAAGAGTTTCAAGTTGCTTTGCCTTTCAAGGACTATTGCCAACTCAAGCATGGAAATAAAGGAAAGGATTCGGTGGTTCATTTGCGCAGGGCACAGATTTACAGTGCACAATTGGGAGATTGTACCTTCCCACTTTTGATGGCTCTTCTAAGTGCACCGTTAGGGCATGGGTGGAAAAACTTGACACCTATTTTCACCTTAACCAGATGACAAAAGTGGAAGCAATTAAGACGGCTACTTCGCACTTGGAGGGATATGACTACTTTTCACTTGGAGGGAGATGCTCATGCTATTCACTTTGGGGCATGCCAGTGTGACTTCTTATGAGGTCTTTACCAGGAGGGTGTTGGAGCGTTTTGACCTGAGAGACCCTGAGACACTTCAGAGAGTTGGGCCAACTCAAGCAAACAAGAGGCTCAAAGCAATACATAGCAGAGTCCTTGAGGTTGTCAGTGACAGTGCTAGATCTGTCGGAGGCCAGGAGAGTCTTCATGTTTGTGGAGGGTTTAGCTGAGCCCTTGCATGGATTAGTGAGGTCGAATAGACCTACTTCGCTCCAAGATGCGGTGAGCAAGGCTCGGGACTTGCAAGGTGCAATTCCCAAGACAAGAGCACCAATGCCCACTAGACCTATCTTCCCACAGAGAGGTAGAGATACCAGAACCCAGCCACAGAGGGAGATGCTAGGGTGTGGGCAGTTGGATGATGAGACTAGGAGAGACCTCCAGACGAGGAGGTTGTGTTTCATGTGCCAGGAACCATGGGCAATGGGACACAGGTGCACCAAGGGAAAGGCCCATTACATAGAGGTGTTCTCGTATAGTGAACCGAAGGATGATGTCGAGCAGGAGGCAAATGGAGGTGACAGTGAGCAACGAGTGATTGGAGGAGGAGGCCATTTTTTGCCCATAGTAGGAGTTATTGCTTCACTTCAGTAAGTAACGAAGTACCTGATGTTGAGGATTAGAGGCATGGTGCAGGGACAGCATGTATCAGTGCTGGTGGATGGTGGGGCTACCCACAATTTTGTTGATGCCCAGATGGTGGAGAGGAGAGGGATACACACAGAGACCTTTGAGGGCTTTTCAGTTCTAGTACATGGAGACAGAACCACGCAGTGCACCAGATACGTCCCCAATATGACTGTGATTATGGGCAACTACTCAATGACAGATGATTTCTTTGTAGTCGATGTCCCAGACACGAATGTAGTGATGGGTGTCCAGTGGCTTTACTCCCTTGGGGGTCACCATACACTGGAGAAGGTTGGAGATGGAGTTCACAGGGTCAGATGGGAAGTTGGTTTTGTTGAGGGGCATGCATTCATACCCACTGCAGACAGTGTCAGCACACCAGATGGAGGCTGATTTGCGTCACGAGGATATAGATTGCGCTGTGGAGCTCAGGCTTTCATCGACCACCTCACCCAGATATTCAAGCGATATTGGACAGGTACCCAACAGTTTTTTGACACATCCCTCCAGGCTGTCCACCAGATAGGGGATTTGAGCACACGATTGAGTTGGAGGAGGGAATCCACGGAGTTATCACTACCCCATGCTGTGAAAATTTGGTGACCCGAATCCCTACTGTAGCAACTGATTAAATTTATCCTACTTGTTAATTTCTAAATCAAGTTATTTATAGAGTTAATGCAGCCTTCACAACATAAAATACTGCGGAAATAAAATACTGCACAGGAGAGAAATAAACATATACACAATTACACCGTTGTTTTTGGACAAACGTCCCTGGATAAACCCAATGTGGGAAAATCGATGCAGTAGCTGAGGGTTTGATTATTATGCAGTAGTAATCTGAGTACAAATCATTGGATGCCCAAATTGGCTATCCGATACAGAGAATAAACTGGCAAAGAGGTAGTGAGAAAATATCTCACACTGTCACTGAAGATCCGACATTGATCCGGGCTCTAGATGAGCTTCCCTACACTATCTCTGCATGGGCTCACGCAGTCACTATGTCACAGCTCAAGGGACTGTGTCACCCTCTCCTTCTGATCTTCTGCCCACTGGAAACTCGACTCCCTGGCCTTCCGGACTCACACCCCGGCTTCTGGCACTAGATCTCGACTACTCCCCAGCAAAATTGCGGACTCCCTCTGAAGCACTGTGTTGCCTCTGCGTGGCACCATAGGCTCTAATGCCTCCTTCCTTCTCCTATTGTGTCATATTTGTACATCCTTCAATCCTATCCCAAGTTGTTCTTAAGGGGGGATGTTAGGATATTCCGACACATAGGAAATAGTTAAGTATAACTTGGTCTAGTGTAGAGTTAGGTAAAGTGTGTTTCTTTACTATGTACATTTGTAACTTACAATTTGACGGTCACGATATGCTCTAGACATGAAGTGATCTGACAGTTCATTCTCTCGTCGGTATTACCGACACTTGATCTGTGGCTTAACACCTGATTGGTCCATGACCTCTATTTAAAGAGCATGGAGGGTCATTTCTAGGATGACTGTTCATGAGAGAAGCTTATGTAAATTTTCTTTCTTTTATTAATAAATTGCCTGAAGTGGCCGCATTGGCTCAGGTCGTGGACTATTTCCCTCTTTGAGGGTTTTAACCACGTCAAGAATACTGGTGTATTGATTTGTGATTTGTTTGTGAGCGGTATCCTTTGGTGTTCTATCTGAGGAACTTACCCTGTAAATTCCTACATGGTATCAGAGCGAAATTGAAGGCCGCATCCGTTGGTGATCCAAATCTGAAGCCAATACAACTACATCCGACTGTCTTTTCCTAGATCTATTGTTTCTGACTGCTTTCGGGCCGAGAGAACTACTCTATTGTGTTAGAAGCATCTGTTCCAGTGATGCACCCTTCTCGTTTCGCGCGAAAAGGTTTCCGGTAGCCCTAGCTACGTCATTTTTAAGATCTTGAGGTATACAGTCTTTATTTGCAATATTAATTATTCATCTCTCTGTTTATTTCGCTTTATTTAGCTCTCTGTTTTTTATTACCGGATCTATACCTTTCATTTCTGCGTATGCTCTTTGCCCCGCAACTCTGTGCGATTTGGGCAAATCAGAAACAAAAAGGATCATACTACAAAAAAGGGGTATCTCATAGGATATAGCGAGACCTCAAAGGCATACAGAATCTACATTCCTAGCAACATGAAGATTGTAGTGAGGCGAGATGTAAATTTCATGGAAGACAGAGCATTCAGAAGATCTCGAGAGATGCCTGCATGAGATCAGTCATCAAATGTTCCGTTAGTCCAAAAACAACAGGGACTGCAAGTAGAACAAGCAGGGGGACAGTCACAGGATTCGAGTACAGTGACTATCACCAACATCTCCTCAGCAATAGGAGATCCAGGAAGTTCTCAGCAGATAGAGCAGCAAGAACAGGTGGAGGAACAAATTGAACCTCCCACCACCAGTGGAAGAACCAGTAAGGATTTGCATCAGACCTTGAAGGACGCAGAAAAGTTTGTCGGAGCTCCTAGAACTGACAAGAGGTAGCGCAGGCAGCCTAACAGATTCCAAGCCTTGGTGGCTTAGGTTGTAGAACCCTCCAATTTTCAGGAAGCCGCACAACATCAGGTGTGGGTGGATGCCATGGTAGAAGAGTACAGTTTTATCATGACAAATTATGTTCGGGAGGTGGTGCCTAGACCAGAAGATAGATCAGAGGTGGGTTCCAGATGGATCTACAAGATTAAGTACGCTGCAGATGGTAGTGTAGAGAAGTATAAGGCTAGATTCGTGGCAAAGGGGTATGCACAAAAGGAAGGAATAAACTATGAGGAGACCTTCACCCCAATTACCAGATATACCTCTATCAGATCCATCATATCCCTAGAAGCGTAGATGGGATGGGAAATTCACCAGATGGACGTCAAGGCTTCGAAACTCATGAGAAGCGCACTCATGTATGCAGATTGAAAAAAGCCCTATATGGGCTCAAGCAGGCACCCAGACCATGGTACGTCGGATTGACAGTTACTTGCAGCAGTTGGGATTCATCAAGAGTGATGTAGATCCCAATCTCTACTATCTGAATGGTGGAGAATGAGCCTCTTGTGAATAATCGAATACCCGATTCCTACTGCAGCAAACTCATAATATTTCACCTACTTGTTAAATTACTTGAACAAGTTACTTGCAGTTTTCTACAGCAAATACTGAAATACATACATTGTAGCCTACACAAAATAAAATACTGTGGAAACTAAATACTGCACTGGAGAGAAATAAACACACACATCAACACAGTTGTTTTTGGACAATGTCCCCGGAAAAACCCAATGTGGGAAAACCGGTGCAGCGATTGAGGGTTTTAATTATTATGCAGTATTAAATCTGAGTACAAATCGTTGGATGCCCAAACTAGCTATCTGATACAGAGAAATGCTGACAAGGAGATAGTGAGAAAAATATCACATTGTCTGGCTATTCGAATCTGATCCATGCCCTGGATGGTTGGCCCCAAGCTGGCTCTGCGCAACCTCTTCGTCAACCTACGCAGATCTGCGTCAGCCTCTTTGGGGTTTACGTCACCTCCTCCTCCGATTTCCTGCTGTCTAGAACTTTGCTCCTCTGACCGTCTGGTCTCACACCTCGACTTCTGGCTCAGAAATTCGACTTCCCAGCTAAATCTCGGACTCCCTCTGAAGCTCTATGATGCCTCTGCGTGGCACTGCGCTGCCTCTCTGAACCTCTCTTTGTCTTCTCTGCCTTGCAATCCCCGGATCTGGAAAAACTCTCCTCCAGACTACTATCCCTACCCCTCACTACAAGAAAATCATTGGATCTTACTCCGGAAACTCAACACTGCTACTCTTGAGAAATTCGATCTCTGATCTCTCATTCGATGTGTTCTCCAAGTGCCCATCGAACTCATAATCTCTCGTTGAAGCTCCAATGACCAAGATTAAAACATAATCAAGGGCTAAGATTAACTGGGAGTTGATCCTTATCTTCTTCTAGAAGATTCACACGTGATTTAATTAATACCCTTTAATTAACTAGATTTCGTAAGTTTAGACTTAGGGAACCATTTTAAAAAGCTAATTATTTTAATTAAATCATCTCTAGGTGGAATTTTCCCAAACGATTTCTGGGTATTGGAGAATGCATGTGTCTTAGCCTCTCTGCAAAGTTTCAAGGCTAGAGCTCATCTGATGTTACAGAAATCAACACTCCCTCTTAGCGAGGAATGTGCTCTAGTGTTGCAACCCACTAAAGCATCACTTTGTCTCTACACCATCTCCTGTTGCGCTACTTATGTCTCGCTCTACTGCGCAACTCTGATATGAGCTGCATTTGTGCTGTTGTTGAGCCTGCTAAACTGCTGCCAAAACTACATCTACACTGCAACCCTCTCTCCATCTGTTGTTGCTGCAATTGCAACAACTGCAACGGAAAAACATCCAAAATACTGAACCAACCGTGTTCAGTATGATGCATCCGTTGTCCGAGTTCTGACTGCTGCTAGCCTCTGCGCTGTCGCTGAAGCCTCTATGTTGTTGCTGACACTGCTATTTGCCAATTGCACTGTTGCCAACTTTGCTCTGCACTGCTCAAAATCCGACCGCTACTAGCTATTGCATTTGTCACTCTAGCACTTGACTGCACCAACTGACACTAGTCCATCCTGCTACTCCTCACTATGGGCTCCCGTAACAAGGTCTTCATCCAAGAGGTGGACTCCTCAAGGATCCTACCCATTCTGTAGCTCTCTAAGGCTACAACTCTAGATCACCCCACCTCACCCCTAGAGGCATCTCGGCAACCATGGCAAACTCTTCCTCCAGTCTGGAGGACAGCTTGTCGATTTCTGCGGATGCAACTTGCTGATTCTGCTTCTCCTCCTTGTCCTTCTTTCTAAGAGGACATTGAGTGTTGTAGTGACCCAGCTCGCCACACCTGAAGCACTTGATCTTCGAGATATCCTTCTTTCTTCTGTGTTGCTCCTATCGCTGATGGTGGCCTTCACCAAATCCCGCCTCATCTTCTCCTGCTGCAGATCAACCCATACACGTTCCCAATCTAGCAGGTTTTCTCTGCCGAGGATGCTCTGAATGAAAACTTGCCAATCTTCAAAAACACTATTCAGCGCTAACCGTACAAACTTTGTAGGCTGGGGCCCTGACCCTATTGAAACCAGCTCATCCCAGACTTCTTAAAGCCTCTTAAGGAAGGGGTCTATACGCTCCCCTTTCCGCATCCTCCTGCATCTCAACTTCTCTTCTAAGTGCATCTTTCGCTACTCGGAAGATCCTTCGTATAGCGTAGCTAAGGCTTCCCACATCTACCGAGCAGTATCCTTGTCGACTATATGGGATACTACATGATCTCGAACTCCGTCAAGAATGATCCTCTTAGCTCTCGCCATCTCAACCTTGTACTTCTTGAGCGGATCTGCATCGGCAGGCATAGCTACCACACTATTGACATAAGCTTTGAGATCATGCTCATCTAGAAGGCATGAGATATTGCCGTTCCAGATCACATAGTTGGAGGCTCCGTCCAACCAATCTTGATCTCTCAACCCAACTGATGCCATCTCCCAAAAAAAAAGTTGAATTGCTCCCTCTTCTCCTCTACGCAGTTGTTGCCCAGCTATTCGGACTCCCTTCTGGAGTGAGAAATTCTGCAAACAACTTTTGTTGCTCTGCTTGGAAAATTCAAACTTCTTGGCTAGAATTTCTCTGAGAAATAAATTCCCTCAATATGTGACCTTCTCTCCCACTGACGCTATTCTGTCAGCGATTGCTGCAAAATAACTGTGTCCCAGCTGAAGATCCGCTCTGTAAGGAAAATACGTTACCCCCTTCTGCCTCTGGAAAGCTTTGATCTGGAGATCGAATTTCTCTGTCAACTCACTCAGAGAAATCAATTTCTCCTCAAAACTTTGACCTCCTTGGCCCAAGGACTGCGCTGCCTCTGGGGTTTCGAATTGCTGCCTCTACAGTAATTTCGAACTCCCTCTTCCTTTCTGCAACTGAGCTCTTCTGCTCATGATCTGAGCTCTAATACTATGTGAAGAATCGGATACCCAGTTCCTACTGTAGCAAACTCATAAATTTCACCTACTTGTTAAATTACTTGAACAAGTTACTTGCAGTTTTCTACGGCAAATACTGAAATACAAACACTGTAGCCTACACAAAATAAAATATTGCGGAAAATAAATACCAATGATGATAATATCAGCGATATATCGCCGAATATCGGAAATATCGCGATATTTTCAGCGAGTCGAAATATCGCTGAGAAAATATCGCGATATTTTGGCTCCCGAAAATATCGCGATATTTCCGAGATATCGTCGATATCTCGGCAAAATATCGCGAGACGACAGAAAATATCGTAGAACGTGTTATGTCGTGGCTAGAAAAAAGGAAAAGCAATTTTTTTTTCTTCATTTCTGTTTCTGAGGGTTGGAAAAGGAAGGGGAAGAGTTTTGTGGTGGTCGTCAATGAGGGTTTGAGGATCAAACAACGATTATCACCACCAACTAAAAAAATTTTGTGGATCAAAGATTGAAGAACAGTGAGACAAACTTCATTTCTTCCATTAACAGGTAAGTTCTTAAAAACCCCTATGTTGATGATTTTTTCATAGATTTAAGGTTATACTTGCTTGCCTCTTTGCCTACAACATTTTGTTTCTTTGTTTTTTTCCATTTGCTATGATTTCCATGCCCATGAGCCAATGCAAGGGTTTTCTCCATATTTGGACAGCAAGCTTTTTTTTTTTTCAATTTTCTTATGCACCCTCTTATTGCCATTTTTCATTCACATTGCAAAATGCAAATAATGTAGTAATTTTTTTTAAATGAGGTGGTTATTACTTATTATTTTTTGTGTTGGGGAGTTTAATGCCAACTTTTTTTTTTGCGCCCTAGGTTTGAATTAGTTCACTACAAATGTCAAATATGCCAAAAGCCTTGGACCCATTTTGGGAGTATCGGGAGGCTGTTGGTGGGGCAAATCGGGCATATATATCATGCAAATTGTGTGGGACCAAGATGTTAGGAGGGGTTACACGATTGAAATACCATCTGGCTAGACTCCCTGCACATGATGCAGATGTAATGCCTTGTATGGTTTCTAGTGCGGAGGTTATACAAAAGGCTCTTGAAGCAATTGCTGAACAAGACAGAAAGAAAGTTGCTAGGGATAGGCCAATGGTCTCAGATAAATAGCTGCTAGTTTTATATGTTTTGCAACTTTTGCTACATATAAGTTTATAACTCATGATGATGAAATACTTTTAAAGTTTTATATATGTGATGTTATTTTGTTTGAGTCCTTGATTGGACAATTATAAGGGATCAGCAGGATATGTGATGTTATTTTGTTTGAATCCTTGATTGGACAATTATCAGGGATCAGCAGGATTTAGTATCGCCTTTGAAGTTTGATGTATCATTCCTATTTGACATCATATATATCAGTGGTTTCTTCATATTTATGTGCCAATGTGTTTAGTTCATGTTGTTAGTGCTTTATATGTTTAGAAATCTGAAGAAAAAAATGAATATATTATGCATTTTTTATGCTTGCCGATATTTTCGTCGATATTGCCGATAAGATATTTTCTAGACCCTCGTCGATATTTTGCCGATACCGATATTTTCAACACTGCTAAATACTACATTGGAGAGAAATAAACACACACATCAACACAGTTGTTTTTGGACAATGTCCCCGGAAAAACCCAATGTGGGAAAACTGGTGCAGCAGCTGAGCGTTTTAATTATTATGCAGTAGTAAATCTAAGTACAAATCATTGCATGCCCAAACTAGCTATCTGATACAGAGAAATGTTGACAAGGAGATAGTGAGAAAAATCTCATACTGTCTGGCTATTTGAATCTGATCCAGGCCCTAGATGGCTCGCCCCACGTTGGCTCTGCATCGTCCCTGCGTCAACCTACGCAAATCTGCGTCATCCTCTCTAGGGTTTACATCACCTCCTCCTCTAATCTCCTGCTATCTAGAACTTCGCTCCTCTGGCCCTCCGGTCTCACACCCCGGCTTCTGGCTCAGGAATTCAACTTCCCAACTGAATCTTGGACTCCCTCTGAAGCACTATGCTGCCTCTACGTGGCACTGCGCTGCCTCTCTGAACCTCTCTCTGTCTTCTCTGCATTGCACTCCCCGGATCTGGAAAAACTCTCCTCCGGACTACTATCCCTGCCCCTCACTACAAGAAGATCACTCGATCTTACTCCGGCAACTCAACGCTGCTACTCTTGAGAAATTCGATCTTTGATCTCTCATTCGATGTGTTCTCCAAGTGCCCATCGAACTCCTTATAATCTCTCGTTGGAGCTCCAACGGCCAAGATTAAAACATAATCAAGGGCTAAGATTAATTGGGAGTTGATCCTCGTCTTCTTCTAGAAGATTCACACCTGATTTAATTAATACCCTTTAATTAACCAGATTTCCTAAGTTTAGACTTAGGGAACCATGTAAAAAAGTTAATTATTTTAATAAAATCATCTCTAGGTGGAATTTTCCCAAACAATTTCTGAGTATTGGATAATGCATGCATCTTAACCTCTCTGCAAAGTTTCAAGGCTAGAGCACATCTAATGCTACAGAAATCAACACCTTTCATTCTTGTTTTATATGTAGATGATCTGTTTTTGACAGGATTGTTGGGGCTTATAAAGGACTGCAAAAGGAACCTTGCAACAGAATTCAACATGAAGAATATGGGGTTGATGCACTATTTTCTAGGGTTGGAAGTATGGTAGAAAAATGGGGAGATCTTCCTTGGGCAAAGGAGATATGCTACAAAAATTCTGAAGAGATTCAGAATGCAAGATTGCAAACCCATGGCAACACCCATGATTACCAACTGGAAAAAGATAGATGCATCAGGGGGCAAGGAAGTCGACCCCACCTTGTACAGACAACTAATTTGGTCACTCATGTATCTAGTCAACACCGGGCTAGACATTTGTTTCATTGTCAATACCCTTAGTCAGTTCATGGTGGAACCGAAAAGGGTACATTGGGCAGCAGATAGGCACATTCTCAGATATCTGCGTGGAACAGTCAGACTCAGGTTGAAATATACTCTAGAAGATGACGTCAGGTTGAGCAGATTCACAGATGCAAATTGGGCAGGTAGTTCAGTGGACAGGGAAAGTACCTCCGGATACTGCTTCAACATTCAATAAAGGATGATCTCTTGGTGCAGTAGGAAGCAGAAGTCAGTAGCACTGAGCTTAGCAGAAGCAGAATATATAGCGGCCAGCATGGCTACGTGCGAAGCCATATGGCTTAAGAAATTGTTGGTGAGTTTGTTCAAGAAGAAAAAGAGAGCAACCAGTGTTTACTATGATAATCAAAGTTGCAGAAAACTCTCTGAGAATCCAGTATTTCATGATAAGTTGAAGCACATTGACATCAAATGTCATTTCATCAAAGATTGTGTTCAACGTGGTACAATCCAGCTGCAGTATGTCCCCACAGGCAATGTGGTAGCAAACATACTCACAAAAGCTCTAGGGAGAACCAAGTTCATCCAGTTCAGAGAACAGATGGGTATGGTGGAGAATTTGTTTCAATAAATTCTCAACAGCAACAGTTGAGAGGGAGTTGCAGTGCAGATGTAGTAGTTGAAAGCAGTTCAGCAAGATCAGCAGCAGCACAGATGCAACACATATCAAAGTTGCGTAGTAGTTAGTGGGCAGCAGCAACCAGACATCAACAGCGTGACAGGAGATGATGCAAAGATGGGGTGTTGCTACAAGGGGCAGCAGCACTAGAACACCTTCCTTGCTAAGAGGGAGTGTTAGTTTTTGTAGCATCGGATGTGTTCTAGCCATGAAACTTTGTGGAGAGGCTAGAATGAATGAGTTCTCCAAAACCCAGAAATCGTTTCTGGAAATTCCCCCCAAAAGTGTCTCAATTATATTATTCACCAATTTTTTAATTATTTCCTAAGTCTAAACTTCGGGAATATGGTTAATTAATCAGTGTTAATTGAGATGTGGTGAGAATCATCTAGAAACTCACACGAATCGACAGGGAATTAATCTGGCTCATCGATTATGTTTTAATCTTGGCAATTTTTAGATTTAGATGCAACAGACGGAAAACCCTAAAACGATCCAACTGGTAAAAACTCGAGTTCAGCCTGCATGGACGCCGGAGGGGACCCTCGTCCTCCCCTCCCTCCTGAGATCGATGCCTTCAAACGTCTAGTAGCCTCCTACGGCAAGAGGAAAGCAAACCCGAATCAGCAGAAGTTTGTAAAGAAAGCTAAATCCATCCCCTCTGTTGAACTGCCTGCGGAACGCCCGTGCCGGACTGCGCTGAACCTAGCAGAACGCGGGCTCATTGGTCAATTTACGGGCCTCTGGCCCTCTCCCAAAGCTATTGATGGATGGGTCCAACGAAACTGGAGGCCCCTTGTCTCTAAAGGAATCTGAAATCATCTGGTAGGCAAAGGCTATTATGTTTTTGTCTTTGAATCAGCAGAAGATCGAGACCTTATTTCCGAAATGGTCCATATTTCATGGGCCCCCAAGGGCTCTATCTGAATAAATGGACGCCAGACTTTGATCCTTCCCAGGATATTCCTTCAGCCGTTCCTGTCTGGGTAAGGTTACCCCACCTCCCTCTTCATTGCTGGAACTCGGAATCTATGGAAACCATCGGGAACAAACTAGGCAAATACATTGATAGGGCTGAAAGGAGAGAACAATATTCGTGTGCCAGAATATGTGTTGAAGTCAACTTGGAGATAGGGTTGCCCAAGGCGATCAAGCTAACCGTAGTTGGCTAGTCTCACATACAGGAACTTGATTATGAACAGCTCCCCTTCAAGTGTCGACACTGTCACGGCTATGGCCATTTCGCTCGAAACTGCAAGAAGAAAACTAAGAAAGAATCTGAAAAAGGAGAAGGGCGAACAATGGACACAAGCTTGAAAAGCAGGCACATCCAAACAGAACAACACAGCGAAAGGGAAAGGAGGGAATGCAGAGACCGAAGGACCCTCTTCTGGGAAGAGACAACCTGAAGTTCAAGTCACAGCAAATGCCACCCCTTCAACAAATCCTTTTGCTATTCTAAACCCTCCAGAAGATCAAAACCAACCAGAACTTGAAGAGGGAGAGGTGCAGCAATATATTGAACAAATAGCAGACGCAGAAATAAACTCAGGATCTCAGGAACAAACTGGAGTAGCCACCTCAGAAATCCCTTGTGTAGACGCAAACCCGCAGGAAACCCATGGCTCTCCAGCAAGCGCCATATCCCCACTCTCTTATGCAGAAATGATCAAAAAGAAAAAGCTGATAGACAGCCCTGGTTCTTCTAAAGAAGACTCTTTTGAGCGAGCCACCAAAAAGGCAAGAAGGAAGTCTCATAAGGAGATCAGAGAAGAAGAGGCAGAGAGATTAAAGATGCAGGGCAGTCAGTCCACAATCGAAATGTCATTAGGCAGAAACACAAGGGCTCGACCCACAAAGGGAGGGCCTACTCCTTCCTTCCCTGGTAAATAATGCAGATTGTCTCTTGGAATTGCAGGGGTTTGGGGAACCCATTGAAAGCTGAAGCAGTAAAAGATCTATCAAGAATGGAACCCTCAGATATCCTCTTGCTCCAAGAGACAAAGATAGAAGAGGATGCTCTTCTATCCTTAAGTCGAATCAAGTGGAATAAGAACTCAAGAAAAGCAATTAGCGCCCGAGGTACTTCAGGGGGTCTTGCAACCTTATGGTCAGAGGATATGTTTCAGCTGAAAAGCTCCTTCGCAACCCAACACTGGATATACACAGAACTTCAACATCTTCCAAGTAAGATTTCTTTGGCTCTCTTCAATCTTTATGTCCCTGTTAATTTCCTAGAAAAGCACTGCAGGAATTCTCTCTCAGACTTCCTAAAAATCTACACTCCCCCAAACATCATACTAGCGGGGGACCTTAACATCACTTTAGATCCGAAAGAGAAAAAAGGTGGAGTTTGGGGTAAAGATCCCTTCCATGTCTCGGTGGAGTCTCTGATTCTTGCTTGGGACCTCCTTGACCTCAAACCTAAGAAAGGTCGTTATACCTGGACCAACAATAGAGTTGGTAATGCCAACATTGCTGCTCGTTTAGACCGGTTTCCAATTCAAAGTTCTTTGATGGAGGGGAAGCATTTAATCTCTTCAAAAATTCTGCCCAAGATAACATCTGACCATAACCCCATCTCACTGCTGCTAGAAAAAGAGGAAGACTTAGGCCCTATTCCCTTTAGATTCAGTCCTCTTTGGGTAGCGAGAGAGGGCTTTATGGACATAATGGCCCAAGCTTGGTCGCAACCAGTTGAAGGATCCCCCAGCTTTGTGTGGGAGCAAAAACTTAAGTACACTAAGTATGCCTTAAAAACTTAGGCAAAAAAAAAACCCTCTCCACTCCAACGAGCAATAGACAAAAGACTATGCAGGCTTTAGCCAGCATTCAGCTAGGCATGGAAGAAACTGAAACCACCAAAGCTCAGTTGCTTATCGAACAGAACGCCCAGTTCAACTCTTTTCTCTCCTTTCGCCAGCAAGAGGAGTACTGGCGCCTTAAGTCTCGCAGCCTCTGGCTGCAAGCTGGAGATAGAAACACATCATTCTTTCACAGACAATGCAGAGCTCGTCTCTCTTGGAATCACATCTTGGAAATATCCACCAGGGAGGGGGAAGTCATCAAAGGACAACCTCTTTTAAAACAGGCCGCCACATCTCATTTTCAACAACTGTTTCAGGAGGATGGTTCTTCGGATGATGATCTGGCTACTGACTTTTTGTCAAACATCACTTCACTTGTCACTGCAGATTTAAACGTTGGGTTATTGAAGCCTTTTACTAAAAAAGAGATAGTGGAAGTCATATGGTCAATGGAGCCGGATAAAGCCCTTGGGCCGGATGGCTTCACCATCCATTTTTACAGAGCTTGTTGGAATGTAATAAAACTCGATCTCCTCCGAATGATAAAAGCCTTCCAAAAGAAAGCCAAAGTGGGAGGGTGCACCAACTCCACCTTCCTTGCTTTAATCCCAAAAGAAGTTAACCCAGAGACTTTCGACAGGTTCCGGCCTATCTCACTCTGCAATGCCTCATACAAGATTCTCGCCAAACTCTTAGCCAATAGACTCAAGCCTCTGTTAGGGAATCTGATCTCCCCTCTTCAGGGCAGTTTTGTCAAAGGAAGGCACCTCATAGACAATGTGATCCAAGTGCAAGAAGCCCTCCACTCTAGCCACATTCGGAAGGAAAAAGGCATGCTCATCAAGTTGGATATGTCAAATGCTTTTGACTGGGTTAAACTCTCATTCCTCTATAAAATCCTTCTCTCTTTTGGTTTTAGTGCTGAGTTTGTCAACTTGATAAAAGCCTGCACATATAGACCTTGGATAGCACCCCTGGTCAATGGCAGACCTGCTAATTTCTTCCAAGCTACAAGAGGGCTCCGCCAAGGGTGCCCATTGTCACCCTTTCTTTATATCCTGTTGGCAAAATCCCTAAGCAGAAAGCTAACAGTTGAAAGGAAAGTAGGCTATATCCCAGGCATTAAGGCAGCAAGAGGTGTGGATCTTATAAACCATGCCCTCTTTGCGGATGACTCTCTCCTCTTGGGAGGGGCCTCGATTAAGATAGCAAGGGCTTTCAATGAAATTCTTCAACACTTCTGCTTAATTACAGGAGCCTTGATCAACAAAAGAAAAAGTGTTGTCTACAGTTGGAATGTAGATCATCCAACTATCCTTCGAATCGCTTGCTCATTGGGATTCCCTAGGTATGACAAATGGGAAAAGATCAAATACCTAGGCCTTCCCTTAACCTTGGGACCAAGCCCTCCCTCCCTCTGGATCAAAGTAATTAGCAAGATAAAAGCAAAAATAGCATATTGGGGAGGCCAATGGCTAACAAAGGCTAGGAAGCTGGTTTTGATAAAGGCAGTCCTCTCCGCCCTCCCCATCTTCTAGTCTTCCCTCCTGCTAGCGCCCAAGTCTATCACGAAACAGATCTCCAAGCTCCTTCGGGATTTTCTATGGAACAGGGGTAAGGGCAACCAGAGCAAGTTACATCTGGTAAGATGGGATATCCTTAAAAGACCACTCCAGGAAGGTGGGTTACAGATTTAGGATCCAGGCCTGGCAAATTTGGCTCTTGGTGGAAAAATCATATGGCAGCTGTATGCAGACAAAAAACATCCTGTCAGCAAGATCCTCTAGATGAAATACCTAAAGGGAGGCTCCTTGAGAAACCTTACAATAGCATCTACTCCAACAGGAACAGCAATTTGGAATTTAAGCAGAAGATGCATCGATCACTTACAACAGCATTTATACAGAATCCCGGGCAATGGTCAAAGAACCTTACTATGGGAGGATACTATTCAAGGGAATGCCCCTTTGGCCTCCCTAAATTCCTACAACGAGTTAAAGATCTGGCTAGTGAACAAAGGTCTCCTCCAGCTTGCAGACATTTGCACTTGGGACAGCAAAGGGAATTGGGCAAGATGGACTTTTCCAAGGGTCCCAGAACCTCTTCACGCTCAAAAAAACTTGTTGTATACAGCTCTCTCTGGCCTCGCCCCTGTCCACCGCTCATCCAAGGACAAATGGGGGTGGGGAAGAACAGGAATTTACACAACAGCTCAAGGTTTCTCCTCTTTACAATCTACTCATGCCCCTTCACTGACACCGAAGCTCTGGAAATCAGTTTGGTCCCCCTTTAGCCTACCAAAGGTGAATTTCTTCACATGGTTACTCATGCATAGAAAGGCACTAACAGGTGAAAATCTAAACAAAAGAGGGTTCCATGGCCCCTTTAGATGCTGCTTATGCAACTCTGCTGCTGAAACCTCTGATCACTTACTGGTTGACTGCGATTTCACACAAGTAGTCTGGAATTTGGTCCTTCACGGTCTTAGTGCTCCCTCCCCCTCCCAGACATCTGTCGTTTCTCTTTACATCTCCTGGACAGACCAAAATCCTGAGAAAAAAGCTAAAAACGCAGTTTGGAACAACATCTGGCAAGCTATTCCAAAATGCCTTTGGTGGAAAGTGTGGTTGGCTAGAAACGACTGCGTTTTCAACAACAAGCTTCTGAATTCAGTGGTAGTGGCGGCCAAAGTGAAAGCCCTCTTGCTGGAAATTGCAAGTAAATCAGCTCCTGCCTCCTCTTTACCTTCAGAAGCTTCTGCGTGGCTGGGATCTTGCTCGACAAGAGAGAGGAACAATTCAGTCAGCAAACCGTTGAATGCTCCTTCTTGGCACTTGTGACTCACTGAAGGTGACTTTCACACGTGGTGGTAGGGGACTTCAAAAGCCACGATCTTCTTTGATGGAGCATCCAAGGGGAACCCAGGAACTGCAGGTGCAGGGGGTTTGATTCTTTCCCCGGATAGATCGAGTGAAACTGGCTTCAGTTGGGGCCTAGGCACTAGCTCGAACAATCAAGCAGAGAGTTACAATCTCTTAAAAGCTTGTCAAATTGCGAAGGAGCTAGGTTATAAAATAATTCAAATTTTCGGAGACTCAGAGCTTCTGATTAAACTTTTAAACTCCGAAGATCATTTTCGTAATCCTACATTAAACAAAACTCTGCAATGAATCCGAAACACTTTGAAAGATTTTGACAGAGTTGACTCTTACCACATCCTGCGGGATTTAAACAAGCAAGCAGACTCTCTGGCAAATAAAGGTTGTCTGCTGCCTCAAGGAAACTTTAGTCTCAATGGAGGACCCTGCTCGCTTCATCCTCTACCTTAACCAAGCTACAGCAGGCAAATCTGCATTCATTGGCCTCAACACTCAGATTGAGAGTTGTACTCGGAATTTTGAAATAAAACCCAGACACGGAGGAGATCTTCATTTCAGGGCTCTCTGGAGAGATGTCAAGCTTCCAGCCATCTGCGCAGTGCAAACCTCCAGCCACCAACCTCTCTCCCCCTCTAGCGACCATTTCCACCTCTTTACCTCCCCCCCATCAACGTCTCTCCTCCCTATCAGTCACACTCAGAAACGCCAAGCAGCCGCAGCCAACAGAAGGAACAACACAACAACAGAAGGAACAGCACAAAACCAGAAAGAACAATCGTAGCAACAGAAGGAATAGCATAACAACAGAAGGAACGGCGAGCAGAAGGAACAGCACAACAACAAAAGGAACAGCAAACAGAAGTAACAGTCGCAGCCAACAGAAAGAACACCACAACAACAAAAGGAACAGCCAACAGAAGGAACAGCAAGCAGAAGGAACAACACAACAACAGAAGGAACAGCAAGCAGCCCAAGGGGAAAAAGAAGGAAGCAAACCAAATGGAATTCAAGACAAGAAGAATCAGCCCTCTCAGGAGTAGTTAGTCTACAAACCATGAAAAAATACCAGAGAATCAATGTTATGTAAATTTGCTTTACTAGTAGGACAATATGTTAGACAGTATTCAAGAATAGCTACAGAAATCTATGAATTTTTTAATATAAGCACAGGAGAAGGGACTGTGTTCCCAGCACATTCTCACGGCTTAGTTTCCACTTATGCTACAGTTGATTGTAATAGGAGCTTGCTCCATCACAACTTTTGGTAATATATCCACTATCCGATCTTGTTAAAAAATAAAAATAAAAATCTTGGTCGTTGGTGCTCCAACAGAAGATTATAAGAAGTCGATGGGTAGATGGAGAATACACTAGGGGAAATACTCAGTTGCTCAAGTAGATCGATTTTTTCAGTGGCTAAAGTTCGGCAAGAGAAAATCGAGTCAGAGAGTAAGTTACAAGTAGGAGAGAGGGCATCAGCAATAGTGTGAGAGTGCAAGACAAATATGGAAGGGGCAGCACAGAGGAGGGAAGCAGTTCATCAGTGTAGAGGAGTGACACAGGCACTACACAGGCACTACGCAGAGGGTGACGCAGTAAGGATAGCGAAAGGGCAGAATGTCCTCTTCGGGCTCAGAAAAATGCTATGGAGTGTGAGAAATTCATCAGTAAATTTCTCTCAATGATTCTTCCTCTATTTTGGCTATTTGTATCTTGTACAGAAATTATTGCTGAAGACTAATAAAAGAAACCCTCATCTGCTGCACCGGTTTTCCCACATTGGGTTTTTCCGGGGACAATTATCCAAAAATAACTGTCATTGTGGTTATATATGTGCTTACATTTATTTTCCGCAAAATTTTATTTGTGTAGGCTGCAGTGTATATGTTTCGATATTTGCCGTAGAAAACTACAAATAATTTGTTTAATCAATTTTTAACAAACAGAAAAAATAATATCAATTGCTACAACAAAATTCAAGACAATGAATTTTCACAAAAAAACGCGGGAAGAAATAGATGCATACACACAAAATACGCCGTTATTTTTGGACTAAGTCCCCGAGAAAACCCAACTCGGGAAAATCGGTGCATTAGCTAAGGGTTTTAATATTATGCAGTAGTGAAAATCTGAGTACAAACTATGGATACTTAAACTAGCAATCCAAACAGAGAAATAATTGGCAATAATAACTAGTGAGAAAAATTTATCACTCCACAAGCAATCCCACACTGACCTCAGCTCGAATTGAGGTGCTCCTTGCTCCCTCTGCGCAATCATTGCGTCAGCCTATGTAGTTATTGCGTCCCACGAGCTCGGAATTGCATCTCCTCTCACTGTCTTGTCAGCTGTTGTCTGGGAAACTGATACTCTTTGCCTCTGGACCCTCTACCCAGCTTCTGGCTCAGAATCTCGACTTCTCCCTAGCAAAACGGAAATCTCCCCAAGAGGGCTCTACGTTGCCTCTCTGTGGCAATCATTGCCTCTCTACAATGTACTCACCGAAACTAGAAAAGCTTCCTCCAGCCTCACTATCTTTGCCCCTCTCTCACTACTTCGACCTCACTGAATCACTTCCGACAACACACAACTGCTACTCTGGAAATCGATTTCTCAGCAAAATCGAACTCTGCAAGTGTGTTCTCCAAGCCCCATCGACTTTCTTCTTATAACCCTCTGTTGAGACTTCAACGACCAAGATTAGATCTTAATCTATGGCTAGGATTAACTAGAAGTCGATCCGTGTGAGTTTCTAGAAGATTCACACCATAACTTAATTAATTATGATTAATTAGTCATATTCCCTAAGTTTAGACTAATTAGTCATATTCCCTAAGTTTAGACTTAGGAAATATTTAAAAAATGACTAATAATCTAATTAAGTCATCTCTAGGTGGAATTACCAGAAACGATTTCTAGGTTTTGGTGATCTCATGTATTCTAGCTTTTCCACAAAATTTCGTGGCTAGAACACATCCAATGCTACAAAAACTAACACAAATTCTCTTAAGAAACCCAAAATATTTAATTTCTTTAAAAGCAACTTGAAATGCAAGTGAATAAACAATGTACCACTGTTATGTTCAGATTTCAGAAGTTATATTTCTGAGAGCAGTTTAAGTTCAGTGATTGAAAGAGCAGCAAGTTGATTTATGACAGCAGAGAATGCTCAAACAATTATATCAGTGCTTTAACAATCTTATGACCTTCAACTAAATTTATGAAAAAAATTAGTTGAGTAAATGCCCAAGTGAGTTTTAAGGATTCTTCAGTTTTTAGGTGTGTGTAATGCCATTGTTTTGAAGTTATTTAGCTTGATGTATTAGATAGTGAGAAGGATAAGAGTTTAGGAAACAAAACCTGAGGCCCAAGGCCTTGAAACTATTTTCCCAAATTCTCCAGTGATGTGTTACTTGAAACACAAGTCTTTATTCAAAACTTCTCTGCAAAATTTAACGATGTATCAACCTAGAAAATTTTCTTCTCACCATAGCGATGAAACCAATCCAAATGCAGCCCAAATAGCAGAGGAAAGAAGCCCAAAATAGGCTTGTGTTAAGGTTTAAGGAGCAGATCTGAGGCTGGTAGGAGGCTGGAAGGATTGCGTTCAAATGTGAGGGTTGCAGTAGGCAGCAAAACGCAGCATTAAGTGTCGTGTTAAGGGTATAAGGCTGCTACAGGCAGCGTGAGGGAGAATGGGACAGCAGATGAAGAAAAGCGATAAGGATGGGTTGCGTTTAGCCTTGGAGGAGGCAGAGTGAAGGATTAGAGGGATAAGGGAAGGTTGCAGCAAGGAGAGAAAGCAATGGCAGGGAGATAGGAGCTGAGGAAGAGAGAAGAGGTGAGGACCGAGAGGAGAAGGGAGCCACAGCAAGAATAAGGAGTCTACTACAGGTAGCGGAAGGGAGGAAGGGAGCTGCGGGAAAGGAAGAGGGAGCAACGGCCAAGGAGAAGGGCTTGGTTAGGGCAGCGGAGGAGAAGGGTGTCGCAGAAGGAAATAGAAGGCAACGTGGAGGTTGTCGCAAGGAAAAAGAGCAACGGAGGAAGGTTTGGAGGGTTGTCATGAGAAAAACAAGAGACAACCAAGGGTTAGAAGGCTAAAAAGATGATGCCACAAGGAGATAAGGGTATGCCCTGAGGGCTTAAAGGTTGAACGAAGAAATTTAGGGCAAGGTTTGGCCTTAAAGGACTTGGAAATATGCCCCAAATCTCACGAAAATTATGTCAAACCCCAAATCTTCTTCCTTCACTGAATAATCTCTCAAATTATTTGGCCCTGCAAACAAAGTTGAGATTAGATCTTGCCCTCTAGAGCCTAGATCTATCTCAAACCCCAACACTTTTCCTTGAATAAGCTCAAATCTCTACCTGCATAAGTAAAAATAAAATACCCAAAACCAAATATATACAAATTTGAAAATGAAATCCCAAAACCCCAAGGAATTATAAAATTAAATTTTACTTCTGATCTATACAATTACAATACAGATATATTGGATCTTAGGAGTATGAGTCCAACTCCGCTCTCAAATCAGTAGAATTAAGCTCTTCCTAACTAGATTTATAAATTAAACACAGTATATAAAAGATAGATAATTTTAAATGAAGCACTAGCCAATAAACCCTGCAAGAGAATCTTCGTTAAATAAATATTTGGATCTCAATCAGGAAGGCTCTTCAGATCTTATGCCTTGGGAGTTGGTTGGTCCAACCGAAGACTTCCCCTCACGCTCAAGTTCTCGAAAATAAGAGATCTCTGCACACTCAAATCAAGTTGTCAGATCAATAGAGATATAAAATAACACTATAATCCTCAAAAATGAGAGATACCTGTTAATTTAATTTAATTAAAACGCTATCTTAAATCCAATAACTTAAAGAAGATACCTATGCAATAAGTTATTCCACAAAAGCTAAATAATCAACTACTTCTAAAATATACTTCAGCAGAGCATTAGGAACAATATAACCATAAGAGAGAAACACCACCATCAATGAATACCCCAAACACTGCATTATAATTATTCCAGAAAAATTACAAGAGAGGTTCAAGAACTAGTTCACGATTCAAAGATCGGATCTTTTGTGAAACAAATGACCTCTAATTTATAAATAAATTCTCCAAACAGCTAGTTGGTTTGATCCTCGTCAAAGTAATCTTGATCGTTGATAAATATTTGATTATCTTTTAATCTCCACTATCAAAATATTTATTTTTTGAGGAACTTTCGAATTTTTTTTAATTCGTTTTTAATTAGCTCAAAATTAATTATTTTGAACTAATTTCCTCAAAAATTTGACATTGACTTAACCACCAAGGCCTAAGGGTCCAAAATTTCTTGAAATTTTCAATATTCCCTTGGTGGGGAATCTCTAAAAATTAATTTCTCTAGGACCCACGAATTTTTTATTTGAAGAATTTATTTTCCCTAAAACTTTAATTTTAACTCTAATTAATTAAATTCATGGCTTAAGATTTTTAATTTATTTTTGCCAGAAAATTTAATTAATTGACACATGAGGGGATTAATAATTAATTGACCATTTGGTATAGTACCAAAAGACTAGTCATGTCCTGAAAGGGGAGTTGGAGAAAGGATTGAAGCATGGAGAAGCAAATTTATGCTAGTATAACCCAAAATGCATATGCAAACGATCCAATCAAATATAAAACAAAATGAATTAATCCAATAGAAGATAATAGATAAATGAATGTTAGATGATTAAGTGTATGCACCCCATGTGGCACTTGACAATTGGCAATTAAAATTAATACTAATCTAGCCTACATACTAGCCCTAGCAACAAACACTTATGTTTGTTAAAATATTCCCAATTTCCAGATTCAAAAAAGAATTCTTAATAACTGTCTACGCAAAAATTTATATTATGAATAACTGCCTCTTGTTGAAGAAGATCTTGCCTCAAGAATTTTCTGAACAAAAATCTTAAGGGCTGTTGTAAATGCCAAAGCATGCCACTTGAAAGGCCTAGAAAGAAAAGGTAACTTCCTATTTAATTCTTAGAAATAAATAAACCAACAAAAGTAACTTGATGGGTTTTTACTTGATAAAGATCTCCATTACCTATATCCATTTACAATTGTTAAGGATTATCAATATGGGTATGCTCCATTAAGAGTACAGAATTAAGTAGAGTTTCAATCCCAGCACAGGGATCATCACCAGGTGATGACATATGATCCCTGCATTGGGATCAAAGCATCAGGTAATTCTTAACTCTTAACACAAGATTCCAATATTGCCAATGTATCTCTGCACAAAATCACATATAATCAATTTTTTATGGATATTAAAAGTGCACTAAGGGCTCACAGGTTGATCATGGTGAGCCAATACAACATGACCCTTGAAGGCCTGCAAGGTGCTTTGTAATCTTGAAAATCAGTAGAAGGATTAATATGCGTTAAATATTGCATCTTCTAATTACTTGGCGCAACAATAAAGTGCATGTCTGAATGCCTATAATTACTGCAGCAAACAAGAAAATGTATTTAATTGTACTTATAACAAACACATGGAACATGGCAGAAAAAAAGTTCTTGAACTACATGGACAGATTTCAACTAACATTTCCACCAGTAAAGCCTTTTATTTTTGTAGTTTCTGCTGGAAAGACAGAATCAGAAAATTTGTTGACGCTGTCATTATCCAATATTTTTTTATCAGCACCCACTTCAATTCCACAATAACCCAATCTAGGTTCATTGAAGTACTCTTCAGCTTCACGCAAAGTTGAGAATCCTTTGTACTCATTTTTAGGAAATCCTGAAACCTGCATCATGTCACCATAGAACATTATTCACTCATGTTTGACCATATTGGCTCACAGTTTGAGGCATAATCGCATTAACTTATGACAAGGACCATCTAAACCAAGTTCCTTGGATATTCATGTAGATTTTAATAAATTCATCAGTGACAAAAATAAGCTTGTTGGAACTTGACACTTAAACTTATTGCTAGTTTTACCAAATTAAATTATAAGTGGTACCTTAGAATACTTGCTTCTTTCCAGGCATTTATAGATTTGAACCTAGAAGAAACAAAGCTATAGCATGCATCGAATCTTGAATAGTTCACTTCCTTTAAAAACAAAAGGTCATGTTACAAGATCATCACCATGAAACATGCATGACATGCGTATCTTTTGCAATACTGCTGTCTGATTCTATTTTGTCTGTTGTGATGCAAGCTGAAACAACTTACAGCAGGTGCATTCCATTTTTGTCAATTTTCCAGCAGCGAACTTATACAATCAACTATTTAACGAATAATTGAATAAATAGAACAGAAAAGAAAATCATTCTAACGTTGTCACACTGTCTACAAGTTACTTTCACATGCATCATCAAATGCTGGTTCAGCATGCATGTTTGTAAACTGTTTTGGTTTTAGTCTATGTTGACCAAGGTATACATATATACAAATATGCTTCACTTTTGACAATTTTTGGAAAATGATGCTTCCAATGCTTTGCTTCTAAATAACGTCCCCGCTTCATGGAACCTTGGTCAACATAGACTAAAACATGAACGAAGCAGGGACCAAGGTTGCACAAAGCGGGGGCGTTTTTTGGAAGCGAACAATTTTTGGAAAATGACACTTCCAATGCTTTGCTTCCAAAAAACGTCCCCGCTTCATGGAACCTTGGTCAACATAGACTAAAACATGCACGAAGTAGGGACCAAGGTTGCACAAAGTGGGGGCGTTTTTTGGAAGCGAAGCGTTGGAAGCGTCATTTTCCAAAAATTGTCGAAAGTGAAGCGTGTGTCTATATATATATATATATATATATATATATATATATCCGTGTGTGTGTGTGTGTGTTGGCTTCGCTTCACTTCCAAAAAACGTCCTCGCTTCACGCAACCTTGGTCAGCATAGACTAAAACATGCATATTTTTTAAATTCAAAAAAACATCCAAAATACCAAATTAGCTGTAGAAGATATGAAAACATGCATATTTGTACAGAAATCAAGACAGATATGGCATTGGTTGTACATCAATGATTAATTATTCGAGCATCAACCATCTAGACTCTAGCAATTACAAACATACATCAAATTTTTAAGCATATCATATATAATAGAAGATAGAAAGTACCAAAATTTTAAGCATATAATAGAAAGTAGACATTTAGAAGATAAATTCATAAAACATTCAAATAACTTATCTAGCAAGTGAGTAACTGTCAACATGAGTCATGACCAAAATTCAAATAATAATGTTTACGAAATAGGCCACCTGGGCACCACCAACTACACACTGAACTAGGAAGAGTAAGACAGAAAATTTCAAATTCACAAAGCTGAAGTCTAATACTCTAGAGTCTAATCTATGACAAAAGTAGTGAACTGTGAATATATCTACTATTCTCTCCTCCTTACACCACGACCACTACGTGAGCCTCCACATGGTGGCAATGAAGAAGATGGTGGCCGAGGAAGTTGTGGAATTGTTGAAGATGAAACCGCTATTGTTGTGTCATGTCCCTTCTCAAACACATTTGTAACACAATGCTGCTACACAATTTTGCACAATTTTGGCTAAGGAAGAGAACCCATTATTTTCGACTTAGGAACTTAGGAGGCAATTCGACTTAATTAGGTTGCTAGTGGAATGTGGGGGCCACCCACATGGGAATTCGAATAGACCCATTCGAATAGCTTGGAGGGAAAGTCGAATAGGTGGATGGAGGGGCCCACATGAGGCAAGGAAGGCCCAAGGAGTTATAAGGAGGGAGCATCTCTCATTTTGGGATTCATTCATACATCTTGCAAACAAAATCACTTGACTGTTCACTCTGTTGTTTAGCTGAGTCAACCAGCTATTTAGCCACGAATCTCTCAAACAAGAGATTTAACCTCTAATTCGGGGAACCATCCGTGCCCGCCCTAGAGAGGCAGTTCTACAAGGATTTCAGGAGTTCCGGGGCAATGACATAGCACCACCAACCAGCGCAAAGCAAGGAGTGCATATTTTTGGGCAGCTAGGAAACACGCAGAGGGAGATTGAGGCAAACAGAGATCTGATTGCATGTCCGGGAGTTGGGGAGCTGAGGTAGCAACATTAGACCATCGTTCTTGCTAGGTTTTACAGCTAGCAGAGCCACCATTTAAGCCATTCAAACTGTTGGGTTGGGGGACAGCGCAGAGGCCACACAATAGATTTTTGTGGTACTTGGGAGCAGCTGAGTTGGGCCAAGAGATCATCCGTGGAGTCAGGGATTGGATAGCACGGGTGAACTCAACATTTTGGAAAAGTTTTCAGGTGCATTTACAGGCAGTTTCCAGCAAGTCGAAATTGCCAGCTAGAGCTGCGATGAGGCTCCAAGGAGGTCGAAAATCAGAAGTCTAAACCAGCAAAAATCCTTTCTGGGTTTTCGACAAGGATCCCAAATACAAAGTTTCATAATTTTCTGAGCAATAGAGGTGGGGTTTTAAGTCGTATCTTTGCAGCAGACATTGTAAAATTGCTGAGGATTGAATAGTGCCTTTGGGGGTCGATTTTGGGAAGTCCAAACGGGCCAAACCATTTCTGGGTTTTTGTGGGTTTTGGCCAAGGAGTCTGGGGTTAAAAGTATAAATTTCTGGGCAGTTTCAGTGCACCTTCCAGCCATTCGAACTTTAGTAGAGTAGCAATTTCTGGGCAGCGCAGTGCAGATTGATGTAGCAGCTGGGCAGCCTTCAGCTCAGCCATTTTCCTACCTGGGTTTGGTCCTACTTGTCCTTTCAGACAAGCCCAGGTGCATCATTCCATCATCTATTGTATTTGACTTGTAGAAATATAATAAAATGGCTCAGAAGTTCTCCATTTGCAGCCTTTATATGGGTGTTTGTTGAATATTTTGTTTTTGTAATTTGCTGCATGTATTATTTGTTTGTTATCACTTATATTCCTATTAAGGATCATTACAGTGGTATTAGAGCATGATCTTGGCCCAGCTGTGGGAAATTAGACAGAAAATTATGGAAGCTTTGTGTATGAGTGCACAGTGACGGGTGAAACCGAAGACAAACCCATGTCTCAAGGGAAATCCAATATGCAGAAATTATGGGGTAGAATTCATTGGGACGATGAGAGGTTGGCCCAGTTGAGGAGGGTAATAGACCAAACCCATCCTCACCCTTGCAACAAAGACGTTAGAGGTGAGCAGGCCGTGGGGGTGCAGCCATCTACATCGTGTGGGGAAAGTCAACCAGATCAGGGCACCAAATCTCCTCAAAAGGAGAAAACAGGACAAAGACAATTAGAGGGTGAGACTAGGGGGCGCTTTTGCTGGTGGAGACCTAGCTTTAGATATCAAGAGCCTGAGGAGGAGGTTGAGCATGATGCTGAGAGCCCACAGGATGGTGAGGAGCACATCGATATACCCGGTGTGGCGCAGGAGTCACCTTTATTAGAGACCTCTTTGATAGCCCCAGTTGACACCCTGGCGGAGAGGATGGAGGCTACTCGCATAGAGCCATTTGTTGAGGGGGTGCCATCCCTGGACGAGATGCCAACAGCTGTTGAGGTATCTGGAGCCTTGACCGAGTTTACAAGTGATAGATGCCCACGACAGTTCCATCAGTTTCAGGCCGACCTTCTAGCATTAGAAAGGAAGGTCGCGTTAGTGCGAGAGGCAATTCTGCAGTAAAACAAGGAGCTGGAGGGCATGAGAGCAGTTTGTGCCGATTCCAAGGCCAAATTGACTCACGTTGGGGAGCAGTTGGATTCCCTACTCGTGTAGCTAGAGTGCATGTTGGAGCGTGAGCGCAACCCTCTTCGAGCATACATTGACGGCGCTGGCAGCACTGTTAGGTTACCTTGCCCCATTGAACAGAGGGAGACAGAGCTACCTAGTCAAATTGGATGTATTGACCAGGATAGCGAGATGAGACGACCTGAGTTGCACAGGGTGCAACACCCGCATGTTGGGGTTGTTCTATGTGCAGGAGTTTGTGCATTCGATCCCTCTCTTGGGGTTGGGTGGCGAGAGATTCTGAGTTGGTACCCGGTGGAGTGGACTATGGAGATGGTAGTGGACCTAGGTGGAGCTCAGCAGGAGTTTCCAGGCACTAGGGATGCTGGAAGCCCCGAATGGCATTGGGATCCGGGAGGGACCACCTATCATTTCCCATGTATGTCGGTTGACTACAACCGGGATAGTGCAGTTGAGCATGCACATTCGCTAGGGGAGTCTCGGTCAGCACCAATGGCCAACCAGTTTATGGACAGACTCTTTTGGTTTTCTTGGTATGGCATTTGTACACAGGATCACTGGGTGATCAGCATACTCTAGCAGGAGTTTGTCGGAGGAGGTGGCATTGGCAGGCCACCAAATGGTGCCTTGCATGGAGCTGGGGGCTCTTCACTTTTGTGCAGGGCACAGAGGACGCAAAGGAGCGGAGCAGTGGTGGCATCACTGCTGACACATAGGGAGAGTCACTTCTCGGATCCCTCAGGGGGGATTTGGAGGGAAGATCCATTCATCGACGGGGATAATGATGCGATGGTGGAGGTGATGATACTGATCGGGTGTGGCCTGACACATAGAGACATAGCTCTAGGCCATCATATCCAGGGATGTGTGGGAGCATCTAGCGTTGAGCAGTGGTCTACAAGTGGGCATGGAGATGCATGGTGGTGTGCTGTAGTGTGTTGGACTGCGTTGCGAAGTGGGAGTGCCTCACATCGCAGTGAGTAGATGCGGGGAGTGACAGGTGCAGTGACACGGATAGGAAGCAGGATGGTACAGGATGGCGTAGCTGCAACCGAGGGTATCTAGCAGTGTACAGGGGTAGGTCACGGTGTACAGTGGCATGTCCATGAGTACTGGGATGATCGGTGGTATGCAGAGGCGTATGGTGCTGCACAACGAGGTCTTGGAGTGTTGCCTCCAGGGACACCCATGGATGGAGATGTCAGGCATACCTTTGGGTGTAGTTCACCCAGGATCGATGGGGACACAGATGAGTGATACTTGATGGTATCTGCGGGGACTCACACTCCTGACCCTCTTCTACGTCACTTACAAGAACGAGCGATCTGGTTGTTGTCCTTTAACACTCTGGGCACGAGCTGCAGGGGGCGGAGAGCTCACCCAAGATATTTGGATGACACATGGCGCAATAGAGGGGAGACTTCTCAATGGAGGCATCGATTCGGGCGCGAGTTGACAACCACAGGTGGAGGGATGAGGTGATCACCAACAGGGATGGCATATCATTCATCGTTGATCCTATGCCGTGGGAGCTAGTCACAGGGGAGACATGTTTCACTCATTCCAAAGGGCATGTCTGGACCATGCATGAGCAGAGGATACCGTGTACGGCTGAGATAGTTGTCCAGTATGTATCCGAGTTCCCGAAATTGTATCGACACATTCTCTAGGGGGCGGGTAACCAAACCAGTGGCAATGTTTGGCAAGAGCATGATGGATCTACATACACTGAGTCGATTGTGCGTATCAGATACCCATCTATTGGTTACATTCAGGGGGTAGTTATTCGGCACATGTGGTTTCCAGTAGTAATCAGTACCACACAGTGGCAAGCACCAGACAGTTTAGCATGCCTCAGATTAGTTCATGATGTATGGAGCCTATATATGGGTGGCATGCAGGGACTAGGGATGAGGGCCAAAGGGATTCCATCCGTTGTTAGGGCTATGCCGCAGCAGGTCTGCCTATGGGATGCAAGGATTCAGTTGATCGATAGATCACTCGTGATGAGCGGAGTCATGGCAAAGAGTTATATAGTTCACTCTTGGGATGACACATGGAGGTTCACAAAGGGTTTCATCATATGGGGAGGCAGACATTCTCTATTGCTGCACAGGTTCGGAGTTATATTTGGATGGGTAGGCCTTCGTGCCATGGAGATGCCCTGGCAAGATGTGTCTCGCCTCTTTCAGTATTCCACCATCGAGTTCCAGGAGAGGACGATGTTGTCTGCGCACAATGGGGAGTATGACATAGTCAGAGTAGCGCAGCGTCAGCATGGTGGCACCACTCTGGGACTAGTAGGGAACTAGGGCGTCACAGCTTTTCACAGCTCAATAAGCTTTAGGGATGCGCCGGCTACTGCAAGGGGAGATCATACGGATCTTCCATTGGGCTTTAGAGAGTCCTTGATGGAGCAAGGGACTTCTGGTACTTGCACCGGGCAAGATAGTGAGTGGAGCGAGGGGAGCTTCGTGTTGGATAGGATGGCCTAGGATCCTGGTATTGAAGGATTCTTTCATATCAGAACAGTGTTGAGGTCAGGGACGATTCAGTGGCACATCTGGGACCCTGGCACATGTTGCAGTGACAGTGGGGAGCAACAGTTAGAGAGGATGCTCGTTCAGGCATTGCTTGAGGACAAATGATTTTTGGAGCGTTGGAAGAACTTGCCGGATGAGGATGCCAGCTGGGAGGGTGAGCACATATTGGAGCACCCATCTTTGAGGTTGCTTGAGGGCAAGCAACAATTGGGAGGGGAGAACTGTCATGTCCCTTCTCAAACACATTTGTAATAGGGTGCTCCTACACAATGTTGCATAATTTTGGCTAAGGAAGAGAGCCCATCATTTTCGACTTAGGAACTTAGGAGGCAATTCGACTTAATTTGGTTGCTAGTGGAATGTCGAGACCACCCACATGGGAATTCAAATTGGCCCATTCGAATTGCTTGGAGGGAAAGTCGAATAGGTGGATGGAGGGGCCCACATGAGGCAAGGGAGGCCCAAGGAGCTATAAGGAGGGAGCATCTCTCATTTTGGGATTCATTCATACATCTTGCAAACAAAGTCACTTGACTATTCACTCTGTTGTTTAGCTGAGTCAACTGGTTGTTTAGCCACGAATCTCTCAAGCGGGAGATTCAACCTCTACTTCGAGGGACCATCCATGCCTGCCTTAGAGAGGCAGTTCTACAAGGATTTCAGGAGTTTTGGGGCAGTGACATAGCACCACCAACCAGCGCAGAGCAAGGAGTGTGTATTTTTGGGCAGCTAGGAAACACGCTGAGGGAGATTGAGGCAAACAGAGATCTGATTGCTTGTTCGGGAGTTGGGGAGCTGAGGTAGCAGCATTAGACCAGCGTTCTTGTTGGGTTTTACATCCAATTGAGCCAGCGTTTTAGCCATTCAAACTGCTAGGTTGGGGGACAGCGCAGAGGCCATACAACAGATTTTTGTGGTACTTGGGAGCAGCGAAGTTGGGCCAAGAGATCATCCGCGGAGTCAGGGATTGGATAGCACAGGTGAACTCAGCATTTTGGAGAAGTTTTCAAGTGGATTTACAGGCAGTTTCCAGCAAGTCGAAATTGGCAGCTAGAGCTGAGGTGAGGCTCCAAGGGGGTCAAAAATCAGAATTCTAAACCAACCAAAATCATTTATGGGTTTTTCTGGGTTTTCGACAAGGATCCCAAATATAAAGTTTCATAATTTTCTGAGCACCAGAGGTGGGGTTTTAAGCTGTATCTTTGCAGCACAGATTGTATAATTACTGGGGATTGAAGTGCCTTTGGGGGTCGATTTTGGGAATTCCAAATCGAGCCAAACCATTTATGGGTTTTTGTGGGTTTTGGCCAAGGAATCTGAGGTTAAAAGTATATAAATTTCTGGGCAATTTTAGTGCACCTTCCAGCCATTCGAACTTTAGTAGAGCAACAATTTTTAGGCAGTGCAGTGCAGATTGGTGCCGCAGTTGGGCATCCTTCAGCTCAACGATTTTCCTACCTAGGTTTGGTCCTGCTTGTCCTTTCAGACAAGCCCAGGTGCACCATTCCATCATCTATTGTATTTGACTTGCAGAAATATAATAAAATGGCTTAGAAGTTTTCCATTTGCAGCTTTTATATGGGTGTTTGCTGAATATTTCGTAATTTTCCCAAATATAAAGTTTCATAATTTTCTGAGCACCAGAGGTGGGGTTTTAAGCTGTATCTTTGCAGCACAGATTGTATAATTACTGGGGATTGAAGTGCCTTTGGGGGTCGATTTTGGGAATTCCAAATCGAGCCAAACCATTTATGGGTTTTTGTGGGTTTTGGCCAAGGAATCTGAGGTTAAAAGTATATAAATTTCTGGGCAATTTTAGTGCACCTTCCAGCCATTCGAACTTCAGTAGAGCAACAATTTTTAGGCAGTGCAGTGCAGATTGGTGCCGCAGTTGGGCATCCTTCAGCTCAACGATTTTCCTACCTAGGTTTGGTCCTGCTTGTCCTTTCAGACAAGCCCAGGTGCACCATTCCATCATCTATTGTATTTGACTTGCAGAAATATAATAAAATGGCTTAGAAGTTTTCCATTTGCAGCTTTTATATGGGTGTTTGCTGAATATTTCGTTTTTCTAATTTGTTGCATGTATTATTTGCTTGTTATCACTTATATTCCTATTAAGGATCATTACATGCTAGTGTTGAAGAATGGAACCTAGGGACCATGGGATTGGATGGGGGTGTCATCTCATATCAATCATCATCATCTTGGATAAGAACATCCTCCAATTGCTTTAATTGCAACACTCCATCCTCAAAATTGGCCTCCTCTAGATTTTTGTCCCAAACCTTACGGTCTTTATTATTCTTTGCCTCCTCACAATGATGGGACAACAATCACAAGTCGTAACGAACATAAACCAAGCTCTCTTCTCCTCTCTTCTCCAAGCTCTCCAAAGATACAAGAATGAGGAAAAGAGAGGGGGAAATGTCTTTTAACCTCATCCTCTATTTTCCCTAACTCACCCTTAACCCACTTGAACCCGAAGTCAATTTTAGTTAAGTCAAAAAATAAAAATAAAAATAAGAGTTGCCCACAAAACTATTCGCCCCTCCTGAAACCAGTCATGATCCACGGTGGAATTGCGGTAGATCTGTGTCGGAACTACGGTTCAGGCTGACGGAACCATGCACAAAACTATGTACGAAACCATCGTAGATCCATTTTTCCAAGAACCATGAAAAAAGGGCGAAGGACAAATGTATACCCAAAAAAATTAATTCATTGTAACTAGAGGGGATTAATTATTTTTTCCACCCTCAAATATTTTAGCCATGGAGTCTAAGTATGAGGTACCATGCACTAAAATATGTTTTACATCAAGATATTACAATTAATTCAACCCTCAAAGGGGGAATACACCTTTACACATAAACCCTTATGACATTACCCAATTTTGCAACACAATATGATCTAGTATAGACCAAGTGGTTTGTAATAAAATAATTTAGCTAAATGTGCTAAAATTACTCCCCAACACACTTTTACAAAGACTCGATATAACACTAGTATACACCTAAGATCATGTCAAGAGATTCCACCCTAGCTTTGGGTTTAAGATGGAAGAAAAACTCTGTCAATTATCTGTGTTTAGAAACACACATAATTCGGTGAGGTTAAAAAACTTCCTAGGATGAAATCTATTGCCAAAATCAGAGGCTTACCTAGGTGTTGTTACATAAATAAATGGTCATACTAGAATCATTTACAATATAACTTGCAGAAATTGGGTTTACAATGATAAAACTGTGTTGGTTGATGACTTTGAATTCTGAGAAAAAAATAAAAAATAAAAATCTTCATGTCTTCGCATTCTGCTTCCTTAGATTATTGACAAAGTGTAGTCAACAGGTCCATTACACTTGCAGCAAAGATCCCTTAAGGGATGGATTCACACCTCTCCAGCACCACTAAGAGGATGTCCATCACAGTTTTGAGAGCACATATGACTATGCAACCCCAACACTGCCCTCCTGAGATGAGCATTGCGCTTTGAGGAGCCTCCACGTGGTTGTTACCCCTTGCTACACTTTTGGATGTTGAAACATTGAGCCAAGAAGCCAAGGCATTGGCTTGACTGATCATGTGCCAAGATGGACCCAAGACACCCCAAGGCTAGCCTTAACCCTAGTTGGTGGAAGTTGCCTTGTTCCAAAGCCCAAATGATAATGGAGACCACTAAGATTGTTTGAGAGGGCTAGCACACCATGCCTTGATGCCAACGCTTTCTCTTAGGATTAGCACGTCAACCCTGCATACCCTAGAAGGGTGATGTGAGCTCTCTTGATGATGACATCATGGTGGAGATGTTACTTGGAGATGTACCCATGCAATTTGGTCATGTTCCTTGGAGTGAGAAGCACTCTTGGATCCACTTTGTCACTTGCTTGATGGAGATGTCCATTTTTGGAGGATGGCATCATGTTGGAAAGCCTTTCCTCCCAGGTATGGAGGATTGATGATGTATATCTTATTTTTATCATTTTGTAAAGCTATCTTAAGGACGGCTTGTAATGTTTAGGCCTAATTGAATGCTCCAAGCAAACTTTTAGTGATTTTGTTGCAAATTAATGAAAAGTGACTTGGTTGCCTTGATATAAATAGAGGGAAGTCCCTTTCACTTACTCATCATCACACACACTCATATCTTCTCTCTTGAGCAAGTGCACACTAGCTTTTTGGTCTTTCCTCTTGGTCACTATGGATGAATGATAGAGTGAATTGTCTTGGGAGGTTATTATCATGCAAACCTGTATTGACAAACCTACATGACACTTTTAGACAGTCAACCCTATCATAGTTGAAAGTCTCTTTGTTCGAACTGGTGTTTTCCAATCTCTGGGGTGTCCCGACTCCCTAGATGATGAATGTTATTATCTGTTGATTTTTGGTAGCATCGGATGTTCTCTAGCCATGAAAATTGGCGGAGAGGCTAAGGCACATGAGATCTCAAAGACCCAGAAATCGTTTGGGGAAATTCCACCCGGATGGAGAGATATTAAAATAATTAATATTTTTAATGGGGTTCCTAAGTCTAAACTTAAGAAAATTAAAATATTAATGTGTATTAATATAAAATGGGTGAGAATGTTCTAAATGACGAGGATCAAGCCAAATCTAATCTTAGCTGTTGATTAGGGTCTTAATCTCAGTCGTTGAATCGTCAACAGGAAAAGTATAAGAGGAGGCTTGAGGGTCAGTTGGAGATACACCAAGTTGATCAAGAATTCGATTTTCTGGGGCAGGGTTTGCTAAGAGAATCGAGTTAGTGATCTGTTGCAGCGAGGGGTAGTTCGGCAGAAGGCCAAGAATACATATTAGAGAGGCAGAGAAAGTGCCAGAGAGACAGCGCAAAGCCTAGGAAGACTGACGCAGAGGCAGCGAGGACTGACGCAGAGACTGAAGAGGCCAGCGCAGCAGCCGCAGAGGGCCAAGAGGCTGACGTAGAGGGCCAAGAGGCTAATGCAGAGGCAGCGAAAGCTGCGCAGAGCGCTGCAGAGATGACGTTGGGCTGTAGAGGCAGCGCTGAGGAATTTTCGTGGGGCAAACTGGGAGCTGAGAGGGAGACTGTTAAAATTGGCTAGGGCCAAACTCCATGTGGGTCTTCCTATTTATGGCAGCTAATATTTTTCTTGGATTCCTCTAATCGAGAGGTGTAGGATTGATCTAAATATCATCCAATTCCGACATGTATTCATGGATATATGAATTTATTAGTGTTACTTGACAATTTGTCAAGGTCAGCCAATAACCAAATTACCCCCTCTTATCCTCAATGTTTCATTATAAATAGAAGAGGTCTTCAAGTCATTTTACACACACACTTCTTCTAAGATCTCTCTCCACTCGTTTGGGTTTTGGTGGCTAGTTAGATCAACAGGGAGAAGCCCTAGTCGCAGTGAAGAAAGGAGCCCTAATTGCAAACCTAAGGAGAGACCTCTACGCTGCCCTAATGAAGATCAAGCTTCAGTCATGAAGGAGACTTATACGTTGTCCAAGTAAGGTCATCTAGCCACAGAGCAAGGAGGGTCAAGCCATGCCCTTACCGCAGAGAAAAGGACTAATGTAGCCCTATATTTGCAGATGAAGGAGGATCCTTATACACTGTCAAAAGAGAAGGCTCTACACAGTCAAGGAGGGTTTTATACACCACCAAGGGGAGCCTCTAGCCACTATCCTAACCGCAGTTTAAGGAGGCCTATCTAGCAGCAAGGAATAGGCCCTAATCACCGTCTTGAAGGTGCCCAAATCCGCAATCCTTAAAGACCTTAATCCACTATTACAGGAAGCCCTAAAGAGCCCTAGCCGCAGGTCTAGAAGAGACCTTAATCTGCAGTCTTATCCGTTGTCCTAGATGTTGTTCAGGTGTGCCCTAGACGCAGTTGAATGGAGACCCTAGCCACTGTATTGAAAAGAGTTTAGGCAGCTGAAAGGAAGACTTCTATACGCAGTCACAAGAGGCTTAATCTGCAACTGAGAGGAGGGTTGATATAGGCCCTAAATGAAGGCCCTAATCCGCAGCTACAGAAGGCCTGAATCCGCAGTCTATTGACCCTATTCGTAGCAAGAAAGAGATTCAGAATCTGCAGCAAAAGAAGGATCTTATTCACAGTATAAGGAGGTCTGGAAGGACAACGTTTCGATTGCCATAGAACAAAAGAAGCATGGTGACAGCACATTGATAATGATTGTTCCTTAGGATTGTTTCAAGGTTGATAAGTCATTGTCATCAAATCATCATATGAATGCAGAGTGTTGACTGTATAGTTGAGTCCTTGTAGGAATAAAGTCAGGATGTTATTAGTTGCTGACTGTTTGAGGATCATAGGCCTATCTTGCTACTAGCAAGCCATAGCCAGTAGCATAAGTTGTTCTATCAGTCATGGACAGCATGGCATACTGCAGACTTGAAGGCCTTTATTATTGATGAGAAGGATAATTGTTGAAGCAGTGTCAATCAGTGCAGCAAGAAGAATACAGTGTTTTGGAAACTATATTGAGTCAAGGTTTGACTATGTTCGACTCAGTTTGATGAGCTTCCTATTGATGCCACTTGGATGGAAGATTTTGTCTAGTTTGACCAGCATTGACTTCTCTGGTCAAGGGTTTTCTTCAACTGTCATAAATATTAGTTTTGTATATTTGTACTATCTCTCTCTCTGCTGAACTATTGAAGACTAAAGAATATTTGATCAAGGGTTTCCCCATATTGGGGTTTGTCCCTCGTTGGTGCCACATCTTGTGTCCTCTTGTCTTGGCTTGTCTTCTATTGTTTATGTTTATGTTCTATCTACACTTTACTATCATGCTGATGTGATTGCTAATCTGAATATTATCACTGGGCTAATATGAAAAATTGAAGTAAATTTCTCTCAGCATAGAACATACCAAAATTTAACATGGTATCAGATCTAAGGTGAAGACAAAGCCCAAGCAAGAGAGAAAGAGCAATGCAGGATCTAAGGGTCATTGCCATAGAAGGCCTGGATTCAAAGGAGGGAGGAAAGGCAGATGCTTTGCTTGCAATAAGTTTCACCACTATGCAAGGGAAAGTCCAAATAGAAGGGACACATCACATGATGATGATCACGATCACTCCAGAGGCAACTTCAACGATCGTAGGAATGACGGGTACAATGGCAAAGGAAAAAGGAATGCAGAACATCAAGGAAATGGTCGACCCTCCAAGAAAGCAAGGAACTCTAGGTATGAAGAATCAAATGTTGTTTCTAACAAGCAAAAGGAGTATTATCTTATATCGGGCCTCTCCTCTTTTCCGGATACTTTGGAAAATTGGCATATTGATAGTGGTGCTTCAAGGCACTTCACCAGATTCAAGGAAGCTCTCTCTAATCTAAGAGAGAAGGAAACAAACTTGGAGATTATTCTTGGAGACGATGCCACCTATCCTGTAAAGGGTGTAGGGAATGTTACTCTTCAACTGGATCAGGGTAACTCCATTCATTTGCAAGAAGTTCTTTATGTACCTGATCTCAAGAAGGACCTGGTGTCCATTTTGGCAATGGAAGACAAAGGTTACAAGGTGGCATTCATCGATGGAAAGGTAAATGTTTGGAAAAGAAATTTCAAAGATGCCTTTACTCTTGGGTTCAAGGTTGGCACTTTGTATCAGGTTGCAAGAAGTCCAGTGGGGGCCATGTCTTGCGACACATCCCTGCCCGATGTGAGACAGATGGTGTCAGGGATGCCCAAATTCAAAGAAGAGCATGAAGGTATGTGTCCGGGATGTACCAAGGGAAAGCTTATAAGGGGATCTTTTCCCTCAAGAAGTAGTGGGACCACAGATGTGGATCAACCCAATGGGTTTGAGGTTCACGACCAGAAACCTCATGTATACAGGTTATGTTAGAAAATTATATATTACGGAGCAATGGAACACATAAAATATTGCAGAAATATAAACACAGAAGACGCATAAAACAAGAGAGACACAGATATACGTGGTTCACCCAGTTTGGGCTACGTCCACCCCGAACAGCCAGTCTTTCCTTTCTATTATCCAGCAAAATGAAGAGACACAACCTACAGCAGATCCGCTGTAATATCCTCTGTTTTCTCTCACAGTCTCACCTCTCTGTTTCTCGCTCACAGAATACACATCTATTACACAGCCTCAAATACAATGCCCTCATATAAAGAGAGGGGTTGCCTTCTAGGGCAAAAAACCCTAAACTAAACATAAGTTCTACCGTCAGATCATCCGCCTAATGAACGGCCCAGATTGACTAGAAATTACTATACTTTCACAAGGCAATTTTACATCTGTTTTTAGCTTCGGGGGCAGCCCGCCGAGGGACCGCTGGCCCCAGGACCCCCCAACCGGGGGGATCGGCCCCCCCAAACCCCCGCGAGGGGGACAAGTCCCCCCCACGTGGAGGGGTGTACAAACTTCTTGGGGTATACATCCGGCTGAAACAAAGACCTCTGAACAATCATGCTCCACACACAACAATCTCCCACTTGGAGAATGATTGTAGCAACTCCACCGCTGCTTCATTTGCTAGACAATGACTCCTCTTTGGACCTGGCTGTTTCTCATCTTCATCGTCATCCTTGAAGACCAATTGAAACTGAGCATGTTCTCAGTTTCTCCCTGGTTACAACTTTTGTTAGCATATCTGCAGGATTCTGGCTAGTGTGTATCTTTTCCAGCTTCAACTCTCCATCTTCCAACACTGATCGTATGAAATGGTACTTGAGCTGTATGTGTGTAGTCCTAGAATGAAATGCTAAGTTCTTTGCAAGATGAATGGCACTTTGGCTATCACTGTATAACGTGCCCATATCATGCTCCTTACCCAATTCACCCATAAACCGTTGTAACCAAATCATTTCTTTACTAGCCTTTGTAGCAGCAACATACTCTGCTTCTGTTGTTGAAAGTGCAAAAACACTTTGGATTTTTGAAACCCAACTGACAGCTGTTCCACCAACAGTAAATACATATCCTGCAGTGCTCCTCCTATTATCTCTGTCACCTGCCATATCTGCATCAACATATCCCTATAGGGAAATGTTTGAACCACCAAAGCATAATGCTTGATTTGTGGTACCTTTCAAATACCTGAGAATCCATTTCACTACCATCCAATGTTCCTTTCCTAGATTGTTCATGTACCTGCTTACAACTCCCACTGCATGTGGAATATCAGGCCTTGTGCAGACCATTGCATACATTAAGCTTCCAACTGCTGATGCATATGGAACTTTAGACATATAATCCATGTCTTCTTGAGTCTTTGGGCACATTTCTTTACTAAGTTTGAAATGGCTAGCAAAAGGTGTACTAACTGGTTTTGCATTGTGCATGTTAAATCTTTTCAACACCTTTTGTATGTACTCATTCTAAGACAATGTTAATTTGCGATTTTTCCTGTCTCTAGTTATTCTCATACCAAGGATTTGTTTTGCAGCTCCCAAATTCTTCATTGCAAATGAATTTGCTAATTTTCTTTTGAGCACATTTATTTCCTGCATGTTAGATCCTGCAACAAGCATGTCATCTACATACAATAACGATATAATATAGCTTCCATCATTTTGTTTTTTCAGATAAACACAATGATCAGAGTGACATCTAGTATAACCTTGTTCAGATATAAACTTGTCAAATTTTAGATACCACTGCCTTGGAGCCTGTTTTAAGCCATACAAGCTCTTCTTCAACCTGCACACTAGTTTGTCCTTCCCTTTCACTTCATATCCTTGTGGGTGCTACATATATATCTCTTCCTCCAAATCCCCATGGAGAAAGGTTGTCTTTACATCTAACTGCTCAAGATGCAAATCTTCAACTGCCACTAGACTTAAAATAGTTCTGATTGAAGTCATTTTAACAACAGGAGAAAATATTTCATCAAAATCAATACCTTTCCTCTGTGCAAACCCCTTCACCACAAGTCTAGCTTTGTACCTCTATTTTCCTCCATCTTCTTCCTTCAGCCTGTAAACCCATTTATTCTGCAATGTAGTTTTACCTGCAGGCAACCTGACTAAGTCCCAAGTCTGGTTATGCATTAAGGAGTCCATCTCTTCTTCCATGGCTACCTCCCACTTCTTACTGCTTTCAACCTGCATTGCTTCTTCATAACATTCGAGTTCACCGGAATCAGTCAACAATAAATAATATAATGAGAGTATCGTTCAGGGGGTCTACTTATCCTAGTAGATCTTCTAACACCATTTTCAGGTGTTTGGGGTGCCTGTTGCTGTTGTGGTTGTTGATTATTATTATTTCAGGCACCTTTACTTTTTCAGTGATTTCATCAAGAACTGCGTATTCCTTGTTTTCTTTTTCATGTTTCTTTTCCTGCAACTGATTCTTATACAAGACCTTTCATTGAATATTACATCTTTGCTCCTAATGATTTTGTGATTTTCATAATCATATAAGCGATAACCAAAATCATTAACACCATATCCAATAAAGGTACATTTCTTTGACTTTGCCTCAAGCTTTGTTCTATTTTCTTTATCAATATGGACAAAGGCCTCACAACCGAAAGGCTTTAAAAGAGAGTAGTTTACCTTTTTACCTGTCCATGCTTCCTCCGGAACACCACCATCCAAGGAACTTGAAGGCCCTCTGTTTATTAGATAAACAGCAGTATCTACAGCATCTGCCCAAAACTGTAAAGGCAATCCTGCATGCAATCTCATGCACCTTGCACGCTCCATGATTGTTCTGTTCATCCTTTCTGACACACCATTTTCTTGTGGTGTTCTTGGAACTGTCTTCTCTCTGCGAATTCCATGCTCTGAACAGTACCTATCAAACTTTTTGCTACAATATTCAGCTCCATTGTCTCATCTAAGACACTTCAATTTCTTTCATGTCTCAATCTCAACCAAAGCTTTCCATTTCTTGAAAGTATCAAATACATCAGATTTATTCTTAATACAATAAATCCAAGTTTTTCTAGTTGCATCATCAATAAAAGTAACATAATAACGAGAGCCACCGAGAGATGATACTTGAGCAGGTCCCCATACATCTGTATGCACAAGCTCTAATTTTTCATTTTTCTTTTCTTTCCCAACTCTAAGAAATCTGACTCTCTTCTGTTTTCCATAAATGCAATTCTCACAAAAGTCCAAATCAACATTCTTCAAACCCAGCAACAAATTCTTTGAGTGAAGAATCTTCATCCCCTTTTCACTCATGTGTCCGAGCCTATGATGCCATAATGTTGCATCTGCTCCTTTGGAAGTTAAAGTATTAACAGAGTTAGAAATACCATTGCATAAATACAATGTACCAACCTTTTCACCTTTTGCTATTACCCGGGCTCCTTTGGTGACCTTCCAAGCTTTATCTGTGAAAGTTGTCACACAACCTTCACCGCCTAACTGCCCTATTGAAATCAGAATTTTCTTTAGATCTGGAACATGCCTTACCTCCTTTAGTAGCCATTGGTTTCCATTCTGTTGTTTTACAAGAACCTTACTCATTCCAACAATTTTACAGGGTTTATCATCACCCAAACAAACTTGTCCAAAATCTCCTTGAACATAGTCATGAAAGTATTTCTTATCAAGTGTGGCATGGAATGAGGCCCCTAAATCTACCACCCACAAATCAGTAATATTTTTGAAAGAAAGAATCAAAGCATCTTGTAACACCTCACGTGTCACATTTGCTTCATGATTGTTTTCTTGCTGTGAATCTCCTTCTTTTCCCTTCCGAGATCTACAATCTTTCTTTAGGTGTCCTTTCTTTCCGCATTTCCAGCACACTATCCCCGATCTGGACTTGGATCTGCCTTTCCTTGATTTACTACGATATCCTGAGCTCTTTCCTCTTTCCATTTTTCTTCCCCTAGACTCTGCACTCAAAGCATTTCCCGATGTTTCACCGGAGCTTTTCCGTCGCATTTCCTCGCTAAGGATAACACCGACAACATCATCAAACTTTAAAATACTAGATCCAGACACAGAGTTACTAATGGCCATTACTAAACCATTCCAACTTTCTGGCAATGAGCACAAGAATAACAGAGCTCTAACTTCATCATCAAAGTTTACCCCTACAGAACATAACTGACTTGTAACAGTATTAAAATCATTTAAATGATCTGCAACAGATCCACCTTCCGACATCTTCATATTAAATAACCGTTTCATAAGAAATACCTTGTTTGAGGCCGAGGGTTTTTCATATAGTTTCTCCAATGCCTTAATCAAACCCTCTGTCGTTGTTTCCTTCGAAATGTTGAAGGCAACCGACGCTGCAAGGCACAACCGTATTGTTCTGAGTGCCTTTCTATCGAGAAGGTTCCATTCTTCATCTTTCATACCCGTCGGCATCTTTGCTTTTCCGCCCAATGGTAGGTATAGATCTTTCTGATACAGATAATCTTCCATCTGCATCTTCCACAGTGAGAAGTTTTGGCTGTTAAATTTCTCGACCCTAAACTTACCATCTTCCGCCATTGCTCCCACTCAAATGAGGAACCCTTCTTTCTTGCGAGTTTATCAGCCAAATAGACCTTCGGCTCTGATACCAGTTGTTAGAAAATTATATATTACGGAGCAATGGAACACATAAAATATTGCAAAAATATAAACACAGAAGACGCATAAAACAAGAGAGACACAGATATACGTGGTTCACCCAGTTTGGGCTACGTCCACCCCGAACAGCCAGTCCTTCCTTTCTATTATCCAGCAAAATGAAGAGACACAACCTACAGCAGATCTGCTGTAATATCTTCTGTTTTCTCTCACAGTCTCACCTCTCTGTTTCTCGCTCACAGAATACACATCTATTACACAGCCTCAAATACAATGCCCTCATACAAAGAGGGGTTGCCTTCTAGGGCAAAAAACCCTAAACTAAACATAGGTTCTACCGTCAGATCATCCGCCTAATGAACAGCTCAGATTGACTAGAAATTACTATACTTTTACAAGGCAATTTTACATCTGTTTTTAGCTTTGGGGGCGCTGCCCCCGAGCCCCCATCAGGGGACCGCTGGCCCCCAGACTCCCCAACCAGAGGGGATCGGCCCCCCGGACCCCCGCGAGGGGGACAAGTCCCCCCCGCACCCCCCCGCGTGGAGGGGTGTACAAACTTCTTCGGGTATACATCCGGCTGAAACAAAGACCTCTGAACAATCATGCTCCACACACAACAGGTTAAAGAAAGCTCTCTATGATTTGAAGCAAGCATCCTGTGCTTGGTTTGAGAGGATTGACAGCTATCTAATGAAGCTGAGATTCACTAGGAGTGAAGTCGATCCAAACCTTTGCTTTAAGGTTGTGGATGATAGACCTCTCACACCGGTACCTTATGAGGACGATCTCTTTTTGACAGGTACAGACCCTCTCATTTACAAACATAAGAGGGAGTTGGATCCTGAACTTGGGATGGTGAACTGCAAGCCCGTGAGTACCCCAATGGAGCTTAACTTTAAGAAGTTATGCAGTAGCACTGTCGGACCTGAATTGGGAAATGCTTCTGAGTTTCGTCAACTCATTATAGCATTGATGTTCTTGGTGAACTCCCGTCCGAATATATGTTTTGCAGTTGGCTTGTTGAACCTATATATGGTTGAGCCTCATCACATTCATTGGATTGGTGCCAAGAATCTTCTGAGATATCTTCAGGGCACAATCACTCATGGAATGAGATACACTGCTAGAAATTTGAAGTTGCATGGTTATTCTGATTGGGCAGGCGGTGTGGAGGATCGTAAGAGCACTTCTGCGTGTTGGTTCTTTTTGGTTTTTGCTTTGATATCCTGGATGAGTAGGAAGCAGAAGTCGGTTGCTTTGAGCATCGCTGAGGCCGAATACATAGCTGAGAGTATGGCCTCCTGTGAAGTTGTCTGGTTGTGAAAGCTCTTCAATGAGTTGTTTGGACACATGCTGGATACCACAGTGATCTTCTGTGACAACCATAGTGGGATTCGATTGTTGAGGAATCATGTGTTCTATGATCGCTCCAAGCATATAGACATCAAGTACCACTTTATCTGGGATATGGTACAACGGGGAGCAATAAGGCTCCATCACATTGGGATTGATGTACAGGTCACCGATATTCTGAAGAAGCCCCTGGGAAAGGTCAAATTCGTGACTTTCCGAGAACGACTAGGAGCCGTGGAGAGACCCTCCCTTGAGGGTCTTGTATAATATGAATATTGAGCTCTGGGAGCTCCAGGGGGCTTGGGGTACTCCTTGGAGGAATGAGCAACCATAGGGTCAATGGTTCAGCCTTCCCCTAGTGGTTTGCTATGTAGGCAAGATGAGTGGTTCATCCTTCTCCTGCTAAGACACAATCATAGGGTGAGTGGTCCAGCCTCCCCCTAGTGATTTGTTGTATACAGGGTGAGTGGTTCAACCTTCCCCTGGGACACCCCTGGCGACATGTAGGCAGGATGAGTGGTTCATCCTTCTCCTGTTGAGACATCCTACCATGCAGTCTGGGACTCATGGGAAGTACCTCTCATTTGGCCAATGAGTAGGGAAATGAGGATAGCGACCATAGTACTACCGATGAATGCATCGTGTACTACCATACTCCCTATGCTAGGATGATATTGATCTGGGATCAATTGGAACTGACTCCGGTCAATAAGAGTGGTATGAGACACTCTCTTTATTTGGAACTGATTTCAGATCAGTAAGAGTGGTATGAGACACTTTCTTTATTTGGAACTGATTTCGGATGAGGAAGAGTGGTATGAGAACTCTCCATTTGGGACTGACTTCGGGTCAGTAGAGAATGGTATGATACATTCTCGATCACTTCTTCTTCTTCATAGTTCAGTAAAGCAAAGCAAGAGCAGTGCAGGGAACTGCATTGATGGCATAATTAGTACGGACTGGCAAATAAATTAGTAGATGGAGTTCTCCCTAGTTGAGAGGGAGTGTTAAAATTGGCAGCTAGGGCCAAACTCCATGTGGGTCTTCTTATTTATGGCAACTGATATTTTTCTTGGATTCCTCTCATCGAGAGGTGTAGGATTGACCTAAAGATCATCCAATTCCGACATGTATTCATGGAGATATAAATTTATTTGTGTTACTTGACAATTTGTCCAGGTCGGCTAGCAACCAAATTACCCCCCTCTTATCCTCAACGTTTCATTATAAACAGAAGAGGTCTTCAAGTCATTTTACACAAACACTTCTTCTAAGATCTCTCTCCACTCGTTTGGGTTTTGGTGGCTAGAGAGATCAAGAGGGAGAAGCCCTAGTCGCAGTGAAGAAAGGAGTCCTAATTGCAGACCTAAGGAGAAACCTCGACGTTGCCCTAATGAAGATCAAGCTTCAGTCATGAAGGAGACTTATACGCTATCCAACTAAGGTCATCTAGCCGCAGAGAAAGGAGGGTCAAGCCATGCCCTTGTCACAGAGAAAAGGAGGACTAATGCAGCCCTATATTTGCAGATGAAGGAGGATCCTTATACGCTGTCAAAAGAGAAGGCTCTACGCAGTCAAGGAGGGTTTTATATGTAGCCAAGAGGAGCCTCTAGCCACTGTCCTAACCGCAGTTTAAGGACGCTTATCTAGCAGCAAGGAAGAGGCCCTAATCAGTCTTGAAGGTGCCCAAATCCGCAATCCTTAAAGACCTTAATCTGTTGTTATAGGAAGCCCTAAAGAGCCCTAGCCGCAGTTCTAGAAGAGATCTTAATCCGCAGTCTTATCCGTTGTCCTAGATGTTGTTCAGGTGTGCCCTAGACGCAGTTGAATGGAGACCCTAGCCACTATATTGAAAAGAGTTTAGGCAGCTAAAAGGAAGACTTCTATACGCAGTCACAAGAGGCTTAATCCGCAGCTGAGAGGAGGGTTGATATAGGCCCTAAATGAAGGCCTTAATCCGCAGCTACAGAAGGCCTGAATCTGCAGTCTATTGACCCTATTCGCAGCAAGAAAGAGACATAATCCGCAGCAAAAGAAGGATCTTATTCACGGTATAAGGAGATCTGGAAGGACAGCTTTTCGATTGCAATAGAACAAAAGAAGCATGGTGATAGCACATTGATAAGGACTGTTTCAAGGTTGATAAGTCACTGTCATCATATTAGCATATGAATTCTGAGTCTTGACTGTATAGCTGAGTCCTTGTAGGACTAAAGTCAGGATGTTATTAGTTGTTGACTGTTTGAGGATCATAGGCCTATCTTCTTGTTGGGCTAGGCCGCGGGCCATAGCCGGCAGCATAGGTTGTTCTATCAGTCTTGGACAGCGTGGCATACTGCAGACTTGAAAGCCTTCATTATTGATGAGAAGGATAACTGTTGAAGCAATGTCAGTTAGTGCAGCAAGAAGAATACAGTGTTCTGGAAACTATAATGAGTCAAGATTCGACTATATTTGACTCAATTTTATGAGCTTCCTATTGATGCCACTTGGATGGAAGATTTTGTCTAGTTTGACCGCATTGACTTCTCTGGTCAAGGGTTTTTTTCAGCAGTCATAAATATCAATTTTGTATATTTGTACCATCTCTCTCTACTAAACTATTAAAGACTAAAGAAGGTTTGATCAAGGGTTTCCCCACATTGGGGTTCATCCCTGGTTGGTGCCACATCTTGTGTCCTCTTGTCTTGGCTTGTCTTCTATTGTATATGTTTATGTTCTATCTGGACTTTACTATCATGTTGATGTGATTGCTAATCTGAATATTGTCATTGGGCTAATATGAAAAATTGAAGTGAAGTTTTTTCTGAGCGATGGCGAAAGGAGTGTCTAGGGTTTGTAGCTTGGCTTTTCTAGTTTGCGTCGGCTCAACCTCTCCAAGAGCTGGCCGCCTTCTGTTCAAGAGCCAGACTGCAGACTTGAATCTGCAGGATTGCAAGCTTTTGCACAGGGCTTTCCACGGAATAGATGATGCCGCTGTCTGGACGGCTGCATTCCCTGCATTTGATCCAGACTGCTTTGATGCCGTCGCTTTCACAGCTGTTCACAATGCAAATAAGACCCACTCTGGAAATCCCACAGATTTCACCTCAGCAGCGAATCTGCCTCTCGAACCTGCCAGATCTGCCTGTAGAGGTACCAATGCTGGCAATACACATCGACTGGGTTGCAGAGCTGAAACGACAGGTTAGCAAGCCTCTGCACAGGGCTTTCTTTGGCATAGATGGTCCGCCGTCTGGGTGGCTGCACTCCTTGCAAATGTTCCAGACGGCTTTAAAGCCGTCGTCTTTACAGTAGCTCACATCGCAAACAAGATCTACCCTGAAGATCCCTCAGATTTCATCTCTGTCGTAAGCAAGCAGCAGATCTGCTTCTCGAACTCGCCAGATATGCTTGCAGAGGAGAAATCCCCTCCCTATCATCGCCATGGCAGATCTGCTCTCAGACGCACAAGAGGCCCTGGCACTGTGTCTAGGCACTTCTTTGACTCCTTTCAGATCCAAATTTCTCAACCTATAGGCAGAACCATCTTGCAATGGGTCAGTTCTTCAGATTTGGTGCTGGATCTCAAACTGGATCTAGAACGGCGGATTGGGATCCCTTCAGGCCTTCAAAGACTTCTCTTTCAAGGTAAACAAGTTGAAGACCTTCTTCCCCTCTCTTCTTACAGCATTACCAAAAACTTCTCTTTGGTGTTAACCCTTCGTTTGAGAGGAGGTGTAGCGGGACAGTCATCCTTTGCTCCTCCTTTCTCTTACAAAGATGTAGTACACTCTGAGAACCCCAAACCCCCGGAAGCCCTTAAACCTAAGCCTTTTTTGGTTGACAAGATAAAGGAAGTTCCCTTTGTTGAAATCACCCATGAAGGTCTTGCAATCCAACTTCAAGATTCTGCAGAAAGAGCCATCATTTGCAGATTCAACGGATTGTGGCCGCGATCTCAGGATCTCTATGCATGGATCCATGCAAACTGGACTCATCATTGTAAAATCAATTTCTATTCAAAATGATACTTCATTGTTCTATTTGAGGACAGTAAGCATTATGAAAAGGCTTTAGAAGAAGGCCCTTGGTTCATGGGAACTGCAGGGCACTTCTTGACTCCTTGGTTCCCAGATTTTGATCCAGCAACTGCAGTCATTACCAGGACACCTGTATGGATCAGGGTTCCAAACTTACCTACCCACTTATGGCAATGTGCAGTCTATAAAGCTATAGGCAACACCTTGGGCAATTTCATTATGGGAGATTACTAGCGAGATAACAAAGGTCTCTACACATATGCCAGAATATGTGCGGAGTTAGATTTGAGCAAAGGACTTCCAGAACAAATCAATCTCAAGATCAACGACTTTGTCTGGACCCAGACACTGGATTACGAAAATACTGCATTCCGTTGCCGCCATTGCCACCAATCAGGGCATCTGCAGAACACCTGCCCATCTCTCCCGGCAAAAAAGAATAAGGATAACCTCTCCAAGCCCAAGTCCAAACGATGGGCTCCATGCTCTCCACCTCCAGTTGTGGATTCTGAATCCTCTAGCTCTGAAGATGAAGGTAGCGATGCAGAATTGGATCAAGCCCCTCATTCTGTGGTCCCTTCCACCGATGGTCCGGCGCATTCCTCCGATACAGCCATCGCCCAGAAACGCGTCCATATGACCTCCTCCTCTGATTCAGAAAAGGAGGGCCCCCCTGTGGAGAACCCCAATCTTCAAGTTGTTATTGCTCATTCACCCCAGGATGGTTGGGTCGAAGTCAAAAAAAGGAAAGGGAAAAAGCTTCGTGTTGAGGCTTCTGCCCATTCTGGGTAGAAGTCAGTGTTTTTGCTTCCAGCCATATGTTGTAGCTTCTTGCTTGTTTCACTCCTCCGAAACCGAGGTTGATAGTCCTATCATTTCCGGTTGCCAGTTCTCTGTCTCTCTTGATTGTATCATCTTGTACCATATTTTTGATTAATAGAATTAGTCCAATTCAGAAAATAAAAAAAAATTAAAAAAAAATATATATATATATATATATACATATATGAAAAATTGAAGTAAATTGCTCTCAACATAGAACATACCAAAATTTAAAATAGACGCAGAGTCATAGAGGGTGACGCAATTCCAGAGAGAAGCTTGGAGCAGCTTTCATTGTCCAACTAAGGAACTGTCGAAGTTGTTGTGGGATCAATCATCCGGTTGCTAATCAGCCGGAATATCTGTCTCCGAGGAGAGGTACTTCTGCCAAGGAAAATCTCTGAAGGGTGAGCCATTTTTGGCACCCTAGTTGTATTCAAAAACTGCATAATAATAAAACCCTCATATCTGCTGCACCGGTTTTCCCGCATTGGGTTTTTCCAGGGACGATTGTCCAAAAATAATGGTGTCCCTTGTGTGATTGTCTCAGTTATTTCAATTGTTGATCTGTATATGTGTGAAGGCTGCATTTGTGTTTATTTCGGTATTTATATTAATAAATAACTTGTTAATGGAATGAACAAGTGGGAGACAATAAACCAGATAATGAAGTAGGGATTTCTAATGTGTCAAACTTAGAAATTTCCACATGGTATCAGAGCATTGCAGATCACAGGAGGACTGAAAGCACCAACAGAAATCTGAAATTTGCAGCAGTAGCAGCTGTCCCGAGAAATAGCGTTGTTCTAGAGCAGAAACAGCTAGAGAAGAAGTGATGCAGAACCTGTGTCAGCATTTCGAGCCAAGAGGGTCAGCGCAGAGGCAGAGGGGCAAATCAGGCCTACGCAGTCCCCCGTCATCTTTCTCAGCTAGGAAGGATTGACGTTGTGGCCAGGAGGAGCAAATTCGGCCCTTTCCCTTTTTGGGCAGCCAACTAGTACCCTCAAGACCATTGCAGAGGTGCCGAAAAACACATCAGTTCACTCACAACCAGAGGATCAAAGGGTTTAGTCCCATTGACCTATTTATGGTCATTCGTTGGACATTAATAAAATTTTATTATCAGTCAGTGCTTATTCAAAGTTTCAAACCTTATTGTGGTGCTGACTGCATTAAGGAAGCTAATATGTATTCTATAACTTTATCTGTTGTTTTATATAGGATGTATTTTCTCAAAAACAACTGGAGGTGAAAGTAGCAAAAAGAAACGAGGGATTCTTGAATGAGCAGACACAAAATGTTTTAAGGATGGAAAGGAAAAAAAAATTAAAATAGTAGTGGAATACAAGAATGAAATCCATGAGGCCTTGGGTGGTCTTGGAGAATGCCTATCAGGACTGGAAAAATAACAGGGAAAATCCAATGTAGAATATAAAGAGCTACTATGTCATGTCATCAGATAACAAGGAGAGATTCAACAGTGTCTAGACTATCTACAAAATTGTTAGGAAAGAAATTGTGATTCAAGGTATCTCCGATGGAAGAAAAAGGAAAGGATCTCTGGAGAAGCAGTACAAATTCCCAAGCCAGCAAAAAACGAGGACAAAGACCTGTTTGAGACCTTCCCCAGCAAAACAAGTCAAACCCAAAGAAAGATAAAAAAAAATGATGTTTCCAGGCCATTTCATTTGAACTGCTAGAATTACTTTTAGAAAAGTAAAACAATGTACTTTTTGTGATTTTTTGGAAAAATTTACGTGTGATAAACAGATGAAAATTCCAGGACAGAACCCTTATTTTGTCATTTCAACTTGTACTTTTTTGTAAATCCCTGATATTATTATTCTTTTTAATAACAAAAAAGATGTTAAGACTCTTGCGTTATAAATCATTGAAAGACTCATATTTATAATCATAGATATTAGATTCAATGGGTTGAACAACAACAACAAAAAAGTTAAGACCGTTTATAAATTATTGGAGGACTCATTTAGGTGCAAAAGCTAAAATTATGATTTCTCAATTAAAAAAGACTCAACCCAATGAATCTAATATCTATGATTCACATTTTTCTATAAGAGGTAAGCATGATTTGAAATTTAGCAGCGTAGGAGAGTATACCTGATTCTTGCATTCTTCCCATGTGCGATAAATCCCAGGATTGTACCCTTTCCGCACAGCGTAATAAAGGAACTTCTTCTTGGCCATGATCAGTTGAGATGGCTAGGAACATGTCTGTAAACATAAAGCAAAAAAGAATTCTTGGTCAGGAAACACCCCAGGCCCTCCTTAAAACAATGTGCTTCTGAAGTTTGAAAGATATGACCATTATATCTAAAAGTATATTATAGATTTCATTTACAAAGTGTTTTGAATTGCATTTGAGGATTACAAACCAACACCAAATAATGAAGTAAAACTGTAAAATGAAACAACCTGAATTGTTCATATCAATGCATGGTCAATATGGTTTCGGGAAACACATGGTCATTATTAACGATTACTAGAAATATCTTTATCAACATTTAAATCATACCTGTCATATACAAAACAGAAGAAAAACAAACATCATCTCTGATTAATTATTGACACAAATGCAAGACACAAGACTAACATTATCCATGTAATCTCCCAGCTATAAGGCACCCAATAATGTTCTTTGCCCCAGTTTGAAAGGATGATGGGAAAACTTTCTGTGGGAAGCTCGAAATCTATATCTTGATTATGATTACAAAAATCAATTGTGTGCCCATGCTATAAAAAAGCAAACAAAACTTTTCACATTGATCGGATCAAACTTATAGGATTACTAGCTAATATCCATGTAATCTCCCACCAGCAATAAGGCACCCTAAAATATTTTTTGCCCCAATTTGCAAGGATGATGGGAAAACTTCAATGCCAAACATTGAAAGCTTTCTATGGGAAGCTGGAAATGTATATCTTGATTATGATTATCAAAATCAATTGTGTGCTCGTGCTGTCAAAAACCAAACAAAACTTTTGAAATTGATGGAATCAAGAGTCAAACTTATAGGATTACTAGCTACTATCCTAGAAACTAACAAAATTTGCTACATAACTGTCTTCCCACAAGCCTGTAGAGTTGCTTATGAACAATCAAATTAGATTAAGAGGGATTTGTCTACCCCAACACTTGTGTGATGCAGACTTCAACCTTGAAGAAAAAAGGAGCAAACCAAAGATTAGATTTAAAATATGCATTGTTATTGTTGATATGAGATGACTGCAAAGTAGATTTATACATATATTTATAATCCAAAAGGATGCATTGATCATTGCATTGCTCACGAGTCACAACTACTATGATAGTGTTAACTAGTCATTCATATTAAGTATTGGGGGTTTTCACAATGCATTATATTAGATATCATTTTTGGGATTCAACTGCGTTAAGTAAGTCATTCATCTATGACCATTTCCATGAGAGGTAGTCGTAACTGACTAATTTCTCATGATTTTTGAATAGTCCACTTAGCACCCATTGCATTGGGTGATGCTCACTGGGGTGAAGAAGTGGGAATGAAACTAGTGAAATGAATCACATAGCGTCAATCATCACTTCCGGGGCTTGCACCCAGTAACTAGGGCTTCCCGGGAGGTCACCCATCCCAGATCGCCTCTGGCTCAAGCGCGCTTAACTGTAGAGTTTTCCCCACAATCAAGCCCACTTAGATTGCTACCCCATTTGCAAAACCTTATCAAGTATTGTGCCTCATGAACCATTCAAGTAGAGTTCCCTTCACTCTTGCGAAAACCCCCAATACTTAATTCAAAAGAGTGAAGGGAACTCTACTTGAATGGTTCATGAGGCACAATACTTGCGAAGGTTTTGCAAATGGGGTAGCAAGCTAAGTGGGCTTAATTGTGGGGAAAACTCTACAGTTAAGCGCGCTTGAGCCAAAGGCGATCTGGGACGGGTGACCTCCCGGGAAGCCCTGGTTACCAGGTGCAAGCCCCGGAAGTGATGATTGACGCTATGTGATTCATTTCACTAGTTTCAATCCCACTTCTTCACCCCTGTGAGCATCAGCCAATGCAATGAGTGCTAAGTGGACTATTCAAAAATCATGAGAAATTAGTCAGTTACAACTACCTCTCATGGAAATGGTCATAGATGAATGACTTACTTAACGCTGTTGAATCCCAAAAATGATATCTAATAGTCATTCATAATTAATAATTGGGTTTATAATAAAAACAATAATATAATATAGAAAGGATGTTATAGAACATAGTATTCCTTTAAAAGATGAAAATGCTAAACCATTTAAGTAGAAACTTAGGCAGATTAATCCTAAGTTAGCCCCTCTTGATCAGAATGAAATACAGAAAATGCTCGCTGCAGGTATCATTAGACAAACTCGACATTCTTCTTGGTGCTCGAATTTGGTAATTGTTAGAAAGAAGAATGGTACTTGTTAAAGAATCTAGGGCAATTCATGGCTTAGTGATTCTTCACAGACTTACTAATAACAGTTTGTGTTGTATTCTTCAATTAACTTTGTTATGTTAGTGTGTTCTTCAATCATTGAACAGTTATCAAAATAGAAGATCAACAATAGTACAAGTACACAAGATGTTGGCTCCAAGCCAGGGAAAAACCTCTCCTCTTGAGAGTAAAACCCTTGAATCTCTTCTTATAGATATTTAGATGATGAATACCAAGACCCTTGACATAATAGACACAAGGTTACCTCCAAGATGTTTGTCACTATCCTCTGCTCTGTTTGGCCTACAATTCACAATCTATAGACTTGATATCACTGTACTCCTCCTTATGTCTTCGTTGTCCAGTCACAGTCTTCGACTCCTTTTCTCGGCTGCCACAGTTCTTCGTTTATGTTATTAGTTCGTCATGCTCTTCATTCGTTATAATAGTGATAAGACGGGCCACCACCGAGAGTTATATTAAATGCAGCCACTGTGTATAGATACACAGTCCTTTGATGACTTCCGAGAGCTATCACAGTGAATGGATACTAACTTCGAAGAGACTTCCGAGAGCTTGACACGATGTATATATCGTAGGCAGACTTCCAAGATATTACCCCTGCTCACTATGTATGCGTACCTTTCTTCGCTGACTGTATTATGAACTGATCCGAAGACTTGTTACATTTGACTCCACGTCACTCCTTATATATATGGGTCAACGATGGTGCGAGTGCCTTGAATCTAGGCCAGCATATCATCAAGGAGATCGCTGCATTTTTGTAGAGCCGATTTGCACAAGGATTGTGACACTTGTTCTTGCAGTGTAAATCTTTGACCTTATGACTTTAATAATACTTATGATGAAACATAAAATCCTAAAGACATCAAGAAGAAGTCTTTGACCTATGGTAAACACATCTTGCTCATGAAACCCATGATGCAAGGAATAATAATTTTCTTCATAACATTATAATTACAAGTCATAATGAAAACCGAACCTAGTTACATTTTCTTCAACACTCCCTCTTTACTAGGGAGGTATTCATAAAATGGTACAAGGCTATTCAACATTAAAGAGATCTCATAAAAAGAGTCGGACTAGTAATCCATTTGTATAGCATCATTATAACCAACATTGTCACATAGCAAGGCCTTGACTAACAGCGCTATCTCTTAATAGATCAGAGCACAATGTTGGCGAGACCAATGATGATAGACACCTTCATCATTGTCTCTCAAGGTACATACCCACCCAGGAGTTCACTGAGTATGACCTTCTAGGACTATTCTTATCTTGGGTCCCCATCCCTCAAAGAATATCAGTCCTATTGCCTACTCTTATCTTGGATGCTCTACACATCCTCAAAGAGTATCGAATGCCAAATGATTACTCAATCCTCCATCCTTTCTTCAAAATGAAGACAATAATGATGTGTTTATCTCTCCCTCTCAGCTAGGGAGGATATGTCAACCAAACCAAGCTTATTTCTAAAATACATAAGCTTTTTATTGGGTAGACACTTCGTCAAAATGTCAACAGTTTGATCATCAGTGAAGATATACTCCAGCTTCAGCACACCATCTTGTACCAACTTTCGAATGTAGTGGTATTTGTTGTTTATGTGTTTCGTTTTCCCATGAAATACTAGGTTCTCGGATAGTCTTATACAGCTAGTATTATCACAATGTATTACAATAGGGTCCAGCGGTCCTGCAAACAAATCAGATAACATCTTTCTCAACCAGACCGCTTCCCTGCTTACTTCACAGGCTGCAACGTACTCGGCTTCAGCACTACTTAAGGCCACTATCTCTTGCTTTTTGCTCATCCAAGAGACCATAGAGGATCCTAGGCTAAAACATCCTCCTGTAGTGCTTCTTCCATCCTTCTCGCTTCCACCCCAGTCAGAATCAGTGAATCCTTCTAGATTGATGCTTCTTCCCTTTTCATACTTTAGACAATAATGGATGGTTCCTTGTAGATATCTTAGTATGTGTTTTGCAGCTATCCAATGATCATGTCTCAACTCTATTTGAAATTGGTTGAGAATGTTTACTGCAAAACATATGTCTGGCCGAGTATTCACTAGATACATCAGAGATCCTACTAGTTGTCTATACTTAGTAGGATTTACTGGACTGGATTCAGAGTTTCTTAGCATCTTCAAGTTTGTGATCATCGGAGTAGTCATGGGTTTGCATTCCATCATATCAAATTTCTTTAGTAATTCGATCACATACTTTCCTTGTCCCAAGTAGATTTCATTTGGTTCTTGCCAAACTTCTAGACCCAAATAGTAGTGCATGAGTCCTAAATCCTTCATATCAAATTCAGCTACCAGCAATTTCTTACATTCTTGAATTCTTTCTTCGATTCCAGTGATTAGAAGATCATCTACATATAGGAGTATGATGACAGGTTCATCATTTTCTATTTTGATGTAAAGGTTTGGATCTGTCGTGCTTTTCCTGAAACCCAATCTTTGCAAGTATGCATCCATTTTGGCATAACATGCCCTAGGAGCTTGCTTAAGGCCATAAAGTTCCTTCTTTAATCTGCAAACATGAGTCTTTCTATCATTTACTTCATATCCCAATGGTTGTTCGATGTAGACTTGTTCATCTATGGTACCATTCAGAAATGTTGTTTTGACGTCCATTTGATGTACCTTCCATCCCATGGATGCTGCTAGAGATATCAGAGATCGGATCGTGGTGTACCTTTTGTGGGAGCAAAGGTTTCTTCATAATCAATGCCTTCTTCCTGAGAGAAGCCTCAAGCCACGAATCTTGCCTTGAGTTTGTCAATGCTTCCATCTGCAGCGTGCTTGATTTTATATAACCATTTAGAGGTTACCACTGATTTTTCATCTAGTCATGGGACAATTTCCCAAACTCCATTCTTCATGATAGATTGGTATTCCTCATTCATTGCATCTTTCCATTTTTTATGTTTGGTTGCTTCTTCAAAGGTAGAAGGTTCTTCTTCAATGAGCTTTGATATGTATGCTGCATATCTTGAGTACCTTTTTGGTTTCTTGCTTTCCCTGAAAGTTCGATTTGTCGTGTGACCTTTTGCTTCTTGAAGAGTGGTTGTTAACCAGTTAGGTCTTTTCCTTCCTTCAGGGAGAGTGATTGGTTCACTAGGACCTTCTTCTTCTTGATGAGAGACTTCTCCTTCATTAGTAGCTTCTTCCTCAAAAATAGGAAGATCCTCCTCATCAAAATCAGATGGGAGATCCTTGGATTTCTTAAAGGCAACGCTTTCATCAAAGATTACATCTCTACTTACTTGTATTTGATTTCCTTCCTTTATGTAGATTCTGTAGGCTTTCGAAGAGTTTATATATCCAACAAAGATTCCTTTCTTGCTTGCAGGATCTAGCTTCTTCCTTTTGTCCTTGGGAATGTGAATATATACTGGACATCCAAATATTCAGAGATGATCAATATTAGGTTTCTTCCCAGTGAAGACTTCTTCTGGAGTTACATTGCCAAGTGACCTGTGAGGACTTCTATTTTGAATATATACTGCAGTTTTTGTTGCTTCTCCCCACAAGAATTTAGGTAGATCTTGATCATGGAGCATAGCCTTGACACTTTCTTCTATAGCTCTATTCTTTCGTTCAGCTACTCCATTTTGTTCAGGATTGTAAGGAACAATAAGCTCCCTCTTAATCCCAGCCTCCTTACAAAAAGCAATGAGTTCTTTGGAAGTATATTCACCTCCATTATCTGATCTTAGGATCTTTATCTTTCTTTCTGTAAGATTCTCTACCTCTGTCTTGAATTCTTGAAATTTTGTGAATACTTCATCCTTGGATTTAAGTAGATAAACCCAAGTTTTTCTTGAATGATCATTGATGAATGTAACATAGTATAGATGACCTCCAAGAGATTTGGACATGGGTCCACATACATCAGAGTGAATGAGATCTAAAATCTCTTGAGCTCTAGATGTACTATTTGCAAATGGTTTCTTTGCAATCTTTCCCAAGGCACAACCTTTGTAGATTCCTTCATGTTCTTCTTTAAGATTTGGAATCCCATTTACAACGGAATTTAGCATTGGTAGAATTTTGTAATGGAGATTACCCAATTGTCTATGCCATAATTCACATGGGCTTATCTCGATGTGGACAAGTGCTTGATTTTGAGGAGATGAGAGTCTGTATAGTCTGCCTTCTCTAACTCCAATGACCCTAGCCTTTTCAATGCTTGATTCTTTAGCCCAAACCATTACTTTACCATCTATAAAAGCAACTATATCTCCTTTTTCTTCTAGAGATGAAACTGAAATTAGATTTTTGTACAAACCTGGAACATATAATATGTTGTTGAGATGAATGTTGCCTCCACCTTCCAGCGGAATTGATGTTGATCCAATTCCTTTGACGGGATAGCTCTTGTTGTCACCAAGCTCCACTGAGTATGAGGATTTTCCTTTAGACAAGGTCTTGAGTTGCTTGTGATACCTGGTCATATGCCTTGAAGCTCCATTGTCTATTACCCATATGTTTTCATCTTGGAATGTTCTGGAGAGAGTTGAGAACAATCCTTCATTTCTTGAAGCTTTGAGATCTTGGGAAGAGAAGAATTTATTCCACATTGTTTTGAAGTATTGCTTGATTAGGCCAGCTAAAGATGAACACTTCTTCACAAGCTTTTCCATGATATAGTTGATCTCCTTCATGCCCTCCATGAACCATAGCTCTGATACCATGTTGAAGAATCTAGGGCAATTCATGGCTTAGTGATTCTTCACAAACTTATTGATAACAATTTGTGTTGTCTTCTTCAATTAACTTTGTTATGTTAGTGTGTTCTTCAATCATCAAACAGTTATAAAAATAGAAGATCAACAATAGTACAAGTACACAAGATGTTGGCTCCAAGCCAGGGCAAAACCTCTCCTCTTGAGAGTAAAACCCTTGAATCTCTTCTTATAGATATTTAGATGATGAATACCAAGACCCTTGACAAAATAGACACAAGGTTACCTCCAAGATGTTTGTCACTATCCTCTGCTCTGTTTGGTATACAATTCACAGTTTATAGACTTGATATCATTGTACTCCTTCTCCTTATGTCTTCGTTGTCCAGTCACAGTCTTCGACTCCTTTTCTCGACTGCCACAGTTCTTCGTTTATGTTATTAGTCCTTCATGTTCTTCGTTGGTTATAATAGTGATAAGACAGGCCATCACCGAGAGTAATAGTGAACGCAGTCACTGTGTATATATACATAGTCCTTCAATGACTTCCAAGAGCTATCACAGTGAATGGATACAGACTTCCGAGACACTTCCGAGAGATTGGCACGATGTATATATATTGTAGGCAAACTTCTGAGATATTACCCCTGCTCACTGTGTATGCGTACTTTTCTTCGCTGACTGTATTATGAACTGATCCGAAGACTTCTTACATTTAACTCCATGTCACTCCTTATATATATGGTTCAAGGTTGGTGCATTGAGCCGACAGGAGTGCCTTGAATCTAGGTTGACATATCATCAAGGAGATCACTGCATTTTTGTAGAGCCGATTTGCACGAGGATAGTGACACTTGTTCTTGGAGCGTAAACCTTTGACCTTATGACTTTTATAATACATATGATGAAACATAAAATCCTAAAGACATCAGGAAGAAGTCTTTGACCTATGGTAAACACATCTTGCTCATGAAACCCATGATGCAAGGAATAATAGATTTCTTCATAACATTATATAATTACAAGTCATAATGAAAACCGAACCTAGTTACATTTTCTTCAACAGTACTATCAGGTTGTGTGTTGAGTTCCGAAATCTTAACTTGGCTTGCAAAAAAGACAATTATCCTCTGCCTAATATGGAAAATATGCTTCAAAGGATAACAGGATCTGATATGATGTCATCATTGGACAGGCTTTTTTGGCTACAATCAGGTCTGGGTTAAGAAAGAAGATCATCACAAGACTACCTTCACCATGCCTTGGGGTACCTTTGAATATCTCAGAATGCCTTTTGGTTTAACAAATGCAGGGGCTACTTTTCAGAGGGCTGTGGATTATGCTTTCAAGGAATTAATTGGCAAGATCATTGAAATTTACTAAGATGATCTCATTGTTTTCTCAAAAGATGGTAAGGCAATCCTGCCAAATCTGTGTTTAGGGCAACCGAAGGGAAGTTATTGGGACACATCATTTCTAAGGATGGTATTAGGATTGACCCTGAAAGGGTTGAAGCCATTCAACAGATCCCCTTGCCGCATAATCTTAAGTATCTTCAGTCTTTTCTCGGAAAAACAAGCTTTCTAAGGAGATCCATTCCAAACTATGTGGAAATTGCCAAACCTATCCAGTGTCTGATGAAAAAAGGATGCAAAATTTGTTTGGAAAGATGAAGGTAAAATGGGATTTCAGGATATTAAAATTGCTATAGCTAAAGCTCCTATCTTAGACAGCCCAGATTATTCAAAGGACTTTATGGTTTTTTCATTTTCATCCGAAGATACTATAGCAAGTGCTCTATTACAGAAAAACAAAGAAGGTCATGAACAGCCTATAGTCTTCATGAGCAAATCCTTACAGAATTCAGAATTAAAGTACAGCATTATGGAAAAACAAGCTTATGCATCGCTATCAAGGTTGACCCTGAAAGGGTTGAAGCCATTCAACAGATCCCCTTGCCGCATAATCTTAAGTCTCTTTAATCTTTCCTAGGACAAACAAACTTTCTAAGGAGATTCATTCCAAACTATGCGGAAATTGCTAAACCTATCCAGTGTCTGCTGAAAAAGGATGAAAATTTTGTTTGGAAAGATGAAGGTAAAATAGGATTTCAGGATATTAAAATTTCTATAGCTAAAGCTCCTGTCTTAGTCAGCCCGGATTATTCAAAGGACTTTCTAGTTTTTTCATTTGCATCCGAAGATACTATAGCAGGTGTTCTATTACAGAAAAACAAAGAAGGTCATGAGCAGCCTATACCCTTCATGAGCAAATCCTTATAGCATTCAAAATTAAAGTACAGCATTATGGAAAAACAAGCTTATGCATTGGTCAAGTCCCTTAATCATTTCAGAACATATGTGGGTTATTCCAAGATCATTGCCTTTGTTCCGCACTCTACTATCAAGGATATATTAACTCAAACCGACTGCTTAGGAACTCGTGCCAAATGGGTAACTAAAATTCAGGAATATGATCTTGAGATTAGACCAACCAAGCTTGTCAAAGGTCAAGGATTAGCTCTGAAGTTAGTAGGAAGTAATGAGAAAGCTTTAGAGATGGTTTGCCATAATGAAATGACTGATCCTTTTATCTCCCCCGAGCTTTAGAAATTAGAAAGGATTGAATGGTATAAGGACATTATTTATTATTTGACAAATTTAACATGTCCTAATCACTTGGTAGCACATAAAAGGAGGGCTCTCAAATTAAAGGCATCTAAATATTGTATTCTAATTGATGGCCTTGGATGGAGAAATCTAGATGGGAGAATACTCAATTGCATTGATGAGGACGAAGCTAAGAAGCTTATCACTAAGTTCCATGCAAGATGTTGTGGGGGGCATTTTGCAACGAAGACCACAGCCCACAAGATCCTGTGTGCTGGTTATTATTGGCCTTCCATTTTCTCAGATGTGCATAAATTTGTCAGAAGTTGCCAGGAATGCCAATGTTTCACAAGAATGCAGAAATTAGCAGCCTTGCCTCTTCAGCCAATTGTAGCAAAAGCCCCTTTCCAAAAATGGGGGTTGGATTTCATTGATAAATTTAGCCAAAATTCTAGTAATGGCTATTCATGGATTTTGACTGCAACAGATTACTTCACAAAGTGGGTTGAGGCCATTCCAACCAAGCATGCCACAAAGAGGGTTGTCATGGATTTTATTGAAAATCAGATTATCATTCGATTTGGTGTCTCGGCCAAGATCACAACAGACAACGCTAAAGCCTTCAGTTCTTCCGAGTTTTCTTCTTTCTGTTTCAAATATGGTATTGTCCTATCTCATTCTTCGAATTATTATCCCCAAGGAAATGGTCTTGTTGAATCAAGTAATAAAAATCTGATAACCATCATCAAAAATATTGTGGGGGATAATAAGCGGTCTTGGGACAGTAAGATCAAGTATGCATTATGGGCAGACAGGATCACAAAGAAAAGAGCTACTGGGAAAAGTCCTTTTGAGCTTGTTTATGGTTTGGAAGTAACCTTGCCAGTCCATCACAAGCTTCCAACTTATCAGCTTCTGCAATAGTTTACAAAATATAAGGATGCAATGCAGAAAAGAATTGATCAGATTATGGAACTCGATGAGGCCTGCAGAAATACTTTTGATAACTTATGTCAAAGCCAGGCTAGAACAAAGGAAGGATTCGACAAGTCATCCCAGAACAGGTCTCTACAGGTTGGCGATATGGCGTTATTATGGCATCGCAGAAATGAGAAGCCCAAAAATCACGGAAAACTCGACAGTCTATGGCTTGGGTCGTATATCATTAGAGGAATTGTTGGAGCAAATTCTTTTTATCTAGATACTTTGGAAGGCGATCTTGTAGAGATGTCAGCAAATGGGAAGATGCTCAAATTGTACTATAGAGATGACATCTAATGCCATGGGGCATCTTTTGTATAGTATCTCTAACCCTACTCCTTTTTTTTATTTATGTCATTAGACAGTTTTATTTCACACATTTAAGTTATATGTTTTTACCATTTCAGTTTGTTAGAGTAGAGTTTTCTATTCCAACAGATATTCTATGTATGCATGATGATTTCGATTTTGAATGGATATCTATCTAATGTACTTCTGTTTTCTTGGATACAGGATTCTGGATTCTCACATTGCTTCATGGAAACAATGTGTCCCCATATGGAGCCAGATGTTGCACCCATTTTTTCAACATTCCAAGGAAGCGGGATCCAAAGACTTGGAAGGAATTTTTTCAAAGTTCAGAATCATCAACCAGCAATCTATCATGTCACTGTAAACCCATTCTGCAAATTTGTAATGTAAATGATGCTAGTACGACTGTTTAATTATGTAACAACCTAGGTAAGTCTATGATTTTGGCAACGAATTTCATCCTAGGAGGTTTTTCGTCTCACTGATTATCTATGTTTCTAAACATGGATGATCGGCAGAGTTTTTCCCTCCAACCTCACCCCAAAGCTAAGGTGGAATTTATCGTCGAAGTCTTAGGTGAGTCCTAGTGTTTTAGTCGAGTCTTTTGTAAAAGTGATTTGAGAATAATTTAAGTTATTTGGCTAAATTATTTTATTACAGATCACTTGGTCTACTAGATCATATTGGGTCGCAGAATTGGTGTAGGAATTTACAGGGTATGTTCCTCAGATAGAACACCAAAGGACACCGCTCACAAACAAATCACAGATCAATACACCAGTATTCTTGACGTGGTTAAAACCCTCAAAGAGGGAAACAGTCCACGGCTTGAGCCAACGCAGCCACTTCAGGCAACTTATTAATAAAAGAAAGAAAATTTACATAAGCTTCTCTCATGAACGGTCACCCTACAAATGACCCTCCATGCTCTTTATATAGAGATCATGGACCAATCGGGTGTTAAGCCATGGATCAAGTGTCTGTAATACCGAGGAGAGAATGAACCGTCGGATCACTTAATGTCTAGAACATATTGTGACCGTTGGATTGTAAGTTACAAAAGTACATAGTAAAGAAACACACTTTACCTAACTCTACACTAGACCAAGTTATACTTAACTATTTCCTATGTGTCTGAATATCCTAACATCCCCCCTTAAGAACAACTTGGGATAGGATTGAAGGATGTACAAATATGACACAATAGGAGAAGGAATGAAGCATTAGAGCCTATCCCCCCTTAGTGACAACTTCCTGAACTCCAAACATAAATCGAAGTTTAGTAAACTTCACCTATGTGAGAGCCTTTGTAAAGATGTCTGCAACTTGATCATCAGTTGAAACAATATTGCACTTCAAGAACATGGCCATGAATGAGCTTTCTGATGAAGTGCATGTGTAGTTCAATGTGGTTGCTGCGTTGATGTTGGACTGGATCTTTGCATAGTTGAATGGCACTTTGATTATCACACCAAAGTGTAGTCGGATGTTGCTGCTGAAAGCCAAACTCTGACAGGATCTGACGAAGCCACAAGGCTTCCTTACTAGCTTCTACGGTGCCACGATACTCTGCTTCTGCTGAAGAAAGAGAAATAGCACTTTGTTTCTTGCAAGCCCATGTAATAGGTCCAGAACCAAGAGTGAAGACATAACCTGCAGTAGACTTCCGATCATCAGGGTCACCAGCCCAATCAGAATCAGTGAAACCAACCAATAGAGGAGATGCTTTTGCACTGTAATGAATCCCAAACTGAAATGTACCTCGAACATAGCAAAGTATTCTTTTAGCTACTTTCCAATGACTTTCATGTGGGTTTTGCATAAACCGAGCAATAAGGCCAACAGTGAAGGAAAGGTCAGGACGGGTATGGGTCTTATGGGGAGAAGCTGCCAACACTATCGTATATGTTCAAAATAGAAGCCCACATCAAGCATTGGATTTCAAGACACCCGAAGAAGTTTTCACTGGTAAGAAACCTGATGTTTCTCATTTTAGAATATTTGGTTGTCCCATGTGTTTTAGAACATCCGAGCTCAAAGGGAGTCAAAGGGATACCTTGATTACGTCGAAGAGAAGTCAATGGTGACTTCCAAATAGATCTACAAGATCAGGCATGCAACAGATGGCAGCGTAAAAGCAAGATTCGAGAAGGTTCTCTCAGAAAGAGGGAGAGGATCATGACAAGACATTTGTTCCAGTTGTGAGATACACCTCTAGTAGAACTATTATCATTGCTTTGAAAATTGCACCTATTGTTTTTCTCAATGAAGTAATTGAGGAGGGAGAAGTGTACATAGAGCTACCTCAAGGCTTTAAAGTACATGAGAAGAAGTCTCATAATTGAAGAAGGCTTTGTACGATCACAAGCTGACACGTTGAGCTTGGTATTCTTGGATATCTAATGAGTCTTGGTTATCTTGTTATTATATTATTTGTTTCTAACATAAGCAAAAGGACTCATGTGTCAGAGGGAGCAGTTGTGCCGAAAGATGTGCTTCCATGACAGAGGGAGCAATCAGGGAGCCTTGTACCAAGACATGGTATAGAAGAAAGCAGAATGGCTTCAGTACTATTCTTCAGTCAAGCAAATTGTTGACAAGCCTCTGTTCCAAAATGAAGTTTGAATACTTCGAGGACAAGCTTGGAGTGATTGAGCATGTCTCTCTCAGCAAGAGGGAGTGATGAAATTGCAGCATCCAGGACAATCATTCTCCCTGGGTCAGGTTGACCAAGATCAAGGAAAATGATCCAGAGTGATAGCATCAGGGACAGACATTCTCCCTATGGTCAAGTAGAGTGTGGCCTTTGGAGATTCACCATGTGTCAAAGATATTGAACGGAATGATGGTGAACCCAGACTAGTTAGTATACCATGGGTCAGAAGCGCTAACCAGAATCATGGTGACTAGTTGATGCTAAAGATGTACCATGTGTCAGGAGTACCGACCAAGATTATGGTGAGGATGCACCATAGGTTAGAGGTACCGACCAGAATTATGGTAACTTGTTGATGTTGATGATTTACCATGTGTCACAGTTGTTGACCAAATTATGGTAATTGGATAATGTTGATGTTGTTGATTTACCATGTGTCAAAGTTGTTGACCAGATTATGGTAATCTAATGATGTTGATGCAAATGAATTGTTATAACCTTTTCTCAAAGAAATTTGTCAACATAAGAACATTTCGATAGTCATTATGAATAACTCCCTAGCTAAGAGGGAGTGTTGAATTTTGTAGCTATGGTCGGTATTCATAATTAATATTTTGCCCTTGAAATATATATAATGAAAATGTAGGACATGTTCTTCATGTCATTTTATTGTTAGCTCTCAAAATGATTAATGTAAGACATGTTCTTCATGTCGAATTCAAAAGAGAAATTTTGAAATTTGAAATTTAAGTTATTTGCCTCCAAATTGTAAAGTTAGCCCTCCAAGAAGTCAAGTCGGCTTGCCCATATGATCACACCCATTTGGCCTCCTACACAAGTATAAATAGAAGCTTGCTGCAGGGCCAAGAAATCGACAGGGAGGTAGTACGGGAGGCGACCAATTGGCATCGGCAAACCCGAGGTTGTCAGGCACGGGAGGACAAAGGCGAGCAGGTGGAAGGCGACAGGAGCGAACGACATTCGGGGTAGGAAGTTCCATAAGCACATGAACGTAAACAGAGAATGGCAATCGGCGATGGAACGGAGTTCAGGTTGAAGCTGAGATGCGCTGTCGTCTCCTACCCTCAGCGCGCGCTTGAAGCCGGAACATGGAGGGCCATTTTTCCCACTAAGCAGTTAACAAGGAACAGAAAGGCAGAAGATGGTCAAACCAAGCGATTTTGTTGATCTGGACCCCGAGCCTGGGGACATACTGTCGGTCTAGGGTCTGGAGGTAATGGACCAGAATATAGAGCGGTATATTCGTCCAGCTAGACGATCAGGGAGGAAGAAAGGAGGTTCAAAAGCGGGTTGGAAGAAGAGTAAAACCCTAGGGCTCCTGGAAGAAAGTCTAGGGCTGTTGTATCTGGAAAACTGGGAAGGGCAGCAGCTGCAAGAGAGGTCGTCCTTGTCGGAGCACGGAGCGGCGGATAACAAAGGTTTCCAAGTAGGTCATGACCCATCTCGTCCTCTCAGTCATTTTTATTCAGGAGGGTTAGAGGACATCGTAATTAGCTATGGGTTTAAAAGCAATGAAGGTCAGAGCACCTACCAAGCGGTGGGGTTAGGGTTCGGGAAAGAGGAAACCACGCAGAGCCTGTCTCATGCCCATGCAGACAATAGCCCTTACACAATCGGACAGAACAAAGCCCTGCAACAAAACCCAGTTACAGGGGCGAGGATTGCTGGCTTGCTAGAGATAGCAGAGGGCTCGACAGAGGGCTGGAAGGCGGTTGGGGATAGTCTGAAGAAGAAAAGAGGAATTAAGTGGACAAAGGTCGGGAAAGGGAGTGTAAGCGTTAGGGAAGGGCAGGCAGCGGACAAGGCATCGATAACTGGAGCAGAAGGCCCAAATCAAGCAAGAGGAAGGATTATCAAAGGGCTCAACAAATTTAGGAACGAGGGGAGTGTTGGAACGCTCCTGAAAGCAACAGCCAATGTGGAAGCAAACTCACAGCGGCATGTAGGGGAGAAGAGGAAAAAACACAAAATAATCAAGAAAAGCGGAATTGTAGCTAATTTGGTCCTAGGAATGGACGTTCAAATTGACGAGGCCATGGAAGTTGCAGAACTAACCCTGGTAGGAAGGGCTAGAGGTAAGAAATACTCTGCCAACTTTATTTAGGAATGGACCTCAAAAAATTGGCAGGAAGCGCCAGACACAGCTTTTCTGGTCACGACATTGGCAAAAGGATGGTTCATGGTTAAGTTTGGGAAGAGAGAAATCAGTGGAATGGGTCATGGTGAGGAATTGGTGTTTAGGGAGACACCCGATCTTCTTCAAGAAATGGAACCCCGTGTTTGACGCACAGAGGGAAAGGGTGGACAAATTACCTGTTTGGGTCCGCATGCCCGGACTACCACCGTTTCTTTGGGTCGAATCAGTATTCAAGGCCATTGGCAACCACCTGGGTAAATTCATGGAAGCAGACATGTCGTTTCTACAAACAAGAGATCAGGGGATGGCTCGTATGTTGGTACGTTTAAACCCTCGTTCTGGCTTGGCTGAGGAAATTAACTTACAGTACAAGGATTTCAAGTATGCCCAAATTTTAGACTATGAACACCTGCCGTTCAGATGTCACAGGTGTCACAATTATGGACACCTGGCAAAAGAATGTCCGTTGGGGTTTAGGCGAAGAAGAAAGCAGAGGAAGGCAGAGGGAGGGGTAGCAGAAGAGGAGGAGACCAAGGAAGGAAAGTCGAAGAAAGGAGTGGGAGACGATCAGATGGACATAGATAAGCCTCAGGATGACTCAGTGGAGAATATGGAGGTGCAGGAAGAAGGGTACGCAGCAACTCAGCCATTTCAACAGCAGGAGGAGACAACGCAGGAACCGGAACCAGCAGCAAAAAATACTGGGAGTCATACTTACCCAAAAGGGGGTACGGGTCCAGTCTCTTCCCTTCCTCTTTTTACTCTTGCTCATTCTTTGATTATTTCATAGTCAATACCTGGTCCCTCCAGGCCTCAAAATATTGTTATTCCCATTTCAAAAATAGCAAATGAACAATTAGAGAGTATCATTACATCTATCCCTGATCTAGATTTGAACCAAAAGACTGCAAAGGGTGAGGATGGCCCAATTCTCATAGATACCCTTGCTGTGAAACCCTCCTACAACCTCAGACCCCGAGAGGAAAAGCCTCCTCCATGGGAGGTGGTGGGTGGGATCGAAATGAAAAATCCCCAAGCAGGGAATCGAAAGGTTAGAGGGAGGAAAACAAACTTGTCTAAGGCTCAGTTGAGAGCCAAACTGGACATTGCGGATGGGAAGCAAATGTCCATCTCTGGGGCGCTTAGAGCAGCGAAATCCCCCCCTAAGGTAATCCAACGATCATCCTATCCCTGAATTGTAGGGTTTAGCCAGTAATCCTAAAAAACTGGCTCTAAAAGAGGCAATCCGCAATTATAATCCGAACATTCTTCTACTTCAAGAAACGTTGGGAGCAGGAGAAGTTTTAAAATCTCTGTCTAAATTAATGCCAGGATGGTTCATCCAGGCATTGGATGCCAAAGGCCGCTCGGGGGGACTAGCATTGGGAGTAAAAGAAGGGAAGTTAAGAGTCCTGAACACTTGGGGGCTGGACCAGGCGATTGGGATAGAAGTTTACTCCCTAGAGCTCTGCACTAACCTGTTGATTCTCAATATTTATGGGCCCTATCATGACAAAGTCCATTTCTAGAATAACCTCTGTTCTAAGTCTCTTATGGATAACCTGAATCTGGTGATTGGGGGCGACTTAAACTTCTCCCTAGGCACAGCTGAAACCTGGGGCCCCTCTGCTAGAGAAGACCCGCTCTTAGACTTTTTCACAAAAATCATCAGAGAAAATAAGCTGCTAGACATTAATCTGCTGAAACTAAGGCCTACCTAGAGGAATAGGAGAACAAGGGAAGATTGGGTGGCCAAAAGACTGGATCGGTTCCTCATGAGAGAGGAGGTAGCAGCAAAGATCCCAGCTTTCCGTCAGTGGGTTGGGGAAGGAGGTGATTCTGATCATCTACCAGTCTTGTTAGAACTAAAAAGGCACCCCAAAAAGCCGGCAACTCCCTTCAAATTTAATCCAGCTTGGCTAATGGAGGATTCATATAACACTCTATTTAAAGAAACCTGGAGACTTGTGAGGTTCAGTGAGAATGGGGACAAAGCTTACCACTTTATGGAGAACCTAAAACGCCTTAAGAAGGCCACGACGGAATGGGCCAGAGCCAAGAAAATGAAAGAAGATGAAGACCTAATCCAAATAGGGATGGAACTCGATGAGCTCGAAAGCCCGGAAGCTGATGGATATGAGACACCGGAAAAAAGGGATAGGATCAAGCTGCTGGAAACCCAAAGGAGCAAAATCCTTTTAGCAAGAGAAGAACAATGGCGATTGAAAAGTAGGGCCATTTGGTTAAGGGCTGGGGATGAAAACACTAAATTCTTCCAAAATTATGCAAAAGGAAGGAAAAACTCAAACACCATTTGGTCCTTAAAATCAGAGGAGGGAAGGCAGGCAAGAACTTTTGAGGAACTATCATCAATGGGAATAAGACACTTCCAAAATCTCTTTACAGCTCCTTCGGAAGTGTCACTAGCTGAAGTGATCCGGACAACTCAGGCTTTCCCTTGCTATACGGACGAGGAGGAATCTGATGAGCTCATGGGGGAAGTCACAAGGGGGGAGGTCGAAGGAATCATAAAATCAATGCCAAAGGATAAGAGTCCCGGACCAGATGGTTGGACAATGGAGTTGTTTCAACATTTCTTCGAGACAATAGGCAGTGAATTGACTGAAGTGGTTGAAGAGTCTAGAAGAAAAGGTGCAATTTATGCCCCTTTTAATGCTACCTTCATAGCCCTCATTCCCAAGAAGGAAGACCCAGCCTCTTTCGAGGATTTTAGACCGATCTCCTTATGCAACTGTATCTACAAAATTATAGCAAAGGTGATTGCTGTCAGATTGAAGCCTTTGCTATCCAGGGATATTTCAAAAGAACAATTTGGATTCTTAGATGGGAGACAGATTCACGAGGCGATAGGCGTGGCTCAGGAAACTATTCATAGTATTAAACAAAAAAAAAAAGGAGCAGTAGTGAAAATTGACCTATCTAAAGCTTATGACAGAATAAGTTGGATGTACCTTTGTATGCTACTCACCCATCTGGGGTTTCAAGTGGACTTTATAAATTGGGTCATGGGGTGCTTGAAAAGTGTGAGCTTTGCAGTGCTAATCAATGGAGCGGCATCCCCCTTTTTCAAGGACAAAGAGGGCTGAGATAGGGCTGCCCCTATCTCCTCTCCTTTTCCTCCTTACAGCAGAAGGACTCAGTCAGCTGCTTCTAGAGGCCAAAAGAAAAGGAGATATTCATGGAGTGGAAGTGGCTGTCAACCTATACATAACTCATTTATTGTTTGTGGACGACATACTTCTCTTCAGCAATGGAAGAAGGAGCAAAACAAAGGAGCTAAAAAGGATTTTGGAACTCTTCCTCAAGGCGACGGGCATGCAAGTGAATAAGGAAAAATCCCATCTGTTGCTAGAAGGATTCAATAGAATGGAAGCATTGAATATAGCTGAAGACCTGCCCTTCGAAGAACGGAAGTTAGAAGATAGCTTCAAGTATCTGGGATTCTTCCTAAAGCCACACTCATACAAGAAACATGATTGGTTCTGGCTAGTAGCAAAAATAGAATCTAGGATCACTCATTGGAGCTTCAAATGGTTGTCTAGAGCAGGAAGACTGACTCTCATTAAATCAGTCCTTTTGGCCATACCTGTATACTGGGCAGCATTAACATGGGTTCCGAAAGGAATCCTGGAAAGAATCAGACGAGTATGCAGCCAGTTTCTCTGGGCAGGTTCGAAGGAGGAGTCGGTGTTGCCCTGGGTGGCATGGGATAAGATGGCAAGGCCAAAGGAGTGGGGAGGATGGGGAATAAAAGAGTTAACCACTTTTGGACCATCTCTAGCAGCTAAGCTGGGATGGAGACTAATAAAGATGGAGAACCTGTGGACAATAGTAGTCAAACGGAAGTACATTGATCCCATTCCTTTGGATGATTGGATCAGGAAGCCAAATAAGAAGAAAGGGAATGCTTCAGTGGTGTGGAAAGCCACCATAGACGCTTTCAATATCATAGAACAAGGCCTTTCCTGGCAAGTAGGGAACGGTGAACAAGTCAGGATAGGGAAGGATCCATGGGTGGGGTGCAATGAGGGATTTTCACTTTCCCCGGGTCTTATAAACCAGCTAGACACCAAAGGCATTCAGCACATAAGCCAGATTGGGAAAAATGGTCACTCCACCATATGGGGACAAGCCTGGTTGTCCGGGACCGACTTAAACCTTAATCAACAATGGAAGGAGGAGTGGCACAACTTCACCAAGGAACTGACCAGGTCTAATGTCAGGCTAAGAGATAGACCAGATCAGCTAGTATGGGCACATGCTCCCACGGGCTCTTACTCTCTAAAACAGGGATATAAATTTCTTATGTCAAGAAAAGGATGGGGGAAAAAGGAATGGTGAGTTAGCCTCATCTGGAAGCTAAAATGCCCAGCCAAAGCTCGGATGTTCTTCTGGTGCATTCTCAGGAATAAAGTGCCAACTTGGGATATATTACAGAGGAGATACAAGTCGGGCCCAGGGAGGTGTGTTTTATGTAAAAATGAAGTAGAAACGATCCAACATCTCTTTTTAAAATGCTCGTTCACAAAGGAGGTATGGATGGAATCAAAGAGACTGATTCAGATCAGGATGACCTGGGAAGGGGAGTCACTAACAGAAGTATGGAATAAATGGTGGAAGGATTATCCTGAAGGAAATTTGAGGAATATACCCCTAATCATAGCCTAGGGTGTCTGGATGGCTCGTAACAACATTATATTTAAAGAATAGAACCCCTTGATAAAGCATATCACTGTAGGATGCACAGCAATTTACTCAAGTATTCCTGAGCCAATTCGGGATGCAAACCCAAGACCTGTAAGAGAGGAACAAATAAAGGAAGGAACCCCATGGGCTTATTTTGACGGGGCATCCGATCAAAATAACAAATGTGGGGCAGGATTGGTGATCCACCTAAATGAGCACAGAAGCCTCAAAGCCTCGGTTGGATTGGGGATTGGAACCAATAATTTCGCAGAACTTCTTGCCTTAAAACTTCTCCTTTGTTGGCTTACCCACCTGGGCATTCATTTGGTTTAGATCTTCGGGGATTCAATGAATATCATTAAATGGTTCAACGGCGTGAGCAGATGCCAAAACTACATATTATCCCCATTATTAGAAGAAGCAAAACATTTAAAATCTTTTTTTAATGATTTTTCTCTATGTCATATATACAGGGAACGTAATAGCACAGCAGACCAGCTTTCTAAAGCGGGTCTACAACAAGATATGGACAGTTGGAGGATAGAACAAGCAAACCGGGATGAGATCCATGTCAGTTCAACCACCATATTCATAATGTTGACACACAAAACTGGTTTCGGCATATGATATCTTCTTATGTCAGTTATTTTGATTTTGGGCTCAGTTTCTAGTCTACAACAATAAACAATTTTTTCTTTATATATTTTGTAACTAAAAAACAATATCATCGACTTGGTTAAAGCACATTTTTAAACTTTTAGCTGAGCTCATTCCTATTTGGGTTGTTTTCCTCAATGAGGAGGCCCGGGAATGGTTCAGGACATATCTTTTGAGACTCTGGTATATATTAGTTATCTGAATACTGCTTTTGCTCTTTTTGGAGATCAATTACTGAAAGCCGATCAATATCTTATTTGGGTTGTTTTCCTCATTGAGGAGGCCCGGGATAAAATGATCAACGAATCTGTTTTAGCAAAAATGAGATGGTAGAGTTTGAAGACACTCAAATTACCATTTCAGAACAACTCTATGATTTGAACAAAGTCATACAGTTTACTGAATGCTTAAATGCATATACTATGTAACTTTTTATAATCTTAATAAAAAGTTCGATTTTTTCTCTGGAAATAAAATAGAAGCTTCGACCTCCTCCAAAAGGCAATTTGATCATTATCTGTATAGAGGCAATTTGGACCATCTGAGAAAAGAGAAAGGACAAACCTGAGCAAAAGAAAAGGGATGAATCTGAGACAAATCTGTGGCAAAGTTCCAAGGCTTATCTGGGCAACAAAACCGAGCTTTCCTGACAGAGGAAGAAGATCAAAATTCAGCCCTACTAGAGCAGTCTGAGCTGCGTTAATTGGACATCATTATGACTTGACCTAAGGGAAGTTGACCAGGTTTGACCTAGCTATATTGTTGGTCAATTTGACGTTGTATATGATTAGATGTATCTTTGTTGAACTTAATGATTTCTCTAAAGAAAAGGTTGTTGGGTTTTTCCCCGTGTGGGTTTTCCCAGGGTAAACTCTTGTGACTTTTGTTTGGTTGTCTCTCTATGATCTTATTGCCATTTTGTTTCTACTATTAAGATCTTCTATGTAATTGATTTATGATGAATTTGAACACAATAAAAAATTAATGTAAGAAATCATAAGTAATTATCAGTTGAGAAGATCATATGAAAAATGAACACCTTCCCCTTCTTTAAGCCTAAAATATGAGTCCAATAGGGGTGCCCAATATCCCTGCTCTTCTCCCTCCTAATTGCAGAAGGGTTGAGCAAAGCAATGAGATAAGATTCAACCAACAATTCCTTCAAAGGTATTTTGATCAACAACTCATGCTTTGTTTCTCATTTATTATTTGTCAACAATATTCTCATTTTCTATGATGGCTCAAAAGGAACAACAAACAAGCTCAAAGATATCCTAGATCTCTTTTGTGCAACAACGAGCATGATGATAAACTCTTCAAAATCCATGGTCTCTCAAAGGCAAAGAACCAACACATCAATCACAGCTTCCACTTCCCTATAACAACCTTGGACACAAGCTTCAAATAACTTGGTTTTCAACTAAAGGCCAATCTATACCTCAAATTTAATTTCCAAAATAGGGAAAAAATTAAACACTTCGTGCAACGGGTGGCTCTCCTAGGGTGGACATTTGGCCCTAGTTAAATCTATCATTGAGGCCATCCCAGTCCACTCGATGTCCCTTGTCTGGATTCCAAAAGGAATCCTGGAGTGTATAAGGCAACTCTACTATCTTCATTTAGTCAAGGGATAAGGGAAAGAAAGGAATGGCGTTGGCATCCTAGAAAAAGCTCGTTATCCCAAAATGCTAAGGTGACTAGAGCCTAAATAAATTGTTTCTTTTCTCAAAATCCCTCCAAATGAAAAACATTTAGAGACTATCATTTCATTTACTCAAGGGATAGGGGAAAGAAAGGTATGTTGTTGGCATCCTGGAAAAAGCTCGCAATCCGAAAATGCTAAGATGACTAGAGGCTAAATAAACTATTTATTTTCTCAAAATCCCTCCCTATGATAAACGTTTAGAGGCTCTTGCAAGGACAACGTCTCTAGGCTCAACCCATAAAAGACAAATACTTTGCCACCATCTCTTTAGGATTCAAACTCGAAACAAAAAAGTTTTGAACTCCTTAGTCATTTGGAAAGACATTGTCTTAGCATTTCCACTGATTCAGAACAAGTTGATATGGAGAGCTCGAAAAGGAGATAGGGTCCAAATAGAGCTAGACCACAGATTGGGATGAACAAGGTACATAAGCTACCAATTCCTCCCATCTAGGACTTAAGAGCCAAAGGTTACTTTACTCTAAACCATATTGCCAAGGGCCCAATAGTGAACAATCATCATTAGCAACGACTCTCATGGAAAGACTTGGAACTCAGCGAGGCTTATATTGAGGAGTCGAAAGCTTACATAGTCTACCTAGGGAAGTGCAACATCATTCAAAATGACAATGAAGAAGAACTCATTTGGTCCTTAAATCCTACAAGAGGCAACGAGCTTAAATTCGATTAGAAAGCCTTTGTACTAGAAGGCATAGATCAGCCATCGATTTCGTGGTGGAAATTCAAATGCCTAGCAAAAGCAAAAAATTTCATGTGCCTTCTCATCAATAACAAGGCCCTTAATGAGGAGATCTTACAGAAAATACAATGCAAATGTCCTGGACCCTGGTAGATGCTGCGTATACGAAGCTGATATGGAAATAAATTCTCATCTTATGCTATCCTAACCATTATCAAAGCAACTTTGGAAGGAAATTGCAAGGTTAGTTGGACTCCATAACCCCTAACAAGGGGTCTCCACAGAAGTAGCTTTAGATAATTGGTATCATAACAGGGCCCCAAAAGCTTTCAAAGCCCTTCCTCTCACCCTAGCCTGGGGAATTTGGTTGGCCAAAAATACCAAGCTTTTTGAGGAAAGGACACTTTCCCCCGAAGTGTGCTGCCCAAAGCCTCAGCATTCTTAGTGCTTTTCCTCAATCCTCTTATACCCCTCCTCATGCACAAGTATCAACAGACTAGATAAATGAAGCCTTCCCCTACGCATTTTTTTATGGAGCCTCTCAAACAAATCCATCAAGGGGAGAGGCTGGAAGTATCATTTTCCTCTCCAAAAATCACTGTCTCTTTCAAAGCTAGAATCAGCCAAACCACAAATAATTTTAGTGAACTCTCAGCACTCAAGATGGTCCTTATATTTGCTCTCAAACATGAAGTCTTACGTATTCAAATCACAGGCAACTCTCTCTTATTAATTCAATTGATGAAAGGGGACTATATCTTGCAGAATTACTTACTACAGTCTTTATTTCGGAACAAAGAATCTACAATCTGCTTTCTCTCACATTTCATTTTCCCATGTGTACAGGGAGAAAAAATTTGAAGCTGACAGGTTATCCAAGGAAGGATCAGCTCTGCATGAAGGAACATGGGAAATCATTGAATCCCAACAATGACACAGTGCTACTCATTTTCATGAATCCTGCTTCTAATTTCCTTACTGGATCTGAGACAATGGAAGATTGAACTAGCTGAATATGATCTGAAATTTGGTCTCTTTTTTTGGACTATTGTGTGGAACTGTAGCTTTTTGTACTTTTCTAGAGCTTAAATGCTGACTTTATGTGAATCAGACAGCCAAGGGATATGCTATTAAGCAAAGATAGTAGTTTGCTGAAAATTGTATTTTTTGTAAAGGAAGAATGGATGCTGTCTCTTGGTTCCAGGCCCATTAGAGGCAAACTGAAATACCAACCAGTATCTACAATTGTTATCTTTAACAAAATTACTAGATTCTTCCTGGAAAAGGAAGACGGGAAAAAAATCAAACCACAGGAAACAAAAGAGACAACCAAAATATAGCACTTGCAGAAATACAACTCTTTACTAATATTCCAAAAGGTGAGGTATGTTCACTGAAACAAAAGAGAACCAAAATATAGCATTTGCAGAAATACAACTCTACTAATATTCCAAAAGGTGAGGTATGTTCACTTACCTCCTCCAGGGGCAAACTCCAAATGAGCAATGTTCCAATACAATAATAATCCTTGACAAACATTACATAGCTTCCTACCTTTATAGATTGTTTCTCACTACCCAAATCCTAACCACTACTAGTCTAATATTATTGAGTACCACCTACCTAGTGGACCTTATTCAAAGAGGATGGCCCCATGCCTTCATTTAATTGACTCCTAAGTATTACTAAATAGGGAGGTTAGGGCAGGACCCTAAAAACATAGGATTCAAGAGATATTAAGATTCGTGAAGTGGTCGGTTTGGAATCTGGTATTGAGAAATCACAAAATCCCTGGTGGCATCACTTGCTTGGTAAAAGAAACATGGTAGAAGAAAATGGTTCTAAGGAAAAAAGACAAGAATAATCAATACCTTTGAATTGAATCGGAGGCAAAGGCACCAAGACATACATGGTGGCATGTTATTTCACTCCAAGAAAATATGACTTCTACGAGAGGTAAGCCCTAATATAAAAGAACCAATCCAGCATATTGTTAGTTTATGGATTTGGGGTAGCATCGGACAAGTGTTCTAGTCTCTAAGGTGTCAAACAGGCTAAGGAACACGAGATCTCCAAAACCCAAAAAAGGTTTCGAGAGAAAACACTTAGAAACCTCTCAATTAAATTAATTGATCAATAATTAAAAAGTTCCTAAGCCTAACTTAGCAAAATTGATTAATTAACGAGTATTAATTGGGGAAATCGACTTTTGCTCTTGAGACTTCTAGAAAGTGACTTGATGAAGTCTAAGATGATTTGAGCCACCGATCACGATTAGATCTTGATCGTTGATGCTCTAGCGAGAGATTATAAGAGCAAGTCGATGGGATGGAGATAAACATAGTTGTGAAGCAAGGGAGCAAGTGCAAATTACCCAGTGCGCAATATTCAGCGAGGGAAGAATTTGTGCCAAGCAAGGAGAGTAGCAGGGGTTTACAGCAGGGAAAATTTCCAAAGAAATTCTCAGGTGGCTTTCCAGTTTCCAACGTCATGGAAGGAAGGTTAAATTATCCAACAGGGAGGTTGAATTTTGCAGTGCGAGTTGCCGAGAGGGATCATTTCAGTTGCTAGCGCCCAAATCAAGTCCTAGGAGGCCTAGCGAATTTATTCCCGAGGTAGATACATGCAGGATGACTTGGCAAGAGGTGTTTCCGGGGCAATGCGAAAGTCCCAGAGGCTACAGTGCGTGTTTCTATCCAGTGGTGCGAGTGGCCAAGGAGAGGCCAAATTGAATTGTTGAGAGGGAGCAGGGTTCTCCCAGTATTTTCCAATGAGATAAAATTGTTGGAGCTAAGTCAGGAAGGCCAGCAGTTGCAATTCTCCATATTTGTTGCATAATAAAATAAACCCTCATATGTTGCACCAAATTTCCCTTTGGGGTTTTTCTAAGGACAATCTGTCCAAACATACTGGTGTTAATTTTTTACGTGTGTGCATCTATTTCTCAGTTCCTTATTTTACTTCTGCAACATATTTTATTTGTGAAGAATGTATTAATGAGTTACTTGCTATTTGTTGTAAACAAATAAATTGCATTTAGTTAGGAGAATAATTTCCAATCGATGCATTCAAGTAAATTTCACATGGTATCAGAGCATTATTGATCAGATCAAAGACTCAGAGGCGAGAAGAAAGGAGATCGTGCAATTTCAGAGGGAAATCTGAAGCACCTTCTCCAGATATGCGTAGGCCAGCCAGGCCATGTGAATTGTTAGGGAAAGAAAATCGATTTCCCAATCCGAGGTGGAGGAAAAGTTCGATTTGCCTCAGAGCAATGGTAGCAGGTAGTGTGGTTGCCGAGAAGCAATCAATTGAGCAAATCAGTTGATTCGCAAAGTAGATCCGAGCGCATAGATTTGCATCAAGGGTTTGTAGTTGAAGATCTGTACAAGGCAGGAAGAAAAAAGCACACAGAAATTTAACCCAGGACTTCTCCAATAAAATTCTCAGATTTCTCTAGTATGGCCATAGAGATATTCAACATTTAGGAGGCTACGGCTTTGTCTTCCATATTGGAAGATGAATTCGCTCAAATACTTTGCCTCTCTAGCTCAATTTCACATGGAGTCTGGTATATAGACAATGGAGCATCGGCTCACATGACAAGAGTTAGACAGTACTTCTCCAGCTACAAGGAGGAGGAGATGGACTTCCAAATCCAGATGGGAAACAAGAGTAAATGTACTCTAGTTGGGAGAGGTACCATCGAGATTCAAAGGGAGTCAAGAGCAAGCACCAATGTTACAGATGTGTTGCATGTGCCCGGCTTAGGTATGAACCTAATTTCAGTGTCACAACTACAGGATAAGGGATATGATGTCTACTTTGTAGGGAAGAAGGTGTTCATCAAACACCAAAGCTAGAAGAAGTGAAGCAGATTGGAGTTTGTAGCAACAGGTTGTACAAGTTGCAGATCGACTCTCCAAAGGCACTAGTTAGCAGCAGCAGCAATAAACAGTAGCAGTGGGAGAGACCTGAATGAACTATGGCATAGGAGAATGGGACATTTACACCATGGAGCACTTAGGATGCTCAGGGAGACAATGACAGGTGTTCCAGAATTAAGCATGGAACACGATGATGTGTGCAGGGGGTGCGTACTTGGGAAATATGCTAAGGCAACATTCCCAAGAAATGACAGTAGATCAGATGGTGTGTTGCAGCTTATACACTCAGATATTTGTGGTCTTATGTCCACCAGATCTCTCAAAGGGTACAAATACTCCGTTGCCTTCATCAATGATTACTCTAGGAAAACTTGGATCTATTTCTTGAAGACCAAGGATGAGGCCTTCAATCATTTCCAAGAGTTTAAAGCTCTAGTGGAAAATGTGAAATGGAATCAGATCAAGGTGCTTGACTCAGATAACGGAGGAGAGTACACAGATAGTGACTTCACAGGTTTCTGTGCAAAGGAGGGCATCAAGAGAGAGTGGACAACTCCATACAATCCATAGCAGAATGGAGTAGTGGAGCAGAAAAACAAGTCTATAGTTGGGGCGACAAAAGCTATGTTGTATGACCAGGACATGCCCAAGTTTCTATGGGAAAAGGCATGTAACACAGCGATGTATATACAAAACAGGGTTCCTCACAGGGCGTTGGGGAAGATAACACTAGAAGAAGTCTTCTCAGGAAGAAACCAAAGGTTAGGCACTTCAAGATCTTTGGCAATGTAGCTTACTGCCATATAACATATGAGAAATGCTAAGTTAGATCAGACTGCAAAGAAGGGGTTCTTCGTTGGGTATAGTGAAACCTCAAAGGCATACAGGATCTATATTCCTAGCAGCAGGAAGATTATCATGAGACGAGACGTGAAGTTCATGGAGGACAAAGCCTTCAAGAGATCTCGTGAGATGTCAGCAAGTGATCAGAGTGAGCCAGAAGAAGCTCCATTGGTCCAGCAGCAGGGGCAACTACAGGGGCAGCCGCATGGACAGCAACAGCTGCAGCCACAGGGGCAACAACAGGGACAGCAGCAAGGGCAGTCACAAGGATCTCATATAGTTACCAGTACTAGCACGACCTCATGTGCAGGAGATCCTATGAGTTCGTAGCAGACGGAGCAACAAAGGCAGGATGAGGAGTTGGTCAATCCTCGCACCACTAATTGTCGAACCAGCAGAGAAATTCGTCAAACGCTGAGGGATGTGAAGGACTTCTTAGGAGCTCCTAGGATGAGCAAGAGAGAACGCAAACAAACGGGCAAGTACCAAGCATTGGTGGCACAGGTTGTTGAACCTTCCAGCTATCAGGAGGCTGCACAACGTCAGGTGTGGTTGGATCCCATGGTGGAGGAGTATAGCTCTATCATGACGAACGATGTTTGGGAGGTAGTGTGAAAATCCGATGACCCGAATCCTATTGCAGCAACCAGAAATAATTCTCCTAATTGTTAAATTAATTTTTAACAATTTATTTACTGTGTGCTACAGCAAATACTGAATCAATCACACTGCAACCTACACAAATAAACTACGGAAGAAATATTAGCACACACACACAAAATGACAGTTATTTTTGGACCAATGTCCCCGGGAAAACCCAACTCGGGAAAACCGGTGCAGCAACTCAGGGTTTTATTATTATGTAGTAATGAAATAATTTGAGTACAACTAGACGCCGAAACTGGCAATCCTACAGAGAAATACTGGCAAGAAAATCTAGTGAGGAGAAATTCCTCACTCCACAGGCAAATCCCGGCACTGACCTCAACTCAAATTGAGTCGTCCAAACTGCCTCTGCGCAGTCACTGCATCACCCTAATGCAGTTGTTGCTGCTCTCAGTTTGGAACAGCTTCTCCTCAAGCCGTCTAACCAATGGATGTCTAGGAAAACGTCTCTCCTAGCCTCTGGAACCTATGCCCAACTTCTGGCACTGAAATTTTGCTTCTCCCCAGCAATTCGACTTTGCCTCTAGAGGCTACTGCACTACTCTACGTCAACCTCACTTTGGCTTCTTTGCCTCTCTGCAAATGCACTCACCATAACTGGAAATCTTCCTCTGGATTCACTGTCCCCGCCCCTCTCTCACTGCTTCGATTTCGCTGGCTCTCTCTCCGGCAATTGAATGTTGCTACTCAGGAATTTGATCTGCTCATGAAATCGAATAGCTCAAGTGATTTCTCCAAGCCCCATCAACTTCTTATAATCCTTTGTTGAGACTTCAATGGCCAAGATTAGATCTTAATCAATGGCTAGGATTAATTGAAAGTCGACCCGTGTGAGTTTCTAGAACATTCGCACCATAACTTAATTAATTTTGATTAATTAGTCATATTCCCTAAGTTTAGACTTAGAAAATATTTAAAAACTGACTAATAATCTAATTAAGTCATTTCTAGGTAGAATTTCCGGAAACGATTTATGGGTTTTGGAGATCTCATGTATTCTAGCCTCTTCACAAATTTCATGGCTAGAACACATCCGATGCTACAAAAACTAACACTCCCTCTTAGCGAGGAATGTGTTCTAGTGCTGCTGCCCCCTATAGCAACACCCTGTCTCTGCATCATCTCCTATCGTGTTGTTGATGTCTGGCTGTTGCTGCCCACCAACTACTGCACAACTCTGATATGTGTTGCATCTGTGTTGTCGCTGACTCTGTTTCCAACACTGCAACTCTCTCTCTCCATCTATTGTTGCTGCAATTACAACATCTGCAACTGAAAAGCATCCTAAATATTGAATCAAATGTGATCAGTATGATACATCTGTCACCCGAGTCTCTGACTGTTGCTAGTATCTACGTTGTCACTAAAGCATCTGCACTGCCGCTGACTCTGCACTGTGCCACTATGTACTGCGTTGCCCAGTACCTAACTGCAACTAGACTCTGCATCTGTCACTCTCGCATCTGACTGCATTTACTGCCACTGATCCATCTTGCTACAAAATATTGTGGGCCCCGTAGCAAGGTATTGATTCAAGAGGTGGACCTCCTCAAGAATCCTACCCATCTGTAGCACTCTAAGGCTACAAAACCAAGTCACCCCACTTGACTCCTGAAGGTGTGCCAGCAAACATGGCGAAGTCTTCCTCCAGCTTGGAGGACAGCCTATCAATCTCTGTTGATGTTGCCTGTCCTTCTTCTTGAGAGGACACTAGGTGTTGTAGTGGCCAAGCTCACCACATTTGAAGCACTTGACCTTCGACATGTCCTTCTACTTCTTTCACTACTCCCCCTGTCCCTGACTAGGACCCTTCGATGTGAGGGCCACATTCTCCTCCTCCTTCACCTGCTTCAATCCGTTGTTGCTACCACTGATGGAGCTCTTCAAAAGAGCTCGTCTCAACTCCTCCTGCTGCAAATCGGCCCACATCCTATCCCAACTTGGCAAGGTTTCTCTGCCCAAGATACTTTGGACAAATACTTGCCACTCCTCTGAGACATTGTTGAGTGCCAATCGTACTAGCTTTGTGGGTTGAGGCATTGCCCCAACAGCTGACAACTAATCTCGGATCTCATGAATCCTGGTGAGGAAGGGGTTTATGCTTTCCCCTTTCTGCATCCTGGTGCATCTCAACTTCTCCTCCAAATACATCTTCCGCTGCTTGGAAGTGCCCTGGTATAGCGTGGAAAGTGTATCCCACATCTCCTTGGTTGTTCCCTTGGCCGCTATGTGTGATATAACATGATCCTGTACACCATCTAGGATCAATCTCTGTGCCCTCGCCATCTCCTTTCGGTATTCCTTCACTTGATCTGCATCCTTGGGGGTAGCTACCACTGCATCAATATATTGCTTCAGGCCATATTCATCCAGAAGGAAGGACATCCTTGCCTTCCATGTGACATAGTTGGAAGCACCGTCCAACCTGACCTGATCTTGTAGTCCGACAATGGTCATCTCAGATGATGTCGAAAATATCCTCTTCCCTTTCTGCTCAGCCACTGCTACTTGGTCGTCGCTCAGCTGTTATTACTCGGTCGCTATTGTTACTCTATCGCTGCTGCTACTTGGTCGTTGCTGCTACTCGGCCACTGCTGCTACTCTGCAAGGGAATTTGAACTTCTTGAGACTAGAAGTTCCCTGAGGAAAATTTTCCCTCTCAGTGTGTGCTCTTCTTCTTCCCAACGCTAGTTCTGCTCTAGCAACTGCTGCGTCCAGCTAGAGATCTGCTTTGCGAAAAATATTGGTTGCTCCCTCTGCCTCTGCAAACCCTTGATCTGGAGAGATCGAATTTTTCTGTCCCTCTCTCAGAAAAATTGATTTCTCCTCGAGAATTCGTCTTCTTGGCCAAGGTCACTGTGCTACCTCTGGGGTTTCGAACTGTTGAATCTCAATGAATAGTGAAACTCCTTCTTCGCTACTGAGCACTCTGGTTGCTCATCTGTCCTCTGATACCATGTGAAAATTTGATGACCCGAATCCTATTGCAGCAACTAGAAATAATTCTCCTAATTGTTAAATTAATTTTTAACAATTTATTTACTGTGTGCTACAACAAATACAGAATCAATCACACTGCAACCTACACAAATAAACTACGGAAGAAATACTAGCACACACACACATAAAATGATAGTTATTTTTGGACCAATGTCCCCGGAAAAACCCAACTTGGGAAAACCGATGCAGCAGCTGAGGGTTTTATTATTATGCAACAATGAAATAATCTAAGTACAACTAGATGCCGAAACTGGCAATCGTACAGAGAAATACTGGCAAGAAAATCTAGGGAGGAGAAATTCCTCACTCCACAGGCAAATCCAGGCTCTGACCTCAGCTCAAATTGAGTCGTCCAAACTGCCTCTGCGCAGTCATTGCGTCACCCTAGCACAGTTGTTGCTGCTCTCAACTTGGAACAACTTCTCCTCAATCTGTCTAACCAACTGCTGTCTAGGAAAACATCTCTCCTGGCCTCTGGAACCTCTGCCCAACTTCTGGCACTGAAATTTTGTTTCTCCCCAGCAATTCGACTTTGCCTCTAGAGGCTACTGCGTTGCTCTGCGTCAACCTCACTATGACTTCTCTAACTCTCTACAAATGCACTCACCGGATCTGGAAATCTTCCTCCGACTTCACTGCCCCTGCCCCTCTCTCACTGCTTCGATTTCTCTGGCTCTCTCTCCGGCAACTGAATGTTGCTACTCAGGAAATCGATCTGCTCATGAAATCGAACTGCTCAAGTGATTTCTCCAAGCCCCATCGACTTCTTCTTATAATCCTCTATTGAGACTTCAACAGCCAAGATTAGATCTTAAACGATGGCTAGGATTAATTTGAGGTCGATCTATGTGAGTTTCTAGAACATTTGCAGCGTAACTTAATTAATTTTGATTAATTAGTCATATTCCCTAAGTTTAGACTTACGAAATATTTAAAAACTGACTAATAATCTAATTAAGTCATTTCTACGCGGAATTTCCAGAAACGATTTATGGGTTTTGGAGATCTCGTGTATTCTATCCTCTCCACAAAATTTCGTGGCTAGAACACATCTGATGCTATAAAAACTAACAAGTAGTGCCAAGACCTGTGGATAGGTCAATTGTGGGCTCTTGATGGATCTATAAGATCAAGTACACTACAAACGACAGCGTGGAGAAGTACAAGGCTAGGTTCATAGCAACGGGGTATGCGTAAAAGGAAGGCATAGATTATGAGGAGACCTTCGCCCCAGTTGCCAGATTAACTTCCATCCAGTCCATTAAATCCCTAACAGCACAGATAGGATGGCACATTCACCAAATGGACTTAAAGATAGTATTCTTGAACAACGTGATAGAGAGGGAGGTATACATCGAACAGCCAGAGGGATTCAAAACACATGAGAGGGGCACACATGTGCAGTCTTAAGAGAGAATTATGCGAGCTCAAACAAGCTCCTAGGGCATGGCATGGTTGGATAGACAACTACTTGCAGCGTATGGGATTTGTCAAGAGTGATGCAGATCACAACCTTTACTATCTGATGGTAGAGGGTGAGCCACTCATCCTAGTGTTGTATGTGGATGACCTCTTTCTGACAGGATCATCAGTGTGAAAATTCCAATATGGAATCCTATTGCAACAACCAGTATTATTTCTCCTAATTGTTAATTAATTTAACAATTTATCTGCTACAGCATATATCGAAATAAACACATTGCAACCTTCACAAATAAAATACTGCAGAAAAATAATGCACTGGAAACTGAGAAATGTTAGCACACACACATAAATATGAGACAATTATTTTTGAACAAATGTCCCCGAATAAACTCAACTTGGGAAAACCGATGAGGCAGTGAGGGTTTTTATTATTATGCAAAAGTGAAAATCTGAGTACAATCTGGTTGCTGAAACTGGCAATCCACAGTAAGAAATTTTCGGCAAATTATTGAAGGGAATTTACCCTTCTTCCACTAACAATCCCGGCACAACCTGCCTTCAGAAACTCTGCCCTCTGACCCTTTGCGTCAACCTCTGCGTTGCTTTGTGCATTCTACTTGATGTCAAGCCTCCAACCAGTCTTTGATGAAGTTGTTTTGCCTCCAACTGGTGAGGAAATCGTCTCTTTGGCCTTCTAGAACCTTTGTCTGGACTCTGGAACTAAGAACGATTTTCTCTCCAGCAAATCGAACTTCCCTCTCTGAACCTACTGCGCAATGCTCTGCGTTGCCTCACCGGGATAACTCAACCCTCTTGCTACTGTCTCTCCGGACCTAGAAATCTTCCTCTGGATCACTGTCCCTGCTGCCCCACTCACTGCTTCGATCTCTGGCTCTCTCCGACAACTGACTGCTGCTACTCGGGAAATCGAACTGCTCAAGTGTTTCTCCATCACCACATTGATATCTTCTTATAATCCATCATCTATGGATCAATTCGTGTGAATTTCTAGATGATTCTCACCTTATCTCAACTAATACTGATTAATTAATGTTAAATTTTAGGTATGTTCTATGCTTAGAGCAATTTATTTCAATTTTCACAGTTAGCTCAATATCTTTTCCAGATTAGCAATCACATCAGCATTAAAGTAAACTGCAGGTAGAACATAAACATAAATTGCAGAAGACAAGCCAAGACAAGAGGACACAAGATGTGGCGCTAGCCAGGGACAAACCCCAATGTGGGGAAACCCTTGATCAATTCTTCTTATATGTTCTTCAATAGTTCAGCAGAGAGAGAGATAGTACGTTTACAACGGAAGTCAACACTTTGACTTATCTAGATAAGAGCATAAATCATCTCTAAAAAGATGATACATGAGATCAGTTGAAGACATGTTGCTTCAACTGATTCTCCAAGGTGACTCCTTCACCTATCGTTGTGTTGCATTTCGTCATCATGCTACACCTCACTGTGCTGCACCATGTTGCACCCATCATCACTATGTTGCATCTCATCATGCTTCATTCATCATGACTGTACCCATCACTGTAGTGCATTATGTGCCATTGTTGCACCATGTTGCCATACTAACCTATGTGTTGGCTGCATCTTGCTTGCTTGTTGTCCCTAGCTTGCTTGTTGTCCCTTGCATGCTTGTTGTTGCATGCTAGATGTCCCTTGCATGTTAGCTGTAACATTGCATGCTTGGTGTATTTGCTGCTAAGTACCATACAACTGTCCCAATGTTAGTTAGTTGTCCCTTGCATGCTGCTCTCCTTCGGAGACAGATGCTCTGGCTGTTCCGGCAATTCCTGGCAATTCCGGCAGTTCCGGCTGTTCCGGCAGTTCCGACAAATTCCCGCTGTTCCCGGCAGTTCCAGCAAATTCCGACTGTTCCCGATAGTTCCAGCAAATTCCGGCTATTTCCAGCAGTTCCGGCAGTTCCAGCTTCTGCCCTCTGCATCAGCTTTCCCGCCTATTCCAGTAGTTCCGACAGTTTCAACAATTCCGGATGTTCCCGGCAGTTCCGGATGTTCCCGACAGTTCCGGCTATTCCTGGCAGTTCCGGCTATTCCCGGCAGTTCCCAGCAATTCCGGCTTCTGCCCTCTGCGTCAACTTTCCCAACAATTCCAATTGTTCCTGGCAGTTCCGACAATTCCGACTTTTCCCGGCAGTTCCGGCTTCTTCCCTTTGGATTAGGGCAGCGTTATCCCTTAGGATCTCTCCTCCTACTAAAACCCAAAGACAAGTAGAGAGGAAGAGATCCCAAGTGTGTTGAAATGACTTGAAGGCCACCTCTATTTATACTAAAACGTTGAACACAAGTGGGGTTTATTTGGTTGCTGGCCGACCTTGACGAATTGTCCCATAACACAAATAAATTCATATCTCCATGAATACTTATCAAAATCGGATGATCTTTAGATCAATCCTACACCTCTCGATGAGAGGGATCCAAGAAAAATATCAGCTTCCATTAATAAGATGACCCGCATGGAGTTTGGCCCTAGTTGCCAATTTTAACAATTAACCATATTCCCTAAGTTTAGACTTAGGAAATATTTAAAAATCGGTTAATAATCAAATTGAGACACTTCTAGGTGGAATTTCGAAAAACGATTGCTGGGTTTTGGAGATCTTGTGTATTCTAGCCTCTCCACCAAATTTCAAAGATAGAACACATTCGATGCTACAAAAACTAACAATTAAGGCTCCTAGAGGACTGCAAGAAGAACCTAGCAGCAGAGTTTGACATGAAGGATCTGGGACTAATGCATTATATCCTAGGCCTGGAAGTATGGCAGAGGGATAAGGAGATCTTCCTTAGTCAAGGGAGATACACTATAAAGATTCTAAAGAGGTTCAGGATATAGGCTACCTATGATTACTGTAATGTGTAGAAATTTCTGTTTTCCCACCCCGGTTTTCAGTTTCTCCTTATTTTTCCCATGTAGTTAAATGCCCATTCCCATAACCATACATTTAACAGACTGAAAAAAATAAATATTGCTGAAAACACAAATTCTCGAAATTTTTCAGAATGCTGGAAATTGCAGAATTAAAAATCAGCAATCAAAAACAGCCATTAAAACACATTAAAACACTGATATTTTTGGTCAACTTGACCCTGGAAAAACCCCCTACAACTCTTGGGGAAAACCAGTTTGAGAGCTCTTATTTATTTCTGAAAATTGTCTTTTTACAGTGGGAATTATTCAGCAAAAAACCAGCAAGCAAATTTACAACTTATCTCCTTTCCCGTGCCTCACAGCACTCTGGAAATTACAGCAAACAGAACAGCAATAAATGCTGTACGGCCTCCGTTTTGTGTGCAGAAAAATCAACAAACTGCTCCTCGATTTTTGTGCAAAAATCTGCCTTTCACTATGTGCTGAATCAGCTGTACAAATCTGCTCAACTGCTGCCTTGGAATGTGTGCCAAGCTGCTGTCTCCTTCTCCTCCCTGCTCAGAAATCTCTCTTGCTCTCTTGCTCTCCTTCTCCCAATCTGCTCATGAAAGAATGAATGACCTTTTCTTCCTTTTCCTCCTTTAATATAACTCCAAGTGACTTTTGGGTGATTCAAGTGACTTTTGGGTGATCTCAAAATCCAATGGCTGAAATAGATTTAGATCAATGGTTGAGATTAAATGCTCATTTAAATCTCACTTTCTATTTTTTAATTCACCCCACTTTAATAAAGACCCACTTAGTCATTTATTTCCAAAGTCACTTTTCCTTTCTAATTTTTCATTGACTTTATAAAAGTCACTTTAAAATTAGACTTAATAACTTTATCACTTAAAGTCACTTTTAAATTAGATTTAACTTTATAAAATTATAAAGTCACTTTAGGAGAAAAATTAAATTCTTTTGGACACTTTTCCCTAGGCCAAAGATCAAAGCCTAAGGAAACCACCTGTCCTCCGGTACCAAATTTCAACACTCCCTCTTACCGAGGAAGGTGTTCCTCACCACACCCATCTTGTCCCTGAAGTAGACATGCTTGCCCCGTGGTAAGGCTTTGGTAAGGATATCTGCAACCTGCTCATCAGTGGAAATATACTCAAGCTTCACAACTCCCTTCTGAACATAGTCTCTGATGAAATGATATTTGATCCCGATATGCTTTGACCTGTCATGAAATACTGGATTCTCCGTGAGTTTATGCAACTCTGATTATCACAGTAAATTACTGAAGGTCTCAACGGCTGACCAAATAAGCCAAACAACATCTTGCGAAGCCAGATAGCCTCACAACTAGCTAGACTGGCTGCCATATACTCTGCTTCCGCTGAACTCAGTGCTACTGACTGCTGCTTCCGGCTGAACCATGACACTACTGCTGAACCCAACCCAAAACAACCTATCAGAAGCACAACCTGCCCAATCAGAATTAGTGTATCCTGCCAATCTCACTCCATCTCCCTGCCTGTAGTCCAGACCATAATCCACTGTCCCCTGCAAGTACCGCAAAATGTGTTTTGCAGCCACCCAGTGAACCTTCCTAGACTCACACATAAACTGACTCATCATGTTGACTGCAAAACAGATATCTGGTCTAGTGTTGACCAAATACATCAAGGAACCAATCAGCTGCCTGTACAATGTGGGATCCACCAACTCGGAATCCGAAGCATGAAGCTTCTTCCAGTTGGTGATCATCGGTGTCGACATGGGTCTACAATCCTCCATGTGGAATCTGCTAAGGATGTCCACAATATACTTCCCCTGCCCCAGGAAGAAATGCCCCTCCTCCTGCCACACCTCCAAACCCAAAAAGTAATGCATCAAGCCGATGTCCTTCATCTCAAACTCCGCCGCAAGATCTCTCTTGCAGTGCTCTATGAGTCTCTCTGTACCTGTAATGATCAAGTCATCCACATACAGCACCAAAATGAGAGGCTCCTCACCAATCACAATAAAGTAAAGGTTCGGATTTGCCTCACTCTTTGTGAAACCCATCCCCTGCAAGTATGTATCTATCCTGGAGTACCAAGCTCTGGGAGCTTGCTTCAGGCCATAAAGGGCCTTCTTCAGTCTGCACACATGGGACTCCTTCCCATGCACCTCAAAGCCCTATGGCTGTTCAATGTACACCTCCTCCTGTATGGAGCCATTGAGAAATGCGGTCTTCACATCCATCTGGTGGATCTTCCAACCCATCTCTGCTGCTATCGATATAATGGAGCGGATCGAAGTATATCGAGCCACGGGAGCGAAGGTCTCCTCATAATCAACTCCCTCTACCTGGGAGAACCCTCTAGCCACAAACCTCGCTTTGAATTTCTCAATGCTGCCATCTGCAGCATGCTTTACCTTGTAAAGCCGTCTGGAAGTAACCACGGATTTGCCCTCAGGCCTCGGTACCACCTCCCAAACATCATTCTTCATGATAGAAGAATACTCCTCCTGCATGGCCTCTCTCCAGACCTGCTGGCTAGCTACCTCCTCATAGCTAGAAGGCTCAGAGTCAAGGATGCTGGTAACCATCGCCATATAGCTACAAAACCTCTCAGGTGGTCTACTCTCTCTGACCGGCCTCTTCGGCTCAGCAACAGATGTGGCATCTCTCAAGGTGTCCTGAAGCCACTTGGGCTTCCTCTTCCCTGAGCGCATTTCTCCCACCGGAGAATGAAACTCCTCCTCCTCATCATCATCAGTAGCCTGAACTCCTGACTGTCTGTCTGCTGTCCTCCTGCCTGCACCTGAACCTGTAGAAGCTGAGGTACCGTGTGAACTGTCCATCAGTGGACTCCCTAGTGAACTGCTCTGCATGCTGCCCGGAGCACCACCCCTCTAGCTCGGCGAGCCACTGCTCACTGATGGACCTGACATCCTCATGGATGTACCTCCGGATCCTCCTGATCCCTGCCCACTGGATCCCTGTGACTGACTCAACTGCTGCTGAGGGTCTGGCTGATCCAGATAATCTAACTCCCGTGACCTCCTAAAGGCCCTGTCCTCCTCGAACTTCACATCCCGTCTGACAACAACTCTCCTCTATGCAGGGATGTAAATCCGAAAGGCCTTTGAGGTCTCACTGTAGCCCACAAAGATACCCTTCTCTGCGGTGGGCTCTAGTTTGGTCCTCTTCTCCTTGGGTATATAGGAGTATGTAATGCATCCAAAGATATGAAGATGACCAAGATCAGGCTTCTTTCCAGAGAAAGCCTCCTCTGGAGTCATGTGCCCCAAGGCACGATGCGAACTCCTGTTCTGCAAGTAAACAGCTGTGTTGCAAGCTTCTGCCCACAAGAACAATGGCAACCCCTGATCATGTAACATGGCTTTGGCAGCCCCTATGATGGATCTGTTCTTCCTCTCCGCAACCCCGTTCTGCTGGGGGTTGTAAGGAACAGTGAACTCCCTCCTAATGCCTGCCTCCGCACAATAGTCAACAAACTCTCCAAGGGTGTACTCTCCTCCATTGTCCGACCTCAAGGACTTGATCTTTCGACCTGTCTGAGTCTCCACAAGAGCTCTGAACTCCTAAAACCGCTTGAAGACCTCACTCTTGGTCTTCAAAAAATAAATCCAAGTCCTCCTGGAGTGATCATCAATGAATAACACATAGTACTCATATCCACTCAAGGAAACATGAGACATCCGACCGCTCACATCGGAATGAATCAAATCAAGTATCCCCGTCGCTCTGCTGTCACTGCTGGGAAAAGGGGATTTGGCAAACTTGCCCATCGCACAACCTCTGCAAGTATCAAAGTGATCAGTACTGAAATCTGGCACACCTGTAGTGATCTCCCGCAATGTCCTCAAGGCTCCATGATACATATGTCCCATCCTGCGGTGCCAAATCTCACACAGCTCAGAACTGCTAGCTCCGTTGTCGGTACTACTGCTCAATGCCAAAAGGGGCTGAAATGCAAACTTTTACACCTTTGCATGGCGTACACCTATCACTCTAGCTGAATCAGCTGGAGTGCCCCTGGGATACATCAACACCTGTCCTCCCCTGAACAGTACCTCATATCCTCTGTCCTCCAAAGCTGAGACGGATATGTGGTTCTTCCTCATCCCTGGCACATAAAGAACCTCTGACACCTTCAAGGGAGGTTTGGACTCCCTCTGAAATGTCACTGTCCCCACCCCGACTGCTCTAACAACTCTGTCATCACCGAGTACTACCTCGATATCAGTGCCACTCTCTGAAAGCTCTGAGAAGTACTCACGGACTCCTGTCATGTGACGTGAAGCCCCACTGTCCACATACCAGATATCTGAAGATGCTCTGCTAATCGAGGGAAAAGCATGCTCCCTCTGAACCTGTGTAGCAGGTGATCCTGCACTAGAGGACTCACACGTAGTGAACACAAACTCTCGATCAAAACGACCAGCAAAGTCCTCAATCTCTGCTGAAGCTGCCACGTCCTGGTTCTTCCCCTTCTTCTTCTTCTTCTCCGGACACACAACTGCATAGTGTCCCATCTTTTGACAATTCCAACACTTCACCTTGGAATAGTCCTTCTGTGTGTTCCCCTGTTTACCTTTACCTTTGCCTTTGCCCCCACCACTGCTTGTGGAAGCCTGCTTCTTCCCTTTGCCTTTCTTGCCTCCTGCCACCAGTGCTACATCCTCATCCTGCTCAACTGGCTTGGCTGCCCCAAGCTGACCTTTCCTGATCTCTGTCTGAATGCAATCATCCCAAAACCTCTCCCATGTGGGAAGGGTCTCACGTGCACAAACCCCATCAGCAAAGTTCAACCATGAACGGGAGAGGCCATTCACTGCAATCCGCACCAACTCAGTGGGTGGAATGGCCTCTCCAATCGCTGCCAACTCATCTCTCACATTGGTAATCTTTGTGAGATATCCAGTTGCACTATCATTCCCCATCTTAATGTTCTTCAGCTTCTCCTTCAGGACCATCTTCCGGTTCTCATTGGTACTCTGGTAGAGATTGGACAATGCTGTCCACATCTCATGGGCATTGCTCTTTCCTCTCACATGAGGAATGCAATGGTCTTTGATTCCGTCTAGAATCAACCTCTTACCCTTATTGTTCTTCTTTTTATACTCAGCCAACTGAGTAACATCAGTGGGCACAACAACAGGGTTCTGTGCGGTATGCACCATGATATCCCAGACTTCTGCCTCCTCAAAGATACTCTGCATTCTCTCCTTCCAAACGCTGTAATTTATATGCCCATCCAACCTATCCTCCACCCTCAATCCCAATGACATCCTGTTGTCCTAAAACTGAAAAATAGCACTGTTGTAGTAAAGATAAAACTGTTGTTTATAAAAAAATCAGCTTGCTGGAATTTTCTGAGTGAAAAATCAGCAACTGTAATTTTTCCTTTTGTTGTCCCAAACTGCCCTTCAACACTCAAGCTCTGATACCATGTAGAAATTTCTGTTTTCCCACCCCGGTTTTCAGTTTCTCCTTATTTCTCCCATGTAGTTAAATGCCCATTCCCATAACCATACATTTAACAGACTGAAAAAAATAAATATTGCTGAAAACACAAATTCTCGAAATTTTTCAGAATGCTGGAAATTGCAGAATTAAAAATCAGCAATCAAAAACAGCCATTAAAACACATTAAAACACTGATATTTTTGGTCAACTTGACCCTGGAAAAACCCCCTACAACTCTTGGGGAAAACCAGTTTGAGAGCTCTTCTTTATTTCTGAAAATTGCCTTTTTACAGTGAGAATTATTCAGCAAAAAATCAGCAAGCAAATTTACAACTTATCTCCTTTCCCGTGCCTCACAGCAATCTGGAAATTACAGCAATAAATGTTGTACGGCCTCCGTTTTGTGTGCAGAAAAATCAGCAAACTGCTCCTCGATTTTTGTGCAAAAATCTGCCTTTCACTATGTGCTGAATCAGCTGTACAAATCTGCTCAACTGCTGCCTTGGAATGTGTGCCAAGCTGCTGTCTCCTTCTCCTCCCTGCTCAGAAATCTCTCTTGCTCTCCTTCTCCCAATCTGCTCATGAAAGAATGAATGACCTTTTCTTCCTTTTCCTCCTTTAATATAACTCCAAGTGACTTTTGGGTGATCCAAGTGACTTTTGGGTGATCTCTAAATCCAATGGCTGAAATAGATTTAGATCAATGGTTGAGATTAAATGCTCATTTAAATCTCACTTTCTATTTTTTAATTCACCCCACTTTAATAAAGACCCACTTAGTCAATTATTTCCAAAGTCACTTTTCTTTTCTAATTTTTCATTGACTTTATAAAAGTCACTTTAAAATTAGACTTAATAACTTTATCACTTAAAGTCACTTTTAAATTAGATTTAACTTTATAAAATTATAAAGTCACTTTAGGAGAAAAATTAAATTCTTTTGGACACTTTTCCCTAGGCCAAAGATCAAAGCCTAAGGGAACCACCTGTCCTCCGGTACCAAATTTCAACATAATGCTTAAAAAAAAACTTAACCAGATATTTAGCCTAAACAGAATATGAACTCTTCATGAACCTGCTTTAAAATTTAACCAAAATTCATATATCAAATTAATTGATTTGATGAGAAGTACCTACCTGAATTCCTGCGGATGAAGAGGCTTCAGAATTGCTCCAGCTCTCGCTCCCGTTACCAAAAGACCATAACCTCCCAGCCAAACTAAGTACAACCTAGGTACTCAGTCCAGAATGCTTCTCAATTGCTGCAATTTGTTCCCCCGTGCCCAAAAACTTCAGAACAAACAAGGCTCAGTCCTTACTGTCGATAACTTCGTGTTACAAATTTTCCTCCTCTCAACTGTACTTCCTCCAACCGCCCCCTGATCATTCTTTTTCACCCCTTCTCTCAAGATAACCTTCCTTCTTTTAAGTCTCCGTTCACCGCCTCCCTCCATCTCCGTGTCCTAATTTTGATACGTGTTAATTTTATAAAACAAAATCTTATTTGATTTGGTGATTTTATTCGAATATGTAATTTGATTTGATAAAGTTTATTTATTACTTTAATGAATTAATTTAATTTATTTAATTTATAATTTTAATTAATTAATTTTATTAATTTCATAAATTTTAATTTACAAATTAAAATTTAACATTAAAACTAACATTTTCTGTTCGTTTGAGGGTTTATCATATATATAGTGCGTTACATACGGGTCCATGCATACGTAGCTATCGTATGGAGGTCTCGTATGTATGCTAATACTTGTATTTTATTTATAGCTATAGGTGGGTCATTACAATTACGAACTAGAGGAAGATCGATGCATCAGAGGACGAGGACGTTGACCCAACCTTGTATAGACAGCTCATTGGTTCCCTCATGTATCTGGTCAACACCAGGCCAGATATCTGCTTCGCGGTCAACACTCTCAGTTAGTTTATGGTGGGACCTAAGAGAGTGCATTGGACAACAGCAAGGCATATTTTGAGGTATCTGCGTGGCACAGCCTAGTATGGGTTGAGGTATACTCTAGTTGATGGTGTTAGGTTATGTGGTTTCACAAATGCAGATTGGGCAAGCAGTTCATTGGATCGGAAGAGTACATCAAGGCATTGATTTAGCGTTGGATCAGGCATTGTCTCTTGGTGTAGCAGGAAGCAAAAGTCTGTAGCACTGAGCTCTGCAGAAGCAAAGTACATGGCAGCTAGCATGGCCACATGCGAAGATATCTAGTGAGTTTGTTCAGTTAGAAGATGGAGGCGACCAGTATCTACTGTGATAATCAAAGTTGCATCAGGCTCTCTGAGAATCTAGTGTTTCATGATAGGTCGAAACATATAGACATATGATACCATTTCATCAAAGATTGTGTGCAGCATTGAGCAATCCAGCTACAGCATGTTCCCACAAAGTAGCAGGTCGTAGATATACTCACGAAAGCTCTAGGGAGAGCTAGGTTCGTCTATTTTAGAGAACATATGGGTATAGTGGAGAACATATGGGTATAGTGTTAGTTTATGGATTTGGGGTAGCATCGGACAGGTGTTCTAGTCTCTAAGGTGTCAGAGAGGCTAAGAAACACGAGATCTCCAAAACCCAAAAAAGATAGAAACCTCTCAGTTAAATTAATTGATCAATAATTAAAAAGTTCCTAAGTCTAACTTAGGAAAATTGATTAATTAATGGGTATTAATTGGGGAAATCGACTTTTGCTCTAGAGTCTTCGAGAAAGTGACTTGATGAAGTCTAAGATGATCTGAGCCATCGAACACAATTAGATCTTGGTCGTTGATGCTCCAGCTAGAGATTATCAGAGCAAGTCGATGGGATGGAGATAGACACAGTTGTGAAGCAAAGGAGCAAGGGAGCAAGGGAGTGCGAATTTTCCAATGCGCAGTATTCAGCGAGGGAGGAATTTGAGCCAAGCAAGGAGAGTAGCAAGGGATTGTAGCAGGGAGAATTTCCAGAGAAATTCTCAAGTGGTTTTCCATTTTCCAACGCCACGGAAGGAAGGCCGAATTTTGCAGCGTGAGTTGCCTAGTTTGCCAGGAGAGGGATCGATTCAATTGCTAGTGCCTGGATCAAGTCTCGGGAGGCCTAGCGAATTTATTCCAGAGGTAAAGACAAGCAGGACGACTTGGCAAGAGGTGTTTCCGGGGCAGTGCGAAAGTCTAAGAGGCTACAGTGTGCATTTCTGCCCAGTGGTTCGAGTGCCAGGGAGAGTGCGAGTGGCCAAGGAGAGGCCAGATTGAATTGTTAAGAGGGAGAAGGGTTCTCCCAATATTTTCTAATGAGATAAAATTGTTGTAGCTGAGCGAGGAAGGCCAGCAATTGTAATTCTCCATAGTTGTTGCATAATGAAATAAACCCTCATCTGCTACACCAGTTTTCCCTTCGAGGTTTTTCCATGGACAATTTGTCCAAAAATACTAGTGTTAGTTTTTTATGTGTGTGCATCTATTTCTCAGTTCCTTATTTTACTTCAGCATATTTTATTTGTGAAGAATGCATCAGTGAGTTATTTGTTATTTGCCATAAACAAATAAATTGTATTCAGCTAGGAGAATAATTTCCAATCGGTGCATTCAAGGAAATTTCACACATATTATGGAAGACAACACGGATTGCAAGAAGAAAGGGAACGAGGACTTCAATGGAAAAACAGGAAATCTACAGATAGCTTGCCATATAGGAAACGAACACCACCTGTGGCTTAAAGAAGATGAAGAAACATAGAAAAGAAGATTAGTAGATGGAGATAAAGAAGTTACTCACATTGGAGAGGACCTAATTAACATATGCAACACACAAAATTTAGTTATCGGCAATGGGATGGACAGGTGGAAGGACTCAGGGGGGGCACATACTTCACACATAACAGCCAGTGTAGTGGACAACATTTTATGCACAACACGTAGCTTGGAGAAGAAAAATGAATGGTGCTAAAGCAAATAATTGAGGACAGTCTAGAGCAATGCAAAACGCAAGGGAAAAGAAGGGGTATTGGGAAAGTAAATAAGTTCCCACTAAATCCCTGGTACAATGACACACGTAAAGAGGCAAGGAAAAATTACAGAAGGGACCCATCAAAGAAAACTCTCGAGGAAGAGAAACAGACAGCAAGGATACAAAAGGAAAGAAACAGGAGGAAACATTAGTAATGGCCAGAAAGAACAGGAAATCCCTTTGGAGGAGCACCAGGTAAGGAAATTGAGTCAAGAGAATGACATCTTGGATGAACAGTGATTACAACATGTGAGAACTTTATATGAAAACATAGCAGCAAGGAAGAAACCCCCAGAAATTATAGCAGAAAGGGATATTTTCACAACACATGATGTCATCGTGAGAACCCAACGCTTAGCACAAGGGAAGGCAAAAGACATAAATGGGCTGCAAGTGGACCACCCCAAGTGGAGCAAAGATCATCTCAGCAAACATGTAGTAGAGGCACTAAATCAAATGGTTCTGGAAGGGTTTCCGAAGAGATGGGAAATGAACCTTATCCTCCCAATCTATAAAGGAAGAGAGAAAATAGCCCTGGCAACAACAGGACACTAATGATCAGCTCAATATTTGCAACACTGATATGAAGTAACATGAAATGAAAATGCAGCAAATGGGTGGAACAAAATGGTAAAAATATCAAAGAGGCAAGCAGGTTTCAGGCCAAAACATTCAACCATTGACCACTGCTTGACATTGAGACACATGGTTGAAAATACTTGGTAAGACAAGGAAGAAGACCTATGGTGTTGTGTTGTAGACTTCCATAAGCCAGTTCCACAACAGAAACTCTGGGAAAGATTTGTAGAGCTTGGTGTAATGGTGGAATGGGGATTGGCCATCCACAGGTTATATGAATAAGTTAAGACTAGAATAAGAACACATAAAGGATTGTCAGAGAGCCACTACAGAGACATAAAAAGAAAACAAGGGTGTCCACTCTCAACCACATTCTTCAGGCTATACATAGACCATTTGGAGTACTGAATATACAAGAGAAGGGGGGGTACACAGATGATTTCATCTGGGCAGTGAGGACTCTTCACAGTGTACAAGAGCATTTAACAGTGCTACAAACATTTTTTAATGGGGTAGAGATGAAGTTATTGTCAATAAGAAAAGATGATCATATTTTCACTGCGAAAGAAGATAAACAACCCTCGAGTCACATTCAAGAAGACACCATTACAAGTGCTACAGAAAAGCTGAATTGGGAGCAATGTACAAGGAAAAGGGTTCAAGGGGGGTGGAAAGCAACGTTCCTATTATAGAACAGGTGCAGGACAACAGAAATATGAGGCCGGAAGATCATCGGCTCGTTCAATCACTAGTCGCACCAGTATTTTTGTATGAGTGTGAAATATGGGGGTGTAGTATCTCCAAGTCTAGTTGGCTGCAATTGGAAAGAGTCCATAGCATATAGCAATGTCCTTTCTAAGAATAAAGACCTTGATTCCATATGAAATCATTATAGCAGAAATAGGACTCTATCCACTCTAAATAAAAACACAAAGAAAATTAATCCTACACTGGCAAAGGGTAACAAAAATGGAAGGCGGGATACCTGCACAGTTTAGAAAAGAAACACTAGAAAGTAGAATGGAAACATGACAATTGCAGTGCAGAAAATGGTTGGAGGACTGGGACACAGAAAGGGACTGTCCCAGAGATAGAAAAGAACTAAGAGGACACCTTCAGTACAGCTTTAAAATGGGAACTTGGAAGAGTAGAACCCAAAGAAAACAACCATATTATCTCAAACAGTTCAACCACAGATGTGAAATAAAGATCCAAGAATACATGTTAGTTAGCATGCCTTGAAAGGATAAGCAAACTCTGGCACAGATAAGAACGAACTCGTACAGGTTGAGCTGCAAAACAGGGAGATGCAAGGTGCCTGAAGAATATTGGGAACACAAGGCATTCCAGATATGTGAATTGGAGGAGATCGAAGCAGAGTTGTATTTCATCGTTGGTTGTAATGGCTACAACCTCGTCAAGAGAATAGCAGTACTGGAGGAAATCAGTTGGATAGAGTTATTTCAGACCAACCAGTGGGAGATCATTAGGAGACGGGCCACTCAGACGATGAACCGCAGGAACAATCACCCGAGAGTGGCTAGCATCCCCATAATGTGCATACAGATTACTACACCTGCAGAGAGGAATGGAAAATCAGGCTTCTTCGCCCCACATATATGTATTCCCTATCATGCTTCTGTTTCTGTTTTCTTTTGCTTGGATTGTATTCTCCTTTACCTATAGCTAGACATTCACTTTCCAAAACTTCGACAATTTGATGATGTAATCTCAGTCCCATAGACTACTTAGTCTCATGGGCATTAACAAAATCCTATTCCCAATCTCTCACACACTATCACGTTTCTCACTTGGGTCCAAAATTCAGTCACAATATTCACAATATAACATATTACATTCCAACAACAAAAGATTACATGTTTCGACTCTTCTCTAGAATTATCGCCGCTTCCCTGTTTTTACTCGGCCTAGAAGAGACCCCAAAATTCATAATCATCTGGCTTCACGAACTAAATGATGACTCAAACTATTGGCCTGTGTATATAGTATATAAGATAGCCATATTCTTGCTGCCACTGGATTGTATTTTAAAATCAATCAATATAATAGCAGCCTTTTGTAGAGAATGAAATTTGAGTTATAAAACAAACATATAGGGCTGTGAAAAAGAGATGCAACAAGTCAACTTTGACCTAGTTGTAAGAGCCTTATGATTTCCAAACAAAGCCCCTGATCCCAAAGAATGCCATGCAATGCAACGCGTCCTAAACCCAACCCTCGATGCACTCCAATATGAGGGATATCATATAGTCTTGACCATTTAAACCGATGTATCGACTGTCCTTTGAAATATTTAACAGCAATTAAAAGCTCACAGTATTTTCAGGCGAAAACATCAACCACAATCAACACAAATTTGGACCATGGAATTGGAAGAAGCAAGGCCAAACAACGTGCATATTTGGAAGATGATGTACAAAAATATTCTATCAGTTAAATGGAACTGCTAAAAGATGCAGCTCTCTGTGAAAATTTGAAATGACTGGTAAAAACAACGTACCCCGCATACAGTCTTTGCAAAGAGAAAAAGTTTCAATAATGTCACAAACCCGACAATATTAAGCTTAATTTGTCAGAGCGAGGGAAAATCACCGAGTACCCGGCTTGTGCTTTAAACAGGGTAAATTTGTCATGGCGAGGGAAAATCACCGACTACCCGGTTTGTGCTTTAAAGAGTGTAAATATTCGAATGGCCCATCACTGTAAATCTACTAAAACAATTCATTTAATTGTAATTTGTAATGCATGGACCCATCGCTTTCTTCGAAGGAAATGATTGCATCGCTCATGAAGGTTCGGAGGAAATGATTATCTTGTTAATGGAAACTCTCTATTATATATAAAATTATAAGTTGAGTGGAGGAGAAGAAGTTTTGCTAGTGTTTTCGAGTTTTTCTTTGTATATTTTTCCATTAATTTTACTGTTATATATTTGTTAAAATTATAAGTTTGAGTAGTGTAAGTTGCATATTTAGGATTTTAAGTTTTTTTAAGGTGTTGAAATCTATTTATGCAATCGAAAATACATTTGAAATAACTAAATATCACAATTTTGACCACAATTGTATTACTGAATCCAATTGTTTTCATAGATCTTGCATTTGTTGAGAAACCAGTGCTAGTAGAATTAGGGTTTGATTTTTCTTTCTTGATAATTACTTGTGAATTATGTTGGCTTCTTTTACTTCTTTATTATATTATCTTTCATTAAGCAATTACCAAATTATGTGTGTATAAAGATCACAATAACAAGAGACACAAGATGTAGGCACTCAGTCAAGGCAAAACCCCTATCTAGGGGAAAACCCAATCAAACTTCTTCCTTCAGTAGTTGAGATAATCCAAGACACTTCAACCTATACACAGAGTTCCTCCACCACCAAGTCAACCCTTCCTTCCAGCAACTTCGATCTAGATCTTCAACCCTGCAGCAACAGCACTTCGACCCAACAAATCCAAAATTTCGACCCACCCAAATCTAGAACTTCAACCCAGCAAATAGCCCAGCAACTTCGCATAAAAGAGAGAGAGATAACCCAGAAACTTTGACTTGCAATCCTTCTTTCTTCTCCTTGAACTTTGCACTTTCCTGTACTTTCTTCTTTACTATCGAACTTGTTGAGTTGGTGTCCAAATAGATCAAACTGCACTTGTATATATAGCCTCTTATGTGGGTCGATTTGTCCTCTTGTAGGCTGACTTCATCAGGCAAGGGCCGACTTGGTGTGGAGGTGATAAATTACATATTTGACTCGATAATAACTATTTTTACATGATTCAAAAACCCAAGAATGGTCTCATTAAATGGACAATGACTCTAATCACTCAATATAAAACCTATAAATCCTTAATGGGGACTTGGACCTATAAAATGATGACCCAAACATGAAACTCATGTTTTAATAAGTCATTGTAATAATAATAATAAATCATTCTTTGACCCGAATATAAATATGAAGACCGGACCTAGTTACATTCTTTAACACTCCCTGTTAACTAGGGAGGCATTCACAATTTACATATGTATATACAAGTACAAGGAAGATCTCCAAACACAAAAACTATGAAGAGTTTAGGCACACACGGTGCCACAGACTAGATCCCTGACCAAGGCAATATATCCGAGTGGGACTAAGATAGACTAAAGCTTTTGACCTCTCTAGTTACCATCAGGCTTACTTGTTAACCATCGACCCAGGGAACTAGATGTGTAATGCAAGGTCAGAGCTTTAAGACCAACGCCACCTTCCCTACTTCGGGAACTAGACATCAACACATATGTTGGCCATATGTCCTCCCAGGCATTTTGTATCACACAAGATGCCTCCTCAAATCTCTTCCAAACATTTATCATCAACAAGATTAGTGATATCAACCAAACCAAGCATGCTTCTAAGATATTCGAACTTCTTATTAGGAAGAGACTTTGTTAACACATCAACTACTTGTTCGTCGGTCGGGACATACTGTAGCTTCACGATCCCATCTTGTACCAAACTTCTAATGTAGTGGTACTTATTGTTGATATGCTTCGTCCTTACATAGAACACATGATCTTCAGACATCTTAATATTGCTTTGATTATCACAATTTATCACAGTAGGACTTAGAGGCTTCTCAAACAAATTCGAAAAAAGTTTCCTTAAACATACAACCTCCTTCATATGCAACCACATACTGAGCTTCAACACTACTCAAAGCAACAGGATCTTGCTTTCTACTCATCCATGAGATCATTGCAGATCCCAAACTAAAACATCCACCAGTAGTGTTTCTTCCATCAGTGTCACTGCCACCACAATCAAAATCTATAAAATCTGTCAACTTGACTTCCTTGCTATCATATTTTATGCAGTGATGTATAGTGCCATGTAGATATCTTAATATATGCTTGGAAATGATTCAATGATCATGACGAGGCTCCAACTGAAATTGACTAAGAATGTTCAGAGCAAAACATATATCTAGTCTAGTATTTACTAAATACATCGGAGAACCCACCGACTTATGATAGGTGGTAGGATCTATGAGACTTGAGTTAGAGCTTCTCAACTTCTTGAGATTGGTGATCATGGGAGTAGTCATGGTCTTGGAATCCATCATACCGAATTTCTGCAACAACTTGATTATATACTTTCCTTGCCCCAGATATATCTCCCCACGTTTCTGCCATACTTCCAGACCTAGGTAATAATGCATCAGCCCTAGATCCTTCATCTCAAACTCGGTTTCCAGCATCTTTTTGCATTCTTGTATCCTTCGCTCTATACCTGTAATAAACAGATCATCCACATATAATAGAATAATGGCTGACTCATTATCCACAACTTTGATATAGATATTTGGATCAACAGTTCTTTTGACGAACCCGATTCTTAGAAGGTATGCATCCATTCTTGCATACCATGCCTTAGGAGCTTGCTTCAAACCATTTAGGGTCTTTTTGAGTTTACAAACATGAATCTCTTTGTCATTTTTTTCAGAGCCTTCAAGTTGTTCAATGTATACTTCTTCATCGATGGTTCCATTCATAAATTTTGTTTTTACATCCATTTGATGGATATTCCATCCCATTGTTACACCCAGCGAAACCAAAGATCTTATAGTAGTATAACTTGCGGTAGGTGCAAAGGTTTCTTCATAGTCTATGTCTTCCTTTTGAGAAAAACCCCTTGCAACGAATCTAGCTTTGTACTTGTCCAAGCTTCCATCAACAACGTGCTTGATCTTGTAGATCCATTTAGAAGTGACAATCGATTTGTCACTTGGTCTAGGAACGATTTCCCAAACCCCATTCTTCATGATGGATTGATATTCTTCCTACATAGCCTTCTTCCATACTTCTTGAAGAGCAACTTCCTCAAATGTAGTTGGTTCAACTTCTATGTCATGTATGCAACATATCCATAATATATTTTTGGTCTTTTGCTTTCTCTAAAAGTTCCTTTCGCAACTCCATGTCCTTCGGCATCTTCAAGAGTATATTTTAACCAATTTGGCCTCTTCCTTGTGTTGGGTATGATCACAAGTTGAATAGGCTCACTTGGTCCTTATTCTTCTTCTTCTTCGAATAGTGGTATGTCTTCGTCATCAAAATCAATAGGAATATCTTTGGATCTTTTATAGGCATGATATTCATCAAATATAACGCCCCTACTTACTTCAATATGTATTCCTTCCTTGATATAGATTCTATATGCCTTTGAAGAAAGACTGTAGCCAACGAAAATCCCTTTAATGCTTGTAGAATTTAGCTTCTTTCGTTTTTCCATTGGAACGTGGATATAGGTGGGACATCCAAAGATTCAAAGATGGTCCACACATGGCTTCTTTCCTGTGAATGATTCTTCAGGTGTCATATTATTGAGGATTCTATGAGGACTTATATTTTGTATATATACAACGGTCATTGTTGCTTCTCCCCATAGAAATTGTGGTATATCTTGATAAAAAAATCATTGTTCGTATACATTCTTCAAGTGTTTTATTTTTCCTTTCTGCAGCTCCATTCTGTTCTGGATTGTAGGGAACAATAAGCTCCCTCTTAATTCCTGCTTCTTTGCAATATGCAATTATTTCTTTTAAAGTGTATTCTCCACCATTATCGGATCTCAAAGTCTTTATTCTTCTTTCCTTAAGGTCTCTACTTTAGACCTAAATTCCTTGAGCTTTTCAAATACTTAATCCTTTGATTTGAGTAGATAGAGCCATGTATTTCTAGAGTGATAATCAACGAAGGTTACATAATAAATATGACCTCCAAGTTATTTTTCAGACATAGGCCCACACACATCTGAATGGATGAGGTCCAATATTTCTTTAGACCTTGTTTCACTGCTTGTCATGTGTCTTAATGCTCCATTATCAAAAATCCATACATTGCCATCATTGAGTGAACCTATGAGTGCAACCAAAAACCATTTTCTTTTGACCTTATTAAATAAGTTGTAGATGATTCTTTTGGTCTAGCTTCCTGTGATATTGAATCCCATTTTCAAGTATCTTATCATAGAGGGCGTAGCCCTTTCTTTCAAGCCAACAAAGTGATCTCCGTTCTTCCTTAACCTTAGCTCTGAAACCACGTTGAGAAATCAGTGCTAGTAGAATTAGGGTTTGATTTCTCTTTCTTGATAATTACTTGTGAATTATGTTGGCTTCTTTTACTTCTTTATTATATTATATTTCATCAAGCAATTACCAAATTATGTGTATATGAAAATCACAATAACAAGAGACACAAGATGCAGGAACTCAGCCAGGGAAAAACCCCTGTATAGGGGAAAACCCAGTCAAACTTCTTCCTTTAGTAGTTGAGATAATCTAAGACTCTTCAACTTAGACACAGACTTCCTCCACTACCAAGTCAACCCTTCCTTCCAGCAACTTCGATTTAGATCTTCGACCCTGCAGCAACAACACTTCGACCCAACAAATCTAGAATTTCAACCTTCCCAATAGTAGAACTTCGACCTAGCAAATCCATAACTTTGACCTTCCCAGCAGCAGAACTTCAACCCAACAAATAGCCCAATAACTTCGGATAAAAGAGAGAGAGAGATAGCCCAAAAACTTCGACTTGCAATCCTTCTTTCTTCTCCTTGAACTTAACACTTTTCTGCACTTTCTTCTTGAGTATCGAACTTGTTGAGTTGGTGTGCAAATAGATCGAACTACACTTGTATATATAGCCTCTTATGTGGATCGAATTGTCCTCTTGTAGGCTAACTTCATCAGGCAAGGGCCGACTTGGTGTGGAGGTGACAAATTACATATTTGACTCAATAATAATTTTTTTTACATGATTCAAAAGCCCAAGAAGGGTCTCATTAAATGGAAATGACTCTAATGACTCAATATAAAACCTAGAAGTCCTGAATGGGGACTTTGACCTATAAAATGATGACCCAAGCATGAAACCCATGCTTTAATAAGTCATTGTAATAATAATAATTTTTTTTTTCATTATTTGACTTAGATATAAATGTGAAGACTGAACCTAGTTACATTCTTCAATAACCTTCACCTTTAATTCAAATTCTTCTGATTTCGGGGTCTCTTTGACAACTTGCATGCCCAAGTTTATCCAAGGAACGGGTTCCCTAGCATTCAAATATATCATACCAAGATAAGGTGGCATATTCCTCTTCATCCAGGCTGCCTACATAATTCGCTCCCTACTGGTTGAACGTGCCACCAATTTATTTCTCTAATGAACTCAACTTTTTTCCTAAGTCCAGACAACCTTGTTTCTCCAAACAAGCATCTGTCAATCCGAAAAATGGAGAAATTGAGGTGTTCACATGGCCTCTACCTAGTAAATTTTTCGTTCAATGCTTTGAGTACATCTTCATTCACCAAAGACTACCCAAGAGCACCATTCATGACCTTCTTAGACTCCTCCAAACACCCACATTCCCCTTTGCCTAGTCATGCTTCCCCACAATGGGTTACAACCAAAAGAAAAAACATAAAATATTTAGACAAAGCCAATATTTTATCCCACTGATAAAAATAAGATTTCATTAATAACTTTGGAGATTAAGGAATATATAAAACAATTAACAAACACTTTAGTGTCATAAGTGGTTACTTTTTACCATGCATGTATAAAGTATTTATTAATCTCTCTAAAGAACTATTATAAAAGGTTTGTGATTTTTTCATTAATTTACACCCAAACCAAAATAAATAACTTAAAGTTTTAGTCCTTTATAACGCAAACACTTTTTATAATATTTTTTTTGCCTAATCCAAAATTTAAGGGTTTTATTTAGGTTCACATCGAGGTAAGAGGGCTTAAACTTAAGCAAAATTTGTAGGTTTTAACCCCGTACAGAAATTACCTGCATACGAATTCTAAAACACAGAACATAAATAATGCGATAGTAGAACACATAAAACACATATACACAGAGATTTTCCCTTGGATCCCAAAACCAGGACTACCAGCTTGATTTTTCATTATGTTCCTTTCAATGTTACAATACATATTTATACATGCCGAAACATCCAATACCATGGACCGAAAACCATCACGTCCAATACCATGGATCAAAAACCATCGCATCCAATACCATGGACCGAAAACCATCGCGTCCAAAAAACATGTGTGAAAATCATGCACAAAACCATAGGTGGGTCCGCCCAACCTAACATAGGGTCCAAAACCAAAATTTTAAAGTGGGGTTACGGGTGTCCTTCAAACCCCCTATTAACTACGTGGAAAGAATATAATACAACCCAACGTTCTCCCACTTGTTGTTTTCTTTCCACAGGGGGCCACAAGAGAGCTTAGTCATTTTCCCAGCCCTGAAATGCCCATTGTCTCTCTACACCAAGAGAACTTCTCAGAGCTCACAGATTTTGTCAATGCATCTGCAGTATTCTTCAAAGTGTCCACCTTTACCAGCAACACCTTTTTGTCTTCTATCATATCCCTCACAAAGTGATATTGAACATCAATGTGCTTTGTCTTTAAATGATATGCAGGGTTCTTTGCCAAGAAAACTGCACTTTGGCTGTCACAGTCTATCCTTATAGCTTCCTGTACTAACCCCATACTTGAACACAATCTCTGCAACCAAACTGCTTCCTTGCTTGCATGAGTGGCTGCCATGTATTCTGCCTCTGTAGTTGATAGTGCCACTACAAGTTGTTTCTTACTCATCCAACTGACTGCACCTCCAAATAGGTTAAACACATACCCACTTGTAGATTTTCTCTAATCTAGATCTCCAGCCCAGTTTGCATCAACAAAGCCATGAATATCTAACACTCTGTCCAATCCTGGTCTTCCTTGGTAGCACAGACCATAATCACTAGTGCCACGCAAATACCTGAAGACCCGCTTCACTGTTGTCCAATGCTCCTTTCCTGGTTTTGACATAAACCTGCTCAATACTCCCACTGCATGTGCAATGTCTGGTCTAGTACAGACCATTGCATACATCAGGCTACCAACTGCACTTGCATATGGAACACGGGACATGTCCTCTTCCTCTTCTTGTGTCTTGGGACACTGTTCAGCAGATAACCTCACACCTACAGGAATAGGAACCTTCACCAGTTTACTATTCTGCATATTAAATCTCTGCAGTATTGTCTCGACATACTTCCTCTGGTTTAACTAGAGCTTCCTCTTTGCCCGATCTCTTTTAATTTCCATGCCCAAAATATAGTTTGCAGCACCAAGATCTTTCATGTCGAATTTGGAGGACAATTGGGTCTTCAAATCCTGCATAATTTCTTTGTCATTTCCAACCAGCAACATATCATCCACATACAAGACCAGATAAATAACACGGTCACCAATTAATTTAAAATACACACAGTGATCTGCTTTACTTATGGTGAAGCCAAGTCCCCGTATAAATGTATCAAATTTCTGACACCACATCCTTGGTGACTGTTTTAACCCATACAAAGACTTCTTTAGCTTGCATACCAGTTCTTTCTTACCCTTCACCGCAAAGCCTTCAGGTTGCTTCATGTAGATTTCCTCTTCCAGATCCCCGTGAAGAAATGTTGTCTTCACATCCATCTGTTCTACCTCAAAATCAAAAGCAGCAACAACAGATAAAAGTAATCTAATAGAAGTTACCTTGGCAACATGAGAAAAAATATCACCAAAATCAATTCCCGGCACCTGGGAATAACCTTTTGCTACCAGTCGAGCTTTGTATTTCTCCACTTTTCCTTCTGCATTTGTCTTCTTTTTGAACACCCATTTGCTGCCAATGGGTTTCCTTCCAGCCGGCAACTCCACTAGATCCCAAGCCTCATTTTTGTGCAAAGATGCCATTTCATCAACCATGGCCTCTTTCCAGAGTTTTCCATCCTCTGAATCCACTGCTTCCTTCACAGTTCTGGGATCATCATTAGTAACAGAAAAAGCAAAATTTGAACAGAAAGAAGATGGACTATACATTTCTGGCTGCCTTCTTTCTCGAACTGATCTTCTCACAACCGGAGTTTGTGGCTCTCCATCTTCTGATTCCTCCTCTACTGTAGAGTCTGATTCTTCCTCCTTTAGCTCAAACTTTGTCTTCTCAGGTTCCTTTGGTTGGACTTCATGTTTAATAACATCTTTCACCTCTCTGAACATCACATCTTAGTTGTACACAACCTTCCTTGTTACTGGGTTCCAAAGCTTATAACCCTTTAAACCATCCTTATACCCAATAAAGATGCACTTTTCATATTTACTATCCAACTTGGTTCTTTTCTCCTTTGGAACATGTACATATGCATCACATCCAAATACCCTCAGATGTGAAAGAGATGGTTTCTTACCAGTCCATACCTCTTGTGGAGTCTTATCCTCCAACACTGATGAAGGTGACCTATTGACTAGGTAACATGCAGTATCCACCGCCTCTGTGTAGAATTCCTGTCCTAACCCGGCACCACTGAGCATGCTTCTTGCCATTTCCATCAACGTCTTATTCATTCTTTCTGTAACTCCATTTTGTTGAGGTGTATATGGAGTAGTCTTTTGCCGTGCTATACCACACTTCTTACAGAATTCTTCAAATTCCTTACTGCAAAACTCTCCACCATTATCTATCCTCAACACCTTTATCTTCTTCTCTGTCTGGTTTTCCACCAGAGCCTTAAATTCTTTAAACCTGTCAAAGACTTCAGATTTCTTCTTAAGGAAATATATCCATGTATTCATTGAGAAGTCATCTATAAATGATACATAGTACATAGACTTACCCAGTGATGGAACCTTCACAGGTCCAAACACATCACTGTGCACAAGTTCTAATATCTGTTTCGCCCTCTTACTACCAGAGGGGAAACTCACTCGATTCTGCTTCCCATATACACAATTTTCACAGAAATCAAAATCCAGAGAGCTATTACTCATACCTTCTACCATACCTTTACCATGAAGTATCTGAAGGCCCTTTTCTCTAATATGTCCAAGCCTTTGATGCCACAACATGGTCTTCTCTCTAGATACCACTAGATTTTATGCTCCACTTTCAGGAACCACAGAACTATTGCACCCATCAATAACAATGCTACCTTGCAGCTTGTACAGAGTTCCAATCCGAACTCCCCGCATCAATACCAGTGCTCCCCGAACCATATTGCAGGTATCCTTCTTGAACACTGTTTTTACACCTGCATCATCCAGCTTACTAACAGAAATCAGATTTCTGGCTAATGCAGGAATATGCAGAACACCCGGAAGTGTTCTAACCCTTCCACCTTGCAGCTTCAACTTTACTTTTCCACGACCAATGATTCTAGCCTTCCTGTCATCCACCAAGAAGACATCACCACCATCATATTTCTCATACTCACAGAACCATTCTCTATGGGGAGTGAAGCGAAAGGATGCACCTGAGTCAATCAACCATGCCTCATGATCTACATGTGTAATTGAAGAAGCCAAGTACACATCCCCACCTTCATCTGAGGTGGTTTTCGCCTCTGCAGAAGGAGCATCATCAGATCACTTTCCTTTGTTAGGAGCTTTAGATTTACAGTCCCTTTTGAAGTGCCCTTCCTTTCCGCATTTCCAGCACACCACCTTTACAGGTTTTCCTGGAGATTTAGATATCCCTCTAGATTTAGATCTCCCACTCGATGACTTATTTTTGTTTCTGTTCTGGGACCGTCCTCGTACAGACAAGGCATCACCATTCTGGCTCTCCATATTTTTCCGTCTCATCTCCTCCGTCAGCAAGGCTGAGACTATTTCATCAAACTGCAAGGTAGTTGCATTGCTACTTATTGCAATAACCAGACTATCCCACGAATCTGGTAGAGAACACAACAAACTGATGTACTTATCTTCATCTAAAATTTTAATATCAACAAACGCTAATTGACTTACCACAGTATTAAATGCGTTCAGATGCTCTGTCACCGAGTCTCCATCTTTCATCCTCAAGTTATACATCTTTTTTCGCAGGAACAATTTATTCACCAGAGACTTAGATTGGTACAAAGTCCCTAACTTGTCCCACAAAGCCTTTGTCGTAGCTTCCTCGGATACATTCCGAAACACTGAATCTGAGACACACAATCGTATTATGCTCTTTGCCTTCCGATCCAACTTTTTCCATTCTTCATCGGACACTCCCGTTGGTTTAGTACCTGGATCTACCGCGATCCACTGATCTTTATCCACCAACAGATCCTCCATCTTGAGTTTCCACAACTCAAAGCTCTGACCATTAAATTTCTCAATCTCTATCTTTCCACTGCTCGCCATCTTCATTCACCACCAGAATCGATCTCGCAGATCTCCCACTGAACAGGGTCTACCATAGGCCCGAGCAAAACCCCTCAACAACAAAGGCGTCCCCTTGAAGCCAAATATGCTCTAATACCAAATGTAGGTTTTAACCTCGTACAGAAATTACCTGCATATGAATTCTAAAACACATAAAATAAATAATGCAAGAGCAGAACACATAAAACACATATACACAAAGATTTTCCCTTGGATCCCAAAACCGGGACTACCAGCTTGATTTTTCATTTTGTTCCTTTCAATGTTACAATACATATTTATACATGCCGCAGCATCCAATACCATGGACCGAAAACCATCCCGTCCAATACCATGGACCAAAAACCATCGCATCCAATACCATGGACCGAAAACCATCGCGTCCAAAAAACATGTGTGTAAATCATGCACAAAACCATAAGTGGGTCCGCCCAACCTAAAATAGGGTCCAAAACCAAAATTTTCCGGGGCGCTGCCCCGAACCCTATAAAGTGGGGTTACGGGTGCCCTTCAAACCCCCTATTAACTACGTGGAAAGAATATAACACAACCCAACAAAATTTTAAAGGTTTTATTTAGGTTCACACTAAGATAAGATGGCTCTAACTTAGAGAACATGGTATGTATTTATAACAAATATGTAAAGTGAATTAATGCTCAGATTTGAGTTAGCATTAATTTCAAACATTAAATGCTTGGAGATCGATAATCCATAACATAATCCTCCTTTGTTACATCAACTTTATCAACAACATAACTATAATTTCAGTGACATTAACTATAACATATAACTCTATGAATGTGATATCACTTCCCTTTTCCACTATTTACCTTTCCTTCCTTGTTCATCCCTTCCCCATTATTTGCATAAGGCTACATAATCTTCAAATGTTTCCATTGCGAGCAATGCCCTATTCAAAATCTTTATCCACCTTTCCTAAATCTTGTCAAAACATTGAATTTTAAATCTTCATCTACCTCTAAGAAACATTAAAATAAAATTTAGATGAAGAATTGTTACATTTTATTAAAAGTTGTATTTAGAACATATAAATGATAGGTTCCAACCTACCAAGCTCCTATGTTAAGGTTATTACTTTAATATTCAAAATAAGATTTACAAGGATGAATTATATTAGATGTGTTTCCCCATGAAAAGGATAATTCAATTTTCGTACATAATAGATCCAATTTGCATATATTCAAGTGTTAAGGGCTTAGTGAACTCAAAATAAAAAAAACCTAGGTGCAATACACAATAAAACTAATAAATGCATCTCAAGCTTAATAACAAGGTAACATAAAATGAATGGAAGTACAACAGTGTGGGAGCAATTACAAGAGCTAGGGTTTACATCTGTGGAGTTTTGAATAATGTTGTCGTCGACTAGGAGCTTAATACAGGCGATAAAGGAGGTCCAAGGCAAGGGGAATCTAAGATCACTTCTCCTCACGATGATGGAAGGGTTTCATTTCGGACTTTGTCGACAAAAAAATTGATGCCTCGAGAAGAAAAATGTTTCATCAACTCAGTGGAAATCTTCAGTAATAGGGACCGACATGAAAATGGATCCATGGATCATCTATACAACAAGCATCTCTAGGTTTTCAAATACAATGGTGGTATGGCTCTTAAGGACTAGACGGGGTGAGACAATATGTCAGGGCTATGACCCAATTTCTTTATTCTCTCGGATCTAGATGTGGACAGAGCTAGGATGGGTTCTCAACTTGCGGAGATACAAATCGTTGCAGACAAAACTAAGAAGGGAAATCAACTCGCAGAGGGGCAAGTGTTTATGCTTAAGGATGCTCAATTTGATTATGATCTGGAGGACGATTTCTAGATTTTTGTCAAGACCCTGAGTGGGAACTCAGTTCTTTTATGGGTGTATGGATTTGACCTTATGGTGGATGTAAAACAAAAGATAGAGCATAGGATTGGCATTTTTGCGTTATGGCAGAGCCTACTACATGGAAGGAAGCAGTTAACAGATCTCTCTTTGTTGCACGAATATGGTATCTCAAAAAACTCTACCATCATCCTGATTGCGAGGCTATGTGGTGGAGCATCGGGTACTAGGATACCAGACATCTTAGTATCTTGAAAGGAAGTTTCTCATTGCAGAAACTCAACTAGATTTGTCTCCTTCAAGGACACAGTGCAAAACAATCAGATTAGATCCAAAACAATCCAGGACCCTACATCCTAGAACAATTGGAACAAGCACCAACTATGGAAATTAATATTGTTTTTTCCAATCTCCAATCCAAGGCCATTATGTGTAGATTCAATGGTTTATGACCCAGATTGGCGCATTACACCAGTGGATTTTCTCTACTTGCATCCCCAACTGTGATATCTATTTATGTTCCAAAGGTTTTGTCATTCTTCAATTTGATACACAAAAAGACATAGAGAGAGTCCCAAATGAAGGGCCACGGTTTTGGGGTAGAGTTGGGCTCTTCATTACTCCATGGTTCCTAGATTTATGCTACAAATATGGTGGTTTCAACATTATCGGTATGGGCGAGACTACCCAAACTCCCTCTTCCTTCCTAGCACCATCAGGTCCTAGAGGATATTGGAAATACCCTTGGAAAATTAAAAAAGGTGGATTTTGACATAATAGAAAAAGATATCTTCACTTTTGCCAAAATTTGTGTGGAGAAAGGCCTCAACAAAGGTCTACTTGATTGCATCCATTTGAAACATAAAAACTTTCGGTGGACCCAAGTATTAGATTACGACAACACGACATCCAGATGTCGAATTTGTTTTCAAGCAAGACACCTGCAAAACACATGCCCACAGGAAAAAAAGACTCCAAAAAGGAAGAAAAGACAGGACAATAAGCCAAAGGGATGGCAAGTATCTAATCCTAACCTTTTTGAAGAAGAAGAGGAAGAAACCATGGAGAATCACCCAAATAAAAATGCACGGGATCAACATGTGGACCAATTAGTTAGGGGTGTTATGGATCACTCTGGAACTGCAACCCACTCATAGAAGGGTACCGAACAAATAGATATCCAAGCATCAGGGTAGCAGAAAAAGGAAATACACAACGAAAAAGGTTTAGGGGTATAAAGAGAACTCATGTCTCTAAGATCTCGGATTCAAAAAAAGAAGATCCTCTGCAAACAGTTGGAAATGAACTGGAAATGGTAACAGTTGATCCCAAACTTGGGGTTTGGCAAAAGGTTCATGAAAAGAAAGGAAAAAAGGAGAAGTTAAGTGATTTTTATCACACTTAACTTTGGACTTTTATTTTATTTTATTTTTATTTATTTATTTTTAGTCGAAAGGCTTATATAACCAAATGCTTTAAGCATCTACATAATGTAATTTTGTTCCTTGGTTCAAGTTGAATAAAATTACGATTTTTTCCTTGGGAAAAAAACAATGTAACATAAAATATTAATGAGAATGTATCATATACTAGGGTAGAAGACCTTTCAGACATTGAAACCAAAACACATTGCTCTTAGTATACCCTCAGGTGCTTCTAATGACAAACTAAAATTAAATACTAAATTTTCAATGTCATGCGGGTTTTGATAAGTTATTTCTATTGTTGGTCATATAACCCCTCATTTGATTTTGCCATTTGCCTAACAATTTCATATGTGAACAATCTATTTGTAACAAACGCTCTATTGGAAGTAACTTGATACCATATACTCTCATATATGAAATCTTGGGAATTTACATTTCTGAAACATCACCAGGTTGTAGCATTCCCTTATCCCAATTGGATACAATGTTTCTCAAATAAGAAGAGATGTCAGGCAAGTTAATAGCTATAAAATTCAAAGGGATGTTGTCAATTTAGATGTTGTTGGTTTTAAAAATGGAATTGGAATTGGAATTGTGAGTTATGGCTCTCCCATGTTGCTTATAGGAAGGAACAAAAGTAGGGATTACAAACTCTGTAGCTATCTATGTGTGACAAGAAATCCTTTGCAGTAATTGGCATTTTCTTTATTTCTAATATCTTCTACTTTGGAGCAACCTCACAAGGGACTATGTAATCGACTAGCTTTGTATCAATGGGACCCATTCTCCAAAGAAGCATTTTTAGTTTTGGAATGAGTGATTTGGTTGTCATCCAACCTAGCTTTAAAATGATCTGCATGTGAGACACTCATTTTGGAGATATTAAACACATGAAAAGTTGTTTAACACATGGAGTTTTTCCATGGAGGTCATTGTAATTATTTTTAAATAAATATGAATGCAATAAGATTTAAGAAAGTATTAATTTTTAGTTATTTCATTAATGTTACTCATATTGATTCTAATTATGGATGATTACTATAATACATTCCTTCAACAAAGAATGATTAGAAAGGCTATGTGACATGTGACACTCCCATTCCCTTTGTGTACATGATTAAGGTAATATGGAAAATGAATGTCCATGTTTCCTTTGATTTCAGCATGATTGACATATCATCAAGGCACATAAATCTTTATATAAATCTATAAATGAGGCATTCTAGTATCACAAATTTTCAAGATTAATTTTTGTTTGCGTAATATTTTTCCAAAATATTTGGGGGTCTCACTTATTGTCGGGATTATAATTGAAGAGGTAAGATTATGCAAGCAACTTGGGCTACATTATCTTCTCAAATGAAGAGAAAGGGACCGAATTGGTCCATGTCACTCATCCTTTGCAAAATGAAACTACTCATTTTCAACAAATAAAAATTCCTATTCGATTTAATTCCTTTTTTGCAAGAGATACAATATGTTAAATGAGACAACTCGACTTGACTTGACCCTTCAAGTTGGAATTGAAAAAATATATCATTTCATGGAAGGGGTTGAGTTGTTGGAGAAGGCTACTAAAATGTTTCTTTCATAATACAAACACTGACAATAACAAAAACATTCTTGACGTGGTTGTAGCTGCATTCACATTTTCAATAACAAAAAAACTCACACTCAATACCTTAACACATAACCTGTATTGTTACAACATTCCTTCTAAAACTTGTATTAGATATGATTTGATGTTTCTTCTCATATTTAGTTTTTCATTCCAATAAACAAAATGTGTTGTGTCTTATAAAAATAAAATAACTAGATTATCACAAAATTTCCTTATAAGCCTTCTACAATATTGGTTTGGCCATGTGTGATTCCATTAAAAAAAAAACAACAACAACAACAACAACAACAACAATTTTAGATATCTTTGAAATGGGCCAAGGTTACATACAAGATGCATGGAGATGATAAATTGTGACCCATATTAATGGAATGCTTTTTCATGTTTACAATGAAATAATTCAAGTTCTCTTGGTGGCAAGAATTTGTGTTTCATAACCTTGTTGTGGCTTGGAAATAAAGGGAGCTTTAATGAAAATGAAGAATGGTTTCTACATATTGTAACATGTTTATATTAGAGATTATTTCCTTTTATCTTATGCTCAGTAATCTTGCTTAACCGAAATCTATTTGAATTTTTAGTTTTTTTTTGGCCAAATGGTAATGCGAGTTATTTCTATCTTGTTAATTTAAATAATATTATAAAAGTTAATTATATTATTGTAAATAATAAGGTTTATCCATCAAAATAATCCAACCAAGATGGAAAATACCTGACAACACGAAATAGAATAAACAAAACATAAGAATTTCATTAGTGCTAATCATAAGATAATGTGCCAATCAAACGTTCATGACGAGTCATTTGTAATTCAAATTCAAAATCACAATTTTTATAAGAAAATTATAGAAATGAAATTTTTTACTCTATCTTAGGTTGTTTGAAATTATAAATAAGTAAAGATAAATTTGCGGATTAGAAGAGATGTTATGAAAGCAATAGACTATTTGCTACATAAATATCTTATTTGTTGATGAAATCTTTATGAATGCATGGCTTAGCCTATGAAATCTACACTCCTACCACACCCAATTCATGTATCAGCCCTTTTCCATAACACCCTATGTATGTAAACCCAACTGTGTAAATTATAGATGTATATGTTGTGTGTGTGAAAATAATTTAATTTGATGTCTGACTTGAATGGAGGGACATAAGGATCCAATGCTTTAAGAAGGAAAGCTTGTGGTCGGTTGTTGCATGGATGTTGAGAGCTTGTTACATATTGATTGGTTTCCCTATGGCGTGTCATGAGCAAGCCCATGCCAACCACCCTTAATTGTCATGACTATCCACCTAACGATAGATTGTTCAACGTCATCAAGCATTGAAGTTGTGGAATGGGAAACCTAAGTGGAGGATGAAGCCATATCATCCCCTTAACTCGTGAAACATGGAGAGACGAGAGACTTCAATCTTCTGGCAGTTTTGGAGAAGGTGGTGGAAGAATGCAGAGAAGACACAAAGCAATTGGTGCAAAAGTATATTGTGTAGAGAGTAGTTAGAGTGCCAGGAGCTGCGAAGTAAGTAAGTTCTAGGTGAAGGCGTTGGAGAGGAGCATTATTTGAAGATACTAGCGTGGAGGCCAAAAGAAGAGAATATAGGCATGAGTTGAACCAATGATTTGTGAATTGGGAATGTGTTCTTTGTGATTGTGTTTAGGCCACTAGACAATGTGTCTAAGCCTAATTGATTAATGAGGAGCTTGGTGGAGAACTGGGTCGTTGTGGTGCTTTCCTTTGGGCTATGAAGTTATCTAGTGCTAGTTTCCTGGCTATTAAACCACCAGGACATGGAAATTTGAGTTGTTTTGGTGATTTCCTTGGGGCTGTGAAACCACCTAGACAATGGATTGTGGACCCCTGTGGTGCTTTCCATGAGAGGTGGTTGTTAATTCACCAAAAGAATGATTCAACCTCATGTAAATGAGATAGAACTCATTTGTTCTTGGGTGAAACCTTTTGTTATAATCAGAGAGCAAGTGGGTCATTAGGGTGCTTTCCTTGGGCCTATGAGACCACCTAAACAATGGACTCCTTCTCCTAGTTGTGTGATTAAGCCTTGGGTGTGAATGTCCCTAGATGTGCATCCCCTCAAATTTTGGATTTGACTTGAGGGTGGTCAACTGCAAGAAAGAATTGCATTGTGGCTTCCATATGGTTGGGTGGAGAGTTGAAGTCCCTCCTTCAGTTTCCAATCGCCTTTAAACACACAGATAAGTGTACATTGCTCATGTGAATGTCTTATGGACTATGATAAATTATATTATGTTGTTAATAATTGCAATATCTCATGTATTATGTATATGGATGATTGCCTGAGCTATGAAGCTAGCCGATATGACCACGATGTAATAGTGACATGTAAATTCATGGTTTGTCGTATGCATGAATTGTATTGATTCTTGTCATATGTGAATGATGCAATACTTTGTGTGTTTATAAATGTAAATGATGCTTAAGTAGTGAGGCTCACTGTTGTGCTCATGATTGGAATAATACCATGTGTATTCATGAATCTTATGTATGTTTGGACTATTATGTCCATGGTTATGTTCATGTCGAATGCGATACTATGTGCTTATACATACCTTGAAAGCTTATGAAAGAGTAATGTAAATTAAACTTGATCCTGTACTGGTTGCTCTGTCTAAACCAAGTGTTTGTGGCTTTAGGTTTTATGTCCATAACTTCCAGATATTGCCAGTTTGGACCACCCCACTGGCAAACATATTCAAAAGGACTAATTCAATTGTCTAGGCATTAAGTCCTCGCCCTTTATACACCTTAGGACTTCAAGTTGCCAATAAAAGTGAGGTGGTCATCTTACAGTTTATTGATGTTACTTGGGATGTGTCTTCTGCGTTATATGTGTACACCATCAATTGAAGGAGTTTAAACTCATTTTATGTGGACGAGGCCATCTCCGAGCAGGCGTTGGTGGGATTACGCCCCAACATAACCATGCCAAGTGTGAACAGGCATTGGCCATCAACCACTATGATTAGGACCCACAATGAGTCAGAGGATGATATAAAGGTTAAGAACCATTTGACCATTATGGAAGGGAAAGGTTGGAACTTGGTGTAACCTTAAGGGTGAAACTTGCTATACTGCCCACCGCTTATCGTCGAAGTTGTTACACGATACAATGGGTGTGAGTGCGTCGATGCAAATCGATTGACACAGATAGGGTTCCCTTATGGAACTATGTTGCCACCTTACTAGCCACCATTAGTATTCCTTACTTTGCTTCGAATATCACAGGCAATGATGAGCATAGCGGTATGATGTGGGTATGATGACAGGACCCACCAAATTGACCAGTTAGGACTACATGGAGGCCAATGGGCACCACAGGGTTAGCATGCTAAGCAATGGCTAGAAATACATCATATGAAGCAGAGGTTCAACACTTGGATCAAATGGGTTTCGAAAGAGACGAATTTAGAAGCTCTGTCAAGTATTGCAAAGTATTGTTATAATAGAGCAAGAGGCTAAATAATTGGACATGGACAGACTCACACACACAAAGGATACATATTTATTTGATAATTTAATTTTTGTATGCACTTACATCTAATATGATTTTTGGCTTGACAAATTGTTGATATGTTGTTTTGTTTATACCAAAGTGATGAGAAAATTTAGTTATTTTGTGCTTGGTTTGGACAATAGTCATATGTGTGCAGAGAGGGAGAGAGAGAGAGAGAGAGGGAGAGAGAGAGAGAGAGAAGCAGACAATGAGAGGATTGTCAGATCCCAAGAAAGATAATTTGAGGTGAATGTAGTGATCTTGCAGAGTTCGTCACACATGCAAAGACAAAAGTAGCATGAACTTGGTTCCAACTATCTAGGTCGGCACAAATCCAAGAAAAGCATTTCCAAAATCCAAAAGCAATGTTTGGAAGCTAATAAATAAAAAGGAAATTAGTCAAGGAAAAGGCACATGCAAGTTAGTGAAGACACAATAAGAGGAGAAACTTTGCTTAGTACCTCTAAAAGAGAATCAAGCAACCATAACTAGTGGCACAACACTACAACCAATAAACACCACCGACAAATGAGCGAGGAACTTGATGTTGAAAGAATTCAAGAAAGCCAAGGCCCTCACTTTTGATGGAGTAGTTAATAAGGATGAAGAGGTAAAATCTTGGCTATTGGGAATGAAGAAATACTTCAAAGTACATGACTACTCTGAAAATATGAAGGTTAGAGTGGCCATTTTCAACTTGAAGGGAAACGCTTATATATGGTGGGAAGATTTGAGAAATTTCAACAACATTAGAGAGAAAGAGTTGTCCTATAGAAGATTTTAGAGATATTTCCATGAAAAGTACTTATCTAAGAGGTACCATGACAACAAAATTAAAGAATTTCATGAGCATAAACTGAGGAAACTTACTGTTGATGAGCACACTAACAGTTTTTTGAAATTGTCACGGTATGTACCATATATCAAAGATGAGAAAGTGAAGATTCAAAGGTACCTCATTGAGCTACCACAAAAGTATTGAGACAAAATTGAGTTGGATGATAGAAGAACCCTACAGTACACTATCCAGAAGGCCAAACATTTCTATGAGTAGTCCAAACATGCAACCAAGTTTCAAACAAATTGGAAAGCAAGAGATAAGACCAACTTCAAAGGAAAAGGGCATAAATCCTCGGGATATAAGTCAAGAGGAAGGAACGTGAAGTTCACCACTTCTGCCAAGGGCGAGCTTCAACAAAACTATATCACTACCAGCAGGGATTGACTTATTAACGTGGTAAGGGGAGAGGCCATGGAAAGTAGAAAGCCGGACATGTGGAAAAAACCACCTACAGAAAGATTGTCCTTAACAATGATAAAAATGTGCCAGACTGTAGAATGTATAAGAGGCAAAAATGGTGAATGATGTTGCCCAAGGCGTGCCACAAATATACACAACCTTGGACAACCAACAAGCAGATCATCAAGCCTTGACGATAGAAATGGAAGGTATGGTCATCAACCAACCTTTTTCAATTTTAGTTGACTCAAATTCTAATTTTAGCTATGTGAGCCTAAATGTTGTAGAGAAATGTGTTATGCAGAAGTAAACCCATGAGAGATCATGGTTGGTTTAGTTAGCCATGGGAACCAAAAGGCGAGTGAAAAATGTGGAATCGTTCCTAGTGATGGTAAGTGGCATGTCCATGTCATCCAATCTCAACCTTTTATTGTTGGGCTCATATGATATACTAGTTGTCACAGACTGGCTAATGACCCATAAAACTAGAATCAACTGCTACAACAAGTCATTGGAATGTCTCCATGACGAGGGAGAGAAAGTGATGTTGTGGGGAATAAAGAAGTTTGTCACCATCAAGAAAATGTTAGTGCTCCAGGTGAAAAGGTTCACCAGGAAAGGGCGTGCCTTGTATGCCTTCCAAGTGACCAACAAATTAAAAGCTAATGGAGGGAAAATGGAAGAGCACCTAGTGTTAAGTTAGTTTACCACAGAGGAGAGATATCAAAATTTTAATCGAATTGTTGCTAAGATTAGTGTTGGTCTCAAAAGCTCCATATCACATGAGTACACCAGAGCTAGTGGATCTAAAGATACAATTGAAAGAAAGGTTGGACAATGGCTATATTAGACCTAGCGTGTCACCCTAGGGAGCCATAGTGTTATTTGTGAAGAAGAAGGACACCATGTTGCGGTTGGGAATTGATTACCGACAACTAAATAAAGCCACGATGAAGAACAAGTATCCACTTCCTAGAATTGATGACTTGTTTGATCAGTTGAGAGGGGTTGCAGTATTCTCAAAAATAGACTTGAGATATGGCTATCATTAAGTTTAAATTAAGGATGAAGACATCCACAAGATAGCCTTTAGAGCCAAATATGGACAGTGTGAGTTTGTGGTGGTGCCATTTGGGCTCACAAATGCCCCAACCACATTTATGTGTCTGATGAATAATGTCGCCAACCAACACTTGGACAAAATTGTGCTAGTGTTTGTGGATGATATCTTGGTTTACTCAAACACCAGAGAAGACCATGAAGAGCATTTGAAAGTGGTATTACAGTTGTTGAGGGAACACAATCATTATTCCAAACTCAACAAATGTGATTTCTTCTAATCACAAGTATAGTGCTTCAGACATATTGTTTCCAAGTACTTCAGACATATTGTTTCGAAGGAAGGAGTGGCAATGGATCCTGAGAAGATTAAGGCCATCATGGAGTGGCCTACTTTTTGAAATATTACAAAAGTGAGATCCTTCATGGGATTGGCTAGATACTACGGGTGACTTATTTGTGATTCCTCAAAGATTGGGTGTCCAATCACAACCCTGCAAAGGAAATGAGTTAAATTCCAATGAAAATCAAAGTGCACAACCAACTTTGAACAACTCAAACACCGACTCACACATGCACCTATATTGAGAATAGTTGATCTCGAAAAGGTTTTCGTGGTTTGCGTAGATGCTTATAAGGAAGGGCTCGATGGAGTCCTAATGCAAGAAGGACATATGATTTATTATGAATTGAGAAAATTAAATGAGCATGAGAGGAATTATGTCACTCATGACTTGGAGCTTGTAACAATAGTGCATGCACTAAATATGCAAAGACATTACTTGCTTGGAAGAAAGTTTATGTTAATGTCAGACCATGGAGGGTTGAGATACTTATTTGATCAACCTGAGTTAAATGCAAGACAAGCTAGATGATTAGCCTTGATTAACGAGTTTGACTTTGAGATAAAGTACATTAAGGGCGAAGAGAACAAGGTAGCATATGCACTTAGTAGAATTCTATAAGTGGCTCACTTGGCAGCCACAAGCACTTGTGAATTTAGTATCAAAGAAAAGATCAAGGAAACATTGGTACAAGATGAAAAATTTCAACATGTGAAAACATGCTTATAGCAAGAGTTAGAAGGATCATTGAGAAAGAATTATATGCTCACTCAGGTTGGTATGTTGAAGTTCAAGGATAGATGGTATGTGCCTTGCATGGGAAAATTGAAGAAGCTCATCATGGATGAGTTTCACAAAAGCCCATATTTAGGTAATCCTATTATCAGAATATGATAGCTATGAAGAAAATGTACTATTGGTTGGGCATGAAAAAGTAAGTTGTCGATTACATTTCCAAGATCCTGGAATGTCAACAAGCTAAAGTCGAATATAAACACTCAGCGGGATTTTCGCAACCAATCCCCATTCCTGAATGGAAGTGGGAAGTCATATGTATAAAATTCATCACAAGATTGTTGAAAACATCCAGGGATCATGATGCTATAATGGTGGTAGTGGAAAAATTGGGGAAGGAAACTCACTTTATAGTTGTCAAGTCCACTCACAATTCAATTGACATAACTCATATTTTCATGAAGGAAATATTTAGATTGCATGGTATACCCAAGAAGATCATTTCAGATCATGATGCCAAGTTTACTTCGAATTTTTGGAAGTCATTGTTCACCTGTTTTGGAACCTAGCTAGCTTTCAACACAACATATCTTCCTCATATTGATTGAAAGACTGAGAGTGAACAAAACTCTAGAGGACATGTTGAGGATATATGTTATGCATCAACTGAAGAGGTGGGAAGACTACTTGCCACAAGTTGAATTTTCCTACAATAACAGGTACCAAGTATTGCTAAAGATGAGCCCTTTCAAAGCCTTGTATGGAAGAAAATGCAACGCTCCTATTAGTTGGGATGACCCAATGAACATGGTGGTCCTTGGGTTAAACATTTTAAAAGAGATGGAGTAGGAAGTGTTCCATATCAAGTGAAAATTGAAGGTAGTCCAAGATAAGGAAAAAAAGTTATGTGTAACAACCCCTGGTTGATTTTCCGTGTAAATAAAATAAAACCAATGTCATGGGACATGTATTCCAAGTTGAATGTTGGGTAAAACATAGTGGTGGGTATCACTTGTGATTCATTAATGGCTATGGAAATTAGCAAATGTATTGGAAAAGAGGCATTAATTGGCCATTGTTTATGAAAATAAAGGAAAATAGGAGAAAGGGAAGGTGAAGAGACACAAATACGCAAGAGAGGGAATCAGAGGAAAAATGAAGGAAAATGAAGAAAATAGAAGAATCAATGATAAAAAGGCTTATAAGGATCAGTTCACAAGTTTTGTCAGTCTGGTTTTAGAGCACTCATTTCATTCTTTCACACTCTTGCACACTTAGAGAAATCTTGGAGCATTTTTGGAGCACTAGGGCATTCACCTGGATTGGAGAAAGAAGACAAAGTAAAGCGAGAGAGCACAAGGGAAAAATTGGATCAACAACTACAACTGGATTACTTTGTAGGTAACATGTTGCATGTGTGATTTCCTTGCTGATTTCTGGATGCATGGTATATTCATGTGATTTTTTGGGTGAGTGTTGTCATTGGCATGGATATTTGCGTGGATTGACAGCGGTTTTAGCCTTGCCTTTCCGTTTCCTGGATAACCATGGTGTTGTGGGTTTTTTCCACTTGTTTGTTTTTCTGATTGGTGCTCATGTTCCTTATGGTTGTGGGTTGGAACAAATGCTCTAGAAGCTCTAGAACAACTTGGGTTGAGTTACTATTCCTGGAGCCTATGTTGGGAAAAACGCTCTGGAGCCCTTGGTGTGTTGAGTTACTAGTCCCTAGAGCCGGGTTGGATAAACGCTCTGGAACCCTGGAAGGATGTGGGTTGAGTTACTAGTTCCTGGAGCCTTGGAAAACTTGGGGTAAATACCGATTTGGTTTATGTTAGTGATTTCTGGACCATAAAGGTGGAATCACTGTGGATGAGGGTTGAGGTGGTTTTGCCTATGGAAGCCCAGGTTGGTTTTGTTTTAGTTTAATCCATGAGATACCACATTCATGCTTGGAATATGGCATGTGGGTGATTGGTTGAAAGAGAGAATTGGTTTAACCCAATTTATGGTTGGGTGGTGCGTGGAAGTCCTTGACCTAGTTGGTATTTTATATATTAATAAGAGTTATTTCTCTACTATGATTCATGAATATTTGTAGTGGTTATGTTGGTGATATTATGGCTGAGTTGCCATGACCTCTATGTTGGTTACATGTTGTATGTTATCTATGGCTATTGCCATGACTTGTTTAGTTATCTAATGGTTGATGAATATATGGACTAATAAGTGTTGTTGCAACTATGTGGAGAGGGCATAGAACCTTCCTGGTGATTCTTTGATGAATCTCAGACTCTTATGATCAAATATGAATTCATGACTTATAGCTTACATGTTACCTTGTGTTTGACGAAATGTATAGTGTGTCCTAGGTAGTCTAGGTCAAGTTTTGGATTCAAGTTTGAATGATTAGTATTTTCATTATGAGAATTATGATTTTCATAAGTTACACGAAGTTCTGGGTAGAGGTTTGGAGACTAGATAGAAAAGTGGCTCAGATCTCAAGACCGCAAGCACAAAATTGAGGATCTGAGGTCATAACCATATGGAGCAAGGCTTTTGAGTGCGGTTGGAGGCTCACAACTGCATGCAAGCAGTGTCAAGAGTGCGGTTATAGTTCTAGGTAAGAAATAAAGGGTTCCAACTCAGGGATTGGTCACCTAGGGTGGTTGTTCAACCTCTGAGTAATCTATGGTTCCTGAGGAAGGCCAATAAGTCTCAATTGTAGGGCCCACTCCTTAAATAGAACTAGGAGGTCGGGTCAGGTCATAGTGACACTCGTCTCATGTTTACCCTAGCGAGTTTGTGAAATTGGGTAAATGTGGGAAGGGGTGGTTACATTATGCGAATCAACAGAGAATGCAAAAGGAGTTTCAAGTAGGAGAACATGTGTATCCCCACATCAGACCAAGGAGGAGTTCACTGAAAGTGGGATCTTGTGCCAAGTTGGCACCCAAATTTTGTGGGCCATTTAAGATTTTATAAAGAGTGGGGCCAATGGCTTATAGATTGGCCTTACCACCCACAATGAAATTACATGATGTTTTTCACATTTCATTTCCTAAGAAGTATGCACATGACACTAATAATATTATCGATTGGTCTATGATACAGGTGGAACCTAAGGGAGAGTTCCATCCAAAACCACTATGCATCCTGCAATGGAGGCAACTGTGCTCTAGAATGAGTAATAAAGTAGGTCAAGGTGCGCTGGAAGCATTTTGAACCAGATGAAGCCACCTTGGAAATGCCAATCAAATGAGGGTATCTTACCCATTTTTGTTTACTATGTAAATAAATGTAAGAGTTGTAAATATAAAGCTTAGTGGTTTTTTTCTGTATAGAACACTAGGGAAGGTATTCCTTTAAGGAGGTGGGGTTTGTAACAACCCTTTTTCCATAACACCCCATGTAAATAAACCAAATTGTGTAAATTACAAATGTGTATATGTGTGTGTGAAAATAAATTGATGGCTATCCTGAATGGAGGGACATATAGATCCAAAGTTATGAGAGGGAAATCCTATGGTGGGTTATTGTGTGGCCATTGAGTATTTGTTACATATTGGTTGGTTTCCCTATGGTGTGTCGTGAGTAGGCCCACACCAACCACCCTTAATTGTCATGACTATCCACCTCATGGTGGACAGGCCAATGTCGATGAGCATTGAAGTCATGGAGTGGGAAATCTGAGTTGAGGACGATGCCATACCGTCCCCTCTCCTCGTGAAAAATTGGATATACGAGAGACTTCAACCTTTTGGAAGTTGTGGAGAAGGTGGTGGAAGCGTGCAGAGAATACACAAAGAAATTGGCATAGTAGTATATTATAAAAAGTGCACTTAGACTGTTAAGAACCGTGGAGCGAGGATGTTTCAGGTGAAGACATTGGAGAGGAGTATTGCTTGAAGATATTAGCGTGGAAGTCGGAAGAATAAATGATGGGCATGAATTTAACCAACGATTTGTGTATTGGGCATGCATTCTTTGTGATTGTGTTGAGGCATTTGGACGTTGTGTCTAAGCTTGATTGATTAATGAGGAGCTTGGTGGAGAACTGAGTCACTATGGTGCTTGAATTGGGGCTATGAAACCACATGGTGTTGGTTGCTTGGTTATTAAACCATCTAGACAAGGAAATTTGGGTCGATATGGTGCTTTCCTTAGGGCTGTGAAACCACCCAGAAAGTGGATTGTGGACCCTTGTGTTGCTTGCCATGAGAGGCAATTGTTAAACTACCAAAAGTAGTGATTCCCCCTTCTGGAACTGAGATAGAACTCATTTGTTCTTGGGTGAAGCCCTATGTTGCAACCAGAGAGCAATTGGGTTGTTGGGGTGCTTAGTTTGGGGTTGTGAAACCACCATAATAATGGACTCCTTTTACTGGATGTGCGATTAAGCCTTGTGTGTGAATGTCCCTAGATACCCATCCCTTAAACTTTGGATTTGGTTTGGGGGTGGTCGAATGCAAGAAATAATTGTAGTGTGGCTAACCTATGGTTAGGTGGAGAGTTGAAGTCCCTCCTTTAGTTTCCAGTTGCCTTTAAACACATGGACAAGTGTATATTGCTCATGTGAATGTCTTATCAATTGTGATAAATTCACTTACATTATTAATAATTGTAATATCTCATGTATTATGTATATGAATGATTATCGAAGCTATGGAGTTCGTCGATATGGCCATTGTGGAATGCTAACCTATAAATTCATGGTTTGTGGTATGTACGAACTGTGTTGATTCTTGTCATATGTGATTCATACAATACTTTATGTGTTTATAAATGTAAATGATGCCTAATGGTTAGGACTTGCAATGAATCAAAGGATGATATAAAGGTCGAGCACCATTTGACCTTTATGGAAGGGCAGGGGTATAACAAGGCATAACCTTAAGGGCACAACCCACTATATCGCCTATCGCTTGTCGCTGAAGTTGTTGCACAATACAATGGGTGTGAACACACCGACAGAGACCAATTTACACTAATAGGGTTCCCTCTCAGAACCATGTTGTCACCTTACCTCCCACAACTACTATTCCTTTCTTAAATTCAGATATTACGAGTGGTGATGGTTGCAACAGTATGATATGGGTTTGATTGCAAGACCCACCAAATTGACCGTTTAGGACTGCGTGGAGGCCAATAACCTGTCCAGCAACAGAGATACTTCAAGGGGTTGGGAGGGAGTGTTACAATGAAAATTAAATATGTTAATATCCAATCATTCATCCATGGTAATCAATTATCCAAATCAAATATGGGAATTCATGCCAAATAATGAACATAACACTTCAAACAACTCCGAAGATACTTTTGTTACTTGTTTGTTTTAATGACAATACTTCCTTTAAAATTTGTAACACAATTTTGAAATTTTGACATGATATTTAGCCATCTACCACTAGACAGCCTCAAGGAACAAGGATGTTTCATGGACCACTGAGTTCCCTAACCCAAGTTCCAAAATCTATTATCTTCCTTACAATCCTTGAAGGCAAAGACTTGTTGCTTGCAACTAATCTTGCTTTCATTTAGTCCACATTTAAAAGTTATGTTAGTGTTAGCCACTTAAGGTTTAGTTTCACCATTTAAGTAAGAATAAGTGAGATGCTTATTGTTTAGATTACTTTGGCATTGTATTTCTGTTATCTTTTATCTTTCCATTTTAGGAGACCGGGGTTGGAATTTGATAGATAAAATTCTCAATATAAGGTATTTGTTTTGTCAAATATGGTCAAACTTTTTCTCCATTATCTTTTGTAATGGGCAACCAAGTCAATAGAATGTATTTATGAAAAGTGATAAATTTGATAAAACATCATTAATTCACTTGTAGTCTAGATGTGTGTTGGGAGTTGGAACTTGGCTTAGGTGTCATTCCCAAATCTTGAGTATTGTTTACTAATAAACTCATTTCATCTAGAAACAAGTGGTGGTTAATAAGGAATAAATCTAACTACACATATCCACCCACCACCCTTTACTCTGGGTAGTGGATTGTGAATTATGTGTATCCATTATCAAAGGCCAAAGCTAACGAGTTAAAACTCCATTTTGGATTCATTTTGACTTGGGACTCAAGATAACTCGTGATAAGGGATAACCTTTCCTTCCCCTCCAAGCTACACTGGATAAATAACCTTCACTATGCAAAGGAAAGATCCTTTCTAGCTACATATTCCCTTGCCTTTATAATTGAAGGATATGGAACTTCTTAAACGATAATTATTTATGCTTAAATTGGCTATTGAATAGGAAGAGATTCTAGTTAATGAGGTGTTGGTGAATCTGCATATGGAACTAAGGGAAGGGAGGCTAGAGCATAAAGGGATGCTAGTAGGTAACAACAAATCCTTCGGGTTATCTAAATGGAATGGGTGCTGCTATGAGTACTATGGATGACCAATAATCAAGTAACATAGTGTGTGGAGTCATGGGTCCTCAAATGTAGGAAAGAGAATGTTAGTATTTCCTTTCTTGTTGTATTGTCACTTACTTACTAGTTATTTCTAGCATCTTATAGCACCATGAGCATAAATGCACCTATTACAATTGCTATTGTAACAATCAACTTTACTTATTTGTGTTTCTAGAAGAACTTAGCAACATTGCATAACACCACTGGAATTTTTTGGCTTTGATTATTCCTTGTATCCCTTATTTTCAGATTCCTCTACTCCCAGTAACGACCCACATAAACAGATAATAATGTTTATAATTCCCTATCTACATTTTGAGGGGAAAACTTATTCTTGAAAACAAGACATTCTCAAGTTATTGATTTGATATTACGAAATTCAATCCATGCAACGATCTATTCATTAAATACTTCAATTGCATCCATTACGTTGACTTTCTTTTTTCTTTCAACATCGTCCTCTCATGGACAAAATTGGTAAAATATTTCAAATTTATTGCACAATACCTCTTTGGTGTCATAAAATTCTAAACATAATTATTTGTTCTGCATAAATATATCATTTTGAAGTTGTAAAAAATTTCAATAAATTTATTAAATGTATATATCCCACTAAATGATCCAGGTGGCTCTAAACACGCTCAAAATTCAGAAATGGCTTAGAATAACTAAAAAATCAAATTCCTTAGATTGAAGTGAAACTATGACCAGATCGTATTTCTCATCGTCTTGATTCCAATGGTGTGAACGACACTCAAATTTGAGTTCGTATGCTCAAGTTATACCTGGTCAAAGTTGTGGTCAAACTTAGCCAAGTGTTAATCTTAATGAGGCAACAATTTGGTGGCATCCCGACGCACGGAATCCGATCACTGGAACTGGCGAATTTTCGCATACTTAATTTGTCCAGTGACCCTTATTTTTCGATAGGAAAATTTGAACCATATGATTATAAAAAAAAAAAAATTGGTGGCAGTCTGCCACCCCAGCCAACAATCATATATCATATATATTAAAAACATAATTTTATAGTTCGGGGCTGCTGGTGACCCGGACCCTGCCCGACCTATATGTAACACAAACCATATACATATAATATATTGTGGAACCGGCAAGGCTTGAACCCGCTCGGCCCGGTGGGCCAGCTCGCCACTCGAGCGGTTCCAAAATAAATGGCATATTTATAATAACCTCCAACCATAAAATATCAAAACCTCACTACATTCAAACTGCTAATGGTCTCGTATCATAACCGTGGACTATATATGCCAAAACAATAAGCCATATATGGGGTGGGCGGGGTTTGAACCCTGTCCGCCCCCACCAAATCCGTCGGGCTTGACCATTGAGCCAACACCCCATGCCTTGGCCAATCTGTCCAAACAATTATATAAGAACTCAATGTATTGGCCCAACAGACCGACGGTGGAGGAGCAAAGTAGAATCTTGAGCGGCCAGGAGGACCGAAACCCCAAGCTAAGGAATCTCTTGGATTCTGAAAAGATTCTCTTAAGGGCCGAAGGTGCTAGTGTCAGAATTTGACAAGTTTATAGTCATTTTTGCATGTTTTATCGCCAGAAGTTCAATTGTACAGTCTGTTTCCCCATCTGAGTAGCAGAAATTCGGACAACCAGCAACAAGGAATCTTTGTAGAATCTTGTGGAATCTAAAAGATTCCCTTGGAGGTTGATTTTTTGACAGAGGCGGAATGATGCCAACTTTATCATCATTTTTCACAGAATTTCACAAAGAGCGCTATGGTGTGCTAAAAAAATTCATCTGAGTCCCATATTTTTCGGCCATATTTAGGAAGGAACCTTTGGGGGAATCTTCGTGATTCCAGAGGGTCCAGACTTTGACAGTGTCATAAAGGGGCAAAGTTTATAGCCGTTTGACATGATTTCACACCACAAATTCAACGGTGTAGTCCATTTCATCAACTGGGCTTTGAATTTTCTGTCCATCCCCGAAAGTGGAGGTATATGATGCAATTATGTCATGCTTTTCTTCTGATTTGCTGAGATGATGTTTTTGTTGTTGAGATCCCTGATTACCATTATGTTGAGGGATACTTGTATGCCACATCATGTGAGATTTTATTAGCTTGTCATGCTGAAGGAGGGCCCATTTGAGTGAGAGTTCCTATAGGGAGAATGTCTCATTGAGAGATATTCCACTCTGGTTGAGGGTATTTATCCTTATAATGACAAAGAATATACCATGTAAATCATCATCCTGCAACATTTAATGAAGCAGCCTCCCCACTCTTGACACCAGGGCTCGGAGACATAACCCACACTGGGTGAACTCCGTTATCAATGTTTTTTGTGTTCTTGTTTGATGATCGTCATTATGTTTCATCTTCTTTACAGTGTGCACATGTGGCTTTTCATGCTCTTTTACATGCAATTATGCTAACATCACGTAAATAAAAGATCTTGGTTAATTCCGATAGCTAAAGAGATCTGGATCAATGAACTTTACTAAGTAACTTTGCTTCATTTTCCTTCTTCCATATAATATAGTGATTGTTAGAAAATTAACATAAGAACAATAACTTTCCAAAAAGAAATAAGGAGAGAAGGGTATTGGATTTTGATTCCATACGTATTCCTTTATTTTCATCTTATGTGTTGCATAAATTAGCTAATATTTGTTTTAGGAATGCAATTAATATGTGTTAATCTTAAATAGTAGAGATTAGGGATTTTCATCCTCGGTTGTAACTACAATGACAAAGAAGCCACAACACAAAGAACCAGGGCTAGTAGAGAAACATGGGTATTTTTCCTCCCTTTAACGATATTTTAGATCATTTTTATTGGTTTTTAGTTTTCATCCTTTTAGTTTTATTAATATTCCATTTGTTGGGTTCCTTGAATAGTTTATTGATGGGTTTTGGTTTATATTATTTTAATAATGTTTGCCTTTTATATACTAGAACAACTAGTGAGTATCCTTGCCCTTCAAATTCTCATTATGTTTACACTCTCCTTAAAAAACCAACTTAAATATTTGCTCAAAATCCATTGATAACTAAGAAAATGATCTCTATAGTGTAGCCACTGAAGAGCCCATGCATTAATCCAGAAACTAGAAATATCAATGATATTGAAATTACTTGTGCATTAAAAGGAGGCTTCTTTCCAACAACTTCTATTTGTTGGTTTCCTACATTTTCTTCTCTGATCCGTTGTGGGTATTCTAACCCATAAGCCTTCTAGGGAATTGCAAAGACAAGGCTTTGTTTAATTGGGATTTGATTTATATTCTTGGACAAGTCATGTGTCCCTTTACCATCCCAATGTGGACATTATAGCAAGGAATTGAACTATGTGACATAATTAAATGGATTACATGACATATTGTCGAGTTATCGATTTAATACTACGAATTTTAGTCCAAAATTAGAGACAGACCAACCAAAGACAATGACACTTATATCCTTTCAAAATTACTTTCTTTTTTTAAGGTTTGCCTTTTCATTATGCCATCAATAATTTACAACTGATTTGTCCTTGCATTATTGATTGCCCGATGGGAAACTAAACCAATAACACAAGTTTAGATTCTTGAGATTACTGAGGTTTTCCTTTACAAGAGAATTTGACATGACAAAGACTATGTTATAGGCGTGTGGAGGATAGGCACGGATGCCTTCACTCATGATGAATTTGCTATTATTTTGGAAACTACTATCAAAATTGAAGTCGTTGTTACTTTGGAGGTTGTTGTTTCCTCGAGAACTGTTGTTGCCTTGGAGGTTGTTGTTTCCTTGGAAATTGTTGTTACCTTACAAGCCATTGTTACCTAGGAAACTGTTGTTACCTTGGAATTTGTTGTTTCCATGGAAACTATTGTTGTCTTGGAATCTGTTGTTACCTGGGAAAATGTTGTTACCTTGGAGGTTGTTTTTTCCTAGGAAAATTTTGTTACCTCAGAGGTTGTTGTTTCCTTGGAAGCTAGTGTTGCTTTGGAGACTGTTGTTACCTTGGAAATTGCTGCTACCATGGAAACTTCAAGTCCCTGTCGCCATATTTTCAGTCGACCATAACATATAGCTCAACTCCCTACAGACAGGGCGATCTATATTATTCTCACCCACACCAACCATTGTGGCTCTAAACCTACAATAATTTCGACCACTTATGATTAAGGTGACCCTTCATTATTGTATCAAATTCACTATGCTCTTCATCAGCACTGAACGAGACACAAGGAAAGATCGTTTTAATGTCTTCATGCTTCCAGGTTGCCTTGGATGTTTGATAATCCACCTGTCAAGTGCAACAATCCTCGACAGTCATTTCAACATGATTAGCTCTATTCAACACCCTCGATGGGCTAACAATATCCTCATAGGTCACTTTCAGTGGAATCAGGATTGTCTAGGGCCAATTTAGCTCCAAATAAGTGGTGTGAGTATTCAGAGCATGATTGGCCATATGGTCAACTAACTTATTGCTGGTCCTTCAAACATCAGAGAGAATGGGAGCCTTAATCCTTCTGAGAAGATCAGAGACCCTTTGGAGATGGGATTCCAAGCACTAGATCGAGGAGGCCTTAGATAACGATGTGTCATTTTATGCTTTTTTCAAAATGGAGATGAACAAGAGTAAATCTCCCTCTACAATCAGCTGGTGTTGATTCATTTTTAGTGCAACAAACTGACCAAATTCTAAACCCCACAGTTCTGCTTCATTATTGGTAAGGACAACTAATGTGCCAGTGTAGACCAAAATAATATCTCCAACAATGTTGTGGAGAACTCCACCATAGCTAGCAGGACCAGGATTCCCTCTCGAGGCCCCATCAAAGTTTAGTTTGAGGAAGCCTTTTTGTAGAGGAGACCAAAGCGATGGACTTGAGGTCAAGGGTTTGGAGAGCATGCTGGTAGGGGGTGGAGAGTACTAATGGATATTTAATTCATGAAGAATGGCTTTCTCATGAGGGGGACAATCCAAATCTTGAGAGTTTCAGTGATGGGTTGCAATGGTTTCGTCGAGATGAGTAGTAATGGCCTTCCAAGCTCTATCAAGGGATGGGGCCTGATTCTTGAAAAGTTAAGCATTTCTTTCATTCCAAATGATCCAAAGAGTAAATCCAGGAGTGAGTTGTCGTATTCTAACACTTAGATTCTTTCAAAATTACTTTCACTATATGCTTTTTATTTTATAAATAAAAGTAATTTTTTTTTTCCAAGGAAAAAAATCGAACTTTTTTATAAGGAATAAAAAAGTTACATAGTATATGAGTAAACATTCTGCAAAAAAACTGCATGAGACTGAGCGAAAACTCCTCTCAGTAAAAGCATCAGCATATCTACAGAAATCTCTAGGACTCCTGTACCCGGCCTGTACAGCCATACCAAAAAGAAACTGAAAACCAAGATGTCTCCTGGGTCTCTTTTCATGAGGAAAACAACCCAGAAGACACATAACAGTAACACAGTTCACAAACCGCTCTATCAAAACAGAGCATAATAGTATATAAAAACCAGTTTTCCTATGCCACTGTTTTCATAATAAAAAACACTGATAAAACTAGTGCATATAAGTAAAGACCAAAAAACATTATATGTTTGGAGGGAGATCCGACACACGGATCTGATCCTGAAGCTGTTCTGTTACTCTCCATGCGCCCATAGCTTGCTGCATACCCTCTTTAGAAAGGCGGTCTGCCTCCTCATTGCTGTCCCTGTAGATGTGATCAATAGAAAATACATTAAACTGCAGTTTTAAGGTTTGGTTTTCTTCTAATAAAGGCATCAACATATAATGCTGGCATCTATATTTTCCATTGACCCAATTAACAACATTCATCGAATCTCCAAAAATCTGAATTGCAAGGATATTTTTGTGGATGAGCCAGCAAAGAAGAGGTTTTAAGGCTGAGAGTTCTGCAAAGTTATTTGTTCCCATCCCAAGACCCACTGAGGGTTTTAACGAATGGGCGACACTAAGATGAATACAAATCCCGGCTCCTGTGATGTTATTTTGGGCTGCCCCATCAAAGAAAGCCCACGGTATCCCATCTCTAAGATGAAGTTCCTTCCTCTGATCATTTTTTACAGGACCATCCGGCTCAGGGATGCTGGCAAGAATGGCATTGCTTTGTATAGCAATAGCTGCCGCTGGGGTCGAAATTTCTCTAAAAATACTTCGGTTCCTGGCAATCCATATGCCCCAACAGATGATGGGAGGCAAATTCCTCAGATTCTTCTCGTGAAAATGGTTCCACCAATATTCCCAGGCTGTGGACATAACATCCCCCTCCCACCTAACTTTGGCGTTCAAGAGATTTTCCGCTTCAATCCAGACTTGCTTTGTAAAAGGGCATGCGAGGAACAGATGAGAGATGGATTCTGAATCAGCAAAACATAAAGGGCATCTACCAGGCCCCTGTTTAAACCGGGATTGAAGAATTTCCCAAGTAGGGATCTTGTTTTTTAAAGCACACCAAAAAAAGATCCTAGCTTTTTTAGGACACTTCAGTTTAAACAGAGGCTTTGCCCACCAAACAGGAGGATCCCAACCTTTTTTCTTCATCAAAAAATTGTACCCAGCCTTTGGAGAATATAGCCCTGTCTCGGCATGTGCCCAAACCAAAGAATCCGGCCTGTCCTTTATTCTAACATTTGATCTTCTAAGCTCCTGAAGAAAAAGCTGCCATTCATTCCTCCAAAAGAGATCTATGCCAAGATCGTCTACAGTCTTCCAAGCCTGCCCCCATATAGATGACTGATCCATATTTGCTATCTGGTTTAGGCTTTTTATTCCTTTTTCATCCAGATGATTGAACAATTCAGGAGATAGAGCAAAACCTTCACTGCATCCTACCCACGGGTCCCTGCCAATCCTCAAACATTCACCATTTCCAACCCGCCAAGCCAGACCTTGTTCAACTACCTTAAAAGCCTCTGTGGTGGCTTTCCAAATAACAGAACAGTTCCTTCCTTTTTTGTTTGGGCACCTAATCCAGTCTTCAAGAGGAGTAGGGTCAATGTACTTCCTCTTAACCACCCTAGTCCAGAGATTCTCCGAGTTAATAATTCTCCATCCTGATTTAGCTGCCAAGGATTGACTGAAGTCAAAAGGTCTTTTCAGGCCCCATCCACCCCAGTCTTTTGGCCTAGCAATCTTATCCCAAGCCACCCACGGAAGAACAGTGTCCTCTTTAGACCCAGACCACAGAAACCGGCTGCAGATCTGCTTGATTTTATAAAGAATCCCTTTTGGGATCCAAGTCAATGCAGCCCAGAAGACCGGGATAGCCTGAAGAACCGAATTTACCAGTGTAAGTCTACCTGCCCGCGATAGCCATTTGAAGCTCCAATGGGATATTTTTTGTTCAATCTTCGCTATCAGCCAATTCCAGTCTTGCTTTCTGTAAGAGGATGGTTTTAGCCAAAACCCAAGATATTTGAACGGCTGCTCCATATTACAGGTTCCAAAAGGCAAGTGAGAAGCAATCAAGATCTCTTCTTGTCTACTGAAACCTTCGAAGATTAATTGAGACTTCCTTTCATTTATTTGAAGCCCTGTAGCTTTCAGGAACTGATCAAGAATGAGTTTAAACTCTTTTATTTCATTTAAGTTCCCATTTGAAAACAAAAGAATATCATCGACAAAAAGTAGATGAGTAATGAACAGGTTAACAACAACTTCCAAACCTTTTACCAAACCTGAGCTCTTGGCCTTTGAAATCAGTCTACTTAGTCCTTCTGCTGCTAGGAGAAATAGCAGAGGGGAGAGCGGGCAACCTTGACGCAGACCTCTTTGGCTTTTGAAGAATTGAGAGGCAGCTCCATTTATCAGAACAACAAAATTTACATTTGTAATGCATCCCATGATCCAATTTATAAAACCCACCTGAAAGCCTAGATGGGTCAAGAGCATCCTTAAATATGTCCAGCTGACCCTATCATAGGCTTTGGAAAGATCGATTTTGAGCACTGCCCCCTTTTTGCTTGCTTGCCTGATACTGTGTATAGTTTCCTGAGCTACCCCGATAGCTTCATGAATTTGGCGACCGTCCAGGAATCCAAATTGTTCCTTTGAAATACAGGAGGACAAGATAGGTTTCAGGCGGACCGCAATGATTTTTGCAATGATCTTGTAGATGGTATTGCACAGCGAAATAGGCCTGAAATCTTCAAAAGAAACCGGGTCTTCTTTTTTTGGAATAAGGGCTATGAAAGTAGAATTAAACGGGCCATAGATTTCTCCTTTCACCCTAGATTCCTCCACTACTTCAGTGAGTTCTGCTCCAATAGATTCAAAAAAGTGGGAGAACAGTTCTATGGTCCAACCATCGGGCCCCGGACTTTTATCTTTCGCCATAGATTTTATTATACTTTCTACTTCCTCCTTTGTCACTTCTCTAAAAAGATCTTCTGCATCTTCCTCCTCCACAAAACGGGGAAAAGCTTGGGCAGTTCTGATTACTTCAGGTAAAGAGATCCCCCCAGGGTCAGAGAAGAGGGATTGGAAGTGGTTCTTTCCCATATTTGATAACTCTTCAAAAGATGAGGCCTCTCTGCCTTCAGAGTCCCTCAGCTTCCATATAGTATTTGCATTTCTCCGGCCCTTTGCATAATTGTGAAAAAATTTTGTATTTTCATCCCCCGCTTTCAACCAGATAGCTCTGCTTTTCAGTCTCCACTCCTCTTCTCTATCCAATAAAATCTTAGCTCTACTCTTTTCCAGAGCCAGAATTCTTTCTTTCGATTCCTGAGATGCATAAGCATCAGTCTCTGGGTCTTCAAGAACCCCAAGAGCCTCATCAATACTTACTAACTCTTCACTTTGCTTTTTCCTCCTAGCTGATGCCCATTCGATGGCTGCTTTCTTGAGTCTTTTTAGGTTATCCATGAATCGGGCTCCTTTATTCTCCGCTTGCCCCAAACCCGAATGCCTCCAAGTATCATTGAAGAGTTTAATGAAAGAGTCCTCCTGTAGCCAAGAGGCGTTAAATTTGAAAGGAGCAGCCGGCTTTGGAGGAGGTTTGGAGATTTCCAACAGAATGGGAAAATGGTCCGAGTTTCCCCCTTCACCCACCCATTGCCTGAACAAAGGAATATTGGAAGCCAACCTTTCACTGATGAGAAACCGATCCAATCTTTTTGCAATTCTATCCTCCCCCGTTCTTCTGTTCCTCCAGGTAGGTTTAGCTTTTATGATATTTACATCAATCAACTTGTGAGAGAGGAGGGCATTTGAGAAGAAATCTGTCAGAGGATCCTCCCTCGCAAGAGGCCCCCAAGCTTCGGCGATCCCCAGAGAAAAATTAAGATCTCCCCCAATTATTAGATTTTTATCCTTTATCAGGCCCTTTGAGAGGAGGTCGTTCCAAAAAGAAACCCTACCCTGACAGGGGCCGTAGACATTAACAAACAGCAGAGGAATATCAAAATCAGGTGAAACAACCTCCAATCCCAGGACATTTGATAGGCCCCAAAAATTTAACAACTTCAGTCTTCCTTCCTTAAAACCCATAGCCAGGCCTCCCGAATGACCGGAGGCATCAATAGCTATGAAGACCCAGCCCGGTAAGAGAGAGCGAAGGGCAGATTCAATATCAGCGCTTTTGCCCAAGGTTTCTTGAAGGAAAACAATATCCGGGTTATGACGCGAGACAAGGTCCTTTAAAGCCAGTTTTTTGGGTTTACTGGCTAAACCCCTGCAATTCCAAGAAAAACAAATCATTTTTTAACCACCTCAGGGGTTTTTGCTGCTCTAAGCGCCCCAGGAATTGACATTTGTTTTCCATCAGCTACATCATAAATTGCTTTAACTTGAGCTTTTGAAAGAAGGGATTTTCGACCTCTACCTTTTTTAGATAAACTCTTAGAAGTCTCAGCCCCTAACCCACCTACGGATTCCATAATCTCATTCGAACCAACCGGCTTCTTACTGAGGGATCTAAGGTTATAGTGGCGGGCAACAGAGGAAGACCCAACACCCTGACCCAACGGGGGGAAATCCTCACAGTTCAGAATGGAGGGCATATCGGTTGAAAGATTTTCTATTTTTTGCATGACATCATTACAATTTTTTAACAGAGGACTACTCCCGACGATAGATTCAGAATTTAAAACAGGAATGGTTGGAGAGGACTGCATACCGGGTAATTCAACTTCAGCAACGATGGCCGGATCAGCAGGAGGCGGATCCAGGTTCGGTTGGACCTCTGAGGGGCGCTCCGGGGTATCGTCCTCCTGAGGCTTCTCCTCCGCTGACTGATGTAAGAGCTCTTCTGAAGAAATTCCATTTGGAGCAGACCCTGCCATCGGATTCACATCATGCCTCTAAGACCCCTCCCTCTCCTCTTCTCTGCTTTGAGTCCTCCTTCTTCTCCTTCCCAACGGGCAGTCCCTCACCAGATGCCCATACTCGTGGCAACGGTGGCAGCGAAAAGGAAGGAGTTCATAATCCAGTGGCTGTTCAATGACATACTCCTTGTACTGTAATGTTATTGATTCTGCCAAGCCATCCGTCAGATTGAGCCTCACTAGAATCCTTGCCACAGCTTTTTCATAGGTATGGAGATACGATCTATCAGCATCCAGAAAAGTACCCAAAAGATTCCCTATAGATTTGAAAACAGAGTCCGCCCAGAGAAAGGGGGGCAAATTTGGAGCCCTAACCCAAACAGGAAATTCTTCGACCTTTTCTTTGGAGGCGTCGAAAAGAGGGTACCATCTTTTAAAAAAAACAGGTCGGTTCCCGAACTCCCAATTCTTCCCCTCGACCCATTCCAGAGCCTCCTTACTATCAAAGCTAGCCATGAACCAACCTTTTACCAGCAAATTGGTTTTGAAAGAAGAAGCTGGGGTATCCAGCCACTGACTCTCCGCCCATTGCCTAAGAGATTTGCCTGAGACAGGCCGTCCTCTGATTCTGCCTACAAGAGTGACCTTTGCCACATCCAGAACTTCCTCCACCTGCACATCCATGCCAAGAACCAAGTTCGCATAACGCTTCTTCTTCAGAGGTTTGGCCTTCTTTCTTTTCTCCCCTGTCTTCCGCGCCTCCGACTCCGCACCCTTGGCTCCGAAATCAGGGTTTTTGTCTCCTACTTCCCTTTGTGTCCCATCTTCAATGCCTGCTGATTGATCAACCCCATTGCTGGGTGGGGTTTCTATCAGCCCTTCAATCGGGCTGCCCACATCTCCTTCAATCGAGAAACCCTCCTCTACCTCCTTATCTGCATCGAGGGATTTTGTACCAAGCCCCTGCTTTGCCGACCTTCCAGCACCGGTAGATAAACCCTCCGACCTTGCTAGCCTCTGAGAGGAGTCTTTTGAGAAAAGGACTCTGTTAACTGCCGACAGATGAGAGTTACCGCCGACCTCATACCCTGATGTTTGAATGCCCCCTACAGGCCTCCAGATCCCTATATTTTGAGCTGAGCTGATGATATCTTCAAGGCCGCCAGTCGGGCAAAAGATTTTTGAGGGAGATAAAGACTTACCAACAGATGGGGCGAAACCCTTGACACCCCAAGCGCTTAGATTTGCTTGAGGGTTTTCCTCCTCAGAGCCCTTGCCGTTAATGCCCAGACCGCCAGAGAGGTCCCAACTCTCGTCCAACAGTCCTTTTGCAATTTTAGAGGCTCGCGAAACACCTGCCGAGAACGAGGCAGACCCATGACTGTCATCTTTCCTAAGGAACTCACTGAGATTCTGCTCATTAATCTCCTTTCCCCACACCGAGAGAATGTCTTCAGGTGTTGGGTCAAGTTCCACCGACTCGTTTGCAATTACCATGGTAAAAAACGCACAAAACCCCGTAATAGCGACACCTCCTCGCAACCGTTACCCAGGAATAGCGCTGAAAACCGCCTGCAGACAAAAGAAACTGGCTTTGCCAAAAGACCGAAACAGCATAACACCACGAAAAAATCACGGGTATAACCTCCAGGAAAACCGCTCTCCACAAACCCCAAACCGTGATAGAAACTTCGCCAGTCTGAACAAAAGACTTTTTAATCCCAGCTGTCTCCTAAACCGGATGCCCAAAGAGAGAAAACAAGCTCGATGGGTCCGCCAGCGCTGCAAACCCCGTACCTGTGTGTCATTCCTGCAGCTACTGCATCACCTAGGCCAGAGGCCTAGGGTTCCCGGGTCGAAACCTACGCCATAAATAAAAGTAATTTATGCAAAATGTATTTTACTTTCTTATTATGGATTTTTGTTTTATAAAAAATATTTATGGATAATATTTTTTTTCTCTAGGTTCAAAAATTATTTTTTTATTATAATTGTTTTAAATATAAATTATTTAAATAGAAATACCTCTAAAAAAGAAGGGTCAATCAACTATGGACAAATTTATTGGATATTCTATAATGTCAAAAACTTCTAATGTTGAAGATATTTCATATATACCCGATTTGAATGATGAACCTAATGAAGACATGGATGAAGAGGTTGTTAATGATTTACAAATTCTTGGCCATGATAAGGAAGGACAAAATGGTGGATCCAGTAGCCTGGGGAGAAGGAAGACCTCCTCAACATGAATTTTGAGAGTGGAAGATAAACATCGTTGGGTTTATAATATCAATGCTATAGATGATAATAAGCATATGAAGTGCAAACTTTGTGAGAAATACAAGGCTCAAGATTCATAGGGTATTGGAGATGGTTATGATACAATTCAATATGATGATGTGACAACTCATTCAAAATTTTCTATTCATAAACCGTCAATTCAAAACAAATTGTATGAAACTAAAAGGTTGGCAAAGCACATTCCAAAACACATAGTGACTATAAATGAGACTAATAAGGAAAGGATGCCAACTACCATAAAATTAGCATATTTGATTGCATAGAAGGACATTGTACTTTATACTAATGAAGATCGATGTAATCTTCAAATGCATTTACTAACACCTAATATGCCCTCTCGAGTGGAGCATTCATCTTACACAAATATAAAATTGATCATTGAATTTATTCGTTGTATATCATTTTATCTTGAAGTGGCACAAGCTAGAAAAATGTTATAAATTCTATTTTTCTCTATAATGTTAGATGAAAGTATAAACAATGGTTTAGGATAAAACTTTGTTGTAATTTACATATATAGACATAAAGTTTTGGGCCCTTCAATATCACAATCTATGAAAATGAACGGTGTTTCTAATGGAAAATAAAATATTGTATATAATATTGTCATTAATATAAAGAAAGAAAGGTAGCCCCAAGGGATAGCTCAATTGGTCAAGTTCTCGTTGCTAAGTACCTTGCCAATTTGGAGGTCACGGGGTCAAATCTCCTCAATGCCCTTGGGGTTAGGCCCGACCAGATAAGCCGACGGGTAGATCCCTTCAGGCGGATCTGCTCGGATTATTACTTGTGGATGTAGCGGCCACTCAGTGACCATGAACCACAGTTGAAAAAATAAATAAAGAAAGAAACGTTGTTGAAAAATGAAAAACTAATATTAGTTTTAGTTGATGGTGTATGTTTTGGCATATTGCCAAAGAATCATCAATGAAAATATTATTGGTATTCATTGCATTGGACATTGTGAAACACTTGTAGCATTACATTCTTCAAATAAGATATCAACATTTTTGTATGTTGAGAATATAGCAAATAAATTATACTCATGAGTTGGAAATTTAGCAAAGAGGAATTATGAACCCATTGGTTACTAGAGATCATGGAATTAAAATCTTCTAATTTCTTCAAACCCATGTGATTAGACAACTATCGAGGGCTCAAGTGGTTGAAAGACATTAAGTTGATGTGTGTTATTTTGATCTTGTGTGCAAGAAAGAATGAAATATTTCATGGTATGATAAGGCATGGATTTTCTCAATTCAACTATGATTGAATATGCTTGTTGATGTTTCCATGGACTTGAGTAATCTAAACAAACAACTCCAAGAAGATAATGTGGATGCCACATTGCTTGGAATGATGGAGTTGAATATTCTAAGCAAAAAATTTCAAGGAGATAATGTGATTTCACTTCATAGGAATAGTTGTTGGCCATGCATTAAATACTCTTACAATGTATTTTTGTAGCGTAGGTTCTTTTGCAGAAGCTGTAGTACATCTTATTAAATTACTGAAAGACTCTAAAGTTGGTTTCAATGAAAATGTTGACAATGAGGACACTATCCATATACACGATTTGTTGTATTATCAATCCATTATGACCAAATGTCATGACCATGGAAACTTGCATTGATGGCTTCCTCAAGAGTTGCATAGAACATACAAGAATTATGTCCAAGCATTGGTTGAGAGCTTCAATTTAATATTTCTAGATTTTCATCTCTTTAATGCAACAAGATAAATTTAGACCTTGCCATAATCTGTTATATCTTTATATGAGAGGAAATACTAAAAGAATTGGCCGGAAGATATTTTGTTTCACATTTGTAGTATAAAGCATATAATGAAGGTAAAATTGTACCATTGCTTGATATTGTAGCTTGTAAAAGAGAGCTATATGAATTTATTTGGTCTAGTTCATTTAAATGAAGAAAGATTCTCAATTAAAGATGCATGGAAAGTATTTTCTCAAATGAAATAATAACATTCTAGGCCTCAAAATATGTTAAAATCATGACAAGTAATGCTTATCATATTGACAAGCACTATTGCATGTGAATGATGGTTTTATAATCAAAATTTGATAGACAAATATAAGGAGAACAAGATTATTAATTAACACACTTGATTACTAATGTGTGTATCAATAATAGGTACCAACATATCAAAGGTGGAATGGCAATGAGTTTATGAGATTTGGCACAATGCAAAGGAGATAAGACTTTTTGACATGTGAGAATTATTCAAATTATATGTTTTTTTTCTTTCTATTTTCTATAAAATTTTATAAATACATGTAATTTTCTAATTTTTGTCGTCTTCTACTAAAGATTTCAATTTCAACTATGTTTATGTTTGTGATATATTAAACTCTAATGTCCTTTGTATATTGATGAAATATTGAATACATGTACTATTAGTTACATGGATGCAACAAGAAGGATTCTCCTCTTGCAACTTGAAAATCAAGAATTAAGGGTACCAATTGAAAGGGTTTTCGAATGTGCTCTTGCAATAAGGGGCATTTTTGTTATGATTTTAGGTTTTTGTTTCAAACTCTATGTTCTTGACATATTTACCTCCACTTTCCTCTTAACATATTGACTTATTATTGCAAGTTCACGACTCTTCCTTGTAATTGAGTACTTATTTCAAATTTTGAAAATTTTGGTCAAAATTTGAGACTTGCTTGCCCTATGTATTGATGTGATATTGTAGAATCTATGCTTACGATTCCTTTGGGTAGATTGAAATTAGGTAGCAATTTTGATGCATAATATAATATACTTGTGTACTACCTTACTATAATTTCTTCATATGAATACATATTTTTTCAGTTGGCACATAATTGAAATCATGGTTTGAATGTTGGCTGTGAGAAGAGGTTTTATATATATTTAGTTTGTTTACTACACTATGTTGTACCATGTCCATGCTTTATTTCCTACTTGTCTTTTTAATTTATGATACATCTATTCAATGCTTCTGAATATATAAAAACTTTTCTTTGTTATTTTTTAATTTTCTCTGTTATTATGAATGTGGAACACATGAATTTTCAATTATAATTTTAGAGACAATTAAAAGTTGAGTTTTTCATTCAATTTTGATTTCATTATTCTTTAGATAACTATGCATATTCTTAAGCTAAACCATCCATAGTGGTATATATAAGAATTTGTTTACGTAGTAAAATATATTAGCTTAGGAAAAATAGGTCCACTTTGAAATGTTCTACTATTGTGGTCATTTTATCTTTCCTCTTTTGTAAAGTATGAGAATTTGAAGGTTAAAAATTCTAGCATAAATTTATAATTGAAGGGTACTTTTCAATCAAAGTTTCATAATTGAAGGGTTAATTTCTTAGCAAAACTTCATTATTGAAGGGCATAATTTTATAAAAAATGTTCTTTGATGGGAAATATAGAGACCCAAAACATCCCAAAAATTGTGTTTAATGGGTAAAAAATAATACAAATTCCTACCCTACTCATAATTGCATCAGTAGTCATTTGGATCCTACCCCCATCCATTCATATGATCTTTTCATCCACTCTTCTATGTTCCCTTAAGGGTAGTTAGAGCCAATCAAAATTTCTAAATTGCCTTCCAACTTTCCTTCATTATCTTACATTGCACATTTTTATTCTACCCCCATCCATTCATATGATCTTTTCATCCACTCTTCTATGTTCCCTTAAGGGTAGTTAGAGCCAATCAAAATTTCTAAATTGCCTTCCAACTTTCCTTCATTATCTTACATTGCACATTTTTATTGAGATCATGCATGTTTTTTTCTCATACATAGTTGAAAAAAATACCATTAAGATGGCATGATGCATGAGATAAAAGTCAACAAAATCATGTACATTTGCAAAATGATATTAGCATGATAATTGTTTGTAAAAATGAGAAACATTTTGGTTCAAAAGGGGGAGTCAATCTAAGTTTTGAGTTATAAAATATTTTAGGATGTCTATGGTACTATGTAATGTTTCTAAGACCCTAAAATCTAGGGGAATGAAGGAAATCATGCTACTTCTCCATCAAACTCTCTCATACATTGATCCAAATCTTAAAGGCTAAGATCTAGGAAGCTTGAATGTTGAGGGAGGAGGAGAGAAAGGACATTGATTTTCCATGAAACTAATCACAAGAACATTGATGAATATATCATAAAAAATGGAGAGAGAGAGAGAGAGGATTCCATTAAGAAGAATCATTACATGCAATGAGGCTAATTTCGGGACCTCTCCTACCCAACCTTCACTACCTTCCTATTGCTTTCTTACTTGACATAGAACTTTAATTAGGGTTTACTCTGTCAGTTACATATCTATCGAGTTCCCTTTTACATAAAAAAATGACTTTATGACTTATACATTTGAACTTAGACTATAAGCCCCCATCAAATTTGGGTCAATTCTCCCCCCCCGCCTAGATAATGATGGCCCCCATTATTAACCCATGCTAAAAAAGGGACCCCATTATGTGTAATGTACCATCATGATTACAATATGCTATGAACCAATCAATAGAAGGGTTTTGCGTGGTTAACCCATAACCATGGGTTTGTGGCTGACCTAAAACTATCATGATTACAATGTGCCAAGTGCTAATTAAGAGATGGGTTTTGTGTGGCTAACCCATAAACATGGGTGACCCATAACCAAGTTGGAAATGAAGCTTGGATAATTATTTTGTGGTTTACTCATAATCATGGGTTTATAGATGAGTAATAACCATGGATTTTTTCTAGATTTTTTCTGGCAATGTACTTTTTGCTGCAACTTTGTTGATAACTTTTGCTAAAGGTGATGAAATGAAATTTTGTTGAAGATTAATTTGAGTTATTGAAGAGATACTTCCATTTATATAAGATCCTTGCTTTGTAATGATCTATGGAATGGGAAAATCATTCCTAAAACTCAAGGTATGCACAACTGCATAACTTTACAAATGTGTATGTGTAACACCCTCATCCCACATCTACCCAAGTAACCAGCCAACCGGGGTAAATATGTGATGAGAGGCCACTATAATGAGATTCAACCTCCTAGGTGACCTTAAGGAAGTGGAATTGATGGAAACATACCACACAAACCCTCCACATCAGCAACATGACTCCCAAGAGCTAACCCAACCACTCAGGTAACCAGCCCCTGAGACCAACTGAAGTTTTAGACCACTAAACCCCCAAATGCTCCCTTGATATGGACAAGCATGCGTCCAAGAGGATCTAGACGCTCCCACAACATTGGTATGCATGTGTCCAGGGAATTTTTTGCTGAGTGATGTGCCTGCGTCTCTAAGATATGAGCCACTTTTTCAGGCCCAAAACCCAGATCACTACCCAAAACTCAATGACACTTTCAGAAATGAATTTAAACAACATAACAATGATGCATTTTAAAAAACAAGGACAAGGTCTAGACTGGACCCTTACTAGCCATGACAAGAATTTCATCAAACATGCCACAAATATGTAATCTACAGGTTTAAACAACATATCTGAGCATAGGGATCTCATACTTTTATGAGAATCGCTAAGAAGCATTGTTCCCTTACATCATTAGCTGCATTATCATCTATTAGATCATAGATACTTTATTTATTCATTTACAAATAAAAACATGAGGAGAGCCATACATCATCATTGTCATAAAACATGCTTATAACCAGCATAATAACAACAAAAATATCAAGGATACATCAGCCATAGAATACACATATACACCAGTACATTTAGACATAAGGTGTCAAGGAAAGAACCCATTATTAATGAATGCAAAAGCCAACCTGGGATGGGACTACATTACACCCGACTGTAGAATGGCTAAGCTAATTCTCTCTTCATCCATTCACCCCTGTGCCATATTCCAAGCATGAGTGTGGGACTCAAACCAAAAGAACCAACCAGGGCATCCCGAGGCTAAACCACCTCGCCCTCATAAATAGAAACCAGGCTTTATCGTAATCCATCCTGGATCACTAGGCCAACAAAATAAACAAGCAATAATAGACTTTACCATGACCTTCACCAGATCACTAGGCCAAAATAAGCATAGATGCCACTAGATTTCTCCACCTACACTGAGAGGAATTTTCCTGTCTCCTAGTCTCTCAAGATTTACCGTAATCCATAGTTTGATCTAGGGATCACTAGGCCCTAAACCAAGACTCCACTCTCTAGGCTTTACCGTATATCCCACCATTCACCAGCAAGGATTCCTAGGCTTAATCAAGGGCAACCACCTCCAGTTTTTATCGTATATCCCACCATTCATCGGCCGAGGATTCTTAGGCCCACAAAGGCAACACAAAATCTGGATTTACACAACCCACAGTCTAGTTCAGGGGTTACTAGGCCATGTGTTCTATTATTCAGAGATCCACCTCACTCAACTTTGAATCCATCCGACAATCCAGCTCAACCAAAACATGAGAACCCCATCACACCATAAATATTCGGAAATGGAAAGGCTAGGTTGAAAAAGCTGTCACACATGGAAAAACCCATGCCATAACAACAAATAACCACATGTAATACCATGCGTGCCAAATATAGATAGGAAAACACACATGCAATTCAATACCTGCAAAGAATCCTGTTGTAGCTGCTTGATCCTACTCTTCCTTCCTCTTGCCTTCTTTGCATTTCTTGATCCAATGCCAAAGTTCTTCAAGAAAACTATGTGTCCAAGAGTGAGAGAGAGAGAGAGAGAGAATAATGAGAGAGCTTGAAAATTGAACTGACAAAAGGTACCAACTGATCCTCATAAGACTTTTATTAATTATGCCTCTATTTTCGTCATTTTCCATTATTTTCCTTCATTTTCCTCCTCACTTGAAACCTGTGACCTTTCACCTTCCTTTTCTCCTAATTTGCATTATTTTCATAAATAAATGTGCCAAAAATGGCATTTTTCCTTTCCAAAGCCTTAGCCAGCTCCTTTGCTAATTTTTTTAGCCATAATAAACCAAATGAACACCCACACTAGGATGTCCTTCCCAACATTAAGCTTGGAATAAGTGTCTCATCAACCATGGTTATTATTTTTGCCTTTATTAAATTTTATTACATGGAATTTTCACTAGGGATGTTACAAGCCCCCCCCTTGGGGGATATCATCCTCGATGTTCAACCACACCTATACCTCAGTAAAACCATTGAAAAGCAAACATACTGCCCATGGAGCTTTATAACATAGCTCGATGCAGTATTTACAATGATCACCCTACTAAGAAGCAAACCAACATGACAACATAACAACTATAATGACATGACACCCATACTGCTTATTGGAGATTTATAACATATCTCATGGCGATATTTACATCCATATACATATGTACATATACCAAACATACATCACCAAAACATGTATCAAAAATATATACGAAACATCATACCAAATTGCTTTGCCTCAATTGAAAAATAATGAAGGATACATAGCCCGCATCTAATATGCCATCTCCCATGTAGCTTCATCGGGCCCAAAGTGCTTCCACTGCACTTTAACCTACTCGATTGCTCAATTTCGGATCATGAGCACCTTGCTCTGCAATATACACTGAGGTTCCGGTTGGAATTATCCATCTGCCTCCACCTGCAATACAAATCATTCAATCACACGATCAACATATTTAACATACTTCTTAAGTAATGACACATGGAAAACATCATGGACTTTCACTGTCGGAGGTAGTGCAAGTCGATAGGCTACTAACCCAATCCTCTCAATAATCCTGAAAGGTCCACAAAACCGTGGTGACAACTTGGCACATGATCCAATCCATAGGGAGATCTTCTTCGGTTTGATGCACAAGTACATCTGTTCCCCAAACTGGAACTCCTTAAACAACCTGTTCTTATCTACAAAACTCTTCTTCCTATCCTGTGTTGCTTTCAGATTCTTCTTGATTTCCTGTTCCATTTCCGCTAACATTTTTGGTCCAATCAACACCCTATTAACTGGATCACTCCAACTAATGGGAGTATTACAAATTCTCCCATACAATGCCTCAAATGAACTCATCTTCAAATATTCTTAATACCCATTGTTGTAAGCGAACTCTACCAATGGAAGATACTCTTCCCAATTTCATTGTTGATGCATCACGTACATCCTCAACATGTTCTCCAATGCCTTGTTGACCCTTTCTGTCTGTCCGTCAATCTGGGGATGATAAGTTGTACTGAAGGCCAACTCTCTCCCTAATCCTATAAACAACTTCTTCCAAAACTTGGAAGTGAACTTAGCATCCCTGTCTGACACAATATTCTTTGGGATACCATGAAATCTAACCACATATCTAATGAACACCTGTGCTACATTGCTAACTGAGAATGTAGACTTCACTGGAATGAAATGCGCAACCTTTGTCAACCTGTCCACAACAATCATGATGGAATCATGGCTTCTCACTGTCCTTGGCAAACCTATGATAAAGTGCATGGAAATGACCTTCCATTTCCATTCTAGAATCGCAATCGGTCATAGCAGTCCACCTAGATGCTTACACTTTTCCTTCACTTGCTGACAATCCAAGCATCTATCCACAAACTCTGCTACATCCTTCTTCAGATTCAGCTAATAATAAAACTTCGTCACTGCAGTCAATGTCTTCTTGTTAGGTCCCTATACTACTAGTGTAACCCCTTATTGTTATTAGTGCAACCCCTTTATTCTATTATTGAGCCCATATAGTCCCCATGTTGTTATTATTATGCCCCATAGAAGCCCACTATTGTTATTGTTGTGCCCCTACAATATTATTGTTATGTAGGCTCTGATTGTATTGGGACCCCTTAGACTCCTATATATAGAAAGGAGGCCTTGTCATTTGTATCATCCAAGAATTGTTCATTTGTGTAATGTAAAGGAGGTTTCCCCCTCAAAGAGGCTGATTTTGAAGTTGTTGATCTATCTTTTCTATCTTTTTGTGAGCTGGTTTCATAACATTTGGTATCAGAGCTTTAGATTCTAAGGTTTCGCTGCTCCAAACAGGTCATTGTGGAATTTTCACTATAATTTTTTCTCTATGAAGTTTCAGAAGCTAAAATAAAAACCCATTTGAGCCGAAATATTTCTGAACCTCGGGTCCAAATTTTAGATCTTGTATCACTATATTTTCGAAGATATGATCTGAGGAACTTAGGGTTTTTCCAAGCTTCAGAATTCCATCTCAAACAGGTCATCGTGGAATTTTCACTATAATTTTGTTTCTATGAAATTTCAGAATCTGCAATTAAAACCCATGTGAGATGAAATCTTGATGAAGCTCGGGCCTGAATTTTAGATCTTGTTTCGCTATATTTTCGGAGATACGGTCCAAGACATTTAGGGTTTCTACAGGCTCCCGAATTACATCCTAAACAGGGGACCTTGGGAAAATCATCATAACTTTCTCTCTGAGCATCAGATTGAAATTTCATAAGAAGTTACAGAAAGAGAACGGACTTCACTTTTCTATATATCGTTTTCAGGTCTGAATGTCGAAACAGTGACGCGTGGCACTTCGTACAAGTTCGGATATCTCCTTCCCATGGAGACTCGAGACTATGTGGTCTTGAACTCCCTCCAGAAGGATTCTCCTTTCTCTAGCTGCTGGGCTCCAGTATTGTAGCAATAATGCTACAACTCCTGGAGCTTCCTTCTCTAATTTTATCAACCCGGTAGTTTGTAACAAACTTGGAAGCGACGGTGCTGTATGCACAAGTACTAGCTCTTGTCGCAGCTGTCACTTGGTCAGCTGGCACAAGTCCGCTAGGGCTCAAGCCAACTTCTATATGTTCTCAGAAGAATCTTTCTAAATGATGAACGAAGGCTATCTCAAAGGAAATTAACCTACTTTGCAAGAATGAACTGAAAGCCAACCAAACATGGAAACCCTAGTAAACCCTAATCTGACCAGCTTAATCCTTACAATGCAATGATGGGAATGCAACTCCTAACAATGATGCCATTACTTCTAGTGAGATGAGATGCATGAATTTAAACTACTTCCATTAAAGAGAACACGTTTTTTGTATTTTTGCTCAAGTGGTTGGAGTTCTTATGATTGTGCTTCTTACTGGGTCTTGACTGTGCAGGGGTAGTTCAAAGGGGAGGAAGGCTTGGGAAAGGTCAGGAGGACTCTGAGAGGTTCCAGGGGATCCCTAACATCGTTCCACAGAAGTTCACAACGTTCAGGTGCTTGGCAACCGTGTTTGCAGGCTTCTATAGGATGTCTGCAGGGGATCCTACAGGAAGCTCGGGATTTCTACAGGAAGTCTGCTAACTTCTACAGGATGTCCTGCAGTCGGAGTTTTGGGTGATGGAGGAGTGAAGGAGCTGTATGGGTGGATAGGTAAGATGAAAGGAGAGCTTGAGATGGCTCAGGGACAGAGAGATGAGATGGGGAGAGAGTGTATAAAGCTGGTTGGTCGATAGAAGGGTAGAGGCAATGGAAGGCCGAAAAGATGAGGCAACGTGGATAATAGAAGAGTTGGTGGGCAAAGGATCTAGCTGCAAGGTAAGGAGATGGCTTAGGGACGACTGAGGAGGATAAGGAAGTGTTGAAGTGGTGCTGCGTAGTGTAAATGAAACAAATTACTTCTGTCTTGCACAAAACCGAGAATTCATCATCCTATTCTATCTGTTTTATTAAAAATCAAAGAACAGCGATGTAAGTTAAGAGAGAACTCGTGCATGGATCTGAAACAAGGGGTTATTGCTCAAGATCTAACTGCATGGATACTTCTACTAATGGAAATATGACTTTAAAGCTTGCATGAACATACAAGACTACGTTTTTTGGTGGTTGGCACGGTCTACACCCCCAATCTCTAAACAGAGGTGGCAGTGAGTGCACGATCAACCCTTTTTTTTTTGGAGCTCTGATGAATTCTAATCCTCCTACTCTAATCTAAGCTGCTGAAAGCATTTTATCCCTAAGACTAACCTACTTAATCACTTCAAGAAATTCAAATCAGCAGACTGTGTTTTCCAAATGCATGTCAAAGCAAAGAAACGAAATGCTGAAAGGAAAGACAAGTAACAATACAAAGAAAAGGAGGTCTATTGCTCTCAGGTTGGGCCCTAACTTGAGAGCTATAGCTCCTCTAAGAACTCAGAATTGAATCCAAATCTGCCTGCCTTTTATTAAAAGATCGTAATCATGAGTCTAACAACATGCCAAAATTGGCTTACAAAGAACAAAAACAGAGCTACAACTCGTGATTCAAAATCTACAACAAAGGTTCAAGAGTCTTTATCGAAGGCTACAGCCTCAATATTTATACATGATGAGGGCCAAGCTGGCCTCCTCAATTAGTGGGGCTTGGCTGTCCAACTAAGAGTAAACTAATGTTCCTGCAGAATCCGTTCGCTGCCTTCTAGCTCGGTGGTGATAGCTGTTGGAGCTCGGAGTTGGGGTGGAGATCACGAGGAAGGTCATTCAAGGCTGTGGAAAACCTCCCTATAAACCCGCAATGCCACCTTGGCTGTCTCCTTGTCTCCATCTGCGTGGTCTTTGCTCCATTTAATGTCAAAAAACCTGAAATCATCATGTATTAGCCACATAGGCATAATGACTGCCCTTCTTCCTACAAATAATACGAATATACTAAGAATTGATGCATAAGTGATAAAAAATGAAGGGTTGAGCAAGGTAAGTAGGCCAAATGAGCCCAAATTGTTACCAAAAATTGGGGCTCATCATCTCCCCCCAGCTAAAATATTTGCTCATCCTTGAGCAACTAGTCCAACTCTTCATCCTTCATTGCCTTTACTGCTACCCTTACATCCCAAGCCTCTGTAGTAGTGCCCTCCTTGCTGATATGAAACCCAGCCCTTCTGTTTACCTCTTCCCACTGTTCATTATCATCTTTCTCTGTGCTGCCTTCCATCAATCCTAGCAACAGTGGTGGGCTGAGTTTAAGGCCAATCCAGCTGGCCTGGAGGTTTTGCATGGATTTCTTATAGAGGGCTACCCATACCAGAGCTTCCCTTATCCGAGTTGGGGTATGGTACTCTCAGATTTTCAGACTGTGTGCCAATGTATTCCATCTGCGTGTGCATGCTTGGACAGCGTTGTCTCCTAACAGTCTCTCCATGTCCTCAAAATGAGCTATGGCTTGGGCCTGTTGATCCATATATCTTAATGAAGCTTGAGGGTCAGTGGACAAATGTTGGTGTGCTGAGATTAGTGCAACTGGATCCCCTGGTTTTGGTCTGATGAGCAATGGGTCATTCAGCTCTCGGTTCATGATTGCTTTGGCTTCTGCTGCTCTTTTGTCCTCATGGTTCAGCCATGAGGCAAATGCCATTAATTGCATATCTCCCAAGGCCGTATTGGGATCCCATGAAACTTCATTAGGCAGGGCCAGATTATGGAGGTAGAACTCCGCTAATTTGGCCCTATCCTCTGATGAGCTAGTACTGCAAACTTCAGTGAATTGTTGCGGGTCTTGGAGCTGAGAGATACCTCTTTGCGCCAAGGTATTGGTTTGGAATTGTAGCCATTGGTCTTTCAAGTACAAGCCATAGGATTTGCCCGGCTGCCTGCATTGGATAGCGTCCATGGCCCAGCTGGCCATGCAGGCCAATTGTGCTTCTTTCTGCTGCAGCTGTTCTCTGAGAGCTTGCACCTCAATTTGTGCTTGCTGTTCTGCTTCCTGTAGAAGTGTGGTTGGCTCCCCAAGACCGGTGTTCAGTTCCTTTTTGCCTTGCTGTTCCTCTGTGGTGTCCTTGGAGGATGTACCTGTCCCTGCCCTCAGCTCCTGTAGCTGCAATCTCAGTTTCTGGTTTTCTTCCTGTAGGAACACGCGTTGGCAATTTGCCACGTGTTTAGCCATGGACAATTCACTTCTGGCTTCCTTGAGCTACTCCTGTAAGGGACCTATGTCTGCCACACCCTTTGACTTGGCTATTTTCATCCACGTGTGTGTACGAACTCTTTCTTCCTCTAATGCAAAAAACAGTGGCACAGTAAATTTCGGAGGTATAATTTTGCCAGCCTCTAAAAAGTTGTAATATGAACTCAGACTTGGCTGAGGGCTGGGCTCTGGTATACGCTCTTTCTCCACTTCCTTTGGTGGCTCTACTTCACCCTCCCTTGGTGGTGATAAGCGTGCTTCTCCTTCCATTCTCTCAGTTTCTTTAAGCCTGGCTAAGGTTTCCTGTAGAGCATCTTCAGCATCCTGTAGCCGAGCTTTTTCGGTCAATTGGTCTAACTTTCCTTGCCACGTAGTTTTCTTCGGGCTCCCCCTCTCATAGGTGACTGATATCCTCGAGGGGGACCTTTCCTTGGGCGAAGTAGGGGCATCTTCAATGATGATCGGCTGCTGGACGGAGGCTGTGGCTTGCCCGTCTTTATTCTCACACTTCTTCGAGCTTTAAAATATAGAGGGGTCTCCCTCTTTCTCTTCTCCTTTGGCTTAGGAGGTGTGCTGAGGGCGGCCAGCACAGCTGCTGCCTCCCTTTCACGAATGTCAGCTTTCTTCTCCTTGGGTTTCACTTTTTCGGGGCTTCCTGTAGAAGACCCTATTTTAGTCAATTTCGGGCTTCCTGTAGAAGACCCTTGTTCAGTTAATTTCGGGCTTCTTGTAGAAGCCGGTTTCGGATTTCCTGTAGAAACAGGTGTCACCGCCTTGGTTTGCTTTGCTGCATGAGTTTTGCTTTTTGACTTGGTTGCGGTCGCTATCGAGGCACTTTTGCTGATGTGGACCTTCTCAGCCTTGTCCACTCTTCCTTGCAACCTTTTCTCTCTTGCTGTCAAGATGGGTGTGTCATCTTTCTCTTTGGCACCCTTTGTCTCTCGTTTCTTTTCTTGCTTTTTCTTCTGCTCCGTGGTCGTGGTCTTCTGGCTTGTTTCTTTCTTTCCCGCGGGCACTGACTCTTTCTCCTCACTGCTAGATGAACCGAGCTCTTCGGTCAACATCTTTATATCCCCATCCTTTGTCAAATTTCTGAATGCTTCCCATGAGAGAGGAACCTTGTATGTGTGGAGCGCATCCTCCACGAGGAGTTTGATCAGTCCATGGTGGGCTACCTGGTCTGGTGTGCCTTCTTTCAACTTTGTGGCACACTCAATCAGAGACTGTAATAGAAAGTAGGGGAGACTGAGCTTGTTTTCTACAGGTAGATCCATCTGGTGCCTTAATTCAGTGAGTAACCGAAAGTGGTACCCGTATACAATGCTAAAACGGCCTTCGCAGGTGATGTACTTCATAATTTGCAGGCTAACTTCATTCCACAGTGGCAGTAAACTGGTTCTACGAACCCCATTTTTGTCTTCTGAGAATTCCTCCTCTGGTGGAAAGAATTCTTTCTTAGCCTGTTGGCCCAATTTCCTTTCTTCTTTATCCCATGGTAATCCCATTGGGAGCTCCGTAACTCGACTGATGAATTGTGGGGTGAGTTTGAGGCTTAAACCCCTGAAGTTAATGGTGGCCAATGTTTTAGATTTCAGCCTCAGAGCTTGCAAAAACTCTTCTGCCACTTCGTCGTCATAGCCCTGCAATTTGTCACAGAAGGATATCCATTGCGCTCGTGTGAAGAGCTCCACCACCTCAGGATTTTCTCTTAACTTCGTTGAATCAGTGGGTTCCCTTCTGATGAACCCACCCGGCATGGTGAAAAACTGCTGCGTTAGCTGGAGGTGGCGAATGCGGAAGAAATTTGGCCTACTGGGACAGAGCGTAGAATTACGCTTCTGTCATGCATATAATCCACGAAGCTTATCTCCTGAGGACCTTAACACAACTTAATTACACTGACATCCTGTAGGACGACAGTTCATGCACGGCAGACAACATTTGCAACAATTTTCTACGACCAGACTGTAGACGACGATTCTGCCACCCTCAAAAACCAATTGCATGGAGAGTTCAGCCTTACCTTTTTAATCCGCCACCTTTTGACGTGAGGAACCCGACTTCCTGTAGAAACAGCTTTCCTGTAGGAGCAGCGCGCGATCTCTGGGGGATATTGCAGTGGGTCTGTGCTCTCGGTGTTGCTTCACAGGCGTTCTGATGGCCAAAGACTCGGAGTATCGAGCTGCAGAGGGATCCGGATGATCACTCGAGTCTCAAACGGTGAATGATAAATGCATGGGGTGGCAATCTAGCCGATTAGATTTGAATCGGCGGAATCCGTGGCACGGGGGTGAGCTGTCCCTGCCGGACCGTTGGACGACGTCATCCCATCATTTGCCTGCGAGTTCCCTTACTGCCGCATCATTCCCCGCAGATCCGCCGCCGTCTCTTCTGTTAAACTCGTTTTTTTTCGACGGGATTGCTCTCACGTGTGTACTGCCCGTTTCTTTTGCCACGACCGCCACCCAAACATCCGACTAGACCATTAACTGATCGACGTGGCCAGTCGAATGGCCATAGAACTGCTCAACCCATTCACTTCACACTTGCAAACATTTTCAAAGTAAAATTCATGCAATTCGACGGAAGAAAGGGTCGAGACACTTACCTGTGCGGCCGCAACGCGATTTTCCGGTTCTTGGACGATGATGAGTGGATTTATTTGCTGCTGGTGGATTTTCACAGGCCTGGAGGTTCATATTCACAGGCCGCTGACGATGGATTTGATGCTTCGGCTACATGTGCCCGCGTTTTCATTGTATATGGCAAGCGCTGTGAATGGTGTGCACTCTAGCGGGCTTAGCTGTTACGGGACTCCTGCAGGATGTCCTGTAACAGTTTTTCCTCCTCGGGTGCATGCTGCACGACGAAGGCAATGGCCCCACGATCACGCTCACAGAGCTCATGGATGGTTGGGATGGATATGGTATGACATCTCAACGTTTTTCCATCTCAAAAAATTGCTTTTCTCTTGATAACTCAATGATCTGCTTTGATGGTGCAGGTAACTTCATTGCATGTCGACAGGGATGGTAGAAAGAGGTGACAACAATGTATAAGGGTGACAACAGTAGCTTGCATGCGTCCAAACCGATCCTTGGTCGTTAGATCTCCTCATAAAATGAAATCTGGGCCGTCCCGAACTTCTACAGGAAGTTTCCTGTAGAAATACAGAACTTCCTGTAGAAAGTTTGCGTTTCCTGTAGAAAGTCTGCACCTTCCTGTAGAAAGTCTGCATCTTCCTGTAGAAGACTCAAGTCGTGATGAAATTGTGCACATACCTTGGAGAAAATGAGTATTCTTGGAGGAGGTGCTGGTGAGGTCTCCTGGCAGCATGATAAGGATCTCTGGCTTTGCGTTAAAAGACCTCCTCTCCTTCATAGAACACCTGCAACCTGCATGCATTTTCACATTATAAACTTGTTGTCCTCGCCTTTTTTGCTTATTGTTTTTTCCCTTTTTTTTTTTTTTTGAAAGATAACAGGGGCGCCTCAATGAGGTTTTCACCCTTGCCATCTGCCTTAAGCGCCTCAGAGAGGTTTTCACTCAAGGATCTTTTTTTAAATCTCTTTTTTTTTTTGAAAGACAATAGGGGCGCCTCAATGAGGTTTTCACCCCTACCACCTGCCTTGGGAGCCTCAGAAAGGTTTTCACCCAAAGTTCTTTATTATTATTATTATTATTATTATTATTTTAGATCTTTCAGGGTATGCCCAAAGCAGAGGCAGAACCCTTCTCTATGACCAACACTGATTTCTCCATAGTTTTGATGAACTCTTGTCTTGAGAGAGGTTTCCTGTAGATCTTCAATCGATGCCCATTGACAAGCATGGGGATGGCTTCCTCATCAATGGTTCAAATAATAACAGATCCATTGTCATGGCATTTTTCCACTGCATATGGTCCTAGCCATCTGGTTCTCAGCTTCCCCTTGAAATCTTTGTACCTGGAGTCATACAACAATGCCCAATCTCCTGGCTGGAATTGCTTGTCATTGAGGTGTTGGTCATGCCACACCTTTCTCTGAAGTTGAACCACTTCCGAGTGAAGGAGGGCCTGCATTCGGTGCTCGTCCAGTCCATTCAGCTGCAATAACCTTTCTTGTTGTGCATGGCTGAGATCTAGGTCCAGCTGAGCTGCCATCCTCAAAGTGTTGTATTCAAATTCAATGGACAGCAAAGCTTTCTTCCCATAGACCAGCTCATAAGGTGTGAAGTCGGTGGTGGTCTTCCAGGTGGTGTTGTAAGCCCATGTGGCCTCAACCAGGCGATCTGCCCAATCTTTCCTACTGCTGCTCACCACCTTAGTCAAAATCCCTTCCAATGCTCTGTTGGTGACTTCCACTTGCCCATTTGCCTGTGGATGATAGGGGGTGGAAGTCCTATGCTTGATTTTGTGATGAGCTAGTAGGTCTTCAATTAGGTTGGATGTGAACTGGCTCCCTTGATCGGTGACCAGCTCTCTTGGGTAGCCAAACTTGTAGAAGATGTTTTCTCTTAAGAACTCGGCCACCTTCTCTTCTGTTGCTGCTTTGATTGCTTTAGTCTCTGCCCACTTTGTCAGGTAGTCAGTGCACACAATGATGTAAGACCTTTGCCTCGAAGGAGGGTTGATTGGACCCACAAAATCCATACCCCACTTCTCAAATGGCTCAAGAGTCACTTGAGGTTGGAGAGGCATCTCATCCCTTTAAGTCGGTTTCCCCATTCTTTGGCATTGGTCACATCGGCTGATATATCTTCTGACATCTTGATGAAGTGTGGGCCAATAGTAGCCTGCCTACAGGATTTTGAAGGCAATCCTCTTTGCTGCAAAATGTCCTCCACAAGGCCCATCATGACAGGTGAGGAGGATATCAAAGACTTCCTCCTCCCTTACACAACGCCTTAAGATCTGATCAGGGCCAAGCTTGAACAGATTGCCCCGATCCAAGTAAATGAGGCACTTTTTCTGATGATTCTGCTCTTCTCTCTTGAAGATAGGTGCAGAGGGAACTTTGCTGAAACAAGGTAGTTTGCTATATCAGCAAACCATGGAGAGAGTACTGAGATAGCAAACAGATGTTCATCGGGCATCTGGTCATCCACTGTTCCATCCTCATCTGCAGACAAATCCAATCTAGATAAAAAGTCAGCAACAACATTTTCTTTACCTGGTTTGTCAACAATGGTCAAATCAAACTGCTGCAACAAAAGTAACCATCTAATAATACGAGCATTCACATCTGGTTTATTCATTAAATATCTAATTGCAGCATGATCCGTATGTACAAAGATTTGATAGCCAGTAATATAATGTCGGAACTTGTTCAGTGCATGGACCACAGCCAAGAATTCTTTCTCGGTTACAGTGTAATTCAGTTCGGCTTTGGACAAGTTTTTGCTAACAAAGTAAATGGCATATGGAAGTTTTTGTTCAACTTGTCCTAAAGCTGCCCCTATGGCTTTGTTCGAGGCATCGGTGTGGATGTGGAAAGGTAGGGCCCAGTTTGGACCTCTCAAGATTGGGGCTGACACCAACTTGTCCTTCAATTCATTCAACGCCCTCTGACAATCGTCAGTCCATTTAAACTCCACATCTTTTGCCAACAAGCCAAACAATGGCGAGGCTAGCTTGCTGAAGTCTTTAATGAATCTCCTGTAATACCCTGCTAATCCTAAGAAACTCCGAACATCCCTTACCTTTTGGGGAGGTGGAACCTTCTTGGTGAGAGCAATTTTGTTAGGATCCACTTGTAACCCTTGGCAAGAAATGGTATGGCCTAGCACGGTCCCTTCAGTCATCAGGAATTCACATTTTTCAGGACTAAGGGACAGGTTCATCTCAATGCATTTGGTTAGGACCTTTCCCAGATTGGACAATGCTTCCTGGAAGTTGGACCCATAAGGAGTGAAGTCATCCATATAGATTTCCACCGCATCATGGACCAGCTCCGAGAAGATGCTCAAGACAGCTCTCTGGAAGGTAGCAGGAGCATTGCATAGCCCAAAGGGAAGAACTTGGTAGGCAAAGGTACCCCAAGGACAAGTGAAGGTGGTTTTATCTTGGTCTTCCGGGCTGATTTGGATTTGGTTGTACCCACTAAACCCATCCAGGAAAGAGAAGAACTTCTTTCCTGCCAGTCCATCCAACACTTGATCTATGAAAGGTAGAGGGAAATGGCCTTTCTTGGTAGCTTTGTTCAGTTCTCGGTAGTCCACATAGATTCTCCATTTCCATTTTTCTTGGGAACCAACACCAGAGGGGACACCCATTCACTATCTGAGATGGGGTAAATGAATCCGACATCCAACAGTTTTTGCAATTCTTCCTTGACAATGTCCTTAAGGGCTGGATTCATTCTCCTCTTAGGTTGCCTAACCAGCTTACAATCCTCTTTGATGTATATGTGATGGGTACAGACCGAAGGATGGACCCCTTTCATCTCCTTATAGCTCCAAGCAAAAGCATCTAGGTGACTGGCCACAGGCTACACCTCCTTTTCTGGGAAGGAGATAGGGAGGAGCTGATCTTTAGCGTTTTCTCAGGGCCGAACTCCACATTCTTGATTCTGGGAGTGACAGGGTTGGTGGCACAAAGGTCCACTAAGGTGCTAGCTTGGGCATCCTCCACCAATTTCTCTAAGGATAGTGCACTGGAAGGTGGATTCTGGATCAAGGTCTCAATCAAGTCATCCTCGGTTGGGGGTCTCTTCTAGTGGTGTCTAGGGTGCACAAAGGTGCTGAGTACACCTCATCCTCTTCTCCTTCCTCCAACCATAGCGGTAAGTCATGCTCTAAGGAGGGTTGGGCAGGAGGGTATAAGACTAGCTGCTTGGACATAGGACCATTTTTGATGGTCATGTTTCCTGCACGGCAACTTATGTAAGCATCTGCAGTGGCTAACCAAGGCCTTCCAAAAATAAGAGGATATCCAGTAAGCTTTGCCTTGGGTTGCAGAACCAAGAAATCTGCAGGGTATTCCCAAGAGTCGACAGAGACCAAGACATCCTCCACAATCCCTTCGGGAGTCACGGTGGAGCGATCTGCTAGTTGCAGGACTGTCGAGGTCTTCCTCAAGGAACCCTGAAGATTGAGTTTGAGCATGGTATCCCTGGTCATCACATTAATGGCAGCCCCCAAATCAATCAAGGTGTGAGGTATGATGGTGCCATTGATGTGGACATCTACTACAGGACCATCAGGATCTAGATACTTTGGGCAGATGACTTGTCCTAACATAAGGTCAGACAGTTGTCCTAAGACATTGATGGTTGAAGCATCTCTCTTTCGCCTACCTGGGTGTTTGAAACACCTTTCCTTAACCAGTTTGTTGTATATTGGCACATCCTTGATGGCTTGGAGAAGTGGTATTTTCACACACAACTGCTTGAGCTCTCCCAGAAGCTCATCCTCCTCTGGGTTGGGTTGTGTGGTGGCTGTTAGTCTCTCAGGAAAGGGTGGAATAGCCTTTGGTTCACTTTCCTGTTTGTCCTCCTCGTCCTCTGGGGGAGGAGGTTGGCGATCCGGAAGAGTCTTTCCAGATCGAAGATTGATCTCCTGGATCTCCACAGCATAGGTAGGGCATGATGTTTCCCCAGTGTATACCTGCTGGGCCTGTCTATTGTTGGGGTTCGGGTTCGGTTGAGCAGGCATTTGAGGTTGCCTTGGAGGAGCAGGAGGTAATGGTTGAGGTTGAACTGGTGGTGGAGGCAAAATGGCGGGAGGAGTGTTGTACTGGGGCCTCCACCGACTGAGGTGCATTCCACTGAGGCTGTGGCTGGGCATGTGAATGATATGAATGAGTAGTGGGTTGAGTAGGGTACTGAGGTGGATAAGACCATGGAGGAGGCATAGACCAGGAAGGATGAGCAGGGGGACCCCAGGAAGGCATAGGAGTCGATTGGTTGGGGCTGTAATAAGCTTGAGGTGCCCCTTGCATCCCCTGCTGGTAAGGTCTAGGTCCTTGTGGCCTCCTTTGGTTGAGGAAATAGAGAGGTTCAGTGGGAGCTTCTGTCCCTTGGTACATAGCTTTAAGCCCAGGTAAGGTTGGACATTGATTTGTGGGATGGTCCTCCTCACAAACGAAGCACACTTCAACCGAATGCAATGGGCATTCGTTCTTAGGGTGTCTCCTTGTACATCTAGGGCAGAAGATAGCCAAGGCCCTCTCAGCTTCTTCCTTCTTCTGCTGGATCCTGAATGTGTCCAGTTGCATGGCGATGGTCTGTCTCACCTCACTCTTAAGATCTTCTAATTGATTTGCAAACTCATGCTTGGAGAAAGGGATACCAGCTGAGAGGAGGTTTCCTCTACCTCGTTTCCGGGCTGCTAGAGTGGTTTCTGAACACAGTCTTGATGTCCTCATAAGGCAGTTGGTAAATATCTCCCCCAGCTAACATGTGAAGGGTATCTAAAAGGTCTTCAGGGACTCCTCGGAGCAGGACCAACTTGAGGGATTCAGGGTCAAGTGTGCACCTGGCCCGCTTATAGCTAAGTTGGAACCTCTCCTCATAATCCTGTAAGGACTCATCATTTCCCATGGTCATCCGAAAGATTCTCCCTTGGTTTCCTTGGACCTACAGTAGTCCCGGTACTTGGTATTGAAAGCTTGCTGCATCTGAGCCCAAGTGGTGATACTATTCCCAGGTAGGCCCATGAACCAGCGTAATGCTGCATCCTTAAGAGTTGAAGGGAAGAGTTTAAGCTTCTGCTCATCTTCAGTATAGTCATAGGTTCTACAAAGGACAGCAAACTCAAACAGGAAGGTATCATGATCTTCAGTAGTCAGTCCATGGAAGTGAGGTAGAGCGGAGGGACTAATGTTTTTCATTTTCATGTCTCCATTGGTTTCTCGGATGGGGAAGGCGCCTTCTATTCTCTCATCTTCTCCTCTATTGTCAGCCATAGCTTCAGATGGGATGGTCTCTAATTCTTCTTCTGCTATAGGATCTTCGTATATCTCAGGAGGTTCACCTATAGGTTCTTCTGGATCACTGTCGAAGAAGAGAGAAGGGTGACTCAGTGATGTGGTGGGGGTGTTGGGTAGGAATTTGTGTTTTATCTCGATTCCTATGAGGCATGAAATGGAAAGACTTTTTTTATTGCTATTGCTTTTTTTTCTTTGGTACCTGCAAAACTGAAATATTGATCTACAACAAACTATCTTGCTGAAATAAAATGCAGAATTGAAATGAAAGCAGGAAAGAACTAATCTACTTTGCTCAAATGGAATTGCAGGAATGGAAATGCTAGTCTACGCTTGCAGAATTGAAAGGCTAATCTATGCTTGCAAAATTGAAATTGCGGAATTGAAATGCTAGTCTATGAAAGCAGGAAATGTCTATGCTACTTTTGCAGAATGGAAATGAAATAAACTACTTGGCAGAAGGCGAGAGTAAGAAAACAGAAGAAAAGCAACAATTACTAATACTCTGACGCTTCCCGGCAACGGCGCCAAAAAGATGGTGGGCTCCAGTATTGTAGCAATAATGCTACAACTCCTGTGGAGCTTCCTTCTCTAATTTTATCAACCCGGTAGTTCGTAACAAACTTGGAAGCGACGGTGCTGTATGCACAAGTACTAGCTCTTGTCGCAGCTGTCACTTGGTCAGCTGGCACAAGTCCGCTAGGGCTCAAGCCAACTTCTATATGTTCTCAGAAGAAGCTTTCTAAATGATGAACGAAGGCTATCTCAAAGGAAATTAACCTACTTTGCAAGAATGAACTGAAAGCCAACCAACATGGAAACCCTAGTAAACCCTAATCTGACCAGCTTAATCCTTACAATGCAATGATGGGAATTCAACTCCTAACAATGATGCCATTACTTCTAGTGAGATGAGATGCATGAATTTAAACTACTTCCATTGAAGAGAAACGTTTTTTGTATTTTTGCTCAAGTGGTTGGAGTTATTATGATTGTGCTCTTAATGGGTCTTGACTGTGCAGGGGTAGTTCAAAGGGGAGGAAGGCTTGGGAAAGGTCAGGAGGACTCTGAGAGGTTCCAGGGGATCCCTAACATCGTTCCACAGAAGTTCACAACGTTCAGGTGCTTGGCAACCGTGTTTGCAGGCTTCTAAAGATGTTGCAGGGGATCCTACAGGAAGCTCGGGATTTCTATAGGAAGTCTGCTAACTTCTACAGGATGTCCTGCAGTCGGAGTTTTGGGTGATGGAGGAGTGAAGGAGCTGTATGGGTGGATAGGTAAGATGAAAGGGGAGCTTGAGATGGCTCAGGGACAGAGAGATGAGATGGGGAGAGAGTGTATAAAGCTGGTTGGTCGATAGAAGGGTAGAGGCAATGGAAGGCCGAAAAGATGAGGCAACGTGGATAATAGAAGAGTTGGTGGGCAAAGGATCTAGCTGCAAGGTAGGAGATGGCTTAGGGATGACTGAGGAGGATAAGGAAGTGTTGAAGTGGTGCTGCGCAGTGTAAATGAAACAAATCACCTCTGTCTTGCACAAAACGAGAATTCATATCCTATTCTTGTTTTATTAAAAATCAAAGAACAGCGTGTAAGTTAAGAGAGAAATCGTGCATGGAGCTGAAACAAGGGGTTATTGCTCAGATCTAACTGCATGGATATTCTACCAATGGAAATATGACTTTAAAGCTTGCATGAACATATAAACTGCGTTTTTGGTGGTTGGCACGGTCTACCCCCCAATCTCTAAACAGAGGTGGCAGTGAGTGCACGATCAACCCTTTTTTTTTTGGAGCTCGATGAATTCTAATCCTCCTACTCTAATCTAAGCTGCTGAAAGCATTTTTATCCTAAGACTAACCTACTTAATCACTTCAAGAAATTCAAATCAGCAGACTGTTTTTCCAAATGCATGTCAAAGAAAGAAACGAAATGCTGAAAGGAAAGACAAGTAACAATACAAAGAAAGGAGGTCTATTGCTCTCAGGTTGGGCCCTAACCTGAGAGCTATAATCCTCTAAGAACTCAGAATTGAATCCAAATCTGCCTGCCTTTTATTAAAAGATCGTAATCATGAGTTTAACAACATGCCAAAATTGGCTTACAAAGAACAAAACAGAGCTACAGCTCGTGATTCAAAATCTACAACAAAGGTTCAAGAGTCTTTATCGAAGGCTACAACCTCAATATTTATACATGATGAGGGCCAAGCTGGCCTCCTCAATTAGTGGGGCTTGGCTGTCCAACTAAGAGTAAACTGCTGTTCCTGTAGAATCCGTTGGTGCCTTCTAGCTCGGTGGTGATAGTGTTGGAGCTCGGAGTTGGGGTGTAGATCACGAGGAAGGTCATTCAAGGCTGTGGACAACCTCCCTATAAACCCGCAATGCCACCTTGGCTGTCTCCTTGTCTCCATCTGCGTGGTCTTTGCTCCATTTAATGTCAAAAAACTGAAATCATCATGTATTAGCCACATAGGCATAATGACTGCCCTTCTTCCTACAAATAACACGAATATACTAAGAAATGATGCATAAGTGATAAAAAATGAAGGGTTGAGCAAGGTAAGTAGGCCAAATGAGCCCAAATTGTTATGAAAAATTGGGGCTCATCACTAGCCACACATTTTTTCCATTTACCAATTTGTAGCATCATTCAGTTGGGGGATTCTTGATCAATGAAGTACTTTAGACCGTATCCTTCAATACTACTTCATGCGATCCTTCTAGGCTATATAATTCGAGATGCCATCAAGGGCATACTGAGTCTTAAACCATTAAATGCCATGGTGAAATTGAGATGTGATAAGAACTCATTTTTTATTCAGGAACTTCAACTTTAAACTTCTCCCTTCTTGTATATTGTTCTTCGCTTTGTCACCTTTGCTCCGATACCATGCAGAAATTCCCACTGTAGATCAACAAATTATGCAATATACTAAAGCAAAATACAAGATCTACTTCTAAACAAACTTTGCGGAACCTTAATCGAATATGAGCAAGATCATTAGAACACATATAATGAGAATGAGAAATCAATCACAATGCACACAGAAGAATAACCCGGGGAAAAAGCCTCAGCCTAAAAACCGAATCTCTGTATTATATACAAGTGGAATAAGTTCAACTTACAAAAAGAATAGTCACAAGCTATCCTGCTCTTCTTGCAATCAAACAATGCAGCTCCAGACTGAGTAGACACAATATGCCTTTCCTCAGCCCAAGCCTATTTGCCTTGCGCAGTTTTTCTTGGGGTCCAATGATGCCACCTGTGTGATTGGCTCATCACACACTCACAAAACTAAGAAGTAACTTGCGCAATCTCCAAGGAATGAATTCCTTCTGCATGCAAGAGATATTCACAATGGAATATTCCTGCAGCTGATAGTACACTATCCTCCATCTGATCTCACTGGGTCTCTGTCTGAACTGACATGCATGAGTTATTTATGAGAGAATTATCAGTTATTGAAGTGAATCAGTTACATGCATGCATGCATTAACTAACTGAACTCCAATTAATTCAACAACTGTTTGAGCTAATTAATTGGACTTGACTCAGTTAACTGAGCCAACTAATTACAACTCAATATTACAACTCATCCTTATCTCTTTAACTGATGGATAAATTCCTCAATCAATGGAGAAACTGTTGCATGTCTTCACATAGAGACTCCATGTTTGATTTTCTACAACTAATTAACTTAAGATGAATTAATTAATTATTTTACAAATAGCTGCTAAGAGCAAATTCGAATTTTACTTCTTTATTTTAGTTCAGGGACTAACTAAAATAGGAAGGTATCCCGAAATGCTATTTATAGTAGTACTAAATTTAGCCTTCTATATTTAGCATTTCTTGTTGCTATTTTCAACATGTTAAAGACTGGCACCGGTTGTTTTGACCTCATGAGTTTTGGGGTTTATAGGCGCCACGTGCTTCATCCCTTTGAATAAAACAAAAGCAAGAAAACAAGGAGGTTGGGTGTCGGGTTACCGGAGCCCATAGGGGAATGAAATCGACTTGGGAGGGTGCCTGTGACCTTTGGGAGAGTGTATAGAGGGCTCCTGTGATGTTGTCTATGCGAGAGGTTCTTTGACTGGGCTGAATAATTGTTGTCAGTGAAGCTCTAGGGCCTTAGGTATTTTTATTTCAAAGACAAGGACGTTGCCAGGTGGACGGAGATGAAACCATGATGGGAAGGCACGTGGGAGTCGTTGGTTGGTTCGGGAGGGCAAGGGACAAACTCATACAACAAGTGAACAGTTTTACCTTTCACCACTTATACTTTACCATCATACCTCATACCTGTATCGCTGAGTAGCGAATGGAGGAGACCACATGTCAAGTGGTCCCTAACTGTTATGGCAGAGCGTAACATGGAGTGAAGGAAGCCTTTTTCATGAGCTGGAATGGATCTAGGCTATTCATCGGGCGCTGACTATTATTGTTAGGGGTCGGTACGGTGTGAACCGCCTTGTACTTTCGTGCCAGAGTTGTTTAGATGTCAGCAAGTTTAAATTACGGGGGGGAACCGAGCCCTTAGATGTATAGTCTTTAACCGCCTCCATCTCAAATGACAAGTTTGAACTTAACTCATCACCCGAGTTTGGCTCTTTCGATTCTCCCATGCAGGCACGTTACAATTAACCTTTGTACGTTAGGTGCTCAATACAAACCTCGTTTTCCACCTTTTTGTGAATAACATCTCATCTCGTTTCTCTGAAGAGGTCTTAGTGCAAGATGGTGATAACATTAGCTCCACCTGGGGACGAGGCATTGGATTCTAATATGTCGAGAACTTGTAGTCTAGTAACTTTTTTCAATGCAAATGAGTTTTTTAAACAAACAATTTTTTTATGAAAGCGAACATTTCAGCAGAAAATTGGAAATTTCATATGTTATTTACAATGTACACACTGATATTTACAATGT